>VWYH01008560.1:458232-1181440 GCA_013399365.1 Pampusana beccarii | reverse complement strand
CCTTCCTTCCTTCCTTCCTTCCTTCCTCTTTCTCTCTCTTTCTTTCTTTTTCTCTTTCTTCCTTTCTTCCTTTCTCCCTTTCTCCCTCCCTTTCTCCCTTTCTTCTTTTTCTCTCTCTTTCTCCCTTTCTCTTTCCCCCCCCCGCAAAATAGAGTATTTTGTGTGTGAGTGGAAATGAGTTCCGCATTTGGATCCCCTGGTAAATTTGAAACTGCTGTGACCTACATATGCAGCCACTGGGTAAGAGGAAGTTCCTCGTGAGGGAAAATGATTAACTTGCTCTTCCATCTGTGTAAAAGTGAGATATCCATCTACAACCACAGTTCGGAACACCGATGGTTTTTTTCCCTTTCTGTAAGCCTTGCAGTGACAGGCTCTGCCACGCAGCGTCGTGGTTCCCAGCAAGAGGAGCTTGTAGGGCTGAAGAACAACGAGAAACTTATTTAACCGGATTTTCCCATTCCTTCCTCCTGGGTGTGCAGCAGTTTTTATGCTGTTAATACTACAGAAGAGGAAATGAGAGATTAAATATTCCCAGTGAAGTATTTTCTTTGGATAATCTGACAAAGAACAGAGACCTTTCCAAACTGAGCTGTATGTGAGTTACTGGTTTACCGTTCTTTACCCTTCTTTTATTTTTTTTTCCCCACCTTTGTCCTATTTCACTAGGTGATGCTCTGTTTAATTTTGAACTAAAGTCCTTACATATGCTGCTTTGATTATGTTAAGCCTATTTCAGAACTGAAATAATTGCCACGCTGGATTTAGCCTCAGCATTTCTGTAATACTTCTTTTTTTTTCCCCTCTTTGGACAAAACTGATTTATTTGTGGTAGATAGATAGGTATATAATTGGGGTTTAACTTCCTGGCTCCCTGAAGGTATTTCTAATCAGAAAAATTACCATTTTATACTTTCAAGCTAACAGGAAAAAACGTGCAGGTTCATGAGACAAAGCAAGACCTCCATGACTATAGGTGTTAACAAGAGGATTTTCATTAATTAGAGGGCTTTTTATGCAGTGCAGTTTCCCTCTCTGCACCCAAAAATACCAAGCAATACAAAAAGAAGATTTCGGCTCTGATGAAGAGGATGGGACTGGGTAAGCGGTCACACAGCAGATGCATTTCACATCTACTTTCCACAAATAGGTGGTTTGTGTGTTTGAGTTGTTTAATACTGTGATGGCTTTCCCCAGCAATGTTTCAGAAGGTGCTTTGCCAGCTGGCGGACAGGAGAGAAAGGGCCATTGCCTGTTTTACTGAACAAGTCTTACCTGGTTTTGGTCCAAAAGAAAGAGATCCTAAGATACTGGTTGATAGGTTACATAAAGCGTGTATGTTAAATGTTCAAGTTTATGTGGTTTAGATATACATATATATATATGAATATATATATATATGAATATATATATGAATATATANCAGTTGGGAGTCTGGAATAACTCCAGTATGTGGATTAAGAGTAAGCTATTACAGATGATAAAGCACTAAATAAAACATAATATTTATTTATGAAAATGCATAAATGACAAATCACTGCAATGGTGCTATATAAGAAAATAAATATATATATATATATAAAACAAGACACACTCTGAGAAAGCAAAGGGTCTGCAGTTGTATAACTAGTGCCTGCCCATTTTCTCCCAAGACTTGAAAGGCCAGATTTTGCTCTCAAGTTTCCTACCTGCTGTCATCGATGAGATTGTAAAGGGATATTCTTAAGGCCAGAAAACAGCCTAAGCGACATTCGAGTTAGCACCGGAATGGTTAGTTTTCTGCAACACTCAATGTGTAATTATTATGGTGTCGGCATGTACAGTGACAACAGGTTAGTACATTTATTTTGCCAGGTGCGGCCTTTTAATGTCAACTCCAGATTTTGGTAGTTTCACAGCGCATGTTGATGAGGGCGTGGGAATCGGTGGCAGAGGTAATTGCGGCTTCTGGAAATAGAGTTTTCAAATGTAAATCACAAGTTTAGTTTAGTGACTTATTGGCATAGATAAGATGGCATAGTTAAATGCACAAAGAAGGAAAAAGAAGCTCATCCGAAAAAGAAGAGATCCGCCATCTAGCAACTGCTGTCCTTTCTCTAGCACAAAGTTATTTCTGTTAAAGGAAAGGTTGACAATGTAAAGACTAAGAAATCAATTTGTGTTCTTTTTTGAGAACCAGTGCCTTACTAAACCTGTAAATACTGTAATTAAAAACCTGGGGAACAGTTACATTGTATTTGTTCTAATTGTATATGGTTGTTTTAACATTCCCCCAAATAAAATTGTTTCCATCTCCCTATGAAAGAGATTGCTTTTACTTCTATTTGCTTTTCATGTCCTTGAAAGGTGCCACCTTTAGCTTTCCTTTCACTGGTTAGATTATTTTGACTGTGCCTTTTTTTGTAAGATTCTTTTCCTCTGAGCAAACAAGTAAACAGCAAGATATTCCATATGTTTCCCCTGGCACAGAAAACCATCACCCCTTTCACAACTCAGTGAAGAGGGAAATAGCAATTAAAATAGTGTTATCACTAATAAAGCGGTTACTTCCATTTTGTGGCTGATTATGTAAATCCATAGAAATCTGGCATTCACATAATGTTTTTGTGAAGCGTCCGCCTTTTTTCCCCCCCACATCTTTATGAATTGCGACTCCTCTTTGTAATAGCACGAGAGGCGCAGGAGGCAACCTGTGCACAGACTGAGCGACGTTTGCCAGCCCCGTGCTGCAGGAGAAAAGAGTTGCAGCCTGCATACACCACATCAGCTGAAATGAGGCATTGCTTAATGCTGGGGAGCTGTGTACATACACAGAGATATTGGTACCTATTTGCATTTACAGCCCGAGCTCACTCTCGTTCTGCAGTTGCAGCATGAAGCATTCAGCTCGGTGTTTCCTATCGTGTAATTACCTTGCTAGTTGCTTTCAGACAAGTGTGTAAACAGCGTTTTTCCCTCGAGCTGTGCCTTGCTGCTGACTCCCCAGCTTTGCCCCAGGCCATCTGTGCTCAGCGCTGCGGTGTCACAGTTATTCTCCAGCAGCAGCTCCACAGTCCCCTGGCCAGGCTATATCCGAGTGGCAGTGTTCTCACTGGTGTATCACTGTATCATAGTTTTGGGGCTGTTTCTGCCCCCTTGGCTGCCCGATGCTGAAGGCACGACCCACCTGGGCTGCACGTTCTCCAGCATGTTGCTGAGATCGGTGGTTCTGGAGCTATTCCTCATGTCCTGCTTGCTTTTCCCCGAGTTTCCAGGCTTTTTGGGGCGGTCCTAGGCTCTGTTCTCATTTTCTTTCCTGTCCCCCTTGCTAGGAGGTACATGGGTACTGTCTAGCCTCGGTTTTAGCTACCTGTATCTTCTGCAGCTGCAGGCGATTCCGGGACTGGTTCACTTCTATTCAAGGAAGAATCACACGCTTGTCCCCCGCTGAAACCAGAGCTTGGCTTCCTCACGAAACACGTGGAATGAGAGTTGCAGCCCCACCTTCAAATGCAGAAACATCAGAGCAGACACTTCAGGAGACTCAGGAAAAATAGCTAGGGGTGAGATACCTAAGGAAAAGTCCCTGGAGAGAAGGAGGGAACTTCTGCAGGCTGCGGCAGACCCGGCCCACGGGGTGTCAGAAACCAAAGGAAACTCGAGCTGGGTAACACGTGTAGACAGCGTGAGAACGGTGGGATGGACAGAGAGGAGCTTGTGTCCTGGGAGAGCCAGGTACGCAAAGGGAAAGGCAGACACGCACCGGGAAACGTAAAATCAGAGACTCTGTCCAAAGTGGGCATCTTAGTTTTGCAGCCCAGCTCTCTTTAGCTGCAGGGCCACAGGGTGGCCAGACTTACCGTTGTTCTAAAATAAAATAAATACTCCTCTTTCCTTCCAAACTTCCAGGAACTAAACAATTGAACACAAGATAGTGGTATCTTTTTTTTTTTTTTTTTCCAGTTGCTTATAAATATAATTTATTACCTGTTTAAAAATTCTTTCTTACACTTTGTACATGTCAGGCTGACAGAATAAATGCAGGCATTTACAAACAGAGGGAAGGAGAAAAAGGGAGGGGGGTAAGAGGCACACTCAGAACTAGTAAACCACACCTCCACTGTACAGCAATACAAATAATGCAATGGCTAGCACTTCTCTGGTAGTAAGTCATTTTTTATAAAAGGAATTGCATAGAAGATACAGCAATAGGGAAATAAAAACCAAAAGAGTTCTCCAGATCTGAATAGCAAAGAAAAGGAATCCCACAAACCCTGGTAGAGCTGAGACATGGGAAGAGGAGGGAGAAATGCAGTAAACCCTCTCGGCCCGGCTCGTACAGGCATTTCATTTCCTATGGGCCCTCCTTCTTTGCATTAGAAAGGTACTAAAGGTACCATCTTCAATTTCTTTTTAAAATTTTCTTAACTTTTCAACATTGACAACATATTAGCAAAAAAGTCCACCACACAGATGTGCCAGAAACAGCAATGCCATAACTTCTCTGTCTCAGCTATGCTAAAACACCCCACTTCAAAGTAGGTTGGTGATTCGCTTAATGTTAACTAGGTTAACACTGGTAGGTTAACACTGAGGGGCACTTTCGCAAAGTGCCTTGCAAGGTCTATGGGAGGAGTGTGTTTTGCTTCGCCTTCTTTCTAATTCTGTTTACTTCCAGACTGATTTTGCTTTTTACTCATATTGTTTAAGCTCCCGAATTTACGTGCAAGCTGTAGCAAGAGCCAGCTGGCAGCAGCCAAAGCAGCTCTGGGGGGCTGTGGGAGCATTTCTCATTGAGGGGTTATTGTCCCGCCAGCTGCAAGGAACAGCTGGAGCCCCGCTGCCACCTCACCCCTGCGGGGGGCCCTGCCTGGTGACACCCCTCTTTGCCACAGGTATCCAGCAGTTCCTCACATGCCATGGCATCGGATGCTTTTAGAGAAAAAGGCAGGCCCAGGGGTCCTTTGTAGAACCAGTATTAAAGATATTTAACCACCGTCAAAGAAAATGTAAAATATCTATTCAGTGCTGGAGGTTTGTGGCAATTCTGGATTATCGTTGTGTTTTTGTACAGGCAGAGCTTATCGAAGGACTTTCAGATAAAGGGATTTTCAGATTTCAGGGAGCAGGTGCCAAGTTTAAAGGACAAGTAAGTAAATAAACTAAATGCTCCTATTTTAAGCAAGGAGCTTGACCTACCAAACGTGAGGACTCATTCCTGTGGCTTTGGTTCAAGTCCAACTCTAGTTCCTTGCTCTTCACATGCTGCCTATTTGACCTTGCAGTGATGATACAGCGCTGAAGTTTGACCTTCACCTTCCCAAGCAAAAGTTGGTCATGAGAGGATGTCCACAACTAACATCGGAGCTAAAAGTCTCCAGCAGTAGATGTCCTTATTTCCTCCTGTCTGTATGTGTGTATATATATATATATACACGCAGACACACACACTTTGCATTTCTGTTAAATTCCCACTTCAAAGGATGTCCAAGATACACACTTCAGCATTACCAAATCTGCAGTGCAGCTCGTTTTATGAACTCAAGGTTTCACACACAAGCTAGGAACGGATTGTGGTGGTGAGTGAAAGCCAATACCTCATTGGAGTCCTTGCGGCAGAAGGGCCAAAGGTTTGGTTTTTCATTCACACACCACTTGCATCTTTGCACCACCTGATATTAAGAAAGCCAGCCTGCAAACAATTAGTTATTTCGTGGCCTGATGAGAGCCAAAGTAACACCTGTAAACACTTCCAAACACTCAGTAAGATAGTTTACTAAGTGCCCTGGACACAGGGCTAAGAAAAAACCAAACCAAAGCAACCAACCAAACAAACCAACCACAAAAAAACCAAAACAACCCAAAAGCAACCAAACAACCAAAGACCCCCCCAAACACAACCAACCTCAACAGTATCCTCTTCCTTAAAATTAACCTCAGAGCTGTGGTAACTACTTGGCTAGAGCATACAATGGTCTAAGGGCACCCCCCTCCCTTCCTCGTATACCCCAAAACAAGAAGAAAAGGAGAATCAAAAAGCAGCTGTTGTAGGTAGCAGTACAAGACATTAGGACACTGTCCACAGTGACGGGCTTACAGCATGTAAATACATTTATTCTATATGTAAGCAACAGAAATGTCACGAAACCCAAGGAACAGACACATTTTGCTCTGTGGGCATCCCAGACTCCAACATGTCTGACACGTGTCTGCATCCCTGCCAGCGACACAAAAAACAAAGAAAAAAGTCTCAGTTTCCCATGGAAGCCAATCTTGACTCAAGAGATGCTCATTGCCTCAAAACTTTTGAGATTCAGTCAAACAGCACTGTTCAGAGAGCGATCAGAAAAGTAGGGAAAAAAACCCCAAACCAAACCTACCCTGTACTATGACGGCCACCTTTACAAGGACACAACACAAGAGGAACTGAGGAAAAAAAATCAGGTGAAGAGGACTGCCTCCCATAGTGTTAAAATCAAAGATTTTCCTTGAAGTCAGTAGATATTTTATATATATTTATATAATATATATATATTATTTATAGCGCTAGCAATCAACATGTAACAAAGAGATGGTGTGAAGAGCAGTGAAACTGCTACAGCACATAGCCAAAGGTGGACAACTAAAAGGATAAGCATTTTAAAAAGTAGTAATAACTGGAGGATAAGAAGCCTGCAGTCTTTTTTTTTTTTTTNTTTTTTTTTTTTTTTTTTTAAAGTAGATGTGCTTACCTGACATAAAATCTTACAATAACTCTTAAGAGTCGGTTGTCTGCCAGACTTGTTTGCCATTTTCCAGAGCTGCCGTGTGGGAAAGCCTTTGGCCGAGCGATGCTGCGGGGTGCTGTGGGATGCTGCGGGGTGCTGCGGGATGCAGAGGGATGCTGTGGGATGCTGTGGGATGCAGCGGGATGCCGCGGGATGCAGCGGTGGCGCGCTGGAGCTGGGGCTCAGCCCCACGAGATGGCACTGTGTCCACGCAGTCCAAGCGGAGCCAGCGCTGCTGCTTTTTCTGCCACCAAAAATAATAACCCGAGCGGTTCTGGCCGCCCTTGCTTCCCACCCTCCCTCCTCGGGGCAGCAGGATGGGGATGCTGAGGGGTGCTCACCACCGGCCTGGCCCGGAGCCCTTTCCCCAGCCACATGTCCTGCGAATTCTGTACCCTTGGAAAAAAGAAAAAAAACTTAAATTAAAGCAGGAGGAACGTCAAGTGAGGTGGGAGCTGCACAAGCGGCAGCAGCAATGTGCAGGAAGCTGCTAGGACGAGTGTGGCTCTGCAAAGGCAATATCCCCATCACTGGCCCCAGTACCTTCTCCCTGCCCTGCAGGGCTGGGGCAGCTTGCGTGAATCCTGCAAAAGGGGATGGAGAAACCATCCAGCCTGCGATTGCAGTGAGAGAGAGAAGGTTTTTGAGCAGTTGGATGAAAGAAGAGCAGCTCTGCCTCCTAGGGATGGCAACGCCGCTGCCCTAGTGATGTTCTTGAAGGCCATCTAACTCTGTGGGTGCTCCTCTAACCAGAGCGTGCCTTTTCCTCTCAGTAACTCCCATTTCCCAGGATGTTGTAGACAGAAAATGCCCCAAAATACTCTAAGAAAGTTGCTCATCTGTTTTTCTTGAAGCAAGCATTGGGGAGTAGGGCAGAGAGGTGGCAAAAGGAGCATCGACTCATAGTGATAGAGACAACTACGAGACACTTTCTGGCAAAGCCCCTGTGAGAAGGGTGTACAGGCTGCCCACCTAGCAAAAGCCTGGAGCTGGGAGTACCAGTGAGTCCTGGCATCGCCTAACAAAGACTGAGCCCAAGGGGACAAGGGGCTGAAGGACAGTCCAGCTTATGCACCCCCTTTGGAAGAGGAGTCAGCAAGAAGGATGTGTTGGAAGGGTGAAGTAGCACGAACTAAATACAGCTGCCCACACCTGAAGATGGCACAGGAAGGGAAAAAGCTGAGACCCATCTTTTAAGAGCCATTTCAGAGCTCCAACGTGAGTAAAGTAATGTATGGAGAAGGGCAGTGCTGGAAACCCCAGTTGAAGCCTCCTGAAGTTGAAAGCAAGATTGCCATTAGCGTTGCAATGGGCTGCATTAGACACCCAAAATGAAAAAGAAGATGGTTGGTTGTGGAAAGGATGCCCTTGGCACCTCAGCATTCAGAGAAGGTGGGGCTTTCGTAGGCAGAATGCAGACAGATGTTGAAAGTTAAAATGTATGTCCTCTAGGCTCCTGTTTTGCCTGAAATGTTGGTTTGCAAACTGCCAAGCTACCTCTTAGAAGGAAGGGAGCGCTTGGTGATCGCTGCCCAGCAGTCAATTAAAACCCTGCTGGTGTCAGGGAGCTGAAAATCTAAAACAAAAACTCCCAAGCCTACGGAAATGTCAAATGGGAAAAAGGTCAGATGAAATTTTCCTTTCATTTTGACCAATGACATTTTCGAAGTTACCTTTACAGGTGCAATCTGGAAAGCCTTGGGGAAAACAAAAACAATAACACAGAAGAAAACAAGCCAACAAGGAAACACATGGAGCAGGAATACGAGTGTGGGCCGGGGCGTTTGTGTGCACAAGAGCAATAACCGGGGCTTGGCTGGAAACCTGGAGTGGACGGGCAGGGGAACAAAGGGGTGTTTTTGCACCAGATGTAGAGGACAGACAAGCCTGGCAGTAAAACTACTGCAGTCGTATGTGCTGACTTGTGCCAAAGAGTCAGTCTTTTCACTGAGCAGAAACTCAAATGGGTTTGCAGCGACAACCAAAAAAGCAAGCGTCTGCTCCTTGTGCCGAGTTCCCAAATTCACCGGTCTGCAGCGGCCAAGAGGGACAAACGTCCCCCGCTCAGCCAGCGGGGACCGGGCGGCAGCGGCGGAGGGAGCCGGGATTTCGGCTTCCCCGGTCTGCGCCCCCCCCGGCCCATGCAGCAGAGGCTTCCCTGGCTGCAGCACGCTGGGGAAGAGCGGCAGAGCACCGAGCGCATCTCACCCAGGAACGACCCAGCAGGTGCCCCCGGCAGCCCTGACCACTACAAACATTACGGGAGGAGCCGGGTTCGGTGAGAACGTACCTGCAGCTCCACGGGAAGCTAATGGGAGCTGCAAAGCAAAGCAAGACATATGGTGGCGCACCTTGGATGCACAAATCAGGTGGTCAGCGTCAGTGCCTCCGCATGCTTCCCGAACCAGTGGGCCGCATGGGTTTGGACTGGGAGGCTGTCACTGGTTCGCAGCCACCCCGGGATACGATTGCTGCTTGGAGCAACCTGGAGGCACCGAGGCGGTGCGGACCATCCCAGGAAGGGGTGCTGGGTTGGATCCTTTGTGGGTGCAGATCAGTGACATCAGCAGAGCATCACCGGTTTCTAAGACCTTTGCACCAGGTACGAAGCACAGCAATGGTACCACACGCTGAGCAATCCCCGCGGGCCAGCAGAGGACTTGGGAGGAAGAGTGCGAGGGCTGGAGAAGGGAAGAACAGACAGCAGAGAGAGGGACGTGTCTTAGAAGACCTTCAGGAAGGGGACAACGGGTTCCAGAAAAATGGGAATAATTCATTCTGCTGCTGACAAAAATAGAAATAAAGTAATAATGGTAATAATAATTATTATAATTATAATCCTTGCACTAGATACTAACTAGTAAATAATTATCATAGCAACTTCTCTTTTAAAATTTTTTTCTGGGTTTCTCTTTTTTACCTCCCCTAAACACTCGTATCGCAAAGGGGTGGGAAGGGTGTCGTTACATTGTGAATCAAAAGTCAGCTCCAGTCTTACACGCCCCACTGTACTACAGCTATTCTCCACGCGGGCTCCGCGGGACTCTGCCTCGGGGAAGGAAGGGGACGTTACGTGTGTTCCTGCTTAGCGCCCAGAGTACCTGCTTTCCAGATGCACACCTCTTAAACTCTCTTCTTCTTTTTTGTTTTTTTTTTTTTTCTTTTTTTTCTTTTTTTACATGTAGGTCTAGGAAACAGAACAATGACAGGAGCATCATTGTGAGACAATCGATGTGCGGAATTGTAGCCAAAATCTGAAATCACCAGAAACCAATAAGCTGAAATAGCCACAACCAACTGTCCATACCCTTGTCTAGAATGGCTTTAAAGAAAAAATATAAAGAGCCATGGACAGTCTCCTTACCCCTGTCCAGAATTTGATGTAAACAACATCCATAGAAACTGGGATTGTTAAGAAAGTTTATCCATATATCTGGATAGCAATAAAAAGCGTTTCCTAGGAAACTGTAAAATCCTGTACCAAGCAGTGTACAGCCAAGCCGAGAGGAACATTAGGTTGATTTATATTTTCAAGGTACAACTTTGCAGGATTTCTTTTAGATCCTGTGGTAATGTACAAGGAGAGCACATGTGAAGGTCGGGGCTGGATATTTTTGTTTGTTTGCTTGCTTGCTTTCTTCTCTGAAATGTCTCTTGTGTAACTCATTGGTCTGGGTTTTCGTTTCAATTCTTGTTTGTAATAACAGGGCATTACCGCTCCCTGTGTCTGTCCTTCCTGTTCACGCCAAGGCTGCATCAGTAATTTCCTTCTGCTGCCAAAGAAACAACGGTTTCATGTCTTCCCATTTCTTCAAGAACCGCTGCCAGCATGCTCAGGTTGCCGTCCGGGAAATTCTGGGCTTCCCAGAGATCCAGGATCACCCCGGTGGGACTTGATTTCGTAGCAAAATAATTTAGGTACCTGCAACAAGACAGAAGGACACTCATTTTTTTGAGCTGTATGAAGGCTACCTGAAGTTATACGATATCTGCCGTCACTCATCTTCTCCCAGGACCCTTCTGCACACCCAAGCATGTGTAGGCAGCCCCGCTGACCTGTCCAGTTTGAGTTTGTGGGCCAGCATCCTCCAGTCGTGGCCCCTGGTCTGGGGGGCATCCAGGCTGCTGCAAAGCTTCTGCCTGATGGGGAGGGGGATGCTGAAAGCACTGGGCCCTACTATGGTGGTGACGGTGTCTGCGGAGTCCACGGGAGGGTAATCGATGCCAGTAGGTTCCTGAGGTTGGAAAGAAAGAAAAACAAACAAACGATAAATTAAACAAACAACCAAAACTAACCCACACCGACAAAACCCCAAAGAAACCATCCCAGCAGTTTTGTTCCTGAGTGCAGGGCCGATTGTAGATGTCTGCCCCTGAGAATCAGTGCTTTTATTTGCACTAAAGGGGAGCAGCCCTCTGCTAATCAAGCTGAAAAAGAGAAATATTTATAAACAACTCCAGGTAGACAGCAGAGTTCTTTTTTTTTTTTTTGAGGGCAAAGACTACTAAGGCTGGACAAAATTGAGCCCAGCTTAATTAATCACTTACTGAAATAATGAAAGATTAGGCACTTTGACACGTGTTAGAGCAAATTGGTACTACTAGGGCAGAACTGGGCTTTCCCAACCTGGCCAACAGGAGCCCCTTTCCCACAGCCCCCCCAAGCCCCCATCCCAATGACAGCCAGCACCAGGCTCATGCTGCTGCCGTCCCTCTGGCAGCACCTGTGCTCTCCAAATTGAACCTCTTTTGCCTCCACTCTTTTATTAATTCTCTTGCACTCTAGATTTGTTTTTGCACTGCAGACAGACAGCCTTCCCAGGGCTGCTGCAGAAGGAGCCCAGGTCGCTGTGGCCGTGCTCTGGGGCTCTTTTGGGTGAGGGCTGACGGCAGGAGATAAAAAGAGGGCTTCGAAAACAAACAGTGGGAGACCTTTATCGCACTCTTCCTCTTGCCTCACAAATGTGCATGTTTTGGCACTCATTGCATTTGTATTTTTTGAAGTCTCAGTGGAATGCACCGTATAAAGCCAGAATAAAACAGTTTAATCTGCAGAAGTTTTACGTCTTTTACAGGGGAACAAAAAGAAGCCCATAAAGGGAAGATGCAGGAAACTCTCTTACTGTACTTTTACCACAGGGTGACAGAGGCAGAGGGGCAGATCCAGTAATGAAGAGTTCAAGTTTGGTGGTTTTTTTGAGTAACAAAGTTGACACAACCCTTTAGCAGCCCAAGGTCCTCCTGCCCCTCACTTGGGCTCAGGAACATGTCAACCAGGAGGAGCAATTTTGCAGCAGACAACCTTGATAACAGTGGTATTATTCCCTCTTTCTATTCATCCCTGATGGATGGGATCACAACACAAGAATATTATCCTGTTCTCTCTGAATCCATTACCAGGCCCTATTACACACAACCAGCTGAAGATGATTATAGCGTATACTTGCATTTCATTAAAGTTACTCTCAGTTCTTTCTCTTCTCTGTGAGGTTAAATTAGAGATTACCTCAATGCAGCACTTATTACAATAATTGTTTATGATACTTGTTTTACCATCTGTCTTTAATGCTGTGTAGTCCCCAGCTGAATATGTAACTTTACACCCAATAACCAAGCAGATGTTACGGGTAATGGTGCAAACCATCAGGGCTTTACAGCACAAGTAACTTTTGCCTGTGCTTTCCCAGCCCTTCCCCAAGTCAGCCAGCAGTGATTGCTGCCCGAGAGCCTGCTCTTCCCAGCTGCTGAATGTACCAGGCACAAAAGCCACCAGCACATCCACTGAAGTCAATGTCACTTCACACCTAAACATGTCGCTTGGTCTCAGCCCTAAGCTTGACTGCCCCAAGGAGTGAAAATTCTTTAGGTGCTACGCAGCAGCAAAGATGTTCCAAAACTTACGATCATTTTTCTACTGGAAAATGACAGCCATCAAAACAGAAACTGTCAAAGGTAATAGTCAGGATTTGTAGCAGTAGCAAAATCTGAGGAGAAAACTCTGTTGCAACTAGAACATCCGATATTCCCCCTTGTACAGCAGTTATTACATGGAATGAGTGAAGCGGCTTATGTGAACATACGAGGATGACATTTTCCTAGTCTCCTTCCACCCTCTCCAGGGAAATGTTGGGCCTGATGTCCTTGTGGACTTCCAGGAAATGGGACCATGCAGTGCCTTGCGAGATGCGTTAAGGACTGGTAGGCAAAGAGCTCCTCCACATAGACACAAAAAGGTGGCACTTGCAGGGAGACAACAGCTGCTCTTCACCCTCCCTTGAAGGGGGGATGCTCCCTTCCAGATGTGAGAAACCAAGGGAAAACGCAACAGGAGATACAAAGCATCAACTTAATCCATCCCTTCTGTCCATCCCAGCAGTCAGGAGGAAAATGGGAAGCACTAAGCAGGCAGCAATGGGAAAGGATATACCTCCTCAGCCCTCCTGTATTTCTGCAGTCAGCTAGAGATAGGCACCGATGTCATTTACCTCTGAGACAGAGCAGTTGAGCTGGAAGATCTGCCCTTCTCCTTCGACCTGCCGCACACAGAGTTTGCACACCAGCTCCAGGGTATTCAGGCTGAACCTTTCCAGCGTGAAGGTGCAGTGCAGGTTCCTCTGGCATCCACTCCAGATGTGGTAGAAGGGAATCTCCTGCAAGAGAAAGAAAAAAAATAGTATAGTGAGGGAGGGATGCGGGACCAGGGTGTGGATGCTGACCAGAGACTGTGAGCTCCATGTTACTGTCCCTGAAGATGGTCCTGGGAAAAAAAGTCCATGGCGCTGCAGCCCTGCACCGGGTGCTTTTTAAACACCTCTGTGTTAAACCTCACTGCTGGGATCCAACGTGAACGGTTTGTGCTGCTCACCTGGTATTTAGCCAGCAGTTTGCTTTTCCAGAGAGAGTGGGCGATGTCGTGGATGGACAGGCGGAGGTTGTGGGTGCTTCCCTTAAAATGCAAAGCTTTGGGTTCCTCCAAAAGCTGCCCGCCCATCTGCCGCTCCAGCTGCAGGACCTCCTGCAGGGTAGTGAGAACAAGGAGAAAGCGGTCAGGTTTCACCGAGACAGCACATCGGTCTTCTGAGTCCTCAAGACTGACTGCTGTAGATGCTGTGACTTGTATAGTACAGGAAAAAAATAGATGCAGAGGTATTGTACAGACTTGTGTTTCCTTGTGAACTGGAATTGGACTTGTGGATCCGAGTATAAGCTCGTTGCCCCCATCATACAGCAGCAGCCCAGCAGGGATGCAGGCAGTCCTATCTCCTTTGGGACACACAGCGTTACCTAACACATCCTATAAGCAGAAAGCTTAATTGCATGCAATCATATTGAATGCAAAGACTTTGCAAAAAGACACTGTTTGAATAGTGAAATACATCAGTCTCCTCTGTCCTTCACCAAACTGGACATCTAATGGTAGCTTTGCTATTTTGCTTTTGGAAGCTCTTATTTGCGTAGGTCCTGCTGATATGGGACCTGTGCACACTGTTGGTCCTTCAGCTTGCAGCCTCCCAGCGAACTGCTCCACGACAGAGCAGTACGGGAAAGAGCAGATGTCTACTGACACTGTCATGCAGGATGGTATCAAAACAGAGCCAGACATTGTGACGGACCATTTGGTACCTATGAATACATACATTCAGGGTTACTGAAATATTGATCTTGTCATTAAAAGCTAGTAAGCCAAGAGTCTTGGCATTTTCTACAGTTAAAAATATGCATGTAACTATTGAGACCACAGTGGATCATTGCCTACAAACAGCCTAATTGTAGTCCACATGGAAGAAGCAAGTAGAAAGGCAGCTACATGAGCCCCACTAGAAACCACCACAGCCAAACTCAGTCATATTTAATTAGAAGAGCCAACCAAGCATCTGGTCAAAAGTGGCCAAAGCCAATCATGCACAGAGCGAGTGCACTCAAGGAGTACATGGGCACACAAAACCAGGATGCTACATCAGGCCGAGTAGAGGAGCCCCTCTTTCATCTAAGCACAACACAAGCTGCTCAGGATCCAGTTCAGGATCTAGTTAACACACAAGAAAAGCCTCTGTCCCTGGTGAGCCCCACACCCAGCAGAGAGTGAAGCTAAAATGATATTAGTTCATCAGCCATTAGAGGAAAAGAAACAAAATCAAGAAACCTCTTAGATTAAGGTTATGCCAATGAATCAGTTCCAGCTTCTTTCCAGTGTCCCCTAATTACCTCGTCAAGATGTCTAAAGAGCAATCAATAGCAATTATCTGATTACTATAGATCTTCATTATGTCCAAATCACCTCCCTGGAAGAAGACAACTCATGGTACCACGTGGACTAATTGCAGACGCCACCTCTAAGACACGTGGGCTGTGGGGGCCCCAGCAGCACCTGCTCCAGGAGCCGCACTGCCGTGGGCAAAACCATCGCAGTGTGATGCTGCACCGGCCCGCCCACCAGATTCAACATCCCGCTTTCGGTAACCCCTCTACGTGCTCCAACTGAAGGACACTGAGCAGCTTGTGCTTCTCCCATGCCGCTCTGCTAATTAATTCGAATTAATTTGGAACCACGATTTGCATAGCCCTTCAAATCTGCAGATTGGCTGTAACCATAAGGCATTTTATTCTGAGCAGTGCTTATCCCTCTGTCTCGCACCCTTGTGCCCTCCTGAGCCGAAGTCCGAGCTGCACGTTGCTTGCCCCACGCTGAGGTGGCTCTGGCCACCCGCCCCATCCCCTCTCCTGTGAGCTGGGACTTACACCCTTGTGCTCTTCCTAGGAGAGGGAGCTGTGTAAGACAGGGTTCCATCAGCAGCACCACCAGGACACCACAACCCGTATTTGGAAAAGGCTTCCTCATTAACAGGGCACAAGCAAGCAACGGTGTTCAGTCTAAGCTTTGCCTTTCTTCATTAGAGGGGAAAGTATGCATGAAACAACTGAGGACAGTTTCTGCACAGCACAAGGTGGGTTGGGGGATGCCACTCTGCTACAGCCTGAAATAATTCACTTGCCCCCAGTGTGGGTGGCAGCTGTTTCTGCACACCTGGCCGCTCAACACCTGTCCCCCCGGCCCCCGCCACACACAGCTCACATGCCTCCATCTCAAAGCCATACGTGAATAAACAGATGAAAATAAAGCAGCTGGATTTCTTTATAGTTATCGTATTGCTTATTTTTCTAACGGTTTGGTTATCCCCATCAAAGTGCAAAATTCAGCTTTTAAAAAGGAGGCCAGTGCTTGAGCTCACAGCTACCCTTGCCCTTCCCCAAAAAGCTCTTTTGTGAGCATCCCATCCGGGCAGCTCGGGACGCTGTGGGGCAGAGGGTGCTGCGTGTGTCATCATACAGAGCCCCCAGGAACCCTGCCAAGCCCTTCCCACAATAACCAAGCTCTTATTGATGACAAGGCCTTACAAGGCTCTTCCAAATCTCAGACATCCCAATGTGGCAGCGTCTCATGCTGCTTTTCCTTCCCCTTGCTGTGCCTTGCCCGGAGCAGCCAGCCTCAAGACACTGAGATGCTGCGGCTGGTGCCTCGCTTGCTGCCTACAACCTTCCCTCCTCTTCCAAACCACTGCCCCACGCCGTGTCCCACACAGCCCGTGGGGGCTGCCTGGTGAATGCCTTCCCTTCAGCAACACGGCAGTGCCAGCGACCTCCTCCCAGCACAGCTGGGGCTGCTGTGGTGCCAGCTGTTGTGAAAACATGTGGTTAAACACCCCAGCCTTTTTTCCTATCTCAATAGTCATAGTTTGAGTCTACACAACACTGTTGCACAGGGCTGGTTTGTACACACCGGTCCCTGCTCAACCCTTTCACCTACAGCTACTTTACTATTATAGGTTCAGCTTTCTGAAGCCTCCTCTTCCGCCACACTTTTCAGAGAAATGCAATTGACACATCCATAACAGTTTGTGGCCAGCAAGTATGTGTCCTTGTCCTGTAAACCACCAGTCAGCTGGCCCTTGAGCCCCACGGGTGCCCTTCCAGTCTTGGGGTAGATGTGCCAAAAAGAAGAAAATTAAAACGCATGTACTTTGCTGTAAAAAAGCAGTAGGCACAAGTGGGATGGCATCTGCCTGACCTTGCTCGCCTTTCCTCCCCAAATTGCAAGCTCACTTTGGGGTCTGCCTGCAGCAGAAACCCCAGGACTGTCCTGCTCCTCTCCCAAACACTGGCTGCAGCTTCTCAGGTGCAAGATGGCCCCTCCGTGTTGCTCAGCGCCTCTCCTGAACCCTCTGCTATCACACCGAATCGGATTAACTTTATCTCGCAATGCTCCCTGCAGTCTATTAGAAACAAACCAACAGCTCCTGAGTAACACCTAATTGGATTCCCCCAGCTCTGACTGCATTAGCTGCCTGTCCAAGGCCCTTCCAGCTCGCTTATTATTACCTCAGGCCTTGACGAACCTGTAGAAAATTGTATTACCGCAGCACAGGCATAAAACCGTCAGGACTTTTGAAGCTTGATTACTACAAAAGATCCTTTCCAGTTGTTTGTTTTTTTGTTTGTTTTTTTTTTAGAGGAAAAAACAAAAGGGAAATCAGACCAGGGAAAAGAATTGTTTCTAAAATCCTGGTAACACCAACACATTGCCAGAAGCCCTGTACATACAAAGCCATGCTGTGGTCACAACGCCTGCTTGCACCCTTACACTTTACTGCCTTTCTTACATACAGCAATGGAAGTCCCTGCTCTGAAAAACTCAAACATTTCCCAGCCAGTGTCTGTGGGTTTGAATCCCAATAATTCCCATGCGGAGCTGAGGAAACAAAAGCATATACAGCAGCAGGATGACTCTGCTTAGAGTCAGGCTTCGAACTCATTTTGCTGCAAAGAGGCATTTGGGAAGTTGCACTGGCTACAAAAAAAGGAAAAAAAAAACCCACACCTTGTAATAACCTCCATTTTAACGTGTGCAGTTGGAGCTACATATTTCATGAGTGCATCTATTATAGATAACATCTGTATAAATACACACATTTATAAAGAGAAATAGGAAATATGGTTATCTATCTGTTCATCTGTATGTAGTGAATGTGTGTTTGTGTGCATGCCAGGATTACACAGTGAGAGTAAGGTTATATAGTTAGAGAAAGCAACAGTTTTGGTTTATTTTAGTTGCAAATTCCCAACACAAAAAACTGCACACGAAGAGGTGTAATAAAGCGGTATGAAAGCAGGCAGTGATTAACAGCCCAGAAGCTTCTTTTGTCATTATCAGCTATTTACAAAGAGGCATTTATATGTTTCCCCATCTCTGGGGAGCTGGCACTTAGCATTAAAAATACATGAATAATGAATGAAGCCCTGTGCACCTTATGGCCTTTTAATAATGTAAAAATCTTAGGATTCAAGATATGATACAGGTAAACAAAGGGAAAAAAAAAGACTGGTGGGTGGAAAATAGTGTGACACCCCTATGCAAAGAACAACTTACAGTGTGTGGGGTTAAACTGTAAACCAGTGGCTTGCTGTCAAGCTCCTCTTCTAATCAGAAAAATAACCCAGGGAACAGAAATACACACAGCTGGGGGTGTAATCACCGCTATGACCACAGTCCTATGAGAGCAGGAGAGGGATAGCGAACAAGAGAGCAACAAGCACCTTAAGAGCATCCTGCGTGTCGTCGAGGCAGTAGACGCGGATGCTGTACTCCAGCGAAGAGCAGGACAGCGGCCCAAAGATGGCCAGTTTGAGACGTTTGGCTGCTGCTTTGGTGATGGACTGTCCCACCAAGGCATACGTGCTGAGGGTTTCTGTCAGGATATGGCAGGCCTCCGAGTCCAGCTGGATGTAGCATGGAGTGGTGAAGTTTTCCTCCCCGACCACCACCACGTCCTACGGCAGAAAGAGGCCACGTTAGAGCTTCTGACCCCTCCAAGCTGCTCTCCTTTGAGGCAGCAATACCCCTTTCAAGCCTGCATGATGCACAAAGTCCTCGCTCTCTGCATCTTAGATTAATCAAGATTTTTAATTCCTGTTTCCAGCTTTTCTCCTGCAGGGAAGGGATGATTTCTCTGAGCTGCTGGTGGTGATGATGGTGGTAGAAATATCTTCCTGTCCTCCCTCCCCTAGGACTTGTAGCTCTTTCCTCTGGGTCCTGCAGCAGCTTTTAAAGGCCTGGGTAGAGTTAGGCAAATAACAAAAACACCACCAATACTTTGTTGAAAAAGATATTGCAGACTAATAATTTGGTGACCACAATTAAACATCAGTGGTCATAAGTGTGTTGAAAAAATAACAGCCCTTCACTTCCTAGGTATGACAATAAGGTGTTACAAAAAAACAAAGAAGGAAAGTAACCTCAACGATAGCCAAAGGCCACATCTACATGAAATATTTCCTGCTGCTTCATTGGAATAATCCTCCGTGACTAGACTGCAGGGTGAAGAAAAAAATACCTACAGGCTCAACACAAACAAGCTCCTCACCCTGTGCGTGAAGGAAAACAGCTCCCCTGCTAATTTCTCCATTCAACCCTGCGTGTGGTATCCTGCACACAACACGAGGTGCTTTGAACGGTTTTGAGAGAGAGCAGAAACGAAAAGGCAGGAGTGGATGACGGCTGCCTCTCGCAAAGCCACACGATGCTCAGCACAACATCTGTCTCACCCCCACTGCCTGCAGGCCTGAGGCACAACTTACACATCTGGCAGCTGAGCAGTGTGGGCTCACCTGAATTTTGGCATCATCTTTGCACCCCTGCAGCCACACCAGCAGCTGGTGCCGGCCCCGAGCGATGCTGCAGGGCTGTGCACGTGTGCGCACACGTGTGTGCACGCACATGGCGGGCTCAGCTTGGAGGAGACGCTCCAGAATTGAGTGGAGGAAGGAGATCGCTGTGTGACGGCCAAGGACATGGTGGGCAACGGCAGCTGCGTGTGCACGGCCGGTGAAGCAACTGCTCTGTCAAGGGCAGGAGGAGGACGGGAGAGAAAATGAAGAGGTGCCATAGCGCACAGACACAAATAAGGAACGTATGTGTGGTGCCGAGAGTCAGGCTGGTGGGGGGCACGTTAGTTGGCGAGACAGACCCGTGTTCACTGCACACTCCCTCTCGCTGTGTTGAAGAGCCGGTGCCACGGGCAGGGCCTTTCCAAGACAATGCCGGACACGGTGCTCTCACTGCTGTCAGCCCAGCCGCCTTCAAAAGCCACCCTGCCATCATTAAACCTACTGGTAGGAGAAGATGCCCTTGCCAAATTAATTATGTGAGACCAAACTGATGGCAGCAGGTACCT
Organism: Pampusana beccarii; assembly: GCA_013399365.1. Classification (NCBI taxonomy): domain Eukaryota; kingdom Metazoa; phylum Chordata; class Aves; order Columbiformes; family Columbidae; genus Pampusana; species Pampusana beccarii. Next base: position 1,161,465 of record VWYH01008560.1, on the reverse strand, counting down.
AGGAGCTGGAGAGGAGGACAGCCCAACCTTGCCAAAAGCATCACTTTATGCTCCAGTTACAGTGGAAGATCCTTCTGCCACCCTGCCCGGGGACATCCTCCTGCTGCACTACGAGCAAGGAACCACCACAGGCTCCCACCAGTCCTGCACAGCCCAAAAATGCTCATGCAGCTCCCCCGAGTTCACAGGGTGCAGGCTTGGATCCTGGCTGCATGAACTGAATCAAAGTGATGCTCCACCAACATCTTAGGAGGGAAAAAGAAAAGAAAGATAAGGCCTGTACATTTTATTAAGCGGGCCAATGTCTTGATGCTGAAGCAGGAGATCATTTGCAGCAATATTTTCACTTTCTTGAGAATACACTATAAACTAGAGGAGTGAAAACTACTGTCTAAAAATATTTTCCTATTTCTAGAACTGAGTCAGACCACAATTTTAGTCCTTTTTTTTTTTCATTTTGCCTTTTCCTTCTCTCCCCAAGACTTCAGCACAACATTCAGCCACAACCAAAAGCTCAAGTGCCAAAATCCTACGAGGAAAAGCTACATTTCATAGAAAACAGCCAGAACTAGAAGGCACTAAAACTCCCCCGAGACAGCATCTCTGCATGAGCACTGTGCAGCTTAGACACTTGGTGTCAAAGGGTGCCCACAGCAGCCACGCTTCTCACACGGAAAACCTGAAATACAGATAGTCCTGGTTCGGAAAGGCAGCTGCAGGACATGTAGAGAGCCCTGCATGCTGCCAGGACACAGGCTGGAGCTGCGGATCCTCACCTCCCACGGCCCCTGGGCAGCCTGGTGCTTCAGCTGGATCTGCCAGTCCTCCGTGTTGGGTTCTGCGCAGTGGTGCATGGTTAAAATGACGGGCCGGGTCAGCAGGGCTCCTGGGGGGCCACAGCTCACCACCGGGGTCAGCAGGGTTTGGCTGTCTTCTACAGGCGGCCTGGCAAGGGGACGAAAAGATAAATGAGTTGAAAAGGGCAAAAAGGTACATTCACATATGTAAAAATTAAAAAAAAAAGAAAAATCCTTCTCTTAAAAAGATTGTGCAAGAAAAGAAGCAGGGTTTTTGTTTGTTTGTTTGTTTGTTTTTCCCAAATCCCAAAATGTGGGGCTTTTTGCCACCTATCACTCCTTCATCAAAATGCAGGTTTAGGTGACGGCAAATCACGGACCACACTGGCTGAGCACCCTTCACTCTGAAGGATCCTTGCAGACCGTACGCAGGGGCTGAATTTCCCTCCCTGCATTTGGCAGCTGTTTAGCAGCATCCAAAAATGAACAGTGGCTCTTGTAAGCACCACATGTGAGAATTATTTCCTGACTGGACAGAGAAAATTGAAAAACAGAGGAAGAGAATGAACTAACGAGCACATCTGAAACCTCGCAAGCGGTACAGAGCACATCTGAGACGTGCAGCTTGAGTTCGGAGTCATCACCAAACCCACTGGCGCTCCATTTTACTTAAAAGGCATTCAGATCTACTAGAATGGATTTGCAAATATGCCTGCGTGGAGCAGGTGTCACTGGTGGTGGTGGAAAAAGGGCAAAGGGATGGTCAGAAATAGTGCAGAGGGCAAAACACACTTGCAAAGCCCAAGATTTCTGGTGATTACTCGGAACTGTGTAGTTAAAATACAGGTATTGTCCAGCATCCTTGCAGCCAGTCACTAGGAATGGGAGGTATAGGAAATAATATAAATATATAGGATACATTGCATACGGTGTAGTTTATAAATAACAGTGTGTCTGTGAGCATGAGTAAGTTATCTCAGACCAACTGCTGAGGAGCTTGAGAACAGAGGAAGCATGAGTGGCTTTAACTGTCCCGACATCTGGTGTGTGACAAATACAGCTGAATGGGCCTCATCAGCCGCCTCCCTAAACAATACAGAGGACAAATTCATAACCCAGAAACCAGCAAGCAGGAGATGAAAAGTGAGATCTGTGCTTAACCTCCAGATTTGCCCACAGGACCTCCGGTCTCCTGCTCCATCTAAAGGTTCAGTTCCCTGTTGCATTTACAAATACTTGTATTTATAACTGCATTGGTTTATATGGAATTAGTTGAGACAACATTAAATACTGATTATTTCTGCAAGTCTATGCCTTTAGCAAAAGAAAGAGAAAAATAAAGAAGTTGCTGTAAACTCAGCTAAACTTTTCAATGAGGCAAAACTGGGACAGAAGTTGTTTTGATATCCAATTTATTGCACCTATTCTGGCTATTGCAAAGATTTATCCACAAGCAAATCCTAATTTTGCCCATATTAATTCTCCCTGAATAATCCATTAATCCTGCAGAAAACGTCAGGAAAACTTTTGAGAAGCCTTTTTTCAAGGTGGGATGAAGGCACTTTTGATAAGTGTCTCTTGTTGCTACAAATGTTGTGGGAGGTTTTGATGACATTTGAGGGGGAAAAAAAAAGGTTTGGCATGGAAAAAATTAAATGTATGCAAATAAGTAAATCCAGATGATATGCATCTGTGGAAATCAACTGATGAGTTTACTACATGACTTAACAATTGTTTCTGGAAAGTCATGGACTGGAAACAAACAGCTGCGATAGTTGCCTTTCAAAAAAGATGTAAAATATAACAATCTGGACAACTATCATGTGTTGTGCCAGCTATTTTAGTCTAACAAACAGTACAGATACAGCAGATAGAGTAGTGCTGGTTTTTAATGGTCATCACCCTTGTGCATTAATGGTTATTTGAACACTTTCCCACAGTCTAATCCAAGAAATTTCAAAAACCATAATGTCTTATGAGAAAGATCTTTCAACATTATGATATTTTTCTGAAAAACTACAGATATGTCAAGCTATAGACTTAATCATCTAGTTAGCCTAACTTCATCTAAAAGACTACTGACCTGTGAAGAAGGAAGGAGAAAAAATGCAAGTTCTCACAGATTTTTGGACTAAATTACAAAACTGTCAAAAGAATTCAGGAGGGAGCATATAATGATTTCCATTTAAAAAAAGAAAAATCATACAGTGTCTTTTAGGTGAAAAATGAGTTAAAATCAACAGGAATCTGAGCACTGATGCATGCAGTTAAAAAAGGCAAGAAGTCATTAAAATAATATGGTACTGATAAATCATACAGCCTAAAGTTGTCTCAAAATAAAATGAAGTTTAGTCACTGCTCCGTGACAAAATTTTGTTAGCTGTTAAATTTTAGAACTCTGATGGAGGGCATGATTCTGTGTTGCAATATTTTATATCCAATTAGCAAAAGTATAAAGGATGATGCGGAAAGTCGGGAGATGCTCCAGACTGCACAGTCAGCGAGTGAAATGGGAAGCGGATACAAGCATACAAAAGACATGCAAAAAATAGCAAGGCTTAGTGTTTTTCCTCCCAAGCGGGTAAACAGCCTTTTCATCATCAAATTTATGAGATTTATTGCTAGGTGGATGAGGCATCATTGATATAATTTATGATACAGGACAGACTGACAGGTGAAGAGCAGAAAAATGGGCCAGTTGTGAGGGTGGTTGACTTTGCAGTCCCCAGTTGCCAACCAGACAAACATCTGAGCTTGGCACTCCAAAGTTATTGAACAGTGCCCGTCCCAGCTACTCTACACCATCCACCCCATGCAGATAAGGCTTTAAAAACTGAGATATAATGAGTTGCAGAGAAGCTCTTGAGTGGCGTGAAATGGGGGTCAATAACACTGAACAGGCGAAATCCTAGGTCTGTTGAAGTCAACGCCAAATTTCTCTCTGACTACTGTGAGGTCAAGGATTTCTACTCACAGTGTGCAAGGCAATGTAAATAGCAACACAATCATTAAACTTACAGATAACAATAAATAAGAAATTATTGCAAGTAACAATGAGAGCCAGAAAATAATGCAACTGATCCAGAGATGGTAAAAATATGTATAGAAAATAAGATCCCATTAATTCTATGTCAGCTCACTCTTCTGGAGCAAAATAAGTTCCAAACATAGTTATTTAGTAGCAAAGAAAAGCAATAAAAGTAAAAAAAGATCTCAGGGGAGCTTACTGCAACACAGTAGGTGTCAACTTGTAATGAGACTCAGCGTCAAAAAGCAGATCTGCTTTCTGGGGCTGTGTGGGACAAGGCATGTCAGAGTATGCTGAGCCGATATTCCCCTTCCTATCCAGCTCTAGCACGACTGCAGGTAGCAGGGTGTTTAGAGACCGCAGTGAGATCTCAGAAATAAATGCCTAAAGCCCGGAGGAATGAGGCTGAACCACGTAACGGCACAGACAGCAGAGAGGTACCCTGGGACATCTGACAGCAAAAACGAACACAAGTGTCTTGACAGATCTTTTCTTATTTCTCACTGTTTCTAATTTCCATTTTAAAACAAGAGGATTACGCCTTACTATAGCTAATGAGAACAGAAACAGATGCAGTAGACGAGACATATTATACAAGAGATATTAATCTTTCTGCTTCGAGGCATAAACTCAACACTAATTGATGGAATTAGTAAACAAGAAATTCCCCTGAAGACAAGTTATTGTGTAGTCATTCATTACAAGTAATTTTCTTCCTTCTCCTGGAGCAGGTGATGCAGCAAAGCCAGGATCCCTGTCTAGACGAGCGCCTGTTGTGATCAAGTATCGCAATTTCTGTGTCACAGATTGCAGGAGATCCAGCACAAACTGAGACACAGAGGAACATATAGAGCGAGGGAGTTATCTCGTCTAAAACAGAAAAATCTATGAGCAGACATTTTCCAAACTGTGGGCCAGAACCTACTTCTAGGCTGTCATCCCAAAAAGAACCCCAAATCCAAGCCCCCATCCACATGTGCTTCACTTTAGGCTTGCAGCAGCCTTGGGACAACTTATTAGATGAGACTGGGCATTCAGCTGTATGATTTCAAATTCACTTCACTGCAGGCAAAAGAGACGTTTTGTTTTACAAAGATCAGACTGAGACTAAAACTCAATCCCCTATGTAGCATTGCTATTAAAAGGCGCTAATATTAACCGAAAGGTCTTCAGGTATTTTTAGATATTGTCCCATCCCGCACCACTTATCAACAACAGTCAACTTTCGTTTGAAAGGAAACAAATTTTATTCACTATATCTGGTCCCTTCACAATCAAATTTCTGTTTTTATTGGGATTACTCATTCGAAACTGTCTCCCTGTAATAAGCCAGACCATGTTAATTAAGATAGCTGTCAGACAGCAGATGTGAACACAACTAGAGAAATCTTTGCTCCTCACATTGTGCTCCCTGGCACCATGCGTAGATGTTACCGGCAATCACAGCAGCTCAGGAAGGACAGGATGGAGCAGGGAGAGAGGAATGGCCAACTCATAGCAACAGATGGCAACCCTTCTACACAGCTTAGCCACAAGTCAGAGAGAAGACATTTATTTCTCTTTTCATTGCTGTGGCTTTATTTTTAATATGTGTTCCTTCCTAAGTTTTGAACTTATAATTCTTCACTGACCCTGATTCTTCTTCCAGTCTATCTTTAGAAGGAAAATGATCTGAAAACTCTTCTTCCCCTTTGGCTTATGCTCTGGTCTTTTTTATTTTAAATTTTTCAATTACAGTGATTGGCACTTCATGAAATTGTCTTCCAGAGTTGTAAAGTAATTTTGTTTATGCAGCTGAGATATAGAAGGAAGGTGGAGAAATGAGATGCAGAAGACTTCAATTTCTTTTATTTCACATCATTGAGCTTAGCATTTACTAGTGAAAAAGGCAACACTGCTCCTTGGATCAAACTCATTGATCAGCTGCATTATTTTAATATGAAGTCTATATATACACTATTAAAGCCACTGATCCAAATCCCTACAAGGCTGACTCAACTTTTCTCTCTTTTAAGGTAACTAATTTGGAAGTTGCACAATTTATGTGTGTCTTTCATCAAGATCTTCAGGAGTGCTGCTTGCTCCGCCCTTCAGGGCTGTCACATTTTGTGGGCATGGCAACATCCATTTTCATTTGCACCATCTCCTGCGTGATGGATTATACAGGAGTGTCCTTCACTGTGCCATATTTAGTGCAGTTCTTGCCTCTGATCAGCGTATGCAAGAGTAGTTCCACCTAAGGCTGTACAAGTTCGGCAGGGGTTCACGTGGGAACACGGGAACTGCCACACAAGATCAAACCAGTGGTCCATCAAGGCCCAGACCCTGTCTAGCACTGACCAGTGCCAGATGTTCCAAAGGAATTAGCTCCACTAATTTAGCTCACAGCTAAATTTGGGTTTTAACCTGAGGCAGTCAAGAAAATCCTGAAGGTTGGAGGTTTATACTCAATACTATTTAATCCTTAGTCATGCAAGACTTGGGCTCTCCCAGACGCTCATGGGAACAGGCTCTTGCCAGTTACTGGTCACAGCAATGTGTTTATTTTATAAGTGAAACCACAACTCAAGAAGGGGTCTTCTTGCAGATCTCAAAGTTGCTGATACTTCCCCAGACTAAGGCAAAGAGCATCTGACCACCACCGAAAAAGCCAATGAGCTTCAAGACAGAAACCTGTCTGATAGCTGCGAAATATTCTCATAGTCCTGTCATTTTTTTCAGTTAAATGTATATATGTATACACACATACACAAGCGCACACACATATACATAGATATCTTTTTCCCCACTGTAACCACTACATAAAGCACACGGACCTTTCCATGAGGTCAACACGCCAGCCAGGGATCAGAGCCTGGTAGCTCTTGCCATCTATTCTGCCCCAAATGACAGGCAGAATGAGGATTAGCTTGCAGGAGCAGGAAGAACAGTCTGCTGGAGTATTAGTCTAGGAAAAGAGAAAACCCACCGTGCCACAAGCACACTATCACACTTAGAGAAAACAGCTGCCTCCAAGTGGTGTTTATTGCAAGCCATCAGAACCCCAATTCATCACAGAAGGATAACGCTTTTAGGGTGACCCTCCTGCTCTCAGATGCTTTGATGGATATGAAATGGAATAGAGAGTCTCAGAAAGCTCTCCTAAACAATCTGCAAGCAACACAAAGAGTGATATTACCGGGTTTTGAAGGCTCTCAAATGTCTATACTACAGGTTTCAGAGACTAACTGGGGAAATGTATTAGGAAAACAAAGGAAGGAAAAGGGGAATTTGCAGGACTCTGAGGGGTAACAGATTTCCTGTTCACAAGTTGTTCCATATTTCTACAAAGAAAGTGTGAGCTAAATCTCAAGTTGCTGGAGATATGTGAGCTGTGATGGTACCCTTCTCTGTTGCTGCACTGGTTCTATTTAGGGTAGCGCTGTGGGGACCACATTCTCACCTCAATGGTGGTTATATATCATGAAAAAGAGCCTGCCTTCACTTCTGATTATAACACCCGTTCTATAGTTTCATATATATGCCCCCTTCCAAACTACTTCAACACACGACAGGACTTCTCAACCCATACACATTTACACAGTGCTCATGAAAACAAATACGGGTCTCACAGGGTTTATTGAATGCGCTCCAGTTACCACTTGGCCACAACAGCAAATGTCTGTAGATAGTCCTTGCTGCGGACTGTCACTCTCTGCTGGAGTGCTGTAAGAGTGCAGCAGTGGATTTAAAAAATGACTGTGCTGCACACTAACTCGTGGTACCCATACGACTCCAATTATGTGAAGCAACATCTGCGGCCTATGCAGTCAGAAAAAGAAGCTTTAACCGAGACACAGCTCTGCTACAGCAAGTGAAGTGGCTGGGAACACACAGTCCTGAATCGGGACACCACTACCAGCCGGGTACTGGGGAGAACCCACCCCTTCTACTCCTGGGCACCTGGGGAAAAGGAACAGGTAACAGGGGAGGACAGGACAGTCCTGTGCTTAAGCCCTTTATGGTGACTATTCATTTCCAAGTGATCTAGACAACAGGAGGTTGGAGTATGGAGCGGGTTGATCTCTTCTCCCAAGTAGCAAGAGGAAATGGCCCCAAGTTTGCCAGGTGGGTTTAGATCAGATATTAAGAAAAAATTCTTCACAAAAAGGGCTGTCGGGCATTGGAACAGGCTGCCCAGGGCAGTGGTGGAGTCACCATCCCTGGAGGGGTTTAAAAGGCGTTTAGACGAGGTTCTTAGGGACGTGGTTTAGTGCTGGAGTTGGGTCAGGTTATGGTTGGACTCGATGATCCTGAGGGTCTCTTCCAACTGAAATGATTCTATGATTCTATTCTATGGCACCTGACGAGCTCTGTTTTAAATGCCCGAGAAGTGGTTCATTTCCCTGAGCACGAGAGGCCTGGCAAGCTGGAGAGGGGCTAAAAAGCTGCTCTAAATCAAAGAAGCAGCTGAGGTCTGTTCACCCGGGAAGCAACCACCACCACGACAGGATGAGCCCTGCTGCCCCATGGCCAAGGCAGCCTGCTCTCTGCTCTCCTCTTCTAGGGAAAGAAATCACGGCTCAAAGTCTCCATTGCAAGTGAGGATTCACACCTTTCCCTTCACTTCTGTGAGTACTTCAGCACACTTTGGCACAGCACAGATCCAAGCATGCTTTTCCCAATACAGGTTAACCCATCCTTCTATCCCCCATGTGACCTGTGGAGTAACAGCTCTCTCAAAGCACACAGAGGAGGCTTTATGACCCTTGAAGAGTATAAATCAGATCAGCATGTGACACTGGTTGTCCACAGCTGCATGAATAACGAGGCAGGGATTCCCTCCATAACTGGCTGAAAATAATTGCACATATAGCTCCTAATAGGTATGATATTTTTTTTTTTTTAAATAATTAGATATTTTTAAAAAGGGAGATGTGGAGACAAGTTGAATAACAGGGGATGCCCCTGATTTTATTTTTTTTTCTTTCTGCAGGAAGAGTTATTTTGCAATGCTGTTTGTAAGTGTCTTTAAAACACAGCCAAAAGTAGCAGGAATACAATCAATACTACATACGAACAGAGGCACTTTTTCTGTAAGCTGCAATTAGCTATTTCAGAGAGCAGGCAATGAATAATGCATGCAAAAGGAGGGGTGGAGGGCCTACTTATTTTTTCTTTAAGCAGATTATTTTAGCATGGGTGAAAGACCACCAAACTAAAGAATAGTGTTCAATATCACACAGTGTATAAACAGCTGCGGCTTAGCACATAATAAAACCCATTAAGGGGCTGGGCCAAAAAATGTGTCTAGCTATGAGAGGAGAGAGGCAAAGTACCATGTAATGATTGCTTAGATTCACATTTGCCATTCAGCCTTTGTGCACGAGTCCATTCTGCAGACTAAGATCTCGCCTTTCTCTTCATTAGGTTTTCCTAAACTGCTTCAAGCGGTATCTTGGCCTTTTCAGAAACTCTTTTTTAATGCCAAGGCTGCCAGATCACTCAGTAGACATTAAGATCTAGAATACGAATTTGCCACACACGCAGATAACAGGCGAGAACAACAGGGGTCATCCCAACATCGCTCTGGGTGGCCCTTGGCGTGCTGTGCCTGGGGCTAAGCAGGACAACTCTTTGCTTACTATTACCTGGGAGCAAGGAGGGGTGAAGGACACCAAAAGCTTTGGCTCCATCCTCTTCACTGCATGAACTAGCCAAGCCCATGAAGGGTAAAACAAAAATTCACCTTCTTTATAACAGGAGAGGAGATTTTCTGAGCTCACACACCTGTCCCTCTGCTGAGATAGTTTGTCACTTCACTCCTCTACGTCCTTCAACACAGCTGGTTTTGCATGAACGTATTACCACAGGCCTTCAGTTACTACATTTCCCCCCTCCGTTAATGCACAAGCAAATAAAAGCGGTCTTTTACCTCATGCTCTCCTTCCTGTGAACTGTCACATACATTTCATAGACTCTTCCCTGTGGAACGGCCCCGGCTGGGATCAGCAAGCTTACTCCTGCAGAACAGAAGAGACACAAAAGGTAAGATAAAGAAAAAAAGGCAAGTGAGCCTGTGAAGATGAGTGACAGGAGAGGCAAAAGATGAAGCCTGTGACGCCAGATTTTCACCCAGTCTCACCAGTAGACTCTACATGACCTCAGTGACTCGTGAGAGAAAAGTATTTACTGCAACCCTGGTGTCTCCAGCAGTCGGCTGGTCTGTTCTTCATCCTCTGGTGCATCAGCACTGAAATACAGGAGTGGAGAAGACTATTTTCCTCCCTTTCATTTTATTTAAAGAGCAGACAGATGGTTATGCTGCTGCTTACCTTGTAAAATGATAGAAAAATGAACAACTCTGACTAAAATTTCCAGCAGCTCTAACGGGACATCTCTCCCTAGGCAATTCTTACTTAATTACAATCAGGAAAGAAAGGCAGTGGAGCACTGTCCCAGCAAGCAACAAGAACTAGTTGTTTTCTGAAAGATGGCTCCTGCAACAGGCATCCTCTCTTCTTATTCACTCAGCTTCTAATTAGACTACCAGGGAGACAAAATTGGGTATTCTGAATGTGCCTAGTCCTTTAAAGCGGCTCAAAATTTGGGGATCCAACCTTGAAAAAAATGCAGGCAAACACACTCCTTGCCTCTTTTGGTGGTGATCAGCTGCACACTTGGCTACAAAACACTGTTCTTACATTACTGCCATTTCGGATATGTCCTGTCGCTACAGGACGAACGAGGCACACGACCCAGCTATTTCATTCTGCTGGACACGTGTCAGCCAGCTGTCTCTGCAGATGTGGAATAGCTGTGAATCAGTAGCAAGGATTTTAATGCAGGTATTACTACATAGCTGACAACAAACCTACAGGCACATTATTTACATATATACATAAGCACAGGAGGGGCTTCAGGGAAACCTTGCACGGTCCTGTCTCTTTTCTTTAGTGCACGTGGCTTGGTTAGGCTGGAGACCTCCCATGTGTTGATGTACAGGGGCTCAGTCCCGTACTAGGGAGGGATTAGGTAGGAAAGCATTTTCCACAAACACCTTCTGACACGCGTTTCTTTACAGGCTTGCTACAACCTCACCGCTGCACGTTCTCAACTGTAAGAGGGCAGGCATAAGGTAAATGAAGGGCTTTGATCATATTACTAGGAGGATATATACATGACTAGAAGCAGCACGGAGTCATACGCAGTAGTGGTAAACAAATTAATATATTTTACAACAATTATTTTAATCATTTGAAGGGGTGACAGCAATAAATAACCATTCTTTTTCTTTACAAATTTATATTAATATATGTTCATTAAATGTGACTAATAGATTTTGCTGGCAACATGGGCCACCATGGCATGAAAAACCTGGGTATTAACCTTCAGCTGCTACTTAGAGAAATGTGAAATCCAGGGCTGTATACCATGAATTTTCAACATTGCTCAGCAGTCAGCACTACATTTCTTTAAGTAACTGTCTTTCACTCAGATTCTTAAATTTAACAGCCTTCTTTGCCCCCTGTTCCACAGTAGCTCAGGGAGGAGGGCTACCACTCACCCACCACTTTTGGCTGCTTCCCGGGCAGCGTGGGGCTGTGTCCTGGAAGGACCAAACCACCTCGACCCTGGGCCACCTGGGCATTTTGCTTTCTCCATAACACCGACAAACAAGGAAAGACCCAGCAAAGGAGCAAGAGACAAGGGTGGGCCCCATCTCCCTGGGCAGGGCACTGCGCTGTAAAATGGCCAAGGGCTGACCACACGGTGTGAAGGAGGAAAGCAGAAATGCTGTGAAGCCTTGAGCTATTGTGTCGGGTAGTTGTGAGCTGCGGTCTCATGTGTATCGTGGCCCTACCTGGAGTCAGAGCTCCAGGGAAACCAGGCAGGGGACTCCTGACCACTGCGTAGTCTGCATATCCCCAGCACCCAGCGTTTTATGCATTTGATTTGACCCCACTTCAGATGTCAATGTCGCTCTTGCTTAGCATGCAAAACCCATGGGAACATCTAGGTGCTGAACTTGCTCTGAACGTCAACATTTCGTTTAGGGACCAAACAGCAGTATGGCTCTCCTAAAAAAAGCCCATCTGTGAGAGCTGAGCTCTCCAAGGCTGCCAGGGGGGCTTGGAAGGGGCCCAGCAGCCTGGTCTCCTACGTAGGAGAAAGACTGAGCTGCACTTTGCAATTACATCAAAAGACACTCGGATGCTCAGCCCCTCCTCTTTCCTACTTGCTAAAGAAGTCAACAATTTATATAACAAGGGAAGAAATACAGAAGAGACACTCTTGGGCCTTATTTTCCTTGGATATGTAATGTGTACAGGAAAAAAAAGGCTTCAAAAAAATTAGTATTCTGCTGTCCTACTTCAATACCACGCAGTCTGCAACGAACTGGAAGTGGAACAACCGATTCGTTTTTTAATTAATCTGTCTTTTTTATGTGTGATGACAAGATTGAGGCTTTCTGGCTTGGAGTCCCTTTTCTAGAGCTGCATGAAAGGAAAAGGTCAAGGATGCTGAATCACACTTTGCACAGGAAAGCTCTGAAGCCTTGCAGGTCTCAGAAATTGGCTAGGAGCCCTGCAATATTCTGTTTAAAAGGTGGCCAGGACTTTGGGAAACAAATATTTGAAGTACCTTTGTAGAGCTGAATGGGGGGGGAAAAAAATCTGTTTGTTCTAAAGAAAGAAAAGGTAGAGTCCCAGGAGTGACCCTGCTTTTTCCTTCATAAAAGCAAGGTAACTCTACTTAAAAAAAGAAAACAACTGCGGCTTTAAGCCACCATGCCTGGCACTTACCTGAATTGGGAATTACTAGGTGACCTCCCAAGGAGTTGAAGGTCCCAAATGCAGTGCACGAGGGGTCTGTTTGCCGAGCAAGGCTCTGGTTCTTCATGTTGAGGGTCTCGTTCTCCAGCAGAGACTGTGTAATCTGTGGGGACAGCTTGGAGGAGAAGTCTGAGAGGTCATCCTGGGGGGTGACTGCACCAGAGGTGTTATAAACCTTGATCTTGAGGTTGGGCAGCGGGTCCAGGATTGGAGAATTGGTCATAGGGATTTTATCAGAGACGTCATGCAAGGCGTAAACAGGACCCCTGTACATGGCTGCAGCAGAAGTGAGGTCTGGTGGCACTGCCAGGAGGTCTGCATCGGACACGAAAAGGAAGAACCACATTACTTCTCTGTTCTGATGACTTCCTTCTGGGTAACAATTTGGGTTTGCACTCAGCATTTTGCCTTCCATACCACAGGTTAAGATACACAAAGTCCTTGCAGATTGACCCCCTTCTCCTCTTCCATGCACCTCTCCAGCAAACTCCCAGGGCTTGTCTTGCCCCAGCTGCTACAGAATCTAATTGTCAGACAAAATTACAGTACATCTCTGCTCTAAAGATTTTTCCCTGGGATTGCTCTTCCTTGCTGTACCGAGATCTCACGTATGACATGCTTAGCTTCAGGGCGAGACGTTTTCCTTACTCAGCAGATCTAGTTTTATTAACTAATACCGCCTCCTTAAATACTAAGTGACGATCCTTAACCAATTTATCTAATTGGCCTCATGACAGCATTCCTGAAATAAAAGACAGAACAAACCTATGAAGCCATTATGCCAACAACTCCCTGCAGAGGGGGATTAGTACCTGCATCACACTTTTTGGAGATTCATTTTAAAAGTACATCCAGCAAAGAAAACGACACTTCTGCTAGTCTGTCATACGACAACTCTCTTATCATCCTGACTCTTGCTTTGATTTATTCTTCTGGCATACATATTGGGGGAAAAAGAACTCTTCAGCCTAAATATGGGTCTTGAAAAAGTCAACACTACCTTTAGAGTGTTTTTTTTCTGGCCAGTAAAGTGTAGAAATAATCAAGCTGTTATGCACCAATGATAAAAATGCTCATTATTTAATGATGTTCTACTGCAACTACTTGTTCTACATTGTCTACTGAAAGTACAGTACTTCTTAAACTACTATTTATGCCCTGTGGAGACAGGGCACAGTTAAAAAGGCTACTAGTGAAACAAAGGGGAGGAAGATGTGATAGAATTACTGTGCTGTAATACCACTCCTGTGACAAAACCTGCCTCTGTTGTTTCTGTCAGGGCTTTGCCTTTGATTCAAATTTGAGCTGGACCTTCATTTCCATAAATGTCTCTGTGTTTCACTCTCACATTCATGCGCTCTCTTCAGAAGTTAAATTCCTCTTGAGCACATCTAAAAAATGCCAGGGTGGGTTTTGAGCACTCAAGTAGCAAGTGCTCAAAGCAAGAAACAAATGGATACGATCTTTCTCCCTTTTACCAAGTGCCAACAAGCATCCAGAAAGTATCATTCATGCAGCCTAAGAGACCATAACCTTATAGCATCTCCCTGAATCGGTCAACATGGAGTGAAACGACAACTAACCTTGCCTTGCGGCCTTGATGTTAACAGGCTGAAATCCCCCGTTTAGCGCCGAGGAGTCGATAATATCTGACTCAAAGTCGCGGTGGTTCTTGCGATAGACAAACAGGGCCACGACCACGGAAATCGCCAGGCACACGATCACGGCTATGACGATCCCGACGTAGAGAGCAACATCATCCGAGTCAGGAGCAGCTGGAGGGAGAGAGGCCAGGAACCTTGAAGAAACGTGCGCCTCACAGGGACTTTCAAGAAAACACCTTATTTTTCTTGTTTCCTGCAGATATTTACTGCCATTTTTATAGGTTCATTTAAAATCCATTTCCAAAGCTACATAACAGATCTATGCCCTTTCGATGGAAAATGACCTTTGATATCTCTCTAACTTGCATTCTAACTCTCTCTATCTACCCACTCGTCTATCTAGTACCCAGGCTATGACTACCAAGTGTAACATATGTTATAGACTTAGTCTCATGAAGCAAAGTCACCCTGTGAAATAAAATAGTATGTCTTAGTGACACTGTGTCGTAATATTAGTATTTGGTGGTTCGTCTGAAAACAAAAAAACCATGTTGTGGGTTTTTAAACTTCAGAGGCCTTATATTTTATTTTAAAAGTCAAGAAACCCCAAAAAAGACAATTTTCTGTGGAATGGCAGGAAAATCGGGATATATCTTTGAGTTTTCTTTTTCTGAACTCTGATGTGTCAAGCCATAATTCTCTTCCATCCATTTCCCTTTAAAAAAATTATCAAGTGAAGCAGAGAATCAAACACTGAATTCTCATCACTGGCATTAACACATACATATATGGATAAAAGCCGAAGCAAGCACAAGAAATAATGTGGTAATTTACCAAAAGGAACACAGATTTATGAGAGCTGTCTTGTGAGAAAATGGCTATGATATTTCTACTAGCTGCTTATACCATATCTTCAGCACTAATTCCAAGCTAATCTCTAGCATCATTATCCACCAGACATTTTTTTTCCGAAAGGTCTGAATATATAATCAAAATTTGATGTGTTTCTATACAGTGAAGAATCCCAGTTTTAGAAATAGCGTAATAAAAAAAGTGCAAAACCAAATCAGACTTTTTTAGTACCCCATTTTTGTTAGCTGGGAACACGTGAAATCATTTTGATTTTATTTTTTCCTCCCCGCCTTTTAGCCGTTTAAGCCAAGCTGCCCTCCAGCTGCAAAGGTGAGAGCTGCCAGATGTTGGAAGGGACTGATCAGTCTCCATAAGCTTCTGACTATCAGACCTTCAATGTACCAGCCTCAAAACATCAGAATTTTTTTTTCCCCCAGAAGTTCAGGAACCAGATATTTAAGTTCCATCTCAAAGAAAAGTTACCCCTCCACCACATTTCTTCCGTTTGCTAAGGAAATTTTAATAAGAGCTTTTGTTCTCTCCAGTTTCTGTCTCTGAGACAGCATCTTCCCCCATTTTCCTCATGCATAAGGGTCGTTATCATTCTGTGCCAACCCACTGACGGAGAAACACTGTGACGAGCAACATGCCACTTCCACTGGCAAATAGGTCCCTGTTTGCCCAGTCACACAGAGCTAGCTTAACAGTAAAGCTTGACCCAAGAAACAGCATGAAAATAGCATCCAGGAATGTAAAATCAAACATTAAACTTACAAGAAAATCCATATTCATTCTGGGTTCTCTGTTCAGTTGAAATAGGATAAATGAAACCTTAAAAAGAAAGAAATTAAACAAAAAATGGGAACGAAATCAAAATAATGAGGAGAACAAAAAAGGGAAACATGAAAAATGGTTTAATTAAAAAAAAAAAAGGAAAAGAAACTGATGGTACTTTAAAATTCTGATATAGCACAGAATTATGATTTTGCATCCCTTGTCTCCTCCAGAGCCTTACTAAGAATTAATAAGCAGGCAGATTGAATTTCTAAGCCAAAATCGGTCTCGAGTCACTAACTTTGGAGTGCTTAAAGTCTTTCTTTTATTGAGCATAAACTCTAATGGATCTAATTTATTTCAGACATCAAGGGTCATTAGCATATGGAAAGTCTTTTTTCCCTATTCCTGCCATATGCTTTAATTCCCAGGACATGTTCGGTGAGGCTCTAAACAGTTTTTTTATTTAATTATAGTAGCTTGCAGTTGATCTAATAGAGCTAAAGGAGACCTGTCGTCACTGGTCAGAGGTTAAACACCCATTCCCTGAGCAGAGTCCATGCACAAAGCCCTCTCTCTGTATTTCCTTAGAATTATTTTGTCATCTCTTTAATATATGTTCAATAGGAATTCCTCAGGGAGCAAAGAATTTGTCAGCAAACAGGAAACTGAGTGGCTTCTCTTCGAAATTATTACAAAATCAATATGGCCCCTGGGGTCATAACATTATTTATTTGCAATCTTTGCAAGCACCATAGATCGACGAAGTCATAACACAATTTACAGCTGTATTTCAGAATGGATAAATAAGAGAGATCGTTTCTTTTGTCTTTTCTTTCTGCAGCTGGAGCTGCTTCGTTCACATACGAGCCCTGTGAACTCACTAAGCATCTCCCAGCTGCTTTCCATCCACATGGGAGACAAGTGAAAATGCTTGGTGTCTCTCGTGCGTTACACTGCTTCTCCTGCTCGGCTGCACTGCTTGCTAATGATGATACAGACTGTCCTAATCACAGGAAGGGACCTACCTCCCTCCAAAGTTTCCAGACATTAACTATCATCATGTAAACGCTACCTTAACTGAAACACCAAAGCAAGAAGAGCTGCTTTTCAATGATTATGTTCCTTCCGAGGCATCATGGGACAGATTATATTGCCTGTAATATCTATTTAAAACTTTATTTCACGGCAATGATTCCAGCCTTACAATTGCTTTTAGAAATATTATGTTCTTACATTCATTTATTTGGTTCTTTGAGGCAAGTTCACCTATGTACACTCTCAACACGCATACTCAATCTTTTGCAATAACTGCTTCCTGCTTCTGCTAGCGTACTCCAGGTATTGGCCATAAAAATTCAGGCGAGCAACTTCTGAGGGCTTGAGTGCTCAGCAAGTCTGGGCATGGATTTACAGTACCCTAGCTACTCCTCACTTACTCCCCAGATGAATGCTGAGGCCCGTATTTAGTCAACCTAAATTTCATCTATAGCCTTACGCTCAGTATTTCCTTTGGCGAGATGTCTCTGGATACCAAGAGGCAGCCAGCAGACAACACGAGGCACAAGGGCAAGGTGGAATTCAGGATAGCTGCATCTCTGAGTGTTTTTTGCCTCATACTCAAATCAACTGGGAAAGCCGAGGACATCTCCCTGCACTTCATGTGCCCCAGCATGGCCTTAGGGAAGCCAGCACACGTCCCCCAGCCCCGAATCATCCCCACATCTCAAGCTCACCCACTCGGAGGCTGCTCCTCTCTCCTTACGTTGCATTTCAGCTGGCAAGTTTTGCATTCAAGTTTGTGCATCGTTCCTGCCACATCTGCAGTGATCTGGCAACTGCCACTCAATGGGCACAGGGGACAGCACTGCCTGGATTACCTGTGATGTTACTGAAATCGTTCTCTTCCCCCGGGAAAATGGAAATCCAAATTCAAGTTTTTTCAGCAAAGTAAACAAGTGTGATCCGCAAATTTACCTCATTGCAACCTCTTCACAGACCCTGTTTGTCCCAAATATTTACTTAGGTCCTACAAGTTTGCATAGATTCTCTTACTGATAACTACGGAGAACATCCTTGCAGCTATATAGAGAGTGACACCTATTTTTTCAACAGAAAGGCTTTGTGTACGTATTCAAAGGCACGTCTACTAAAACGGGAGGAAGAGGCAAAGATACTGCTTGCTGCTTCCATTAGCCCCACAAACCAACATGCTTAGTAAAGTAAGCTTGATTTTGCTCTCTGCACCCAACTCCAGACAACTGTTTCCATGCAAACATAGCCTGGCTTTCACAAGCGTCTGTGAGGACGCATTTTCCGCCTCAGAAACATGATTTTTAGACAGGAGGGCATGGCTGAGCCATGGAAGGGTTAAGGGCTGCTGAGTGAGATGCCATGTGTTTGAATCATGGGCATGCCCATTTTTTGCTGAGGGACAAGAGTCACACTGGTCCCTCTGACTGCGCCTTCAAACAATGAGAAAGGACACTTTTGTCAGATAATGATGCAAACCTGCTGGGATTAGGAACTGAAATAATGAAGAATGACTTCCCTTCTTTCTTCAAAGCAGCTGCAGTGAAAAGAGATCTTTTTTATTGTGGGTTATTTTCTTTCCTCCTTGTATCAATAGCACTGTTTGGCAAGTACCTGAGGGACTTCTACCAGGATCATCAAAATTTTTAACGAGGGTGAATTTGGAAAGGTGCTGGTGGGTTTGACTGGGAAGGCTGCTGACTCACACTTGGAGCAGCTGGTTTCACAAGGAGCTACTTGCTTTCAGAAAAGTAATTTAAGCTTCTTCCTACAGCTTGTTGGGAAATGTACGTTTTCAAAGGGGCTTTTGATGTTTTGTTGTGTAACTTACTGCGGGATGGGTAAAACAGTAATAATCATACCTTACACTTGCATAGTCCCTTCTGTTTGAGGCTCTCAGAGGCTTACCAAAAGTAGATATTTATTTCCCTCATCGTACAAGCACCTCACCCTATGTCATACCTGGAGAATCAGTGGGAGGCTTGGGTTAACACACAGAAATTGTACCACTGTAATTGCATGGTAAATGCATTCATTGAAAAGCCTTTAATTAAGTTGATGTTTCTCCATGCATTCTACTTTATATTCCACTTCAGGCTTGTAAATACATTTTTTGTGCCTGTGGAAGTGCTTCTATTAAGTGTTAAAGGTGGGCTTTTTTAACTAACGTAATTACACTGGCACAAATCCTTTGTACAAATGCAGATGTATCATTATAAAGGTGCCTATTGTCTTTCTATGAAGCATGTGAAGAGCAATTTAAGCACCTTTGTAATGATGCAACACACTGGGAAAAGTGAAGAAGGGTGAATATGTCAGATTGTACTGTAAAGATACACCAGCCCAACACTGGTATATAGAAAAGACTTCAGCAGGCTTTTTATCAATTTAGTTTAACTGAATTTCAGCACCAGTGACACCCGCACTGATTTGGGAAATCATGTCCATTTAACTAAATAGAGTTTGAAGCTCATTTAATTAGTTTGGTGCAGTTAGTGAAGGCAGATGATCCTCAACTGCTGGAAGTCCAACCTGAGCATTTTGGTCCCACGTGCCTTGCTCTGACCTTCTGGAAACACATTTGTGCCAGAAGCCCCCGGAGATTCAACAGCGGGTCTCTGTGACTGAATGGCCTTCAGCCCATCTGCATGTGTGGGATCATCTGCCTTAGGGGGTTCTCTTTGACAAATAGGCAGGCTGACCCTTTTTTCAGCACGAATTCATCTGCTGCAATTTGCCTTGGGAGGAGCAGAGCAACCTTCTGCCAAGCTGGGGGAAAATGAAGCATTTGGGAATGGAGAATCTCAGACCTAGGAAAAGATAATTGTGCAGAGATTATGGCACTGACTCCCTCGGGACTGAAACTGAGAGTGTCACAAATAGTGACCAAAAAAACTTCACTCAGTTCACTTTTAAAAAAAAATATATCTTTTTTTTTTCCCTGCTGGGGAAGAATCTACCCCTCAGCATTTTCTTGGGCACATATACACACACACAGTGCTCGGACGGAGAACTCAGTATCATGACCATGGGCACCCTGAAATCCTGTGTTTGATTATACCTAGAAAGCCCTGGCAATATACTGCCTTGGCTTGAGAACTGGCAGATTTTAATGATGACTTTTATCCCTGTGGCATAAAACACTAGGTCATGGCTTCATGCAGAGGGAACTTTGTAGCTGGCTCCCCTTTTCTGTCCTTAATAGATTTTGCTAGCTTCCTGGTCATGCTGAATTTGCATTAATGGTTATGAATTTTAGAGTGAATTGATCAGATTATGAAAATATTTTACACTCTCGCTTGCAGAAAATAAAATATTCACATAAGAGAGAAAGAAAAACTCCCAGTTTTCCATTTGAATTTTCCTTAGGTACTTTTTCTCTTCCCAGCAAGTAACTAGGTAAGAAGGTGGAGTAGCTGAAGGTGATCTTTCTGAGCACTTATTTACTAGAGCTTGTACAGTTTGGGTCATATTTACAGAAATATTTACAATTATCCTGCAAAGACATTGCTTTATACCATTACCTGCTGAGGTCACAGTTAATGATATATATTTTGTGACTGTATCAAGGTCAGTGACAGCTGGAGACATGCACTTTCATAGAATGAAGATTGCATAAAGCGTGCCGTAACTGCTTGTTTCTTTAATGCATCATATTTTAATCTGGTACCACTTGCTTCTAATTTATGAAAACCCTCTATGCAACAGTTTCAATAGGAGCTAAAATTATGTAATTACGGGGCCCTTCTGAAAGTGTACCCACATGACGTGTCTTGATAACATCCCATGATAGAACAAGAGGAAATGGCCTCAAGTTGCGCCAGGGGAGGTTTAGATTGGATATTAGGGAAAAATTCTTCCCGGAAAGGGTTGTCGGGCATTGGAACAGGCTGCCCAGGGCAGTGGTGGAGTCACCATCCCTGGAGGGGTTTAAATGACATATAGATGTGGCACTTAGGGATATGGTTTAGTGGTGGACTTAGCAGTGGTAGATTAATGGTTGGACTTGATTATTTTAAAGGTCCTTTCTGTGCAAAATGATTCTATGATTCTATTTCCTTTTTTAACAAGGGGGCAAGCTTAGTGGTACAAAAGTAACCTTGGAGTAAACCCCGTATTCTGACTGTTTAGTGTTGCTATGCAGATTTACCACATGAGAAATATTAACAATAATCTTTGAATTGTGGTTGCTGTTAACTGTTTCTCTCCTTTGCTATTTCCCAGGAACTCTAGCACATAAGCAAGACAATGGAATGTCTTATACCTTACTTGTGGCAAACAAAAATGAAGGGAAAAGACCCAACAAAACAACAACAACAAAACAACAACAAACAAACAAAAAACCCCACAAAACACCAAACCAACAAAGTCCATGGAGCTGCAAAAAACTCTCAGAAACAATGTGCCCAGCTTCTTCCTATGTTTGCTATTCTAAAGAAAGACCTTCATGTCTGCAGTAATAATGCTGAAGGTCAGATATGATATCAAGCATCCCATAGATAATGCACAGTAATTTATTTTCCTTCCAAAGGACTAATTATTGGCATGTTCAGGGTGGGCTAATAAACAGGGCGCTTGAGGTTTTGTGACTGATTACTTACTTGGGTATTATCTGAGATCTTTCCTGAGTGGCTAGGTTAAATGGGAAATCTCTCTTGTTCTGTCCTTGAACAGGAGTTTATGATATTCTATAATTAAGATTGCAACTATGTTTTCATTTTAAATTAGATGCCTGACATTTTGTTAACATTGTTAAAAAGGTCTTGTCTTAGTTTAAACATGCACATCATCTACACAGGGGTGGGAGAAGATGGAGGAGCAGGATAACTTGTTGCTAAAATTTGATGTGGATTACAATTGGCAATTTTGACACTATGCAATCTTTTACAGTTAAGGACTTCGACCTTTTGGCTAAACCTTATGTCAGTCTTTAGTATCTTAGAAGCACAGAACCTTAACATTGGGTTTACTAGGCATGTTTGACAGCAGAAGTAAACACATGTCTAGCATCACAATGTGCTAGATTGTGTATTTGCAAATTCCACGCTTGCAATGAATGAATGTTAAATAGACTTCCTGGGGCTTGCTTTGTTTTGCGGTTGTAACGGGACAGGAGCAAACAGATGACAGGGAGAGCTGGAAGGGGAGCTGGAGAGGGGACACATGGCAAACAGACGAAGGAAAAGACAGCTGGAAGAGGATTTAGAAGAGGGGATTTAAACTGCTAGGACTGCTGGAAAAAAGCCTCATGGAAAGCATGAGTTATCCACGTGGATGGATGTTCCTCGACAGGTATTGAAATCTCTGGCAAGTCTGGAAGCTCACAGGCAAGGGAACTTATATTCCCTGGTTTATAACCTCGAAAATCCCAGAGGCTCCGGAATCAGTTAATCGGCTCAACATCCATTTCCCAAACTACAGAAACTTCCTTCCACAATGTGAGTTTTCATTTAAGGATGCCGCTAATGTTCTTGTTAGTCCTTTATGTAGGACACAGGTTTAGAAACAGAGTACTGAGTTTTACTCTTGCTTCTGTCACCTTGGGCTGCCCACAAAACCTCGCTCTGCCCCACACCCTGCCAGGAAAGCAAAAATCATGAAATAAACCCACCTTTGTACATGGCAAGAAAAATATAAATTGTCACCATATGGTTGGGATTTTTTCCACAATGAAGTTAATGTTAGACTTTATTATAAGCTTGTCTTTCTCTTTCATCTGAGTAACTTGTTTTGTTTGTTTGTTTACTGTGCAGAGGAATAAGGGAAGAATAAAAGAAAATGGAAGTGAATGAATTCAAGAGAATTAAGGAGAAAAAAAAAATTATAGATAGACAAATTTGGGGGTTTTCTCCTCTCTGCATGGCTATCATGTTTTTGAATTAGTTAAGATATTTCAAAACAACCTAGAGATCTGAGAGCACTTGCCTTTCATTAAAATTACAGTGGAGGTGGCACTTTCTGAACCGACTGGGGTAAGACACGGTGATTTCAGTGTCCTGGGTTCTGCTTGTGGTTCTGCCCTTTTGTTTTCTCTCAACACTTTTATCTGCTGTGAGCAGCAGGTTTTCTAGGCAAGAGTGTGGACACTTCCCAGCTGGGGACTTCTCATGTCGCTACAATAAAAATAAAGACGAGTCGTAACTCTGAGATGTCTGCATAAACTCCCTGGACTGCTACACCACTACGGAGCAGTTGGGTTCAAACCAGAATAACACATCTCTTTACTCATATCAAATGACAACATTACAGAAACCTTCCTCTAGAAACAGATGAGATGCGTTCTTCAAATAAATGAACCCCTCTCATGAGGGCTCAGTGAAACAGCCCAGGTGGCTCTATGGCATTATGCTGACTGACTGAACATATTAGAAGTTCTCTCTTGGCCCATATGCTCTTAATAAAAGGTTTTATTTAATTCCTCCGCACACACAGGCTTCTGTTGCAGCCTCCCTTGAGAGAGCTTTGCTCGCCTCCCGGAGCCTGGAAAACATTCCCCTGCTCTTTGCACACTAATCTGCGCTGGAAGACCAGAGGTCCTCATCAAACTGCTCTGCCCTCTAATTCTTCTCTGAATGCCTGCTTTCAAAACAAGCCAAAAAGGGAAAGGAATGCTTATTCCAGCAGAGTTTCTGGCACGTTACATCAAACAAGGAGGGCATGTGCAGAATACATATGTTTCAGGAAGAAAGAGACGTTAGAATCAGGTTAACCTTGCTTTCTACTCAGTATCTTTGTCTAAACATGCACCAGACTGTGGAGGGGCAGCAGAGAACCGTTTCGTGCTCAAGGATAACAAATTGTATCTTTTTTTCATTCGCTTAGGCACCATCATTGTAAGAGGGAACCTTATAAACTTCATACCGCTTTTCAGATGAGGATTTCAAAGCGCTGGGCAAATATAGCAAATATAGATTTGTAGTCATCATTTCACTCTCAACTAGGAGGCAGCCTTTTTTTTTTTTTTTAACAAGGAATGGAATTACTAGTCTGATAACAACATCTTCACCGTGGTGTAAGTGCCTTTTTCTCAAGTGGTGTATCCACTATTGGAATTTCCAAGTAGTTAAGCTACGCACAGGGACAGAACCAAAGTGACCCAGGAGTTAGTCCAAAGTGCTATCTGTAATGACAGATGCAGATGCTTTGAATCTTTTCTTCCGTTCTTTAAGAGCTAGTAGCACATCTCGGTCTTTTCATGCTAATTTATTTAAATCCAGAGGAACAAAGGAAAAGTGCACACTGATGACACTTGGCAATGATTCACAAGGGGAAATTTGGTCTTGGCCCTATTCAGTGACAGGTTTGTATACCATATTGGGAGGCTGTACTAAGTGAGCAGTTTTTACTGCACAGAGCAATGGTGCTATTTATGCAACCACATAACCCATAGTCCTCAAGCGACAACGTGTGCTTCAGCATTACCTTGCTGCTATAAGATAGCTAGCTCTGTGTTTTGAAAAAAATTGAAAGCACAACTTAGCCAGCCTGTTATGAAAGGCCACAGTGGTCTACTAAAGCTGACAGTGAGCTAAAGAAAGGCTCGTGGCTGTTTGCTTCTAACTGTGCTTCTGCCAACGCTGTGCATCACCAGCATCATTTCAGAAAGGACCAACAGCTTTCCCAGCACACACGGGCACCAACCCCACGCCTACAGACTTTCTGTACTTATTTATGCATGACAGGGACAATACAGAGCTGAGCACTGTCACTTCAGGTCCTCAACAGAAAGGACAGAGGTGACACGCTCTGAGCGTGACAGCTGCACGGCACAACTCGTGTAATAAGCCTTCAACATAACCACGCAACACAGCAAGCTCTCTTCATAGGTTGTCCACCTCTTCCTGATCACAGTGCTCACATAATGCAAATCAGCACTTGGCCCACCAGGGGCCTTGAGCATCTGCTTGGTACCACACACATGACCTCACAGTCGTTCCAGACTGGGCCCAGCAAAACACTTCCCCTCGTACTTTGCTTTAAAAACATTTGCGACCTAGTAAAGGGAACTACTTGAGCAGAAGTTTGAGCCAGCAGAGTGCTTTGCTTTCTTAGTCCCCACACAGAACGCCCACCAGAGTCATTAGGCAGGGTGAGCGGAGGGCTAATTGCAGTGGTTCAGTTTACAGCGATCCCCTGTGAGATGCAGCACGTGCCTTTAGAAGTGTTGCTCCTTGCACTGAAGTATTTACTGCAGTACTCATACTTCAAATGGCAAGTAATGTAACTATAAAGGCAATAATGCAACTAGTGTGGGTGGTAACCAGCCAGTTCTTCTTAGACGTACAGCAGGTTTTGTTCCAGAAGATCATATTAATGCTATTACGGGAATTACAAAATTGTTATAATGGGACCTGCTAGGCAGTAGTGTGTATTTGGAAACTTAAAATAGTAATGACCACCCTAAATTTTCGCTACAGCTGCTTTTCTTCTTCAATTCAGCCTGCTGCCTCTCTGCAGGCTCTCTAGTTTAATGACTGTTCATCCTTTCATGTTAACAGAAAAATACTAACTACTGGATAAGGGAGTGTATGTGTGTACTAGCAAGATCATTAGTTTAAATAAATGTGACAGCAGAGTTGCACGAGAAATGCCACAGTTAGTGGTAAGCACAAACTGCAGCTTTGGGTGTAAAATACTGTAATTACAAGGGATGGAGAAAGCTCCACAGTTTTTATCCCCACAGAAATCGATAGCAGTGCAGTCTGCTGCTCTTTGCTGGAGCAGGGGCAGTCTTATGAAAGAGCTTATTGATTTATCCAGCTGATGCTACTGCAGTGAATAATAGACTAGAAGAGAAAGGGCTTGTAAATTAGACTCATTCAATCTAACATTTTCCAGGATATCTTTTATGTACAGCTATATAGAGAGATATATTTACAAGTGAGTTTTTGTCAAAGCAACAGCCTAGTGACTCCTGGTAAGGAGGTCTGTCTGCTAATTCTTTGACCTCAACTACACTCATGGTACTAAAGTCAACCTTCAAGCTCTCACTAAAGACTGATACTGAAGAAGTACCAGGGCGCCCAGGAGCAGGATGTGGCTGCGGTGCAGGTAAGCAGTGGCCAGCACCTCCCAGAGGGCTACGGCCACAGGGGAAAGGTGGCCAAAGTGGCCATGGCTCCTCCCACGCCACCTGTGCCACACCAGACCCACTGGCACGGAGGCGTTTGAAAAGTCTGCTGTGGATCCACAGGTCCCCAGACAAGCAGAAATGTCATTGCCAAGCCAGTCCCCACCTGCCTCAAATGACGTGGAAAGAAGCATGGTGTTTTAGCAATGAAAGGAACCCTGTGTTCCCTCTGAGCTCAGCAGGCAGATCTGCAATGAATCTGGCTCCACACGGGCAAAAATGTACAC
This sequence comes from Pampusana beccarii, assembly GCA_013399365.1. Lineage (NCBI taxonomy): Eukaryota > Metazoa > Chordata > Aves > Columbiformes > Columbidae > Pampusana > Pampusana beccarii. The sequence continues at coordinate 1,135,205 of VWYH01008560.1, read as the reverse complement.
GTTCAGATTGGTTTTGCATAAACTGAGACAGAGAAAGAAAGAAAAAGAGAGAGAAAGCAGCAGGCACGTTGCCACCAAGTATGACAAATCAATCTTCTCTGCAGTGATGGATCAGGGAGCAGGACTCTAAGTTTTACAGGTATATGAAACCCCATGCGTATAAAGACACCATTAAAACCCTGCCATTAAATTCCAACACTGAAGGATGATCACAGCCTGGAGCCAAGAAGGTCAATATGTGACTCTATATTTTTCATTACCATTTTTAATATACATATATATGAAGCAGAATAGGATTCACAACAGCCTCACCCTCTCTCCCACTGAAGATCTCTGCTTTATACTCAGCATCCACTTTCACAAATAAAATGCAATATACCATCAACAGATAAATGAGATCCCTACAGGGCTTTTATTCTGCTGTACTATTATATCTACTTTTGCACAAGATTTCTGCTTAAATGGCTCTCTTTATGCACATACACAAAGATGACACACACCTGTCTAAATATAATCTGATAGCGAAGAGCTCTTCTGTATGGGGAAACGTATCTTTTCTTCGTAATTTACCATAATGACTTATTCACACCGCTGGAACTAGGGGTACATTATCTTCCTCACTATAAAAGTCACCAAGGTGTTACACAGTAAAACATGGCTGGATTTTTTTTTTTCTATCTTCAGAAAAGAAAAAGAGATGAGCTCCGAATCTCTCCTTTCTGTCTTCCCCATAAAAACAAACATTTTGCGAAATTACAGCTTTGTAGGCTGCTGACATTGATTAATAGTTTTTAAAGTGATAAAAGTGTTTGTGCGAGCCATGCTGAAGAAGCCTTTTGTAAATCTGGGAAAGCTCAGAGCAAATGGCCATGCTGTGCCATAGGGTAGCTCAGAGATTGCTACCAGCACAGTAGCCACCTATATGGCACTTATTCAAGCATTAGAGCTATTTATGAGACTAGTAGTGTCACTTTTCTGCCATCGTGACTATTTCAGTCAAAAGTAACCTGCCTCAGAGAACAAAAATTCCTGACTCCTTTTTCATGAGAGAACTCAAAGCATTTTATGACCTGGACACAAAGATACCAGATAGTTAGAGCCACAAGTCTTTGGGCAACAGGGAGCTGAGGCTCGACAGAGAAGTATTGCAGAGACGAAGGATGAAGGAACAGGAGACAAAGGTGTATGTGAAGATTTTGGCTCAGGTTATTGTGCTAACGAAATACAAAAAGAAGTTTCAATGCACCAGCAGAACAGAGAAGACCTCATTTCTGAGAAGGGATGGCACGCAGAGAAGACTAATTGTTCATCAGCATATGTCAGGATCACACTAAATGCCTGCTTTTTAAAAATTCTCACTCTTATTAGTCACAAAGGCAGGACCATGGTGCGAAGAGACACAGACAGAATAGACTTCAGTGCTAGACATGATTTTCATGAGGCTGCAGCATGCTGATAACTATACATGAGGTTTGCATAGGCTCTGCATAGGTACAGGGTACCTCTTCCTGCAACAGGGTACCCCAAATTCAACAAGGGGCATGAGTACTGTATGTAGAAACACATGCACACACCATTCCTGACAGTTAGAAGCCACAAGCTGAACTGCTTTGCCAAGTTTACTCTTTTGAAAATGCTGGTTTTGCCCTAAACCCTCTACTTCTCATTGGCATTTTTGCCACGATTCCCTGGACAGATTTTGAGCTGCTATTAGAGACAAGGGCTGTTTGGTGGGGAAGGCAGTGAGGAGAGGGCTCTGTTACGAGACTTCCTCGCTATTCATTGTTCAGCTTGATAAACCTCAGACAGTATTATGCTCCTCTTCAGGGAAGAAGGGTGGGGTGACCGGACTAGAGCAAACTGGATTGACTCATTTCTCCATCCTACAGATAATTCTGTGACTACAGGTCATCCACGCTGCTCTGCAGCTATTGCAGGTTTTTCCGCGGCCGCGCTCATCCCGGCGGTGTCCCAGCGGCACTTACCCTGCATGCAGAGCCCGTCGGTGCAGTTCTTGGACTGCAGCACCAGCCCCTCGCAGTCCTTGCCCCCGTTTTTCGGTGCCGGGGCCGTGCACTCCCTCCGGCGCCAGTGGGTGCACTCGGTGCCGCAGGTGGACCACTTGCTCCAGGATGTCCACTTGCCGTCCACTGAGAGAAGGAAAGGACAGCACTTGTTAGGGGGTACATAAAAGCGAGGCTGAGAGTGTTGCACGTCTCAGCAACAAGCCAGCCTGCAACTCCCGCCCGTTCCCATGAGGCAGAGGGGTTGTCAGTCTGCTCTTCTTTAAGTCCTATTTCTAGCCTGTAAAATACACATTCACTCTCCTCCTCCTTCCTCTCTGCCCTGGCCCCATTTCTGCTCTTTCCTCCCCTTTTCGTAATCTTGTCAGCAGTTTTCCTGTGCTCAAAGTGCACAAGAAAATTAATAAGTCAGGAATCTGTGATTTTTTTTTAATTTTTTTTTTTCAGGGGGTAGAGGGGCATTTTTAAACACAGAAGTTAAACTCGGTCAGAAATTCTTCTTCAATAGGAAGATATTTAATATTAAATATTTTCTATTAAAAGACATATCTAGAGGCACCCCTCTATTTCCCATGAGCAGAAGCGGGAACGTATTTAGCACCTTTCAAGATCCCGCAAATGATTTTCAAAAGCACTAAATTGAACAGCCGAGGAACAAGCTATGAAATTGCTCCAGTGACACAGCCTGAGACAGGAACGTGTCACTTGAAACAATGAGCTCAGATGAAATTTCAGCCTTTAAGTTTCACCCGCCACTAAGACCTGTAGTTGGATGGCCAAGCTTCGAAAGCTGAAGACAGCCCTTCTGCCACGGATTTGAGTGGGACTGCAGAGGCAGGAAAGCACTGGGCAATAGGACAGAAGGCACAACTTTTGCCACAGAAAAGCCACCAACTACCTTGCGTGTCCTGAAGCAATTTTGTATTTTCCAGAAGTTTACATTAAATACCTTTTAAAGGCAGGCATACACATCTCTTTCCAGTATAAATATCTTTGTATTTGAAGTCAGGTAAACACGCACCTCAAATTTAACATCCACACCCCAGTTGCTGTGACAGCTGGACTGAACACACACTGCAAATATATTTACATCACAGTTGCTTTCTATATTCAAATTCCAGTCCTTTTCCAGAGCTTTCAACCTTCATCTCTTAAAATCTGAAGCTCTGAATGTCCTCCAAATCCCCTGAATTACCAGAGCTGGGACACAGGCGCAAGCTGCGTGCAAAAGTGTGCTGCTTGATGTAACGTGCTTGCTATTTTATCTACTTACATAATATAATTTCATATTCATTCACTGAAATGCTGAATTTATTAATAAAGAGAAGAAGGCTTTTGAAACTAATAGTCTTTTCCTGAAATGACCGGTGAGTATTTATCTAGGGCTATGTACTGTTCATACTGAACCTGGACACAGAGTGGTGCAAGCTATTTTCTGAACACTCTGGCCCTCGCAGAAGGCACCGCCGTTGAGGGGGGCAGGATTGGTGCAGGTCCTCGTCCGCTTCTGAAAGCCTCTCCCACATCGGCTGTTACACACTGACCACTCAGTCCAGGTCGACCATCCTCCGTTCACTGAAAAGCGAGAGAGAAAGAGTATGATCCCGTAAGCAAACCATCCTGTGCAGCCCAAAGGTCCCTCTGGCTCATTCTCAGATGTACCCATCATCATTGCATGCTAAGAGATCCCCCTGCTTTGATTAGAAATTGATGATTTTCTTTCCCTTCCTTTCCAGAAGGTGATTTCAGGATGTCAGGACAACTTCACTCATCTTTCTGTGGACATAGCTGGTGGATATGAAGGTCCCAACACTTCTATAATAGATATTTAGACTGTTCAGAGTGATCTCATACCATGCACATTTTTATTACTGGACTTTGGGAAGATATTTATCTCTGGGAAGATATTTACGCTGACTCTCTTTTTCACTCACCTCTCTTTCTGGGACAGATGAATGGATGAAGAAGGAACCGTGCTGTTCTAACTAATAATGCCAGCGCCAGCGTATGGATAACATACAAACTGCTCAGATTCCCTGAACTCAAATGTTTGTGATATGACACAACCCTTAAGCAACTCTGGTAGCAAACCCCATAAGTCTCTTGACTGCTCTGTTGAAAAAAATGTTGTATATGTATGAAGAAGATCTGCAGTATGTCTACATCTTTACGTTTCTGTATTCATCACAATTACAAAACAGAGTGCTCTTGCATGGGCCATCCCTCAATATCACAAACACTGCTAATCAACTCAATTCAGTCAGTTTTCTATAAAAACTGATCTAAAAGGCCCTCATTGTAACTTCAGGGAAGCAACTGCTTACAATTAAATCTAACTGCCACCCTGAATATGAAATGAATATTAGGGATAATCATAGGGATTTTTTCCTACTTGTCTATCCTATAATTAAGCTGATTGTAAGGAACACCAGGACAGTCAGCTGGCACATCATCAGAGCAGGTTTTGTTCTGGTGGATGCCCTTGCCTGCGATGCATTGGGGCAGTAACTTTGCAGGGGCAAAGGCTCAGACTGAGGAGGGCACCTCATCCAGTCCCTCCTCAGCCAAAGCACAGCCATCCTCAACATTAGATCGAGGCTGTGGATGCAGATATAAGACGACAGAACATTCTGCTGTGCTCTGACCCTATTACCAGTATCTGGAAGCACAAACTTCCTTTCAGTTTTACTCTCATCTCTGAAAAGCGTCACTAGAACGTGAAATGCATTGGTGGAAAGCAATGCCTTGGATGCTCCTGCTGGAGGAATCGCACTAATGGCTTCTTGATGTATCCAGCTGGCTTGTGTTAGGGCAAGGGGAGCAACTGCCTTCTCTCCAACGAGTCAACCAAGCCATCAGACCTGCGCTTCTGAATATTTTTGGTAATGAACCCTGACTGCAGTCGCTGCATACGGCTGCAAGTCACCGGGCATCACAGGTGGCCCAGCTTGGTCATTCACCACAGTAATTGCTGCATACAGGCATTCTGCATCCCCCTCCTGTCCCACCGCTCATTTTGAGAACACATCCATCCCTAAGGCATCACTTACCATAGACAATCACGGTCGCTGTGGTGCTTTTCCTTTTGGCCACAATGTTTTTGGCGACACAAGTGTAATTGGCCGTGTCAGAAAGCCGGGCTTGCTTAATGATCAGGTTGTGATCGATGGTGATGTAAAAATTTCGGTCTTCCACGGGATCAATCACCTCTTCGTTCTTCAGCCACTCCACCTTAGAGTTTCAAAGGGCCAGAGGGGAGGCAGCAAATCAGCATCAGGTCACACCACAGGGGCATAGCGTCTGTCATTGCATTGCTTACCCCAAAAAGTGCAATGAGTCAAGACACATCACGAAGGACTCACCTGAGACGTGCTGCCAGCTGAAATAAAATACCATGGCAGAAACTTGGGAGAAAACCCTGCATGCCTACCCTTTCCTTCAGCTCCCATTCCCTCCCACTTGTCCACACAACAGCCGTCTTTCCTTGCCTTGAAAATATCAATGCATTTTCAAATGCTGCCAGCTACAGCGTGGAAACAAAGAGCTGATCCATGTTTTCAGAGTCAGAGGCAAGGGATAAGGAAGAGGCGATACCTTAGGACTGCATCTACAAACAGACAATTCCCTTACAACATTAGAAACCCTATGACAGCAGAGATCTCACCTACTCTTTTGTATGCCTTGTCTAATTAGGCAGTTAATTATGCAGCAGCACTGTATTTCCCTGCCCTGGGTCTTACACAATGAGGCCCTACACCAGAGTAGGTCACAGTAACAAATTACATGGCAATGTTCTTAAGTATGCATGCGCTCACACATACATGCATGTTATTGTTTTGCTGCAATCAGGATTAAACAAAATAGAGACAGTTACCAAGGAAATAGGGACTCACAAAGCCTACATCAGTGCTTATTTTTCCCTTTATGCAATCTATATTTTACTTTAATAAAGCGTTATTTCCTTGGTTACGCAGAAAAATATTTTCACGTGATTTTTAATCTAGACAACGTTCTCTTTATTGCATTCCTAAAGAAACACCCTATTATATCCCAGCTGACTGCTGTGAGCCACTCTAATATAATTTGGCTGCAAAGCTAGTAGCTTGTTTTCGTTTGAACTGAGCATGCTCCGAAGGATGGGACTGAGGCCTTGTGTGGATCAAAGCCGGGCCTTCATGTCACTGGATCACTTCAGCTTGTGCCCAGGATTTAATTAAAAGAAGAAAAACATAACCGCAATCAATCTGCTGGACCTGTGAGGCGCTAACTGCCACGGCCTGCTTGGATTCAAGCTGCCCACTGTCTCTGTTCCTACTTTAAGCAGCTCCAGCTCCCCCACCCCAGTTTGGGTGGATGTACATCAGATGTGAGCTGCTTCCAAAGACATCCACCTTAGTGAATGTAAGGGCACTGCCCTGAGGAAGGCTTGATTTCAACCACTGCAGTTTATGGTAACCTCGCAGCTATCAATACTGTATGGCTTAAAACTGGTGGTGCAAAAAGGGCTATGGAAACAGATACATGTTCCTGCGAGGAACAGAGAAGGAAGAAAAAAAATACATAAAACTTGTTTCTTTCTCTACAACATTCATGTTTTACCACAGAAGATAGAAGCTCTTAGTCAATAACCTTGTTTTCCTTGCCAGGATGACTAAAATTGTTCTTCCTCCTTTCTTGACTCCTAATAGGTGTCAGGTATAATCAAGATAGACAGACTCCTGTTCAGTCCATGGAAATATCTAGCTGCTGCCTTACCTGCAGATCAAGTCTGCATGCATCCCAGACTGAAAAACAAGCCAGAAGCTTACCTGTCCTTCTGTAGGCTGCCACTTAACCCCTGCCTCTCACACAAAATAACTTTTCTGGTTTTTAGTACCATTATTTATTGTGAGACGGAGTACAGAGTTGTGTCAGGGTGCTAAAAGATGCTACATGTACCACCGCAGCCCTGCACATACCACCTTCAAATCCACGGGTACTTCTCCTGTGCTCCGCACATTACGGACATCAGGATGCCAGCGAGGACAGGACTGCAGTCTGCACCGCCTAAGGCTCAGTCCCAAACACTTCTGGTATGGCTCCCCAAGCACAGACTCTAGCAGCCCTCGGCGCTGTGCAAGGCTCCACGCTCAGGCATGTGGTTCTCTTTTTCCAGTACTCTGCAACACTCTCCACAAAAACACAGACATGCATATTCAGCCTGGGTCTCAGCTGATTAGATAAAATTAAAGCTATAAGCATTAAATTCCCTTTCATCCCTGCAAAAATGCTGAAGAGGATATGAAAACAGGAGTTGCCAATATCAGAAAAAAAAATACTCTGTGTAATTCAGTATACTGCCTCTGGCTCTTCACCAAATCTCTTAGGAAAAAGATCCTTTTCACCTAATGGCTTATAAGATTTGCTAACATTAAAACATTAAGTTTGCAGAACAACAGGGTGTTGTTTTTTTTTTTTCTGAAAAATCTGCTTTGCCAGTACATTGGTGCTGTGTGTGCATGCCTAAACCCCGTCTCTTTTACAAGATACCATTTAATATATTGGTCTTCTTCTAGCATCCAGGTTTTTAGGATGTCATGAGTCTGTTCATATTGCAAACTGTAATGTTGTCCAATCTGAAGAGAGGAACTGATTGGCGACTTGACAAGAGGCAGGAGTCTCCTTTCATACACATTTTAGCCATCAGTAGAGCAACACAAAAAAGAGCACACCCCTCCAGCAGTTGTGTTTTCTCCCTCAGTCCTTGTAGAAATGGCAACTAACAAACACACTACAACACGTGAGAATTTCAGGGTGTTGTATTTTCAGTTACTAGTGGACCCATTTTTTCTGGCGCAGGTGCCTGCAGTGCTCAGCACCCCAGATGTGCTTTTCCGAGGCATCCAGAACAGGTGGGAGCAGGGTGGGTTTGTCATGTACGTAGGAAGAGATCAGGTGTCAAATACAAAAGAGAAGAGAACAAAGCGGAACAAGACAGTGTGATTTATGAATGACAAGTATGCAAACTGTTATTACAGAAGTGAAAGGCAACCATCTCTTTTGATGCCACGTCATTCCCCAAGGTGCAGACCCCTCCCTGAAGTAGGCTGCTAATCCAGTCAATGCAGAAACTTATCCTGAATTTAATTCTGCTGCCTGAATGACAGTGACTGGCGCCCTGGGGAAGCCACCATGCTCACAAGGTGCTAATGGATGAGGGGTCAGACATTTACGTGCCAGGAGCCTGCACTCCTCCGGGTGAGCAGCCAGAGGAGCAGCAGGATACCCACGGACATTTCAAAGTGCACAAGATGCCTGTCTTCAGGGTCATCCCAAATCACACCCTCATGGCTTCATTTTCCAACTCTCTGTAGATGTTTGTAGGGTAGATGTTTGCTTTTGCCTAAATATTGAGGATGCAAATTTGCCTAAATATTGAGGATGTAAATTCACTAGCTATAGTCACAACAATTCTTGAACAGGTACCCACCTGTATTTATTCTATTAAATCAGACACATCCCACCAACTGTTATTAATAAATGTGTGGATGGCTGTATGCACATAGATTGGCAACAAAACCACCATGAAGGATGGGGTAAGTGTTCCCTTGTGGAGATGACAGCTACGGAAAATTATAGCAACACGCAACTGGTTTTTTCTCACATATCAGCCCCCTGCAACAAAGCAGGCACAAAATCCCCATTTCTTTTTAAAATTTTCCACTCGATAAGGTATTTTTGTTATATGTTTGCAAACTGACTAGCAAGAGAAGGCCCCTCTGTCAAGGTGTGAGAGCAGTGAATGAAATCCTGACTCCCAGTGCCTGCCGAGGAGGTGAAGAGCACCCAAAGTCAGCTGCTTTTTGGTCAGAGCTCCTTCGTATGCAATTTGCAAAGCAGTGAGGCCCAGGGCTCCTGCCAGCTGTGCTGGATCTATACACCCAGCACTGCAAACACACTGGCAAGCCCTCCACGAGACCGAACCATCCCCACAACTGCCTGAGGAAAGCACACGATCCAAGTCAGCTGGAATTCAGAGCAACACACCTTGCAGCGCCTTTTCTGTCGTCCCACTCCCCAGCGAGAGACAGATGTGTTGTCTCTAATTATTCACTGATTGGTATCGGGAGATACATTAACATAATTGGTGCATTTGTTCTAATTAACAGAGGGAACCTGCCACATGCCACCCAACATGAAAAACGAGACCATCAGCAAGACCAGAAAGCCCACAACCGCTGCCCCGGCTGTACCTCGGTGCTGCAGCCAGAGCGGTGCTGGATGTGCAGGGTGTTTCCAGCAGCAGCCTGAAATAAGGCAGCACACGCAGAGACTAAGACTTGAAAAGCCAGGCCGGGCTTCTGTGCAGACTAAACGAACACAGGGATCATAAATCACACAAGCGATTACATACGCAGGAAAACCCATTACAGAAGCTAATTGCTGACACAAATTTAGCCATGCCAAGTTACTAGCATTACTAGACATTTAAATCTCTTGGCACACTTGCATATGCGTGACTGTTTTAGGATCTGGTAGAGCAACAGCACATCTGTTCCAAAAGAAACCCAGGAATGGAAAAGAGATGCGAGCTCATCTAGATCCTCCCCTCCTGATTGTACGAGTCGTTCCTTACACCTCTTGCAGCCTCAAGAGGGAAGTCAGCAGGGTACAAGTCCTGTATCCTGGTCTCTCATTGCGTCCACAGCACCAACCTGCCCTACACTCATCTTCAGAGTGGAGAGCACCTGCCAAAACCAGCAAATCTCCTACCTTCTACACACAGGCAAAGCCCTCTGGTGCCCATGAGTGCGATTCTCCAGAAGAAACGAGATGCAAACAACCTCAAAGAAGTGCCCTGACCAGCCACCAGCAGGCTGGGGAGTAAAAAGTATATATTATAAAAAGGAAAAGAAAAGCACGGGACCAGGCACTGACAATTACAGGGAGCTTTACCCTGTGCTTCTGGACCTTACCCAATGGCTTTCCAGGGCGAAAGGAATGAGCATCCCTCATTCATTTTGGGCTGTGCTCCTTCTGCACACAAACCCACCTCCCCCTCCTTGCTCTTCCTCCCACTGACACCCGAAGGCAGTCCTGCTGTATGTTGCAAGGCACTGCAAAGGACAGTGTCACTTCCCAGCTAATTAGTATTTATGGCCACAAACTCCTCTACTCGCCTCTCTTAGAGCTTACTTTCCTGCTGGGAATATAAAACACCATCTCTGTGACACACACCTGCATGGAAATGCATACACATGAACTCCCAATTAAGGGATAACTGCTGCAAAACAGAAGTGGCTCTTATGAAACAAAGCAAACAGCAGTCGTATTAATAATCAATTAGATGGAGCAGCCACCTGATGCTGCCTATTTGGAGAAGTCCCCAGCTCCCATCAGCTTTTGCCTGTGCAAGAGCAGCTGAATAAAGTCTGTGTCACAGTCAGCTTGACTTGGCAAAACACCCTTTTCTGCCTCTCAACTCAGGGATGCTTTCCCCCTTGCTCTAGTTCCTAATTAAAGATATGAACACGGATAAATATCATGTTGAGTTTTAAACCCAACTGGGTCACCAAATTGTACATTTCACCCTGTTCTGCAATTAAACTACTCCGTGAAACACCTCAATTATAATTAAAGAAGAATTTTCCCCCCTGTTAAGGGCATCACAAATCACACATTTCAATGCAAAAGTTCGTCTGGCAGCTTATGGCATATTAACCAATCTCACATCTCACTGATGTTTTGATCTATAACCTATCGCAATGAGCTAATCTGATGCGACACGACATCTCTAACTGTATTTTGTCATGTGGAATATGATGCTGGCATCTTTCAAATAACAAATTAAATGAGCTAACGGGTTAATTGCGTATAACTCTGCCATTACTGTTGGAGCATGCTGGAATAGGATCCTTCCTGCCTTCTCAGGCTGGGTTTGAAAAAACACACACGCAGAAGAGAGTGGAATTGAAATGGATGTTTCTGATGACACTGGGGAGCTGCAACTCTCTGATCTCTGCTGAGCGCCGGCAGCTCCTGCCGAGCCTGGCGGGCCAGGCTGCTCCTCTCACCACCCGATCCCATTCCTCCCCATGGAGGAAAAGCAGGAGGCAGGGAAGCATGGAACTGGGGCAGGGTGTTGTTTGGTTTTATGTCCATTCCTTTTTAGTTTTTTTCCTCCAGCAAATTTGCCCCTTCACCCCTCAGCTACGTGTGGAAACCTCAGGGTAAGAATGCCGGTGCTGGGTCCTTCCGCTGCCATGTATAGGAAAAGACAAAGCATTTACCTGGGTGTTCCAGAACCTGTAGGTAGGTTCAGTTTGATATCGGCTATAAAACCAGGGGTGGGGAGGCAAGACAGTGCAGCTGGCACTGAAGCTGCTCAGGGGTATATGGCTGCAGGGAAGCTAAATCCGGTGTTCCCAGAGCCCAAGCAAACCCTCGGTTCCTTACTTTGTCCCAGGTGAACAAGCAAGATGTACTTTGATTTGACCTCGGGCCGTGAGGCTGGTGTATTTTAACACACCTCCTTCTATTTGGATCTTTGGCTTTTTTTTTTTCTTTTTCCGTGGCCATGATCTGAGCTGACTCTAATGCTTGTCATGTCCTTTTGGATCTGAGGGGCTGGCAAGTGCTGACTTAAAAGCTTTGCCTGTCCATCTCTGTCTTTGTCCTTCTTGCCCTCTGGAGCAGCTGTATGCTGCTATGTGCTTCAGCTTTTCAGTAAGAGCTGCTCTAACATTGATCCGCAAGAGCTTGACACAGTTAATTGCAATTAAATATGCTGGGAATTATAAGACTAAATTCCCCAGCTGCTGAAAAGAGGACAGAATGTATCCCTGAGTGTGGTTGTTCGCATCAATTTGAAATACCAGGGAAAAAAAAAATGACGAGGGAGAATAAAATCAAGGAGAAAAAGCAAGGGGAAGGTGCTGGGACTCTGGACTCCAGCATTCCCTTACACTGAGCATGTATTTTGTACACTTTCACAGCATAAGCTTTTCTTTCTCTGCTTTGGTGTTAAATCCAGTGACTGCTTCAGAAGCTGGTAAGTGGAAAAAAAACAAACCAAAACCAAAAGAAAACACAGTTCCCAGAGTGTGAAGGGTCTGAGGTACCTGCTCACCAAAGCACTTGGAAATGCTGCTCACAGCTGCAGCGTATGCGTTACCCTACTTGGAATCAAAGCAGTCTTTCAACAAGATGGAAACGGCCTCAGCCTGCTCCCAACTCCTTTCTCACTTAGTTACCTGTACTGTCATATCAGAAACTTCTCCAAACAAATAAACGAAGCCTTAAACAAAGAACTCGTTCATCTCTAAATTAAAATAACCATGTAATCCTTCAACCCACCAAGTTACCTTTCATCTTGCCCTTTTTTTAAAATTTATCTTACCAGCTTCGGCAAGTGGCTGTAATGAAGTGTCACATTAAGGTATTCATATTCATTAGTGTTCAGGTCTTTGTTCTTTTAATAGTGTTGGAAAGAATCTACAAAGAGCTTGTATTAGGTGGCTGTCCAATCTGGGTGTTTGATCTCCTTCTGACTTCAAAAGTCAGAAGAGGAAAAAAACCCAACACTGAGAACGGTTCTTTTGAATGTCAGATGGGGAGTATACGATTTCTGAGCCTGTCAAGTGCTAATTGGTGTCTGCCCCGACCACGGTACAAATAAGATTCGGATCCAGTTAATGTACAGTCATGAATCTTGGCTATTGACAGAGTGAGCCAGGATACTAGAAGGTGTGGAAAAGTGCAATTATTATGAGAGCAGCCCACAGAGGATCTTTTCACAGATGTTGCACTAGGAAACAGACGTGGCTAGTGAGGCACCTTCTTTTTTGCCTTTACAGCAGCTCAGTGGAAGGAGGACGCATTCAATTTGACTTAAGAGAAAAAATGACAAGTGCTAACGGCTCTTGCAGACAGAGTTGCCCCTCTATGCACCATGGTAAATCATACTGTTCAGGACACAACCATCCAACGGGGCATTACAGACCTTTCCAAGGAAATAACCGGACGGGCTGCTGAAATTTCAGAGGTGCTTGTAACACAGCATTCAAACAAGCTACCTGTCATCATCAATGTCCATTTCTAGCAAAGGTAACGAAGTTCTGCAGTAGTGCCCTGCACCTCCAGAGCAACAGATCTTGTTGCAAACACCCTTGTCATGGCAAAACAGCAAGTTGATTTGATGCAAAAAAGCATCAGAAAGGAAAATAAAAAATTGCTGCTCAATTCCTGAGGAAAGCCAGCTGATTACTATTACAGTTGTCAGCAAGCTGGGTCTGCAGACCTAAATGCTCCTTACAGTTTTGGGGATCTTAACAGGGAAAGGAAACGGCCTACACAAAAAGAAAATGGGAAAAATCTCCTATGCTAATTATTCCTTCTGATGTTTGTGGATACATTTCTGCAATTATGATTAAATCTAAACTTGGGTTAGATGGGGAGGTAACACTTTAAGCTTCATCTCCTGAGAAATCAGTCATCAGCGCTGACTGACAACCATTTTGCTACTGAGCCATGACAGCCTAACTTACCCTAATGCAAATTGGCAACAGTTTCGTCTGTGCGTGGCAGAGGAAATCCGAGGAGAATTCAGATAGGGGAATTACCACCATTAACAATCAATTTTTCTCTTAACAGCCTCAGCGGATTTAGGATTTCAGAGGCCCCCGTGTGACTCAGAGCAGTGAGTCTGAAGCTGCAGCCACCGCTGCGCTTCGGAAACTCCTGTTCACGGGGACACCCAACTGCTGTTGGTGGGCACAGATTGTGCTGAAGGCTTTGACGCTCCTGCCAGGTGGAGGGCAGGTCGCCCACCCTGGGTTTATTGAAATGCCAGTAGGAAAACCAGATGAGCCCCTGAAGAAGGATGATTAGGCAGACGTATCCCTTACTGGCCCCCACCTCATGCTGCTCCACCTGGGATCCTGTACTGGACCATGGTACATCTTCTTGTGCAGAGCCGGCTGGTGCACACACAAACAAGTGCATGAAATATAATCTGGTAAACTAAAAATTAAACCACCTTTATACTATGCCTGAAAGGTGCCTCTCAGAATAAGTGAAATGTTTTTTTCTTTAAAAGGAAAAATATTAGGCTGGTATTAATGCACTCCACCAGCTATACGTCCTTTGGATGTCAGATTTAACTGTGATTTTTGAAAGGGAAGAGAAAAAAGAAACCAAACCGCCTGCAGCTCTGCCCAGCAAGGCACCACAATCCAAAGCCATTAATCAGGTCTCAATCAATCTTGTCTACCAGCAGCAGTCAGTCAGCTCTTCATTACCACCCATTCATCACGCCATGCCCTAACTCACTGCACCGTTAGCCACCCACCAGCTCAGGCCTTAGCCGGGATGTCCGAGTGCCAGGACACTGATTTGCTGCTCACCTCAGCCACTGGGATGCCTTCAGGTGGACGGCACTGGAGCAGCACCTCTTGTTCCAGGGACACTTCTTTGCCCAAGGGCTCCTGCTCAAAAGTTTTTCGGAGATCTGGGGGGTGGGGGGAAAGAAAATTAAAAAAAAATTAGTAGTATGAATAGCTGGTTGTTTCAATTACATTTGATTGCCATGCTGCATAAATGTGGGAGATCTTTCTAAACAGAGAAAATAACATTTCTGCTCCTTGGAGAGCGAAGCACTTAAAAAAGGCTGGAACATGTTTTCACTTCATTCCAACATTAAGTGGTCAAAGGTTTCATAGTGGATTTATTATTTATACTGTGGTAGAGTATGTGAACTCAGTGAGGATCCACGGCCTCACTGTGGAAGGTCATGTCCAGACACAGATCAAAAAGCAAAACAAATCCTTCTTCAGATAACTAACATTTGGTACACAATACCAGTGAAGTACTAAAGAAAGTTATGGAAAATTAAACAAACCTCCAAAACTACAGCACATAAGCTGAGTTGCCTTAAGCTTACGGTTGAAAGCGCTCATGCTGTGATTTAATGTACTTTTAGTTTATAAGCATTAACTTTACAGCTTCAGCTAACTTGTCTTCACCTTATCATTATCCCTGTAGCACTGAAGAGATAATAATAATAATCGTAACGTGGAGCTGAACCATGCCTGGATCCCTGCACAGCACCACAGAAACACGGCAGGTGCAGAGGGCATCGAATGCCCCTCCGAACATCGGCCCAGCTCATGGGAGTGGACAGCTGTGCACTCGGGGGTTTTTGTACACTTCTGTAAAATCTTTGCGTGGGTGGTAAAATGGACTTGAGAAGCTTCCTCCCTACCACTGGCTCTGTATTTCTGCCATGGACTGGCTCCCTCTCTGCTGTGCCAGGGAGGATGGGGTTTTGGAGGACTGAGCACTCAGCCCCCGTAGCGACTGGGGTATTTCTCCCTGCTGCTGCTTTCTGCTGCAAACGGGCATGGGGCCATGTTCAAAGTCACATCAGGCCTGACTTTAAAAAAAGACCTCATAAAAATAGTTATTTTTATTTCACTTTTTGTTCTGAAGTCAGACCAGCTCCCTATGCCAGCTCGCACTGAGGTTGTACAAATACTTGTATCATATTGGAAACAAGCAATACGGGAACAATTTAAAAGCCAAATACTTCATATTTTGAAGACATAACCTGCGGCTGTCCTGGAAAACAGATCACTGAATTGAACAGTTTATAAATAAACCATGCAGAGAGGTTTTTTTTCATCTAGATATTACCTCCAAGATCAGATTTACAGCTGACCCCACAAGGAACTACATCAGCACTACCAAAAGGCAAAACTTGGGGCAGGCGAATGCATGGATGGAAAATGAGTTGGTGTGGCTGTCACCAAAATCAGCTCCTCCGAAACTCACCTTTGCATAGCAGGAGACCTCTGTCTCGTAGCTTATTTTGGGAAAATGTGGTTGTTCAGCTACCTGCAGTTAAACGTCACTGTAGTTGTACCATGGAAAAGTTCTGTCATAGCTGCAGATGCTGATTTTAACTGCACGTCAGGTACACCTTAGTGCATCTAACACTTACGTATACGTGCACGGTGCAGACGATTATAACAGATGTATTGCACTCTACTATCATGGTTGAGGATAAATGAGAAAGTTACCATGCTGGTAATAGAAGTATATAAGCACGGTAATAAATAGTACATTAATAACAGCTTTCAGGTGTTCAGATATGGAGGGATGAAGACAGCAGAGGCAGATTAGATAGATAATAATTGACTTTTTTCATTGATGTGTTGATTTACTGTCCTGCCTGCCTTCCTGGGACATTAATAGAGCTCTGGAGTTCTCTATAGCCTCACGTGCACAATAATTCCCTTTAAAAAAAAAAAAAAACAAACCAAACAAAAAAAAATTTAGTGCATACAAGAGTAAATAGCACTAGTCTAGAAACGTAATAACAGTAACAAAATCCCTCTTTAACCTCTTTGTTATCAACAGCTGGAATTGCTGGTTCTGAACACCCCTTTTCCCTGGGAAGCGCTGCAGTGGTTTCCCAGGGGGACCCCGACCCCCCTGCCCGCAGAGCCCCCCTGTGCGGCAGCTTTAACGGCGCCGTTGGATTCGAGCAGTTCAATGATCCACAAACTAAAAATACACTAAGTAGAGGCCTTGACATAATGTAGTCAGTATAGACAGTAATGTTCTCAAAGGAGCCATTAGATACTATCGAGTAAATGATACTCATTTGTGAAAAAAAAAAAAAAAAAATACATAATAATGTATTTACAAGATTGGGAGCTCTTATACCCTGTTCTGTTGGCTCCTTCCACATGTTCACAGCTTCTACCACCCAGAATTACCCACCACCCCTGCCACAGCCCTGCCGCCTACAAACAGCTGCAGATTGCAGCTCTGCAAGGCAAGTTTTACCTAACCAAGAATAAGGTTTGCTGGTTGTAACACACAAACAGATTTAAAAAGTGTTTTTTTAAGCAATGAAGAAGTGGAGGGCCTGCACAAACAGCTTCATAACCTGTGCCAGTTATCATGGAACACCCTGCTGGGACAGCACTGGCTTTTGAAATGACTGCTTTATTTTTTTTAAGGCCCTTGCGGTATGATTCCTGTGGATAACAAAGACGTCCTTCTAATTCTTCAACCTTCGGCTTCCTTTGCCGTTTAACAATTATAGTCATCATGGCAGCTTCACACTGTCGACCAGGAGCGGGTGAGCTCGCTAATGTGCTGAGGGACTTTGGAGATTTTCCAAGCAGAGCCTTCCCAATAACATTTTTCACTGTTTCAGAATGTCATATAAGTTACAATTACTTGCAAGCAAGGACAGAAGGGATCTATTTTCTGAGAGAACAGTAAAAGATGAATAAAATACATCCCATTTAAAAAAAAAAAGTTTTAACAATCATCAGATTGCCTGAAAAAGCAAAACAATAAAATATTTGATCCATTCTGGGGCAGGACCTCTTTGTCTGTGAAGAGGCAGTGTGAATTATTAAAGCCTCGGGTCGGCAGCAGCCCAGTTAATGTGATGCTGAGAGAGCCTTCTCCACCCTCATCTACAATAGGGAGAGACAAGAGAAAGGCAGTTGCATGTTGTTGTTTTTTTTTCCATTATTATTTTGGTAATGTAGAATAATCCCTGATTGTGTTAGCAATGCTCTCCCCCTGTTTATACAGGTAATATTGCTGCCACAGCTCATCTCTTTGGAGCAGGGTGAGCCCTGGTAGAAAGCAATGCTGCGGGGTCTGGCTCGTTTTTCTCACCAGTTCTCTTCCACATGTCACCCCGCCGCAGGTGGGGATGTCACCGCCAGGCTCAGGGGACAGCTTGCACCCCACCAGGTGTTTTCCCCTGCTTCTAGCTTCCCTCCAAGGCTGTCTTCATAAAAACAAACCAAGGAGAAGATTTAAAATTCTGGTCTGGCACCTCAAGCCAGATTCTGTTTTCTTTAGTAATGTATAGCCTCAGTAAATTCAGAGGAGGTTCTTGTGGCATATATCGCACATTTACAGCATACTTAAGATGAAACTTCCCTCCAAGACTCCTGAAATACTCCCGCACAACCCTCTGTGGTAGGGACAGATGGCTCCATTGAAACGAATTTCCACGAGCATAAAGCTGAACCAGTATAATGGGAAATCAAAATCTCAGTGTACACCATAGTGTTAGCTTTATTCCTGAATCGCTATGCTTTTTGGGGAAAGGGGCACTAGATCTTAATTTTGATGCACTGCTAAACGACTCATTTTATGTTTAATGCATTTTTAGCTTACAAATCACTCAAAAGTTGCTTCTTTGCCTGCTAAAGTTAATAGTTTCTACATGAACTCATGGCATTTCCCTACTTCTTTTTCCTCCTGTCACCTTCTAAGAATGAGCAAAGAATGACCCTGTTCTTCTTTTTAATCAAATGTATTTTATCTCTTTGCTGTTATGGGTTTTGCTGTGACGGGTGGGTGGGTAAAACTTTAAGGATATCTTTTATCATTTCTGAGAAACACGATAAGAGGCAGGCCAGATGCCTTCAAGGCAGCGCTAATGCAAGAGTGACTAATGAATGAGCATGAAAAACGGACACTTGTCAGCCAGGAATTAGATGTAAACCAGAAACGAACAGAACAATGCAGCATTACTGTCAGGGCAAGATGGATTTCTGCCCTTGGTAGACCTTAAAGACTCTTTACTCCGTGCTCTTTCTAGTAACTCCAAGATCAACTTCCATTCTATAGCAAACAATTCAAAAAACGAGCAAGCTTTAAGAGTACAAAAAGAAAACCCATATTATTTACTATCCAACTTTCATATTAACTATGCCCATTGAGAGAAGTACATTTGGTGTGTGCCTTCTGAGAAATAAGGTTTTAAGAGTGTGAAATGACCTTCACAAGAAGTATATATTTCCATATACAAGATAGTTTGCTTTATATGGGTAAGTATAAGCAGGCATCCATATAAAACCAAATATGTGATAAGCAAAAAACGCAATTAAAATACTAGAAAAAGAAAGGAATAAGGTGCAGTATTATTTTACCCATTATTAGAGGATCAATGGGTAGCCAAGCCCTCCACTTCAAGTCTACCTCCTACCATTGAGAGTGTTCTCAAGAGGCAAGATTCAATCCTGCTTTAATTTTACCTCACCTAATAAGAAAAACCAAACAGAAAAATAATTGTGGAAAAAGAGTGGAAAAGCGCTACTGACGTTCTACAAAATGAAAGAGGATCCCCATGCTTGTGAAAATACATCTCACTGCACTTATTCCTGAACTTGGATGACTGCTGCTGTTTCAGAGAAACTTTAATAATATTGTAAAACTGGCCTGTTGCTCTTTCATCACTTTCCATGATATGGGTGGAGTTAAGAGACACCTTTTTTTTCTGAAAAAAAAAAAAAGGCATCAGAGCCCCAATTGCAATTTTAAATGTAAGAAACCATGTGCTATCAGGCATGCTTTGGCTTCTCTTTTCTCTGCACAGCTGAGCCTATGACCTTTGTGCGGGGATCAATCACACTGGTGGGTAAGTAATGGAAAGGTTAGGTACAAAAAACCCTCTTTTTTAAATTTCATTTTGTCCTCGTGTGGTTCCAGCTCTCTGTTGGTAATTAGATCAAACCAGAGTTCCACTGAGACACTCACAGGAGTGTCTCGAGTCTGTAACGCAGGGGATCCCTCTGAAGCCTCTGTCAATTGCCTGGCCCTGCGGAGCCCCCGCTGGATCAGCCACACGCTGGGGTGGATCAAAGCCGCCTGCCCACCCTCCCTGTGCCCGCTGCTGCTCTGGGGTGGGATCACAGCTGGACAGGGCTGCGCAGCTGGAGCTGAGGACGGAGCAAATAACTCGACACCTTGAAACTCCATCTCCCTGCTCAGCACACAGCTCTGCGCTGCTCTTACCTTCTCTGGAGAACCACAGAATCACAGAATGTCAGGGATGGGAAGGGACCTCGAAAGCTCATCCAGTCCGATCCCCCCGCCGGAGCAGGAACCCCCAGATGAGGTTACACAGGAAGGGGTCCAGGCGGGTTTGAATGGCTGCACAGAAGGAGACTCCACAACCTCCCTGGGCAGCCTGGGCCAGGCTCNAGATGCTCCACTCCCTTCAGCATCTTCGTTGCCCTGTGCTGGACTCTCCAGCAGTTCCCTGTCCTTCTGGAACCGAGGGGCTGTTTCACATCTGGCCAGCCCCTAAGACGAATGCCACAGCACCACGAGGCTGCCCCAGCCACCTTCTCAGCCTGGAGATGAACATCAGGGGCGGTGGAGCTTCCCCCTTTCCAAAGACGCCTGGCACCCCACAGCTTGGGCTGAACGTGTGTTCCACTTCTTGGAAGTGCACACCATGTTTTGGGGACACATGCTGCTACACCGCTGACCCGAGGTACTGAACGAGGTGATGAATACCCTTTGTTTCCCAGGATACGATCTGCAAGATGCTTTGCCTGAGCCCAGGACCTTCTCTCCTTTTTTATTCCCTATGTATTCACAGCCTGAGAAAACGGGAGGTGCACACCCACCAGCCCCTCAATTCTGTGGATGGCACCTTCAGCAATGTGGGGATAACGCTGCACTCTGACCACCCCTCAGAGCCTCACTGCCTGCATGTCTGCAAAAAAACATGTTTTCCTCTCTTTTCTTCATCTCTAAGCTAGTTCAGCCAGGTGCTGGTAAGACAAAACACCCCTTTGTAACACAGCGCCCATGTGGGCTGTGCTTATAACGAAGAACCACCCACTCAACACAGTTGGTATTGATACAACTGTAAAAATACAAGCAAGCAAACTTGATGAAGAATGCACTGAGCAAATGGGCTCCCAGATGCACATTGATCACACTGTTCCTCTCCTCTTATATTTTCACATGGTAGGTCGATATTTCATGTTTTTCTTTGTAAGCCTCACTTGCAAACTAACTTAAAAACTTCATTCTATCCACTATGTTATTTGGTGATTGAAGATAGAATCCAAAGTTCTTGCTTTTCAAATAAATCTAAACATAGTTCAAACGGCCTAATCTCAACAGGTGCCTTTCTAGATGACAGATACACCAAAGGTACTAAAGACAGACATTAGAAACATCAGGTGTACGTTGTAATACATGCGTAGAATTGAATTTACAACATACTGAAACACTAAACCAGAAAAGAATTTGTATAAATGGGGTATTTTGGTGTTGTTCTTCTTATGATACTAATCTGACTCACACAGCTGTCTGGTCACTGCCAAAATACACACAGAATTTTGGTAACTCCCTGACTGCATCTATATTTCACCAGCAGGTACTAAGCAGACTCTATTGGAAGATGATCATTCCTTAGGCATGGCAGTGTAAGTACGATATTCTCAAGGCTCCTCCTGAGGGATTAAATTCATATAAATTCAGCAACAGGATTTCCTTTTGGTTTTTAAGCAATGCTAACAGTGAAGTTGCAGTATCAAATATGTTAAATGCTTGATTAACTTCTCTGCTGCCCTTTTCTTATCCGCTGTTGTCTCTTCAGTAATCTCAGCTCAAGACCACGTGTCTCAGTTATCTCTTTATTAACTACAAGCAGTGGAAATCGATTAGTAGCAACTGAAATGGTACACAAGGAAGGAATTAAGGTCCTATCTCTGCTAACTCTCACACGCACTTATCAAAGTGCACAAAATACATTTTTGGGTTATTTTTTAATACTGCGTATCCTGGACATACCTTCCTATTAAAATTTTCAAGTGACATCCTTCCCTGTTTGCTCTCCTTATCTTGACATCCACCCGACTTCGTATCTATCGCAATGTGCTCTAATGCTTTGGTGGCTACGGGAACACGGGCCCCAGTACTAAAAGGTGAGATAACCAAGTGTCAGTAAAGGATCTGTGATTTTTTTTTCTTCATATCTGCATACCCCTTGTAAGTGGAGATAAACCACCAGGTGAACTAGTCTGTTTTTCTGTACTGCATTTATCTTAGCAGTATATAGTATCTGACATGCATATATTAGCTACATTCCTTTGAAAAAAAGTCTAGGGGGGGAAAGGCTTTTAGATAAGTACATAAGATATGAATAACGAATTATACAAAATATTAACAAGCACAGTTCCTTACTATACTAGGGCTTTTAAAAATGATTTTTAAAAAAAATCTGATTTTAGATCATGAATAAAGGAAAAGAAGACAACATCCACATTCATGACATCAAAAAAGATCAGGTAACATAGATTACAGAGAATGCTGCTATTTTCATATAGGTTTTCAATAAATCCAAAATCAGGCAGCAGATTTAGGGGTTTATATTCTTACTGTACTTTCTCAAGGGCAGCCTGGGTTAACATCATGAAGTCAGTGAGGCTACAGCAACACCCAAGTGGAGCAAATGAAAATCAAGGCTGCTTTATGCACAGAGGCTCAAAGCAATTTGTCTTAGCCACCTCTTTATTATCTGATCTAAAAATTAGGTCAAATCCTGCAGCTACTGTTTAGTCTTTATCAGATGTATTTTCCGGTGGGTTTAACTCTGCTCTCAGTTACACAGGCTCAGGCTTCATTCATCCTTTCAACCTGTTATGTTTTATCTATTCAACGACACCAGTCTAGTTACATAAAATACACATTAAAACTTTATATTGGGCTTGCATCTTTTTACAGCCAAAGATAAAGCTACTCAAACTGATCCTTCCTCTCTCCACAAAAGTATCATTTATTAATTGAGCTAAAAGACTGTATCAAAATACATTAGTGATCCTGGTGCTCCTGACAGAATGTGTCTAGAATAAATAGGAAATGCATTTTAGCATTTTTATAGACCAGTATCTCAGAAAATTATATCTTTCCAGCTCCACCAAGATATACATGAGGTGTCCCTACTTTGTTGCTTACTGAGTTATCTAGAATGGCAAAGAGAAATTTAAACTCAACAAATCTGCTACTTTAAGAGGATGAAATGCTCAGCTCTGTTCTCATGGGGAGACCAAAGCCTCGGGAAGATAAATTCCATGAAACAGGAAAAAAGTTGAAAATAATGATGTTGCCATCACCTACTGTTTCTACTCCTTTTCAGAAAGAGCCTGCACAGAAGGGACCGATTGCCCAGCATATTCGTGGCCTGGGACTGCAGAGCGGTGAGAGGCTGCTAAATGCCTTGAACACTTAGGGAAGGCAGGATGTTGGCTTTAGACTCAGACTCTTTTCCTGTTTATACTGCAAGCCTTTGAAAACCAGCAGCATCTTCTCTCCATATTTATGGATTACTCCCTTCCTGAATAACTGAAGCTCTTGGCCAGAGAGACGTTGCAATTGATTTTCACAGAGAACTTTCATTGACTAGGTTGCTATGTACTTTCTGACACATGCCTGACCCTGCATTAAACAAATACAAGTGGCTTTTCCAGGATGCACATTTTTCACACTTTCAAATTACTTCTCAGTTAATTCTATTACACGCTCAGTGAACAGAGATGTTGCATGCTATATTTTTTTTTGTTTGTTTTAATGGAGTGCAGCTCCAGCCCTTGAGACGACATAGTAATTCCAGAATGAACCCAGTGCGCTTAAGGGAGAAAAGAGAAAGAAGAGAAGGATAAAAGGAGGAGAAGTAGAAAGTGAAGGAGGAGAGGAAGAGGGAGAGAGAAAGAGAGAAGCTTTTCTTAATGTGCTAGGTATGGCTAGTTATGCTACAGTTGCACCTGTTGTGATAAAATCACTACTTTCAGGTATTAAGATAAATAATAATATAACTTAACCAGAGCACTTTACATGCTCAATTAACAACTCACCTTTCCCAAAGGTGTCAGTGCTCAATTTTTGTAGCATTTAAAAGTGAAGACTGCATTGGTGGCAAACACGCAACTACAGCTGCAGATAGAGCTGGAGAGATGGACTCTTTTGCCCCTCTTAAATTTTAGATATCCTTGATTTTCTGGATTAATAAATACTGCATGGAGCCCACCTTGCATCCCAGTCTCATTGCAGGCTGTATAACCAACGGAAGACTTACCAGCTCTGTTTAAAGTATCTTAGGAAAGAACTATTATATTGCCAGTACAGATTCAGTTCTTTGAAGTCAAATCTGTGAATATAGATGAGTATTGGTACATTTGAGTCCATAGTTTAAAACAGTGATCTTGTAGACCAAATGACATCACAAAGTAAGGCATATACTCCACATCATATGCCTGAGTTTCTAAAAGTGAGTTATCTGAGAAATGTATAGAAATCTGTGAAATTGGAAATGGACAATTTTGCGGAGAACATGCTTTTGCTGCTGTTTGAAAATCTGCAGCTTGAAGGTCTAACACTTCAACCCTTAAGGAGTCTAAGTGATTTGCCTTCGTCACAGCTGCCCAAGAACCCCAAAATTGGGGAACAAGAGGTTAAAAAAAAACTTCAGTAAAATACAAAGCCATGTTTCAGCTATAAGCACATAAGGCTCCCTTGAATTTACTTAGTTACACTGTTCTAAAAGAAACAACGAAGACTCCAGAAAAATCAGTGAACTGATTGTTCCTCTCTCTCCAAAACATGGTAAGAAAAAGAAGCCAACTATATTATAAAGACCTTTGATAGAAATTTGGATACCTGGGAAGAAATGTCAATTGATATAAAATAACTTGCATACACATGCAATGATTATGTGTTATGTAGAAATTAAATGTGTAGGTATGGCAGTATACAAAACCATCAAGTCAAATACACCCAGACTTCTAAACTGTGTTAATTTAATGGTTGTCTGTCAAGGGCTAACTGGCAGGACATTAAAATCTGCTTAATGAGTTAACTTAGGAGTCATAATCTAAAAAAACTGTTCAAACATTGTTAAGCCTCTAAGTACTGACTGCTTAGAAGGAAAAGGAAATAAAATCACTCTCATTTGTTTCAGTACAGAAAAAGAAAATCCTCCAAGTCTTGAAAAGTTTCTGGCCATAGGACGGCACTATGCACATATGTCATGGCATTTCTAATTTTGCAGGAAGACTGTGTGTATAATAATTCAATTTTCCTTAATCCTAGGGAAATTCTCTGAGGCTAGTCCTGTACTCAAAAGTACAGGTCCTCTATTTCCAGACAGTTACTTGGACTAAAAGCATCCCCAAAAGGGTATTTAAATTGCATCTCCGAGATTTGTATCTGGATGTTTACACAGGAGGTAACTCCTCTTTGAGAATTTAACCACGTAACACTATTGCAAGAACAATAGGAGAACCAAGCTCTAAATGGAGAGTTTTAACTGACAGAGAGTTCTTCCTGTAATGTGTTTGTGAAAAGCTTTATTTGGCTGGAAGCTTTCTCTTCTCTCATTATAAATTGTTAGGCACAGTAAAGGAAATATATAAGCATGATGCAAACCCAGCTTCTGATGACCTTTTCTCACAAAATGTGTTTTTGCTGAGGTGAAAACAGCGGAATAGATACAATTCCGGATGATATATTTTGTCCCCATTACACAGTAAAGGATTTCGTCATGTGAAAGAGAAACGAGAGTCCCCAGCGTGACTACTCTATTACAAATAAAAGAACCTCTTTGAAAATTAATGAGCATTAAATATTTGTACAGTCAAAAGAAGATCTGTTTTCAGAGAACTGGTTGCCCTGTGTTCCTGGGGTCTAAGCTGGGAATGGTTCAAAATAAATACTGAGGTTAGCAGCCATGAATAACAATGATGAAATATTAGGGTTGAGATGACCACTTCCAACCTCATATTACCAATCTGATTACATGATACGCTAAACACACAACTGTTTCTTTGTTAAGGAACAGCAGCTCTATTATATGATTGCAGAGATATGTATTTTCAGCTTTGCAGAAAAGGATCTGGGGGCCCCGGTGGATACCAAGTTGCCCATGAGTCTGCAATGCGCCTTTGTGGCAAGGAAGGTGAATGGCATCCCGGGCTCAGGATGAGAAGAGAAGGCTCAGGAGATCTCATCCATGTGTACAAACACCTGAAGGGAGGATGCAAAGAGCATGGAGCCAGGATCTTTCCAGTGGTGCCCAGTGACAGGACCAGAGGCAGTGGGTACATGCTGAAACACAGGGGTCACTTTGTCACTCTGAGGGTGACCAAGCACTGGTACACGTTGCTCAGAGATGTGGTGGGGTCACCCTCCTCAGAGATATTCAAAAGCTGTCTGGAATCAGTCCTGGGCAGCTGGCTCTAGGTGGCCCTGCCTTGGACCAGATGACCTCCAGAGGTCCCTTCCTGACTCTACCGTTCTGTGCTTCTGTGAAAGGAATGGCTGTCACCTCATTTCACAGCTTGCTGTGGTAATATTCCTACTCATTAGCTTCAGGCACTTTTCTTGAGACATATAATTGCTGTACGCAAGAAACATTGGCTTTGATGCTTTCCCCACACAGAGAAGAACGAGGTTTTGCAGAAAATACAAAGCCTAAGCGTTCAGAACCCAAATCTTTTTCTGAAATAGCAGAGACCCCACTTTTCCTCACCCAAGCACCCAGAGCACAGACACTCACATGCGATGCGGACGTAGGCCTTCCGGCTCTTGGTGGTGCCCGCGGAGCTCCAGGCAACGCACTGGCACCAGTAATCTTCGGGCCCGAAGAGCTCCTCGACTTGCTGCCGGGAAATCTCGATGCTCACCTCTCGGACAATCAGACCTGCGAGGGTACAAGGAACGCTGGTCAGTGTCGTGCCCACAGACAGAAAGAAGGAAGCGTTGGAACAGAATTCAGACTTCACAGCTCTCTATCAGTATCTACTTGGCAACACAGACTGTCGTAACGATGTGAAGGAAAAAAAAAGCAGCGCTTTATCTGCCTCATAATATAAGCGAGTGAATGAAAAACTAATCACTGTGATTTTGACTTTTATCACATACCACAAGTATGTTAGACAAATAAGAGGACCAGCACTTCAGCTGGTATAAATTGTACCATGTCTCTAGTATGATTTACAACAAGTGACGATCCAGCCCAGTTTTATTTGCGTATGAACATCATAAAACCACAGTGTCATTCAATTTATATGACTCCCTTAGCCCTCCTGTATTTCATCTCATTTTCCTAGACAGATACAGCACAGGGAGAAGTCCTGCTTGTTCCAACACTGAACTGCTCAGCAAAATGGATTTTACCACTGTAGAAAATGTCCCAATGCTCTGTAATGACGGGCATACGCGCTGCAGCACGGCTATTGCAAGCTGCCAGTTTGGGGACTATTACTGTCACATGTGCTGCAGATACTGTGAAATTTGTTAGGTGATTTTATAATACACCACAATACACTCGAGTGCCTGACGGTCTCCCTGGTGCTGCCCTCCCCAACACACCTCAGCACAACCCCAAAATCCCGCAGTCGCACCAATGCTGATGGTGACCCGCTCACCGGCCTTCCCAGCAGACTGATTTGCCCACATTTCCCACACCGTGCTCTCTGCTGGGAAGCTGCTTTGCTGCTTCTAAGTGCAAGGAAATATTGTGGTGTCTGTGACACCACTGCAATGATAGTTAGTAATGTTCTGATCCTCTAACGACAACCACTGTGTTTTGTACTGACACAATCCCTTTCTCTGCCTTAAAATGCAGCATCTGGTCAAAACGCTCTTAATTCCAGCCAAGATACTGGTGGGGGTGGGAGAGAGCACTTACACTTCTTGTCAGCATATTTAGCCTTCGTGGCTGATGTCAGAGTATCAATAAACTCCTGTCTGTCCTCCTGCAGAAAATGCACTCCTGCCAACAGCCTTAAACTGATAAATTCCACATACGAATGTGTAGTAGAACTGATTTTCTTTTTCATTTCAGAATTGCCAGGAAACTCAGCTGAAAGACCCTTGGATCACAGCGTGCACAGTTTGTCCCCATCACCAAGCGCCAAAGGGCAGGTCCTTGTGCTTGAGCACAGCCTTGAGCCCATGGAGACCAACTACCCTCTGCCACACGGCTCACAAGGTGCTATTCATAACGTCAGTGTTCCCAACTGCGCGGCACGGCACGGCCCTTGAGAGCTTGGAAACCGGGCCAGCCCTTTGATTTGCCTCCAGTCTCACAGCGGCTCCATTCAGGGAGCCAACGATTAATTACTGTTTGTACACACTTGTGCGCTGCCATTGAGGCCGCATGCTGTTTGCATCCAAAACTTGGTTAACGACTTCACAGCAGAAAGGAATTCATGCATGTAATACCATAGACTTCTCTGGTGGGAATGCCTTCTAATGAGATGCATTTTCCTGCTAGACACTATCACAGCCTAGCTCCCTTTTTATTTCATTATCCTTGACATCTTTAGCCATTGAATAATCAGCTGCTTTGGGGGAAACACTTAATAGCTTTCCTCCTTGAAACGAAACACTCAAAATATGGCAACTGCACTCCAAAGAATGGAAATCAAAGTGGCGCACGGGCATTTGATATGCAGTGAACACTGTGTTACAAACGTGTTCTGCTTTGATGAGCTAATTTGGCTCCAAAAGGAGTCTGAGGGATACCTTTTGTCCCGTTGAGACGAGCATGAAAAGGGTGGGAAGGGAGCATGTACATTACATGCATAAAAATGGTTATATTTTCCCAGTGCAACTGCTGCTAGCCTAAAGATTGCTTCAGTTCATTCTCAGTTTTTACAGCAGTAGCCCAGGGAGCCTTTGAAGGTTACAATATTATGTTTTTATAACAAGGCTGATTATGGCAGAGCTTGATGGAGCAGTGAACTTTGTTACCTGAGGGCTAAAGCAAGCAGGCTCATAATGACAATACTGGTTAATAATGATTATGAAACAGTCTTAACATTCAGGACACAAATGCCATTTTCTGGTAGTCTGCTGAAGGTACAAAACTATGTGATAAATAGTTCCCACCGAATGCACCATAGAACTTTTTATCTCCGATGACCTGTGTTGCTTTCTAATTCAAAATAACAAGCTACTGCAGGTAATATCTTCTGGGACAGCCATGAAGTACTGATAGGAATCGGGTTAATCAAAGTAATTTGGCCTTTAATCTTTAAGTAATACCAACAGTTGTGCCATGACCAAAGAGATGCACATAATCTTTACATGGCAAATAGATGTTGCCTCCTTCTGCTTAAAAGCAAAAAAACCCATAAAAACCAAAACCAACCAACCAAACACACACAAAAAACCCCCAAACCATTGTGTTATTGTCTATAAGGTGAACTATTTTTTCTAGAGTTCAAAATTTATCAAACCATCATGATGATGCCATGAGATGACCTGGGATGTAAGGATCCACAGCCAGAACTCAAAGCTGATTCAACCACCCCTTCCCAGCATTGCCCATTGGCGCCTCATTGCATAAACAGCCACATTGATTTAGGAGAAACACCTCCCCAGGTGAAAAGCATCCAGCCTCAGACCCTGGAGCAAGCGCAAAGCGATGCAGTTCCTCACCAGCTCACAATCCTATTCCTTTTGCTAACAAGCTTCAACATAACCCCTAACAGAAAATCCCTTTCTAGGCTAGATTACCAAAAACCACAGTTTGCTGAGATAGCTCAGATAGCAACTGCCTTATTATGAGCTGCTTCTGCTCCTACAGCAAAGAACAGTAGCTGGAGTCATCCAAAAAAAACAAACCCAAAAGCCAAACAACCCATATCTCAATATTTCCAGACAACGTGACATGCAGTGCCTGTAGTTCAGACACCCATTTATCGAATTATTTTATTACAGGTGAGTTTACAACCTCTGAGTCCAAAACTAGAAGTCACTTTATGAGTCCCTATATTTAGCCTAAATATATTTAGGACAAGACAGATCAAGAGATTAGAAATAATTTATGCAGCATAACCTATTCATCAATTCCATTTTGCCACAGTGCTAAGTAACAAAATGTGAACTTCCCACAGAAAAAAAACCTCTTCCACCTTACCTTCTTCAATAGAAATGTATTTTTCAGTCTAGTTCCTCAAATGGCTAAGCCATACAGCAGGCAAAGATATGCAGCACACATGTTTTCTTACAACACTTAAGTAAGTTGCACATTTCCAGGATTAATATAATCGCATAGATGGTGGCACAATCCAGAAGAAGTCAGGGTCTTCCTATTTTAAAGCAATGCAATAACAAGCACATCTGAAGGGAGATAACAGAAATGTGGGCAGCTAGAATGCTTGACAGGTCCCTTCTAATGCATATAAATCCATAAAGAGCATCTATATAGTATCTCTAACTTGTACTCTCCCTGTGATTAATAGCTAGAATATGTCAGGGAAAAGCGTTTGCTTCCACTGCCCAAACTTGATTTGCATTCAACAAAGTGAAAACCGTTTCTGTAGCCTCTTGCAGCCCATCTGGATCTTGGCTATGAAGACAGATAAGTGAAGATATTGCGCCTAATTATCACCACCCTATTTCTGGCAACAAGAAGACTGTGAAGAGAGGAGAGTTAAAATGAAAAACCAGAAAAACAACGTAATTTAAAGCAATTCTCCAAAATAAATGGTAATTGTATCTTAAGATTGTTCACTGAAAAAACTCACAGATCCTTAAAAATGCACCCTAGGTTGCTGGGCTCTTTCTGCACAAGCATTTCTTTTCTGATCTCGGTGAATAACTGCAGCATTCCCAAGAGGGAAGCAATGTAAGAAGTTTTACAACTTGAGTATGAGGAAGTAAAGAAATCTCCATTTAAAAGAATTTTAAAATGCTGTCCCCTCTGGGTCCTCAGTATCCAGATCTGGATCTGCTGGGTTATAGAAGATGTCACAGAGGTTGCTCAAGGCTGGGGTATTTATACATGCAGATCAGTCATATTTAATACACTTACCTAAACCTGGCACCAGAAAAAGACATTACATGGGTGGAATTTCCCTATACAGAGGTCTAAAACCCTGTAGCTGTTAGAAGACTAAACAAACCGGTCTAAGATACCATTTTATCCCTAATAGTTTTCTGTCCTGTTGAGGATGGAGGATGGCTTACCAGAAGGCTCAAGGCATTTGGCATAATCTGTTTGCAATTATGTCCCAGGTCCACAAATTAAACAGGTTCTTCACGAGTGACAATTCTACAGACTTCATAGCACAGCAGATACAACTATTCATTTCAATAAAATAAACGTATGGCTGATATTAATACAACTTGGGCTCTGAAAAGGAGTAGGAAGGAAATAGAACCTTACTTATTTCTGTATTTTCACATTAATGAGGGATTAATGGGCAGATAGAGGCTGCCTACTGGTAATGTGAGCAGCCCAGTGAGTACAGGGGAGAGGCACCGCCTGATGGTTGATATCAACACAAAATTACTACCTGTCCTGGAGCAAAAGGAAGTGTGGAGAGGGAATTGCGCCTTATACACATGGTCTTTTATTATAAACCTTGTCCTAGAAACACAATCAATCAGAGACACGCTTCATTCACACGGTCTCCAAGCGCTTAGCTTAACTGGCTATACAAACCGTGGAGTAGATCATCTGGTCTTCAGAGGCAGAAATGTTATCTTTTTAAATGTATGCAAATGTAATGTAATTGTATGATATTATGGTAGATTATTAGTAACGGCAATAATAACTCATGGGTTCCATATTGCACCTGCCGAATTGGCAAATTTCCCAACAATTTTAATAGGAGCAGATTTGCCAATCGGACTCATTTCTTTCTAGAGGGAAATAATATCTTACAAGGTTCTGCAACCAAAGATGACTGCTAAGGACAAGGAATAATCACTGTAAATGTCTGAAAGTAGGAGATTATTATCAATTAATCAAACATAATTACCCATGCTGGAATCAGTCCAGGTCACAGAGTTAGCATCTCCACCTCACTGGGCATTGTTCTGCCAAAAAATTATTTTGATGTATTTTGGCTGCTATAAATGTTCGGCATTTGATATTAATACCCTGCACGTGTGAAAATATTCCTCAGGACTTTGATAGAGCAATTTTTGTGGAAGTATTATATTGGCATGTGTTTGACCCTCTGGCACAACACTGAACAGGAGCTATTTAGTTGCAAGACTGAACTACACTTACAGCCTCCAAGAAACTGCATGGATAATTTGTTTATTTTCTCTGTAAGTGGAAGTTCAAGATATTCCTGTGCCCAAAAGGTATTTCATTAATTAGTGATCACATACACCATAGAACACATTTCTCAAGGAGATAGAACTTTGTGATCTATTGGTCTGGAAAAAAGACATTACTAACACATGCACATAGATTGCAGGTGTGTTGCAGCCACTGTTAAAAAGTATGGAAATACAGCCCATTTTCATGCAGGTGACTTGCAACCCTTTAGAAGTTAAAGTTCCTCTGCACATCCACACAATACATGCTGTTATAGAATCGGATTATATGGCACGCAACTTAGAAAAGGATAATGTGTCCCCATACAGATCCCCAACCTAGAAACAGAGAAAAATGCGGTGGCTTGCTTAATCCTAAAATAAATCAGTGCCAGCCTGAAACAGCCCATGCTTTCTGACTCACAGTTCCCTTTTCTATTTATTAGGAGCAGGAGAGTGAAGGAATACTTTACAAATGTTGCTCAGTCAGGACAGGTTTGAATAACCTAAGTATCCATATCTTTTAATGCGAGGGTGGAAGGAGAATCCTGATACCAAAAAAGAAAATGGGAGTATCGCAATAATTTCAGGAGAGGCTGGATTATCTCGACGGTATTTGGCAAAAAGGATGAAAGTATTTTCAGTTCTCATAGTTCCCATCTGTCTTACATTTCACACAAAGCTTCGTCCAAAAATGCTTAAAACAGCATCATAGTTTTTGCTTCATGGAAGTGGCCAAGACCATACACCAAAGTGGTATGATGACAAACAGACTTAATAAAAGGTAAACAGATTGCTTTCTCATTATGCGGTCCTTTGTCATTACGTTGTTCTCTGATGGTAAAACTTAACTGACCAAAGCCAAAATTGATGATCTTTTTACTTACCGATAGTCCAGGATGACCTATGCCATTTATTTAATCACTCATCACAGGTGCTCTAAGCAACCTGCCTCTGTAGCAGAAGACTGATCACTTTACTTGGTGAAATAACCTTTTTACAAAGGTAAAAATAAAATTGGCGCTATCTCAGGATTGAAATTTATTTACCCTCTTTCAGAGACAGATCCCTCGCAGTAAGAGAGAAATTCCGCTCAAATATATCAGACTACTTAAGATATGGAATTTGGTGTTTTAAAAACGAATAAATAGGCTATGTACAAGAAGAATGGCTTCAAATATTGAAGTTCTTGCTGAGAAAAATGTACTCTGTGCATCCTAATGGGACAGAGATGATAGCGTAACGGCAGACTCTGCCTATAGCTTATTTTCTATATAGAGTAGCTGTAATCTTAACAAAAGATAGATAGACAGATAGATATCTAGAGAGAGTTTAAAAGAGCAACAGCTTTAATACCCCATAATCCTTCACGCTTTGATTGCAGCCACCTGGTTTTGCCTCAGTGCTGCTTTTCTGTAAATCGTGGCTGGCTGGTGGTACGAAACCACTGCCTTAAGATTACAAACAATTTTCCACAAATATTAGCTTAAATATTTAAATTAAAGGCTTCCAGCTATTTTTGCTCTCTTCGTAGCTTTCTCTTTAGGAAAGAGATACATTCTTAACTCAAATTAATACATATGAAGGTAATAGCCTAATAAAGTCAAGTTTGCATTAAAACCAGTCAAGTTTGCACTGGTTTACATCAGTTAGCTATGGTACTTAATTAGCAGCTAATGGTAGTGAGTTGAGCTAAAATCCCAGCTCCCCTACTATTTTTTAGCTGACTGACTTACACAAAATTACAAAGGGCTGTCTTCAGAGGGATTTTACTTTGAGCTGGAAATAAAGAGCACACATTCTGTTTGGGTTTTATTCTCTTTTAGCGCAAACGAGGCCTTTTTGTTCTTTTGCCATTAACATCTGAAGGACCGAGTCGTGTAAGATGCGGGGAAGATTTCAAAACAGAGTTCTTGAAGGCTGGTGGAAAGCAAAGTATGTGCCGTGGGCCCTGCAGCGTGGGGAAGGGAAAACAGCCCATGGCTGCCTCCTCCCCCAGCCAACCCCAGCAGCTGATCATTTTATATAAACCTTGAACTACGGTTTAATACTTTAGAACAGCACTGGATTGCTTGTTCTCAGTTTAAACAGTTCAGAGACAAGGGAAAAACACCCCCCTTCCTCCTTTTTTTTCTTTTTTTTAATGGAGGCTATTTTCTAGTTGATGGCATTTTTTTGCTAATATGCACAAATTGCTCCAAAATGCGCTGTTCTCTTCCACATGTAACAACGTGTGCCTATTGTTGCTGCTTTTTTTTTTTTTTCCCTAGTACAAAAGTAATAATCATGCTCCAGTGTAGCAGGACTCCAAAGAAAACCTACCACAAGCATATATTTACCTTCAACCGCAGGCATCATTATTGCTGAACTCACACAGGCTGAGGTCAGGGAGCAGAAACAAATGCGAGTTGAAGCATCTTGACCCAAGGTATCCCGACACTGAGCAGCGGTACCCGAGTAACTCTCTGCCAGGCTCGTGCTACTTACAGGGATCAGCCGTAAAGAAGTCATCCACATAGGAAAGCAGAGTATGAGCTCTTAGCAGCTCCAGCTTTTGGCTCAAAGCCCAATTTTCCCTTCTTTTGGCTGAGACACGTGCAGCTGAGAAAAGATGTTGGTTTTTTCATGTTGTGGTTTTGGTTCTGTTTTGTTCTGTTTTTGTCAAGGGCCAGGAAAAAAACATGGCAATGGTTCATGTTTTACTTCAAAGCCGCAGTTGAGACTTCACAAAGAAAATCTGTGCACTTTTTATTTCTGGTTCAGAGGATTTACATGCTCTTTCTAATGATCTGGGCCTTCAGCACTGGGTAATGCTTCCCAGTCCCCAGCTTAGTGCTCATGCAAAATTGAAGCACTTTTGAGGCAGTTTAGAGCCTACAGATGAATCTCAATGTGCAGGCAGAAAGGAATAATGGTTGTTTAGCACTTCACTAGAAGAAGCTAAGGAAATTATGAAAAGAAAGAAAAAAAAAAATCTATTGAACTTCAAACATCTGGGAAGCCAACCGAGAGCATCTGAATTTTGAACAGCGCGTTTACATTCGCCTTGCAGAGTGGAGGGAAGGCAGGGAAATGAACAATAAATGGGTTTGTGTGTAAATTTTTATCTAAAAATATACATCAAGTTGTTTGTTTATGTTATTGACTTACTGGCGTATAGGGGTGTATGTGTGTGTGTATATATATATATATACACACACATATAAAATACGTGTCTGCACACGTACTTAGGCACCACACCCGCCCTGTGTGTTTCTGAGAAGCAGAGACAATGTGAAAACGCCTTTTTTTTCCATGAACTTGATGCAGTGACACAGTTGAGCGGCTGGTGCAGCTCTTGTGGGAACAAGGACAGTTGCAACGTGACACAAGAGGTCACTCGGGAGCCTTTTCCTGATTTTTTAGTCACGATGAGCAGGAGCAGCAGACTGGGGGAGAAGTGTAAAAGCCCTACCGTTTTTTCGCCATCATTGTTCTGCGTGCTAGGGACGGCATTTCACAGCCGGCTTTGGTATCTTGGAAAGAAAAAAAATTAAAAGAAAGAAAAAGAAAACGGCAAGCAGCTGCTTTCAAAGCAGCTTTGTCCAGTGTACTGTCAAGTGAAGTGACTTCCACCAGAGACGAAGCACTGGGAATTTACTGTCTGCTCCCCCATCCAGCGTGTTTTTCAGGGCTGTGCCAGGACAGCATCAAAACACCAGGAGATTTTTCTTAGTTTGTAGAGAATGACAGAACCATGGCAGGAAGGCGTGCGAAGAGGCAGCCTGGTGGTCACAGAAGTCGTTTGGTGCGTACATGTTTTGGGATACAGCACAGCTCACGATCCCCATCCGCTACAACAAGGCAACGGGAATGCACGCAAGTTGCTCTGCAGATCCATGCGACTTTGACATGAAAAAAGACCTTTTTCATTATGTAAGTAAATGCTTCCAATAGTATTCTTGTGATTCTGGCTGCCTGCTTCTTTTTCTTTTTTTTTTTTCTTTTTTTTCTGGCTACCCACCCAGATTGAATTCCAATACTGGTTTCCACCTTAGTTGAAAAACAAAAGGATTAAAACTAACCCCCAAAGTAAGCCTGATCCACTTCTAGGCATCGTTATTCTTCAGGCCTGGCAATCCTTGCTCCTGTTCGGAGGAGGGCATGGCAACCAGCCCAGGTGCAGTGTCAGCACTCATTACAGAAACATCATTATACAAGTCACTGGGAAGCCAAAAGCAGTAATCAACCAACCGAGATCCTCTCCAAAATAAAAACCTGCAAGCAAATAATAGAAGAGGCCATGAAGGCCTAAAGCTCAGTATTCAGAGGGAAGAAGAGGCACGGAAGAGTCTGACAAAAGACTCCCTTTCTGCTCTCGCAATCAAAATATGAAGAGGGATCAGAAGTTATGAGGAATTGTGAAAGGCATCCCATCAAAACCTGATGAGAAAGAGCTGTACATAACCTTGCCAGTGAATGGCAGTCCTGCCGGTACCTACCACATCAAGCTGCTCATTTATGTACGAATCTGGAATGCACGGAAATGACTAAATTAATATAGTCAGTGAACCCAAAAAGGCAGCACAAAATTAGATCCTGTATGGGTCAGAGGTGCGTGTGACAGCCACATCTCTTTCCCTTACACGTTAGCGATGATTTGGTACCATACCTGCATAGGGAGAAAAACCTCAATAAATCTGATCTACATGCAACGCTTGTTCCATGTAAATGGCTTTTAAAAAAATTATTTCTCCAGTCTAGTTTTAAGCAAAATGAATTCTCCTAACTCTCTCCAGAGAAGGATTTCACTATCTAATGAGTTAATAGAGGAAAAAAATAGAAGATACCACTCAGGTAACTGAGATACAAGCTTACACAGACTTCAAGGGACTCAAGACAACAACATGTACCTGTCTTGCACAGTCATCAAGCCCCTAACATCTCCAAACAGGGTCAGACTATATTTCCAGTGGCTGCATCAGACTCTAACTTGTTCTCAACAAAGAAAAAGTAAGGTGTAATTCGGACCCTCCATTTCCCTGAATATTTCCAGGGATTTTCACAAAGAAACTACAGACCTATTAGTCCTACTCATTTTCACAGTTAATTACTGAAACCTCTACATTATAGGATGCAAGTGTTCCTGCCCTTGCACTGCTGGGGTGTTACTGACTCTAGGCCTTTTGTTTGACAGCACACGAAGCCTCGGCTCTGCTGTTCTTTTCTGCCGTTCCTGGATCCAGCAAACAGTTGTTTTCCATGTAGGCCAGTGAAGGCAGGATGGAGATGAACCTCTGGGACTTGCTTCCAAGTCAAGTTGACATTTATTGGCCTTTCAGTTACCAGACCGCCCTCGCTGCAGGATCCACACCAAGGGTGTTGGGCTCCAAAGGAGCCAGGGGACAGGGATGGAGAAAGGAAGCGTAGCTGTGCAGAGCTGCGGCTAGTCTGAAGCTGTGGTGGGTAGACTGATGCCTCAAGATGTCTTTCAGCGAATTAATGGGATTACAAGCATGTAATAAAAGGTTTAATGAAAGAAAAACTTGGAGGCGGATAAGATGTAGGCTGGAAACATTCAGAGGGGTATCCTCAGATGCTTCAGATGAATGCGCTAAGTGTCCATATTTGTCCACTTATTAGTTTAAATAACTTTATTTCCTGTCTCTGATTTGTTTTTCTAGAAGCCCACAGGAAACCTTTAGGACAATTAGGCGAACAGCTGCAGATAGGAAGTTAACGCTGCAATAAGAAATGAATAAATATCCTCAAGCTTTTATCTTTTGGTCCCACTGCACTTTGCAGAGGTAAACAACAGAGACATTGAGTGCTTTGTGCAGAGTTACAGGGCGTATCCACAGAAAATTTCGAATGGGCAAATGACCCTTCCCGTGGACCCACTGTTACTCACAGGAAGAGCACGAGCAGGATTAATGTGCAGGATGAGTCGCTCCCTATGGGCTCTTGGTTCCCCTTTTAGCATCCCTGAATCCCTGAGGGACAGAGCAAGTGGGGAAGCTGGAAGAGCCCGGCTCAGTCAGCTCAACAGCAGGAGGGCAGAAGGTCTGTGAGGCCCATGGCTGCTGCCTGTGAAGGTGGTGGGACACGCACCCCGCAGGACAACGAGCTGCTGGAAAGGACGGCGTTAGCAGAACAGGCAGGTGTCAACGGCTGTGAACATGTAAAGAAGGTATCTATATGTAACACAACCAACGAAGTCTAAACTCAAAAACCTCACTGTCTTTTGCAGGCTTCTATACAAAAGGACATTATTCCTGGGTTTTTACTGCTTATAATCAGATTTCCCTCCAGAAGCAAATATCTGGCCCAATTCTGTATTCTGTTTATAAAATGATTACTTCCCTTCTTTAGGTCAGGACTGACCTCAGTGATTTCTCTACTCACTTCAACAAAAATGAACACCACTCTGAAATGATATCCGAGAAAACGGTGATTCTCTGCCTTTGCATATTTGTTGCTTCTGAAGTTTCCAAACCGGCTCTCTTTCTATCAAAGTACACTAATTACGCAAGATAAAAGTGGAAACTTTGCCTGCTTGCAAAATATGCCCGCAGCAGCCTCGTTGTCAAGTATTCCCTTGATCTGGGCATGCCGGGGACCACGTTGCCAGCAGCTTAGTTTGAAGATGCAAACTGCAAGAAAAGAGAAGTCCTCTTGCAATAGCGATCAGGCCACAGGGAGTGACAGGCAGGAAGAAGATGGCCTGAGTGACATCTAATATGGCTGCAAGCTAAATATCAAATAGGGAAGAAGTATGGGTTTGTTCATATTTATGTAAGTAAGCAACTCGTATTTCCCCGCAGAATACTTTGGAGAAACAGTTGTCTGCTCCTTTCTGCACCAGGTGCAGCCTTTTAGACCATACATATAAAGATATTTAACTTATAGAATCCTTCTGAAGAGGAGAGAGACTAGAGATTACTAAAGAAAATGTGGGTTCCAACCCACATCTCAAAACTATTGATAGAAGAATTTGGGAAGAGATACACAGACACATTTTTAAATTTTCTTGAAACGAGTTGTATTAGGGTAGAGTATTGAAGGAGCAGAGCTAAAAATTACCAATACATTGCTGAGAAATAATTACTTTGAATCAGGTGCTTGATGTTTGTAATGCATTTGATCCAATGATAAACAGAAAACGAAATGACTTGTGACAACAGTGGAATGAAAACAATCCTTACCTATGATATGTGGCTTCCCTTACTAACATAACCCCAAGGTATTCTACCCTAGAGAGTCAAAATATTGCAGGCTAAGTATAAGTGGAGCATTTAGCATCACTTGTCATCTCCTTAGAGAAGTTAATACAGATACTGGCCACATTTATTCGGAAAAATAGCTTTTTTCCTTATCTTTTGGACTCTTGAAAAATAATACAGAGAATTAGGAGGTCAAGAAGAAAAAAGAGGTTCAGGAAGGAAGATGTGCAAACTGGGAAAAGAGCACTAAAGAAAAGATCTGTGGGTGATGGAAAATGAGTAAAACGGTATCCCTCTGCATTCCTCTCCCTGAGCTGTGCTTACCTGGGGGTGAGGAGCACCTGAATTTCATATTCAGGCTCCCAAATTAAGTTCTTCAACACCAATATTCAAAGAACTGCTGTATTTAAAAAGTAGCGGTAGCTTTTCTTATTTATAGCAAATACTAAGACAAACCAGCACAACTGCTCAAAATGGGAGGCTACATGATGATTGCTGTATAATCAGGGTCCCATCTTAAACAATGTCTGAACAAGTTGATATGACTTTTCCCATCTGGGAAATGCAGCCTTCCAAAACGTTCTATCACAAACACCAAAATAAAGGGCTTTCGTGAGGTGTACACACAGAGAGGAAGATCAAGAGATAGAGCACTGTGTGCTGGAGATTTTTCTGCCTCCGTACATGATGCCAGTCGCTGTGGAGATTCCCTCACTGCTGTGTTGGCTGCAGCACCTTCTAAGAGCTGTTTTAAAGGCAAAAGGGCAGATGTCAATCTTTGGTCTTTCTGTTGAGAGAGTCACCTATTGAAGACTTATCTAGCTGGATACCCACTCTCAACAGGCTGCCCAACACATTGGTTGAGATAACAACCTGTAGTTGTCAGATCAATGCTGACTAGATGTCAAAAGCTCAATCTCCTTTCATCAAATCTGCAAGTCACCCAATAATCTATTAATGGGGAAAGGTAACAGTGGGAGGTAAGTGCGGGGATCACAGCAGTGGCTGTGTAAAGAAACTGCAACAAAGTCGTCTCCGATTTCTGTCTGCAATGAAGAGCATATTCATCCACCTCAGTGCCATTCAATAAACCCTCTCAATCAGATGAAAATCTTACTTTGAGCCAGATCTGAACTTGACCATTCCATTGATTTGTGGAGAGGCAGGTTGTTGAAGGGGTAGCCGAAGGGAAAGCCCTTGGAGCCATCTGTCCTCCTAGCTGAAGGGAGGGAGGGTGGCACTGGGGATGCTCCTGGGGGACATCAGGTTTTCTGAGAGCCTCCTTCTGAAGGCAGGGCATGGAAAGAGCTCCTTAGCAAAGCCTCCCTCAGCAGTGCCTTTCCTTTGAGATTGCACACATAAGCGTGTTCGTTTTTTATCAGCTGGGCCCTCAGGCCGGGTTTAAGAGTCCTGATTGTCTTGCTGCTACATGGAAACACGGAGCAGGTCATCAGCAAACTCCCCAAGCTTTCATCTCCCTATGCATCCCAGCGAAAGAAGACAGAAAGTGTAAGCAAACAATAATGCCAGCTGAATTGCCCAATATGTCTATTTAATTAGCACTTAGAAGAGTCCCAAATGTTGCTTTCTCCTTTCCTGAAGGAGAGGAAAGAAGAACATGTCACTAGCATTGCAGAGGGCAAGAGGGGTTTTATAGACCATTTCACCTTAATAGTCATGGAGAAACTATTGCAATGCAAATCCAAACTGAAAAGACAAAAACAAGGTCCCTGTAGTCCTGATTTTTCTGTTGTACATTGCTGGGGTGTGGGGGTTGATTTAGCAGCATTTAATCCCTCTGGACAAATGGAATGGGTACAGGACACTTATTTTCTTTATATCCGCAACTCTCCCACCGCTGCGGAACTGGGGTGTGTCTGAAAATATTTTTCCGTAAAAAGCACGCGTGCAAAATAAAATATTTTGCCACGGTCATTTTCAGAGGTACAGTAATTTGGAAAATGTGCACAAATTAATAATGCTATTGAGCTTTCTGCCCTGTGACAATGGAATTTTCTTCTCCCAAAAGCGTCGGTTCTGCAGGGTTCCTTTTACTTTCATTGCTGTTATCTTTTATGACCGTCAGTCATGAAGTCAAATGTGTTCCCTCAAAACAACTTTCATCTTTGTTTTTTAAAACCACCGTTCGTATTCCTTACATTTATTTTTCCACATTAATGGGAAAATATTCCAGTAAAAACATGAAAAGACCATGCCATGCCTTGTATTTCGTGTACATAGGAAATGAAAGAATCAAAGATGTGCACTGAAGATTTTCAAAGGACCCATTTGACTTCTTTATGAAAATGTTCAGCTTTTTCCATAAAGAAGAAAAATTTGAGTCTGAGGATTAAAAACCAGAATGTAATGATCTTCTGTGTAAAGCTTCTGGCTTCTCAGACTCAATCATTGGAATTTTTTTTTGCAAGGCTCTCACTTCAGGCTAATTTAATTAAACAAAGTGGTACTAGAACACCCTGTCACCATCACTGTTCTCATCCTCTCCAACCAGAAGGCAACAACTCCCACAGAATCCCTGGGCATGTTCTTTACAGCAATGCTTTACCTACTGTTTAAAAATATCCCATCGTGAATATAGCTATAACTCTTATTTTGTACTTTCTCTCCATTAGAAAGAAAAACACATATGTACCCTGGAAAAAGGCATAAATATTTCTTTTCCCCTCTCTAAAAATTAACCTTCTTAATATATTCAATGCTTCTATATAGCAGCTCTTTTCAAGGAGGGCTCAGCTGCAGTCTCATTCCATCTCTTGTGCCACTGCTATTGCTGTGCTGTTGTCTCTGGTTTTGTCAATGACAGAAACAAATTTGCCTTATAAGAAGAGTTAATCATCTCTACATAGATTTCATTCTTGCGCACAGGCTCAAAGTCCATGAACACATAATCTTTTGCAAATCAAAACTTATTTCTCCCTTTCATGCATCATTTACAATCCCAAGATGATATATCGCTAGCATCACACCCGTATTTTAGTCCTCTTTCTTCTCAATTACCTATCCTTTAGAAAAGAAAGCATAGCTGACCTTTACATTTTCCCTCTCATATATTTTATTGTCTGTTTGTCTCGCTTTCCTTTGCTTTCCTACATAAAGAACTGAGACAGCAAGCCTAGTTCAAAAAGCAGCAGAAGGCTGTCTCAGCATGGTGCTCCTCTTCATATTTAGGCAGAAGAGACCTTAAGAATGGTAAAACACCAGGCAACAAGAATATGCCCAGTTTTCAGTTGCTCAGATTCCATGACTGACCCTTTGAGCCCTGGGTTACCCATGCAAAAGCCAGATCTAACCCGGTTTGTGGACAATTTCTCCAGCCTCTCTTAACCACAAGCCTGGAGCCCGCAGCAGCACAGGCTCAGCCTGTCATCCTTACATCACCCTCTCCATCGCCCCTTAAATACGTTGTTTACCCATTTCTATACTAACTACGCAGTCTGAGCCCCAGATTCTCAGCCTGCTCACAGGAAGGTGCACAAACACTGCAATTGCAACACGCATTAACCAGCCTTTTGGGAACAACCAGGTTGACTGACAAAGTTCGGTTCTGATGACAGGCTCATTTTAACAAGCTACTAGTGCGGCTGGGCTTGTGGCTCTTGTGCTAATAATCTGATGTGTTCAGCTTTTAACACACACCCCCCCCCCCCCAACTACAATAGATTATGTTAATCTCTAATTGGATATAAGGTTTGTTTGCATATAATTGCTGCTGTTTGTTATGCAAAACAGTTGTACTCCAATATATTCAGATGCATCTCTTTTCAAGACTGGCCTTCTACATTTGTAAAATGCAATTTGCTCTATGGCATCATGAAGTTTGTCTACAATTAGTTTTTTGAGAAAAAAATAATGAATTTTTCACCTGTAGCAAAACATTTTCATGTTTCTGACTGCTGATGTTAATAAAAACTTAAAAAATTAACGCAGTGGTAGCTGCCCTCCTGCTTTTCCTTCATTCCAGTGGACTCCCATGGATAAAAAAATTGAAGAAGTATTAAGTAACAATAACTTATTTTTGTAGTTTTTCTGCTGCAGTCAACTTGTTGGAAAAGCCAATTCTTAAAAAAAAAAACAAGTAGGCCCAAAGTTCAATACAGATTTTTTTCTACAGCCTTTCTTCCTACACCCACCTTCTCTTTCTCAAGCTGAGAGCACTACAGTACCGTTAAAAGCTTATGCTTTTGATCTCTGTGCAAATAAATGAGCTGAAACAAATAAAACCCAGTTCACAAGAGACTTCCAAGACATCTGGTGGAGTTATTTTTCTAAGTAATTAGACCAAGTGGTGGTGTATTTCCCAAATGAAAGGTACCTTCTTACTTGGTATCCTGTTATTTCTCAGAGTCATCAAAACAACAGTAAGTCCCACTTCTCTCCTTGCATGTGACTCAAACTCTATTACCAGTCTTTCCAAATGGGAACAATCGTCTCTTTGATTTACACTAGTTCATAAAGTTTTTAGACCTCTATTTTTTTTTGGTACTATGAGGGTCCTATTTTTCTTCCATGGATGTCAGTGGGTTTTCTGCTATTGACTGAGGAAGGATGAGGCTCTTGGCTCCTTTTTTGTTTATTTGAGGGTTTTTTTGTTTTTTTTTTCCCTTCTCCTTGCTAACCTGCTGCCTACTGTAATTCTTCACACAGGCTGTACTGAAGCAGGCAGAAAAGTGTAATGGAATATCAGCCAGGTGCTTGCTCTGGATCAATACACTGCTCTAAACCGTGCCCAGGTGTGCTTTCTCCTTTCTTGCCAGAAGCTGAGTAAATTTCTCCTTTTTCCCCCATATCTCCCCAAGAAAGCGTCATTCTAGGAATAACCCGATTGCTCTTCAGTACTTTGGGGAGAATGTGGTTCTTGGTCTGTGACTACGATCCGGTGCAGCCACTGGGAATTTGTGACACTGGGGA
Source organism: Pampusana beccarii (assembly GCA_013399365.1). Lineage (NCBI taxonomy): Eukaryota > Metazoa > Chordata > Aves > Columbiformes > Columbidae > Pampusana > Pampusana beccarii. The sequence goes on along the minus strand of VWYH01008560.1, from coordinate 1,091,173 downwards.
AGTGAACAGGGAGTAGACCTGGCTGAGAAACTAATTCCATTTTGTTTGTGCACAGTTCTCCCGGGGTTTTTTGTTTCAACCTTGGACAAGGTGCTTTACAATCATGTTTTACTGACTGACCTGGATGCAGACACCACCCCTGTGCTATGACAGATACACAATTCATAACTGTATCAAGAGTAAAGCAGTTGCCATATGAAATAGCTGGTAGATTACAAGAGTGAGCTTGATATTGCTTTTTAATTCTTATGACATAATGCCAACTCACCAGAGGTTTCATCTACTCTCTCGTCCACCACATGGTCCTTCTGATGAACCCATTCACTGTTGCATTTAAAATAGATCTGCGTGGCTGGGCTTGCTTTGCAGTACAGATTCACGGGCTTGTTCTTCACAATATAAGCCTCTTCAGGTTCGATGAGGAAATGGGGCAATGGCTCTGGAGGATCAGATGGAAAAGTTTCTGGAAGCTCATGAAAAAAATCATCATCTGTAGAGAAGAGACAAAAAGGACAAATGAAACAACCAAAATTTACCTGGCAAAGATTTACAGTTGCTTTCTGAAAATTTCAAAAGGAGAGTACTTTTTGAATAAAATGTTATCTTAGGGGCATTCCTAGATGGGGGATTAAATGCGATGTTGTTTTCAGACTAGAAGAAATCATTCTTTACATCCTGACCTCTCTTTCCTCTATGTGATGTGACAGGACGTGTCACATTCACATGACTGGAAACGGTCCTTTGTTATCATCACTGGCAATACTGGCAATAAAACATTATGTTAGCACTTGGGAGAGTTGCCTGCAAAACCGTAAAAAGAAATAATAGAAACTTTTGGAGGCTTCAAGGTCACAGTTTTCAATAGTGACTTATCACACTGTTTAATCAAGTGCATGCACACAGCTAGTACGGGCTGAGGCTGTTAAAAATAGGAAATAGTGCCTTTCTTTTCAGATGAGCAATTTGATATCTGCTCTGAAGGCGAAAGACTAAATGCAAGTCCAGTCTATGCCTCTTTGTTCATACCCTGGCCCCCTTGCTCGGATTACTAACGAAGGTGCTGAGCTGTGCTTTATCTGCTTCGTCGGTGCTACACTGGTCTATGCAGTCCTCACTACGGGAGCTGGGACATGAGGCAGAGCAGCCGTGAGATGGTGACATTTAGGGCCTACACATGCTATTGACTCAATGGACCTCTGCACTTCTCTGGTGCTGCTGGTGGTGAGTAAAACGGATGCAAGAATCCTGGAACAGGGGGAGAATTACTGAATGTGATGCGCAGGGGGCAGCGCTGAAGGCACCACACACACACACACACACACACACACACACTTTCCTCTCTCCCACCCTCTTGGTGAATCTCCCTTTACCATCCCTCTGCCCCTTTCTACAAAGTCTTCCACATCAGAAAGCACCAATTCAGCAGAGAAACACCATCACCCCATCCGCCTCCACGCCTGCCGTCAGCGCACAAGAATATCCAAGATGCTCCCAGTGGCAAAGGGGTGGGGGGCACCTACTACTCGTAGATCCACCAGCAGCAAGCTGACGGTCCTGGCGGCCTCATTCCATCTCCCCCTTTCTGCCTCCGAAGCAGCTGTCGTTGTGCACAGTGCCAGACACTGCTGACAATCAATAAACCACCAAAAAACCATCAAACTAAAAATACCGGGAAAGGCTGGCTATCTTCTCCCTGCCAGTCTTTGTGAAGATGAAATGTCAGCTACCTGCCCATACCTGAGATGTGTCTGAGCAGGCTGCGTCCAGAATTACAAGAGGCATGAAAAGCTCTCCTTCCAGCTACTGCTTTTGCAGAAAGACAAGAAAGAACAGGAACAGATGAAGGAGACAGAGGGAGAAGGTGACACGGTGCCCATTCGTGTAGCCAGGTGGAGGTAGACGGTATGTCTTTATCAGTGATGGGAATACCTTACACACCAAAAGATTTTGTGAATATCTTGAACTCTTTATGAAGAGAGTGTATGTTCAACAATTGTGCGTTGTTTGCTTGTTTTCTTCATATTAATTTAAAAATATTCCTGTTCTTTTAGGTGTTTTATTTCACAAACAGTCCTAACTTGCTACCACATCACTCCCTGAGAGTAAATAGAACTGAACCAGTTCAATGATAGAAAAAAAGTGCCACTAAATAAGGCCTGACATTTTTCTAGTGAAGGGAAAATCTGTGACACACTATAACGATCCAGTTTCCACCTCCAACTAAAAGTTTCCAAATACTCAAATTTAATTTTTTCACTTTCCCATCCTTTTTTTTTCTGTGCTTTCCTTTTCACTCTGACCACATCACCCTCCTTTTTCTGCCATCCCATTTCCTCTCCCCATCAGGTATTTCTTCCTTGCTCCATTTTGCTCCCCAGTTTTTTCCAAAGAGAAAGATGAGTTACAATAAGTTAATGGGAGTCATGACAGCAAAATATGCCTGAACTGAAGCAAGAGGCTTTCCAGCATTCCTCAACCCCTTCTATCCAGATCTCCCCCTCTTCCCCGCTCCCTCCCTCTCACAGCCGCTGCTGTATAGACATCCACAACATAGAAACATTAGAGATGAATCATTTCCCCCAAATTGCCACAGAGCGTATCTTTTTCTTCTGGTCATTTAATTGCAAATCAGTGAGCAGACAGATGGAAACTAACAAAGCACACATATGTTTTATAATTAAACAAGTACTGCTTCACTAATTTCTGGTGACTGGAAGAACAAATGTATTTATTTTCACCACTAGATTTCTGCATATTATGAAAGACAATACTTATGCTGCCTGACCAATTAACTGCATCTTATCAAAGATGTAACTAGAAAGTCTAAAAGATGGGAACAGTTTGCCGCAGAAAAGAAAAAAAGATGGGTTTAAAAATTATTTCTTTAGTCGTCCTGGCTTTCCCTCCTGAAGTAGATGCTTCTAATGTTTAAACATTATTTTTATGTTAAAGTGGCTTCATTGTACTGCCCAGTACACAACAACCTGGTCTCACATTTCAATTGTGGCGATGGCTGTTTCCACCAGCCTGGCATCTGAGGTCGGGTACAAACCAGTTTTCTCACTGGCTTCTTGCTATAATTCCACCTCACTCTTTCTAAACAAAAATAAATTCTGATTTTATTTTTCTACACTCCTTCTCATCGCTATCGAGAGGCATCTGAACTGCTCTTAAATGTTAGGGATGTAGATGGAAACCATTCACAAACTGTCACACAAAGAGTGTACAGAGGCTGTCTTGTCTCTGGAAACTGGCATTTTAAACCTGCATTTTTAGAATAAATTTAAGATCGTAGCTAAGACAGAATTTTTGGGCTTTCTGAACAGGAGTATGTTCATTCAATCCCTGCCCTCGCGCTGTTGCCATTAGCAGCAGCATCAAAGTCAATTTTTTACCGTGCAAATTCTTAAAAGGAACATCCAGAATACAACCAGGACTGGATTTTTCTGTGTTTGGCAGAAAAAAATCCCAATCACACTGCAAAGCTAGTCCTACCTCCACTAGCATTCAGTGCTGCTCGCTCCTGCTATTCACTGCTGAAAGGTAAGAGGCTTTACCAGCCTGTGTGGACCCCAGCGGGAAGTCACTTGGTGCTCCCCGCATTCCCCAAAGAGATGGGGACCGATACACTCTTCCGCTTGCAGCAACCAGCGAGTGGAATCGTAACGGCACTGTAATGATACAACAAACTAGTCTGAAAAATCCAGCAGAGATATTTAACTGTGAAAACGTCAATATAGGATATCGGACTGCGTTGAGATGCTTGCAGCTCTCTACAAAATGAAGCAATCTCGTTAATCTGTGTTTTCAGAAGGCCACAGTTTATAGCAACCTAATAAACACTTCCCATCAAAGTCTCTCCTGACCAGCTCTGGTTAAGTACAGGTCATCCCTCTGCCCATACAAAGACCAAATCCTGACTTAGGTGTTTCAGGGATGATTGAGTTATAACCATGTGGCCTGCTGGGCCTGTTTCTATAATTCAGGTGGAGTTTTCCTCTCTTTGTGTGCTCCCTCACTGTATGAGGAAATAAATCTTGCCTGAGACTCTGATCTGAATCTACGTGATGGTTATCACTGGTTATTTAAAATGTTCATCTCGCAATAGTGCAACAAAGCAGCAAACTTTATACATCTCTCGTGCAACTCTCCTAAGGAGTTAGACATGTTTTTTTTCTTCTCTCTGGAGTGAAAAAGCTTATTAAACCATTTGGGAGTGATCTGGGAGTATAGATACAAACAAACACTAAAACCCCACATACCTGATTTCCAATCATTATGTCAATACCATGTGCAGCAAGTTTCCCTTACAACCTTGATCAAATACAAATACAAGACACACATCGACCTCCCCTGTTGTAACAAATCCCTTCTGTGCTCCGCAACTTTGAGCTGCAAGTTTACTCCTGTAGTATGTCACATTCATCTTTATTTTCACATAATAAAGTGTGCAGCCCATCTGTTGTTATTGATTGATTTATATTAGCAAGACAAAAGACCTGATTAATGGTACTGCTAAACTGATTTCACTCATGCAATTCATTCATATTAAGAAAATAAATTTTAAAAATCCATTTCAATTTATAACCTTAATTTGGAACTTTTATTTTAGTTGCTGGCTCAAATACAGATACACTCTCTTATTTGCCTTCTGCAGTATCTGACAACTATATATATTTTTTAAAGGCAAGTCAAATGCAAAATATATAGGAACAGGTGAAATGTCACAGAAATCAGCATTGAGATAAGCTGGCATGGACTGTCACACATAGCAATTTTAGTTTAATTTTAGCTAATTTTCTTTTAAGGTTAAACGAATCTTTGCCTAAGTCAGGAACCTTTTGGTGTTAGGAAAGGTCTTTATTCTTTTCATGCATTTGTTTGTAAAACTGTACACATTATAGCTCTTCATGCATAACAAGTGAAAAAGGAGATTTTATGTTACACTTCCTTTTTTATGGACTAGTATCCTCACTCTAATCTGTGGCAGGAAAATATTGTGCTCTGTACACCAATCTATTCATCTATAGATCACTAGTTTTATTGCTATATATCAAGCTTTAATTCTCATCAACCCAGAATATAACTCACTATATTTCTGAACTGCAAGACTTAAACTATTATTGCTTAGATTATAATATATTGGACCATTATCTCTTTGCGAGAGACCTGAAGCAAATTCTTCTCAAATGGAATTTACTTCAGAATGATTCAAGAGCAATTTAAAATGAATGGCTGCAAAGCTAATTCCATTTGCATTTGGATGCCCATCACTCGCCAAGATCATTCCCCATGCATCGCAAGAAAGGCAGCTGGAGTTAACTGTATGGATGGGATTTCTGTTCAGGTTTTTAACGCTATGATTAAAAAGCTTTCTAGAGCAACAAGTACTGTTTACTGTAAAATTAACAGCAGGTGCTAGCTCGGTAAGACAGCTTATCAGGATGGAGGCAAGGGTTTGGTTTAGAAGACACACATTTTCAGGAAGGAAAGATTGCTCTGCTGTAAGCCCTTTGGTTACAGGGTTTTCTGTCCTGTCATGATGCAATGAAACGGGAAGCGAGGAAGCAAAAAAAACCTGTGTGTCGTTACACTCTGTGTCCACCTTAGAGCCGTGCATCACCCATGGAGCTACGAACCCCAAATCAGGCCAAATTGAATAAGAAATGGGAGAAAACAACACTTCGCTTGTAGCTGAATTCACTGCAGGCCTTTACGTGCATAAAGACAAGGCTTGGTTTTGTGGCAGCCCACAAACTGGACGCTTGCTGAACCTTGCTGAACTCTCAGGGGAGTGAGGTCAAGGGAATTTCAGGCTCAAATTTACTGAGCACCCACAAAATGAAATGATCTTTTCAGCAAGGAAAGCAGAGTGCAGGCATGGTCTGGGAAAAACAATAGAGAAATCGATAGGGCATGCAAAATTCACCTTTTTTTGGGTGACTTCAGTGTGGAAACAGAATAAATAAAGCCTGCAAAGAGGAATGAACTTTCCCTGCACCTGCGATGTCTGGGTGAAGACCGCCCCAGCAGATCTCAGCTTAACAACACAGCCCAGGGAGGCCAAATGCAAACTTTGCACGCACTTAGAGAACACTGAGTGTTAGACGTGGTTGTGCTGGTAGAGTTCAAGCACTTTGGCTGCATATCATTGCTAGTTCTGTTTTCTCTGACACAAATGCAATACATGAACAGCACTGAAGCTTCAGGTTCAGACGACAAGCTTTTGTGTCTTGACTGTAAAACTGAAATGTATTTTTTTTTCCTTTTGGATTCTAGCTTGTGATGGGTCTGTATGATGACATGAGATCCCTTCCTAACCACCTGCAAAGCAAGGTCTAATTCGAAACATTTCTGCCCCTGCTGCCATTAGTAGTCATAATAGTCGACACAGGGTCAAAAAATTATTAAACCTCTGAGGAGCATCATTTCCTCTACAGTGTTAGACTTCACTTTCCTTTGACACATTAGTCCTGAAGCAGCTCCAGGCTCTTGACCCCTCCTTTAACCCTGATAACTAATTAAAGATGGACAAGGCTTAGACTAAAATACTTTTTGTTAAACCTATTCATTCTCAAGTCCCCTTCAGGCACTCTTCGTCACACAGGACAGATCCTGCCATATTTACATGAACATGAAAGTACGTGCCTGTTACAATAATATGAAAAATCTCTTTTTACAAGACCTAATTTAACCTTTGTGGTTAGATGGTAGGATGCATTTTATAGCACATAAAACATATTCTCCACACAAGCTGGAAACAAGTTTCCTGGATATAGTCCAAAACATACAATTCAGGAAAAAGTCAAGGATAATTAACTCTCTATGTATTTTTAGAATTAAAAGTTCAGACTCTGGTTCTTCATCTAACTGCTGTTTCAACAGCGCAAATGTGTTGTCTTGAATACAATGAACAAACGAGTTGATACTCCCTTTTCTTGCATGTCATGTGCTGGTAACAACGACAGAACTCAAGCTAGAGAGTTGTCAGCCATAGGCAGATATACCTTAAGGTCAGTGGTAAATAATCACACAGCACAAGGCGGTTTAATACAGACAAATCTGTGTGCAATGCGTTGTTGATGGCTGGGGCACAATAAAAGGAGTCCCATGCTGCTGGCTTGAGAACTGATCTGTAACTGAATGTAGTACTTTGTAAATACTTTCTTAGCTTTTTATGTTGTTTCATATTAATAATTAAGCTTGCCTCTTGCATCAGTATGTTAGGGTTAAAATGTCAGTCCTTCGGTCTTAGCAAGAATGGCTATTTTTATCCTTACTTCTCCCATTATTAAAACTGCTGCAGAGCTCTGCTCCCAGATTTTGAATGCTTTCAATGCAAGGATTCTTCTCAGCGAAGAGTGATGATCCAGCATCTCATGATTAATAAAACTGAGGTCTAGCGGGATGTCATGGATCTTAATTTCATGAGCCATTTGAAGTGTACAGTTAATCTAGTTAGCGGGATCACTCCATCCCAGAGAAACACAGGACCCTCGCCTATACCTCAAATAACGGCTCAGTCGTACGGACACCTGGTTGAGGCACCGAGCTGAGACCCAGGGGACGGATATTCTTGTGTGACCTTGGGGGAATCTACGTTCCTGGGTACAGGGTCCAATCTGCAAAACGGATACAGATAGCAGCCTAACAGGTAGCACTCTAACTCACCACCTTCAAACTGAAAAAACAACTCAGTACTCAGATTCTTCCCTCAAAAATTCTCTAAAATACCTGTCAGCATCACCTACTAAACAGCCAACAACAGTTACACAAAGGACCACAAGCAAATCGACATTCATGAAATGATTAGGGAACAATGCCTGGCTACCTTGGAGCTGATGCAAGTTTTGTCGCTATTTTTCCACTGTTTGGGTGGAATGGTTGAGGAGCAGGATTTGGAGCAGGAGCCTGATCCTGGGTGCTCTGGAGGGCCCTCTCCACGGGCCAGGGACAACCTGGTGAGACTGCTGTCCTGAGACTACCTTAGTCCTTGTGAAGATCTACCTACTCACTGCTTTCTTCCATGGATCTTAATGAGATTAGTATTTGCCTGGTGCTGGTTACCTAATTTCATCCACAGCCAATTTTTCAAGAACCATAAATTATTTCGTATGAAGCTGATTTATCCCAGAAGAAGTCCAAATTGAATTAGAAATCCATTAGCTAAATTCTATGCAGGAGCTTCTGGGGAGAAGGGGAAAGGGAGGGGGGGAATCTGGGAAGCTAAGCAGCAGATGTGGAAAAGGAGAGAAAAAAAAAATCCTTAAAAGAAGTAGAAAAGGAATAGAAAAGATAAATATCTTCTTATTGAATTAAGCACCCAGGTATTTAGGGAGCCAGATGGAAGAAAACAGATTATTGCCTAGGATCAGAAATATCACTCAGACATTTATTTATTTATTTTGACTAGCAATTGGTTTTGTAAATGCATGAGACTTTGTAAGCAGATAAAAAGCACTGGTTCACTTGGATCCCATGGTCACATTCACGAAAATAAAAGACTTTGTGTACTATATATACGCATAAAGCTAACAATAAGGTGTTGAACCAAATCTTCACATAAAATAATCAAATGTATTCCTCCCTCTGAGGGAAAATGAAAGCAAGAAAGCCTTATTTACTTTGGAAACATACAGGACGATTTAATCAGCCATCACCCTCCACTGACATTAACGCCCACGCTGCCATTTTCTAAAGCTGGAAACGACAATGGATGGATCCCAGGGCCCACAGAAGGAAACTGCAGTACAGTCCCTCTCATACAAGTTCCAGAAACAGCCTGTGTCCACACAGTTGTTTCAGGAGTCCACCAAAGGCCTGAAGTATTCACTTACAGATGGGAAACTTCCCCCCGCAGTGACTAATTTCATTCACACCCATTTCCTAAGTCTTACTGATTTCTTACTCTCAAACTCTCTAACAATTAAAAACAAACAAACAAACCCACACATACACAAACCCCGACTCAAACAACAACAAAAAAAAGCCCAAACAAAATTCCACTACCTTCAAATTCATAGAACAACCTGAGTCAGCAGGCTCCTGGCTTTGCTTTACCTCCAACTCAACCTTCAGCGTAAGTGTCTGTGAAGTATGGCCCTTTCCATCACCAGGAGCACCCAAGATAGCTCAAAGAGAAGCTGTTGAGACCAGATAGCAAATGCGTAGTGCCTATGGGAAGCTCTGACATGTGCCACCAAATTTCTTCTGGATGCCAGAGTGTAAAACTCCAGTTCCAGCAAAGTGTGTAGTCACCTCTCCTGGACACCACCCTTTGCTTCCAAAACTTTTCAAGTTCACTCCGTGGTCAATCACAAGAAAAACAAACAAGGGAAGAAAAAGAAAAGGAAACCTTCTAAATACTAAATAATCACAGTTGTGAATGGCAATGGTAGTTAGAGGCATCCCCAGCAAGTGCTGAGAACAGACCCAGCACTGATGTTTTGCGGAAAGACAGGCGGTGCCCATGTTCAGAGATCAACAGCTGAAACTGAACTCCTGGATCTATCACACACTGACTTGCTTCCCTTCCTTATCTGTGAATAGTTTCTTGGCTGCCACATCCATTTTTAATGTCAGGTTCCTACAGGGACTGATATCTCAACAGAAAATGCCACTGGAAGTGGCACTTCGGATCCTGGGAAGCAAAAGCTTTGCTACCACGTTACATCGCTGTTTCTCATCAGTGCTGTGAACTGGTTTGGACTAAATCAGCAGCACTCTGAAACTCAACCTATAGGTCAGATAACAACTGTATTGTGTTTCAGTAGCTGAAAGCACACACGCAGAAACAGAGCGAAAAGGAGGCTTGAAGTGTTTCCGGCCTGACCTCTTCTAGCAGCAGGGATGAGAAATGCTGAGAGATATCTACCTGTCTCGTAGATGCCACAGGGGCAAACACACTGCACAGCACTCAGGACAGTATCGTTTAGCCAGGGTTACAGCAGCCCTTAAATGTGCCTTGCCTGTGCTGGGACACGTGGCCATTTATACCTGCCATCGTGTCTAAAGAACGTGGTATCGTTCAATAACAGCCCAGATTATTCTGAGAAATCACATCTGTTTGTATCTCAGTCTAGTCTAAAACTGTAAATCTTTAAGGTCCCGACTCCCTGCACAAGTAACTTTGCTGCCTGTGCCAGAGCCCTGGCGCTGAGCAGAAGCAAATGGATTCCTTCGGTATTGATTTTTAAAATACTCAAAAAGACAGCACAGCAATGTCAACGAATGAATCCAAAACTTAAAGAAAAAGAAACATTAGAGAGCAATAACGGAAATGCAATTAATTTGCAGGATTGCTGGACATGTTTTGTGTTGCTGTATCCTATTTATTTACTCAGCACTCCTCAGCAGATCAGCTGGAAGCTGAGGAACAATGAATCAGTGCTCTTATCGCCCTCCCCATCATCCCCAGCCTTTCGGAGGAAACTGATACCCTGCCCCACCTGAATCTGTCGAGTCCTGATCATAAATGTTGTCACCAGAGAAACACAGACCTAAGCTATTTGACTGCTTTGAGCATAAAACATACATATTTCAATTCCACTTTCTGTTTTCTCATCTCCGACCTTCTTCATCCCTTTTCTTGGGTTTTCTGTCCTTTCTTTTATTCCCATTTTTATCCTCTTCTTTATTGCCTCTAGGCTCTCTACACCCCTTTTTTAAATTCCATATCCCTCCCATACTTTTCTCCTCAAGTTCAGCAAACCTGACTGGTCATGAATATCCCCATGTTGTTTCAAATGGATAAAGATTAATAGCCCAGAAGCAGAGAAAGAGCATGATTGAGGGCAGAAATCTCACAAAATCCAACATCCAACCTAAACAGTCGTACTCACTTTTATAACTATCAAGAATAATTAACTACAGATCTACTTTACCCACATTAGTGCAAAATCCAGCCATCTATGCAATAGTAATAATCTAATATTTAAATAAGGCAAAAGGTAATCCTGCTTGATTCTAGTGTTTAACCAGAGACTACAGTTTAAAGTGGTTCTCCAGATAGTTAAACACCTTTTCCTGTTCTTTTGGCAAAATTGGCTTGAGCAGCACAAGTTCATTCTGACATTAGGAAGCCTTATTCAGCAGGTTTCTAATTTTGTGACCAGTAGAGCACAGTAGCATTAAATCAAACATCTGTAAATGTATGGTAGAAGGTCATGTTCTGTGATTGGGGCAAAAAGGGTAGAAAACATATGACATTAATTATTAGACACAGTATGTGAAGGTTTTACACCAAACAGGTCATTTGCAATGGTTCCATTTCACTCTCTGAGACGCCTTTCCTTTTAAGTAGCAAAATCACAGCACATAAGCAAATTCATATCTAAATTAAAACAGCAGCTGTGTAGTAATTGTATGCAAGAAACCTCTGAAGCTCATTGCTGATACTTAAAGCAGGGCATGTATTTTGGTTGGATTCCCACTGTACTCAGCACCGATGCCAAAACACATTATGGCACAGCTGAAAACAGGTATTGTACGAGCAAAGCAGTCAGCATTTTGCCTCCGAGCCTGGGCTGTAATGAACAAAATGTAATGAACAAAATCTCTATTAGCTGAGCTGCTTCTTGGCCAAGTCTACTTCAGCTATCTGGAAACGTGGAGTGCACTATCACCCTATCAACACTAAACTGAGCAGAGCACTTCCTATCACTGTAAATTAATCTGAATTTGCCTCCTCCCACCCTAAAAAAACCCCACTACTACATTAATCTGTGCCAATATGCTGAAGTTAGATTGCTCTGCATGATTTACTCACAGCTGGAGCTGGTGCTGGAGCTGGTTTTTAAGCGACTTGTTCTCTTCCAGAATCCTCCTTCCCATGTAGGACAGTCAACACCCTGGGCAGGCGAGCAGAAACTCAGAGGGTTGGGAAGTTGAATGGGAAAGGACTATTTTACACATAAGCCAGACAGCAGATAGATGAGGATGCTGGGGACACACTCTGATGTATTGTACCCACTTCAGAGGTAAGGAATTACCAGCCTGTTTCTCCACCGCCCCACACACTGCAGCTTCTTTCAAGCCCCAAGAATCTCCCCCATAGCACCTCTTGGGCCCTGTGACCTTCAGGCTTGGAAAGGGGATGTCCTGCAGCATCCCCACCACCTCCATGCTCGCCACAACCACCTGGAAAAACGTCATTACCCCAAGAACATGCCCAATGTACGCAAAGGTAATCTTGGACACAGAAGGAGAGAGGACTAGGTAATAGTAGCAGCAGAGAACAAGTTGCTGCACATGACAGTTCATTTCTGGAGAGCTGAGGAGATTAATGCCTTCACCTGCTGCTCGTGCATTACTGTCCCCAGCCATACAGAGATGAAATGCTGTCATGTACAGCAACATGCTCTTCATTGCTCGAGCGGAGGGAGCTCGTGCCGTGGCTGCTCTCCTGAACCCCAACCCATGGAGCAGAATGTTTCATTAAGGAAAGCACAAATACAATGCATGCATTGTATTTAAATTCTGTACTGTAAATGCTACATCTGCAAACACCTTGAGGAAAAGTGTAAGAACTGACACAGCCATAAACTTAGCACAGGTCACAGCAGTCTGCTATGAAACAAGTCTTCTCTTTCCTAAATTAATGACAGCAAATGTTTGTCAATAAAGTTCATAAAACTACCCAAATATCTAGACCCCAGTACATATACATGGACCTTTTCTGCCATTAAACTCCAGCAGAGTACATGATTTTGATTGGTACATCAGCATCATGATAGGGTCACAGCTCAGGGGGGGTTCCAGCTGTTCCTGCAGTCAGAACAACTCACAGTTGACAGTTTGGAGACTTGGGGGTTCTAAATATATGTGGGGAATAGAGATATATTTAGCTACATATAGATAAAAGACACTTTTCTTTAGAAAGAATAATTAATTTTTTCCTTCTGAAAAATGAAACCTTGCAGCATAATGCATATTTTTTAGCTTGTACTTACTGGTCTTGCAGCTGCTTCCACTAATGCCATATGAAAACAATGGCCTTCATCAAGAGTAGTATTGATTCCTTTATTTGGTATTATTTTCTCAAATTATTTATTTCTAGACTTATTGTCTCATCGGCTATATCCATTCATTTCTCTTGTTCCCCTGCTTCAGGCCTTCCTTATCTTATTTCTGGGACAATTCAGATTTCAACTGCTTAGATACAGATATTAGTCAGTCTTATATACTGCATAAATACCCCTGTTTAGGTACACTAGGAACCTTACAGAGATGGTGGAGAAGGCAAAGCATCTTAATTCAGGAAACACCCACATGGATCTTGATAGGCTGTGGACTGAGAAAATTCTTTTCATCTGTTGTGGACATTGCATTTCTATGAACATGAAGTTGCAGCATCTTCTGTTTCCTCTAGAGGGATAACACAGGTGCCACAACATCATGGGACCTTCGAAGACACGTGGGCCAAGAGAATAAATGCCATTCCATTTATCTTCCTCTTTGCCTATAAACTCGAAGGACTGTAACAGGGTAAATGTAACCTGAAAGAGCCATCAGATATGTAACAGCTCTTCAGCCAAATCCATCTGCCTGAACGTGATCCTTGTTGGGAAAAACACATCACTGTAATTATTTGTAGTATACAATTCCTCCCCACATTCAGTTTTCTGACCACGATCCTCCTGAGAAGTGACCCAATTGAATTAGATTAAAAAAAAAAAAAAAAGAGAGAGAGAGACTACGTAAACTGGAGAAAATTAGCATGCAATAAGCCATTTCTTCTTGTCAATTTTCTCATCTCCCTTTATTAACAGATTTGTTTTTGAAGCAATTATACACACGCAATCCATTTGCGGCATCTCTTTCCTTGCCTCCTGACATAACAATTATTAGGGCTGTCACAGCTGATGGGCTGACAGCTACAGAAAGACAGTTCTGCAGTGTCCTGGTACTGCCAGTCAACACCAGCCAAATAATAACACCACAGCCTGCGAGCTGCCTATTATTTATCTTGCAGTGGCTGTGCTGAGAATAGTTCCTGCAGGATTTCGAGAGAAGCAGGGGAGATGGAGGATGGTCTTCACGTGCTGCCTGCATCACATGAGAGCCACAGCCGCTGCTATTTCACGTTTCCTTACAAGCGGGTGCCCGCCGTGACCTGTGCTAAGCTCTCAGCAATCCCCGTTACAGCCCCGGCCAGTACCTGGTGCGCTTCAGAAATGATTCAGGAATATTCCTGCAAATGTACGGTGCTGCAGGTCCTCTCTCTCTCGAGCTGAGTATGCCCTGAGGTTTGCAAAACCAAATGCAACCCAGCTGCCTGGCTGAATTTCCCTCCCAGCGGAGAGTGAAAATTGGCAAAGCCGTCCATTAATATGAAGAACCTGCGAGAGCGGGGCCAGGAGTGCCAGCACTATTTTTCAATCCTTATGGAACATTTGATTATCATTGCTGTAAAGCATACTGTGTGCTGACTATATCAATTTTGCCAGGAAATGTGCAAGCATGCTGTATTACAGCTATCAACAGCTGTGTCCCACACTGCAACGATATCTCAATTCTCTGTGCAAGGATGTCCCTGATGCATGTCCCTTATTGGCTTTCCCTGTGCTCTCAATGTCCTAAGCGAGGACAACGCGAAGCAAGATCCTGCCGGGCATGGAAAGGAAGATTTAATATCTCACACAGGAAACAAGCCCAGCCCAAACAAGCCCCCAGTTATGTGATGTTATAACATAAACCTGGTGGCAAAGCCCTAAAGGGAAGGAAGCTGAGCTACATGACAGATGTGTACACAGGGCTTACGAGGTCAATCCCAGCTCTGCCACAGACAACTCGAGTAACCACGGGCAAGCCATTCGGTCCGTAGGATTGCACCAGTAATCTTTATTCCTTCCACTCTTATTTTACCTCTTAATATTTTAAAGTCTTGCAGGGACAAAGATGACCTTTTGCTGCATTCACGTTGCATCTAGAACAGAGTGAGCCCAGACTTGAAGTTAAAGCCATAGCTACGTGTCTACAACAGCCTTCCCAAAATAACAGAATTCACAGATGCAACCAAGTATTTATGCTTCTAGCAGGAAGACACTTGACCTTCTGCCGATAATGAGCTTACGACTTTTATCAAAGAACCGCTTCTCTCTGAGACAATGCAAATAAACTGATTAATGTACAAGTTTATTTTAAAATGACCCCCTCAAGAAATTTGGCCTGTGGGTGTCAGACCATTTCCTTCTCATTATGGAATAAGATGGATGCATTATGGTTCCCTTTGAGTTAAATCTGGGTCTACATCACGATTTGAATTGTACTTGGAGGCACTGAGCCACTTTAATCTTCACGGCTTGGATAATAAACATGAAGACATGTCTTCAGTACGTTGTGTGCCAGTCTGCCTGGGACCCGGATATTTAGCTTCCATTGCAATCTGCAGTGCTGAACTTCAAGCAGTATTTGTACCAATGGTGCGTAAGATAAATGCAAGTTGTGGTATGTCTAGATACTCTGCAGTCGCAAATGGGCAGAAACTGGGCATGTGGGAAGGGAAGGAACCTTTTAGTAGTTTTCCAGCTATTCTTTTTCACTACAAGCCTTTTTTTTAATGTTTTCCGGCATAAGCACATGATTATACCATAGAGAATTTCACACAGAATTGCCATCTTTCCAAATGGCCGTAATTTCCTATTGCTCTGAAAGGGACAAAGGTCATAATTTACCCACTGCTAGGTGGCTGTTTTGAGAGCATTTATCTCCCATTATTCACAAGGGAACTGAGGCTACAGCTGGTTCCTGAAAAAGCTGTGGGGTGGGAGGCCCTGGCAGAAGACGGGGGTAGTGCAGAGAGGGAGCATAGGTGCACATGGGAGTGTGTGTGTCCAAGGGAAGGCTGGAGGCACAGGAGTGCAACAATCACACAGCCACAGAGGAGAAAAACCTACAACTGCCCTTCAAGATCAGCTTAACCTAATCCAGGACGAGGGAGGTTAAATGTTTCCCTCGTAATAACAGGGTTGTTAACTGGGGGTGGTGAGAGTTAAGTCTGTTTGGATGGTGAGCACTTCCCTACCTTGATAAACATGGATCTCTGAACTGAAGTCTAAATACCTTGCATTTCTAACCCTTGATTTGGGATAATTGTACTGTGTTTTGATCCATATTATAGACATATACATTATGCCACTGCTTCATTTTAACACAGGCTTTTCCTTCTAAAACTATTATTCCATGAAAAATAATACCAGCCCTATTCCAAAATATATTTACACAATATAGAGAACCTTCACTGACTTCCTCTATTGTTCTCAAATGGTTCATCTCCTATGCCTCCAGCAGAAATTGGCTCTTGTGAAGAGTCAGATAAAACCTTACCCAAATCTCAGCTACGGTAAGTCAGCGCCTTGTACCAACTGATGAGCTATTCCAGTCTGTCAGATTAATATGTCCTTCAGTCAACTAGGACAGAAATATTTGGGCTGACACACTCAATGTACATGCAAATGGGAGCATTCACCACTGTCCTTTCTGTACTTGTCCAGACACACAGCCTTCCTAGCAGCCAACAGCTTTCACATCCTTCGGCCTGCGCAACACGTTATACACACATGGTATGACTGGTTGGAGTTTCTAGTACAACTGTTATTTAAATAATAATAAATAATACTAGTCTTGCAAATTCTGTTGTTGAAGGTGCCTGGGTTTATGGATAAATAAATGACAATTTGTCTCTTTGCTTTAGGTGTCTCTGTGCTCAAGATTCAATAGGAACTGGACACCGTTTGCAATGAAGACGGTGACCATGGGGTTGTGTGGAAGTCAAAATGCCACTTTTTGCCCTACATCTGTGTCAGGGGCAGCCCAGAGCACCATTTCAGTTCTGCCTGAGTTGCTTCCGAACCAGGCTGCTATCGCAACATCGCCTGGATAAATGACATGAGTAATTCTCTGCCCGGTTATTCATGAAGTCATGGCTGACCAAGAGCAAAGCAGTGTGTATCCCTGCAGCACGGTCTTTGTGCAACAGCAGAGAATGAGGCAGAATATGTAATAAAGTTGTGCTCTCTGGAAAGGGAACTGTGGAATGAATCAGGCAGAAGAAAAATTGATCCTAACAATTCCTTTGCTGAGTGAATCAGTAGTCTATCAAGAATAAAATCAAGACTTCAATAAACTATCCATGCCTTAAATTTTTCTATCAAACAACAGCCTGAAAGTATATGATATAATACAAGCACTAAGCTACTTTTCTCATCAAAAAAACAAGTACATGACAGCATAGGTCTTCAAAACTAATAAAAAACTGGACTGCTTGCTGTGCCACCGTACAAAAAACCCTCATTTTTTTCTCCTGCCATTCAAAAATTCTTTTTGTTTGTTATATTAATTTTATTCTAAGAGTTAGATCTTCTCAAGCTGTTAAGAGACAAAACACTCATCTTTAAAAGCAACACATTAAACAGGCATCACCCTCACAGCCTACAGCAGGGGTGTCAAACTCATTTTGACTGGGGGCCACATCAGACTTCAAAGGGCCAAATGCAATTTTAGGACTGTAGAAATGTAGGAGTAGTTACATTTATAGAGTCTTAAAATTACATTCGACCCTTTGAAGGCAACCGAGAGGCTGATGTGGACCCCAGGTAAAGATGAGTTTGACACCCCTGGCCTACAGCCTTGGACAACATCGGGAACAGACTTGTTTCTCAGGTCTTGCTTTCCTCCTCTCTCTCGCTGTTTTTTAGACGCAATGAAGTATTGCTTTGGAATCGGAATAAATAAAGAGCCCTCGGCACAACCTCAACTCAGCCATATTAAAAATGCTCCTTCATTCATCAGTCTGCCAATAGCTGAGTTCTTCACCTGTCCCAAATCAATACTATGATATAGATTGTACAAACTTAGGTATCGACTGTGTAAGACTTCTATTTTATCGTGAAAAATCAAGAAAAGCTTTAAAAGGATCACATTCCCGTCTCTTTCATCTCAGAGCCTACACGTGACTCTGACTCATAAGTCAAAAACTAATTGATATCAAGAATAAACAGAAGTAAGCAAAGGCTGGATTCACTGATTCTCAGGGCTGGTTATTTTTATATGCGTTTATTATACCTTTCTAGATATAGGTCAACGTTTTTTTCCTTAGAAAATTACTACACATGCGTTGAGCCAGATTTTTTAAAATAAAACCAAGATGTGTTTCAGATAGTTGACTATTTTCCGTCATAGGCTCTGTCACTACCCGCACCTGCAGCAGCATCCCTGCCCGCACCCTCTCACCATTAGATCCCAGTGACCCCAGTCAGTGGAGACACTCTCTTTGGAATCTGTGGGATTTTGATCTGAAACTCGTACTATGATATTCATTTTCTATAAGAAAACAGCCTCAGTTGAGGTCACATCATTTCAATGCTGTGCTATTCCAAGACTAAGGAAAGAAGGGCCAGATCTTTAGCAGCTCTAAGTGACATTTCAGCCACCATCAGGAGAGCAAAACTTCTCAATACCAGCTGAAGGTCTTGTCCCTAGAGCCGTGCAGGTGAAACACACGCAATCTTGCCACAGTAACTGAGGCAAGAAATGACATGTTTTTAGGATGAGAATGGTATTTGTGAAGGAATCGTGACAAGAGATTATTTCAGCTTCTCTTCCACAGGAAAACACCTGCTTAGTTCCACATCTTAAGACATAAAATGCATAACATAAACACTGTAGAAAACATGCCTACCTTTGCACACAGATGCAAATATTTGTACATTTGTTGCCAACTTGTTCAGACACTTTTTTTGATGATGCGTCTCCTGTCAACAGGGATATAATTAAGCAGCTTCCTATCTATTGAGTAATCGTATGCTACCTGCTACACCTATTTCCTAAAGTCTGTAGCACTCCAACCACATACAACTTTTGTCGCTGATGCCTGTTGTTTAATGCTAATTTCTTGGTGCTTACTAAGAGAAATTGCTATTGACTGCTTTCATTAGGAAACTATTGACCCTTATCCACTGGAGCATCCTGGAGAAGAAATTCACTAAATGTGCCCATATTTCATTCTCTGAACATCAAGGTAGCAGAGTCATGCTGAAGGATACGGTTTATTTAATCCAAAATTAAAATTTTATAGGATACATTACCTAAAGTAAATTGCTTAATACATTCAGATGAACAGCTGCTTTCTAAGTGTTTGGCTTCCATGTTTTTAAGGCCTAAATTAAGCTAAACAATTGAACGCCACTGCTAGCACCATAGACTTCCAGGAGATATGCTGCACCTAAATTTAAGAGGCAAAATTTAGATTCAGTGAAGCAGTGATTTTCAATGCATTCCTCTAATACAGCACAAGACTATCACAGCCTTCTAAAGTTTAATTTTCCTTTAGTAACAGCTTTTTCAATATACATTTTACATACTCATGAACTGCCTACCAAAGAGATGTGTAACAACTTAGTTGGACTCAGATTTGCCACGTGCTAGAAATTATATGGAAAATCACTGAAGCACAGAGGTCCAGTGTGCCCTAAAGATTTTGGATGTGGCACCCAACATTGATTCAGCTACTCCTATGTCCCAGGCAAATACATCTCGCCAATGCAGAACAATTTTGGCACGGTGAGTGAATTCAGCCACATCTCTCTTTGTGCGTGACATTGCCCTGTTTGTGCACAGGTGCACATTCGCCATGAGTCAAACACGTAAGGAAAATCCCTGCCCAGGACCTATATTTTGTGGGATGGGGGCTACCTGTGCCACTGGCTGGGAGACCACTCCAACTGCAGCCCTTCCCTGAAAGGCTCTGACGGGAAGACACAATTATGGACTTCATATGGTAGTTTGGGCTCCATTTTAGCTAATGTAGAGTCACAAAAGCCAGGACCTATTAACGTTGCCATAAAAGCACCGGGCTCATTCGCATCTCTGCCATCAATAACCTGTGCAGCTCTGCAAACTCCCTTCAAGCCAAGCTGAATGATGCAACATCAAACTCACTAAAAAATGACAATGGCACATGACATGTCCTAACCTCACATAATCAAACCAAAAGGCAACCGTGTATGTAATAACTTTCAGAACTGTGTAACAAATTTGTTATAATTTTGACCATTTACCTGCATTTTCCTCACTGTTGTACCTTTTTGAATATAAGCCCAAGGAGAAGCCAAGAATGCTCACTCCAAGATGCTGAACCACTTCCATCAGTTTCTCTTTCAAGTTAAATTATTCCCCTTTTAAACAAACGCATAAGTGGAGAGCAGTAGGAGAACACCGTGTGTGGAGTAGAAAGCCATGCCATAAAATCTGAGAGGCATATGAGAATTTATCACATCTTTGATGAACTTTCTGCAGTCTGTCTCCTACCATATCCACCCCCTTAAGACTTCTGATATCACAAAACATGTGAAGAGTTACGAATAGTCATCATTGGTTTTGATTAATCAATTTGGAATTGTGAAGTTGTTTTGTCAAACTCATGGCAATTTGTAACACAAAACGGTCCATTTTCATGCTGCACTGATGTAAGAATATGTAAGGAGAAATGTGTACAGCAAAGCTATTTTACATGCCAGACTTGTGACAGGGATTTTTGTGTGATCAGCAGAGGCATATATCAGAAAACAAGTGCAATTTACTATAAGCCTGATTATATACCTTACCCACAAATTAATCTCATTGAGATTTATTTCAGCATTCCAACTTTTATACATGTGTCTGTGTGACTCTATTATTGATATAATTATTGTTTATTAGTTGTGTTCTGGTAGCATTCAAATACTACAATTAGAATGAAACCCAAACATGCTGTACAAACACCTATTAAGTCTTCCTGCACTGGCAAGCACAGGGTCTAGAAAAAACACAAAGGAAGATGGGAGAAAACCAGAACAAAACAGTGAAAAAAGCAGGCCCGCTTCTGATCTCTGCCTCTTCTTCCTTCTGAACTGTCGGGCCATTTCCTTCAGTATGAGATCTTTAAAAATTTAGGTACAACGCTTCTTAAAATAAAATAAACCATTGCCTTTCACTATCACATCATTATTTCTGACTCTCATCACTGCCATTTTTTAAAGACCCAAAGCCATTTGGTATTATTAAAATGAGCTTTAATGATCTCTGTACCCATTCAGCTTCATAATGATCTTTATTAATCAAATCTCTCTTCCCCGCTTTCATTACACAAGCGCCCTCAGCTCTGCCTCCTCACTCTTGATGTCAGTAAAGACACCCACTGCTGCAGATTTGGATCTGCCCCCAAATGTCCCCAACTCCAGCCCATTGTGCCAAGGTGCTTCTCGTGGGGCAGCCCCCTTGCTGCAGGAGATGTGCATCCCTACGTCTGTGTGCGGGGCCTCTGCATCACTTGAGCATCACAGAAATAAGCAATAGGCAAACTAACTTCCTAACAGCTTTCCCAAAACTCAAAGGGACAAAAATATGTGAAGTTCAAATTCCCAAATGGCCAAGCAGCAGCCTGAAGAGTGCTGACCCAGCTAGTGGGGCTGTGGGACCAGCTCGTGCCTTCCAAAAGGAGAGAGATAAACGCCAGGCACAGCCATTTATTAAGCTGGTTCCATTCATTTATTAAGCTGCCTCCTTTTGCTTGCAACCTTCCCTTGGAAAATGGTCCTAACACATTTTACACCCACCAGACTTACCTGGTGGGGGTGCACTGAGGCTTAAGCCATTAGTGGTTACATGTTTCTTTAAGACCCTTCTCAGAAAGCTGCTGTATTTCCTTAAGACCCTTCTACGAAATCTGCTACAGAAACTCCATGTATTACAAGCGGTAATCAGAAGAATGATTACTGGTGTGTTACTTCCAATAAAGACTTGTACAAGAACTTTATAGATTTTAATAGAGCACCTGGAAGAGGCCCAGCTCTTGCGTAACTTCTGATAAGGGATTCGCAAGCTCCTGGCAACCGATTTAGAAAACCTTTACAGTGTACTCTGCGTGCACTGTTTTGTAAGATAAGCCACCAAGAAAAGGATTTATTTGAAAATTTTCAAACGTCTTTAAAAAAAAAGCTTGGCGCTGCAAAGGGAGTAATCTCTACCTGCATTCACACATTTCCGAGGCTTGTCAAAAAGTTACATCTGCTTACACCAGAGTTTCCGCATTCTTCTGCAAAACACACCGTCACTCTGGACATAACGACATTACAAGGGCAAACGAGATAAAACAGCAGCAGATGTTGTTTCTGTGCTCCTCTGCAAGAATTCCTGCCAGCTTGCTTTTTCCTCCTCAAAATCTGCAGAAGAAGTTGGGGCTCTGATATCACCTTGCCTAGACAGCTCTGGGTCTTTTATGCTGTCTAGCGTTATTTCCAGGGATGCAATAAGCATAGCTACATCTTCATCTAATGTTATTCACTGCATGTACTTAATGTCTGCCTGTAATATGCCACTCTAAGTGGTGGAGGAAGAAAAGGATAAGCAAGAGGAATGACAAACAAGATTTTCTTGGAACAATATTTCTCAGCCTTGGATGGATAATGGGCTGCCGTCAAATATATTCCTGTCATCACTGGCACACAGACCTGTCCAATTTTGTAACATTTGTTTTACTAATTGAACAATCAATTATTAACGTATTAATAGATTATTTTCACAGTCATATGCAGCACTGTATACAGAGACCTGCTTGATCTGACAGAGCCTCTGCTCCAGTTTACAGTTCCTCAAGTCCCTCAATAGCCCTTGGTTTCCATTAATGCTACCCTCTTGTACTATTCCAGCTCCTTGGACTTTGCCGCTGCCCCTAAATGCCACTTGGCATGGCCCAAGTAACTGTAATACCTGTGTTTCTGAATTTCCCCATTGGCACAGTCCCCCCAAATCCTTCTCTCCTTATCAGCATACTGACAGAATAAGTTAAAATGCAAGTTAAGCACTCTTCGCACTGCTTTTTGTCATTACAGTTCATTTGGTCACAAACAAATGCTTTGAATGCCACCATTTGACTCCAAACCCAACATTTCCCAGAGGGTGCACCCTGCAAACTCCGGAAAGCCCACCCTGACAGGTGAGAGCCGCCCATCCTTGAGCTCTGGTGCTCCAAGATCACCATCAATTCCAGTTTATGCCCATTAATTATGCTGCAGCACCAGGAAATCTCTCACATCAAAGCTGAGCCTACAGGCTGTGTACACACAAGCAGGCATCAGCCCACACGGATAACGATTTTCAAAGCCAGACTGTTCTGTTCTCAGGACACTCTTCCTGAAAGACAAACCTCACTTTTTTAGTAATCCTACTGTAGTTTTGGTCCCATCTGGGACCTGCACAGGGATGTTATGTAAATGATCCAAGACACTTCCCTTGGATCAAATGCACTTATCTCTGCTGCCCCTACCCTGCTCCAATTTGGCAATGAAAACAACCAAGCTGGAAGAAGGATCAGACTTTCCATACACCCAGGCTTCAACGGGTTATTGCTGCAAGATTACCAAGTGCAAATTTCACTTCTTAAAGTCCTTGGGAAGCCTACGTTCCTGCTAAGTCAATAAAAAACGGGGACATCAATGTGGATGTAAGGACATCATGGGGACATCAATGGGGACAATACTAGGGACATAGAGACATCAATGTTGACACACAGACATAATGGGGACATCAATGGGGACAACACTAAGGACATGGGGACATCAATGTGGACGTAAGGACATCGGGGGACATCAGTAAGGACATGAAGACATCATGGGGACATCAGTGGGGTCGTGAGAACAGCCATGGGGACAACACTGGAGACATGAGGACATCATGGGGACATCTTTGGGACATCAGTATGGACATGGGGACATCATGAGTAAAAGAATAAAAAGGTAAAAGAAACAACAAACTGCCTTGGCACCAGCCTTGAGTTAGGGCAAGAAACTTTGACACTCCCACTGTCTGACCTACAATGACATTTTAAAAATCCTTCTCAGGTTCCTCCCTGCATTCACTCTAAGACTCTTTGAAAGGCCCTACTCATACTGAGGTCTGGGGGAAACCAGGATTTGAGTGTTTCTGCTGTCTGTGCACGCACACACACTTTCGAGGATTCACTTCTTAAACATTTTAGGAAATGAGCCCTGATGGAGTTTGATGTGTTTGGGGCAGTTTGCCTTGGCAGTCTGCGCTGACGGTGGTGAATGCAGCTCTGCTACCAGAGCCCCATTTCCACTCTTCAGAGCAGCTCTCATTCAAAAATCATGCTCAGCCTGGAGGCAAACACAAGACAAAGAGTAGGAAGACACTGAATATGCAGGAAAAACATTAAGAATCAGGGCCCCATTGAGTAGTTTAATCCATTAAAGTGCAGAGCATCAGCCCAATGGAACAGCATTTTGTCTCTGAGTTAAGCTGGTCTTTAAGTAATTAATCACTGCTCTCAGCATCCAAAAACTCAGGTGAGCTCTTAAAATACTCAAATGTCTCCTCCCAAGTAGTCTATTTCCTTACTTAGGTGAACAAGCCTGGCTTCTCACCAGTGCAATAGAAATAATAACAGATGGTTATAAATTCAGGGTTAGCAAAATTCGCAATAAATCCCAAAATTATTTTGCTAGCCTCCTTGTATTCGTACAGGAATTTTTGCCTCAAAGTACCCCCAATGATTTTTTATGCTTTTCCTGGCATTGGTGTGTATACTCCAGTAAAACGGAGAATGAAAAAAAATAAAATAAACCATTTTTTTCCTACATCTTCATTAAAATATTTACTGCCAAAATGGGTAAGATAGAGTACTGTAGAAAAACACAGTGTTCTTAGAAAGAGGTAAGAGTAATTGTCTATACCATGGGGGAGTTGAATTCTAACTGATTTTACGACAAAAGCAGTAAAAGCCAATTACTTTCTGTTTCACTTTTCCTAACCCCGATTTGTACAGAGGAATTAAAATGTTCCACGTGCTTAAGAAGATATCAGTAACATGATTAGCAACATTCCTGCTTTTTTCTTTTGATATATACTTTGGGCATGATTGAGTGTTCCGGAGTCTTAAATGATTAAGGAGACAAAAAGACAGGCAGTGACAAGCAGGCAAAAAAAGAAGATAAGAAATGGATTACTCTCTAAGAAACTGAAAACTCCTCTAGAGACCCTAGGCCTTCAAGTTCATTTAAACATTAACGAACTTTACATTTGAAATCATATCTAGGAGGACAAGCGATAGGATTACACAGCTAAATCTATAAGCATTGATTTTGTCTCAGTCACAGATGCACACTGTGCAGTATTGGAAAATCTGCTAAGAAGATAAGGTTATGACACACAGCAAATAGCATTTAGTCATGCTTTAGATAAACCTTTCTGTGTCTTTAAAAAAACCTATCCCCTCCCGAAAAAAAACCCCAAACATGAACAAGTGCCACGTTGTCCAAAAAACATTAATGCTTCTAGAAGCATGTGCAGACCCCTTGCTGGTGCTGGCATTTCACGTAGAGGTTGCTACAGAACCTATGTGAATAACTGTTGCCAGAAAACAAGCGTTTTGACTGACTGTTGTTAAAAATCACCATGTAGCTCTACATTTTAAAATCACCATATTGCTTTGTGCAAAACAAGAGATTTGTGTGGTATATCTCGAGCCACTCTTGCTATGTCCCCAGCTCAAACAACTGTATGAATCAACAGCGCAGCATTAGTTTCAAAGCAACGTGTTTATAATCCTCGGATTCTTGTCTTCTACAGAGACCACTATCTAGTTTCTTAAATGATGGAGAAATGAATGCACAAAGCAGCTCAGGAGATACTGGAACTCCATTTCTTCCTCCACACCTCTTTTAGGTTTTTTTCATTCTAAAAGAAGTTACGTGCACAATGTCACGTGTCATTATGCCACATAACATCACTCCAATGGAGAAGTGTGTTATCAGAAGTGAATTCTCCCTGGCACCTTCTGTTTGGCTCTGGGAAGTACATGTCATTAACAAAAGCAAGAACCTAAAAGCAGCATTCAGTGTACAATGCAGTTTGCACCTCTGCTATTCTACACAATTATGGTTTATCCAGCCCTGTTGAGAAAAGGTTGATGCTATTCATTCACTGAACTCAATTTTCTATCTTCTGGTACAGAACAAATATAAGAAAATTAACCTCTATAGAAAATATTGGGATGTATTAGGAGGAGCTTGGGACCATGTGTTCTGGTTGTCAGTCTCCAACCTTACGTACCTTATGTCATCTGTGCAGGGGATTACTAAATTAGGGGACACTCTGACAGCAGGAAGGACACGGTCTGATCTTCTCCTGGCAGACCTGCTGCTAAACTCACAAGCAGCCACAATGCTGCTATGTCATTCCCCCTGATCCGCCCTGTTTCTTCCACTCACACAGGTTTGAACCTGGAGGTTTGTCTCTCCTATCCTTCCCATGCATTTCTTGGCTCCTGACCTTGAACAAAACAACACTGAGGGGACAGGCACTGTCAGTGCAAAGTCATGGAGCGGCAATCTCCGCATCCTGAGGCTACAAGCCATCCGGTGTCCAAATCTACTGCCTCCCAAGTGAGCATTCAAAACCAACAGACCAAACCAATGCTTGCTTTCCCCATCAAGAGAAGCTGAGAGGGGATCTCATCAGTGTTTATAAATATCTCCAGGGTGGGTGTCAAGAGGATGGACCAGACTCTTTTCAGCAGTGCCCAATGACGGGATGAGGGGCAATGGGCACAGACTGAAACACAGGAGGTTCCATCTGAATACGAGGAGAAACTTCTTTACTTTGAGGTGCCAGAGCCTGGACCAGGCTGCTCAGAGAGGTGGTGGAGTCTCCTTCTCTGGAGACATCCAAAACCCCCCTGGACACCTCCCTGTGTGATCTGCTCTGGTGAACCTGCTCTAGCAGGTGGGTTGGACTGGGTGATCTCCAGAGGTCCCTTCCAACCCCAACTGTTCTGAGATTCTGTGATCACCAGGCTAAGCAAAGTTAGGGCTTTATTTAGCCCACCAGAGCCCACAGGTGATCTGTCTTAGATCTGCAGCATAACCTAAATACGATCTTTATGTTTGGCTTGTAGAAAACACAGAAGCAAACCTAATGAAACATACACTTATATATAACTTCAAAAATGGGTCATCTCTGCAAAGAAAGCAGGTGCCTGTGTTCACATGCAGGCATATTTTAGGGAATGTGGGGGAAGAGAGGAAATAGGACAGGTTTCAGGGTTTACATTTTTCAGCCTAAGTTTAGAGGGAAGGATTATTTCCACTGTCTTCACACACTTTGAACTGAAATTTTAAGCGCCAAAATCAAGTATTTTAGAGAGCCCCATGAGGTCTGATGGACATACACTGCACGTGATGTGATGTGATCACATACGACCTTTGGCAACCTACAGTTATTATAGTAAAACTTGAGCTCTGAGTAATATTGGACCCAGCATCGTGATGCCAAAGTACTGAATCTCTGAGATGCATGAGTTGATTCAAGAAATAAATAAAATGACATAGATTTCCAAATTTGGAAAGACCTCAAATTATTTTTACCTAACTTCTGATATGCTGATATATACATCCAATTAGGAATGGGCAGAAATGGAATTTTAAGACATGCACTGATTCTGCACACAGACAATGACACACATTCGGGTGAAGGATTGAAGTAAAACCACTTTGCATACTTGAACGTGGCCACTTTCCTAAAGGTTCCAGCTCTGGCTGCAGCGATCCAAGAGAGACACAACTGAACAAGAGCTGCATTAAAGTATAAGGAGACAATACCCAGGAGAAAAGCTAGACGACCAAACGAGGCAGAGTGTTCCCAAAAGCTGCTGGATCAGCAAATCTGAGTGGTCAGGACATCAGAGCTCACTGTCTCAAAAATGTTATTGATTCGTAACTTCATAATGAGAGATTTTAAAAATAAATGTGTGCATATGTAGAGGCATAAAGAGCCAAATTCTGCTTTCAGTTTGCCCAGGCACAAAAAGATTTTTTTTTTTTAAACACAATTAATCCAAAAGATTTGTGCCTGATGAAAAAATATACAGGATAAGGCAAGAAAGTAAGTAGTGGTCTGCAGAGCTTTTTTTGCCAATGAACATTGGAGGAAGATGAATTGATCTCTGACCACTGTAAGTTCCTAAACTGCCTTTTTTCAAACTACGTATTATCTCGAGTTTTGAAGAAATACTTTAAAAAAACCCAACAGCTGAGAAACACAGTATCAGAGTGGATAATAAATTTAAGGTATAGAGAAAGTCTGTGTAATCCATGTCAAGACATGTAAAATAATTCAGGGAATTTTATTGTATTAAAACTGCATTTCCCCCCTCCTTTCAGATAATGCTGTTTGAGTTCGTCTTTGTGTGTAGGATTTACCTGGTAGTTTTAAAAGATAAGTGCTTCTGTACTGAGTAGAGATCATGTGCTTTACGGAAAAGAAATAGCTATATTAAGACCTGGATAATCCCAATCCCCATCACTTGTAAAATCATAGTTCTACTTTGGATTTAAAATCCTCAGGAAGTTCAGATTAATGCCTCAACAGCACATGCATAACACTGTTTACTCTGCCTACGGGTCACTCTTTAAGCTATTTGAATACTCCAACATCTGGACAAGCCAAGCACCGATTAACCACGTCAGCCCACGCATGTACATTCTTTGTCTCATCACTCTTTCTTTTACTAAATATTGTCAAGATCTCCTTTGCATGGCTGCATGGGCCCTGCATAGTTTTCCCAGTATCTGTCATCCTGCCACCTCGCATTGATGAATGCGGTGAGACCACACATCAACAAAGACTTTTACTATTTTCCCTATCTCCTTGGCAACTTATTTTTTTAAAAAAAGAAAAAGCCTACAACACCTGATGCGTAAAGAACAACCAGCCAAGCACAGGGCTTACTTGAATAAACATGCCAAGCCAATGTCCTGCAGGCAGCGGGGTTTGACGGAGACCCTTCTGGCAACGGGATAAATACCCACCGCTGCTGTTTGATTGGAAAATGATTCTCCTGCTTAGCCCCGGCTCCATCAGCGCTTGGCTGCACGCAACACGGAGGCTGAGCGGCTCCCGCGGGCTCGCCGTGCCTGACGGGTGAGCTGTCAAACGCTCCGGCGTCCAAACAACGCTGCTGCCGCCACACGCTTCCCGCAAAGGAGAAACAACTCACTGCGGCGGCGTGCCATCAGCCTTCCAGCCCCTAATACACTTAGTTTACAGGTATCAAAAGCTTATTAACTTACTAGGGGCATCCAAATGTTTCCTTGAATCGGCTGTCATGTATTCAGCATGATTTCTATTCGCTGTCTCGTCAGCGGGGTATGATAATGGGAGATAAACACCAAGCGCAGTGCACGCGGAAGAACTGCTCTAGGACACAGTGTAGCATCGAAGCTGGGCTGCAGGTAGTTTGACAATCAGACAATAAAAAGAAACTTAACTGAAATTCACTATTGCTTTGGCCGGTGCTTCTTTTCGAGATAAAGAGTGCAGATGCAACATCATGACTTAGAAAAGGAGCACCTTTCGTTTGCTAAACATATTTATCATGGGCAGCAACCAAAGCAGGGTACAGATTGGCCAAAAATGTGTGCTAGGCCCCAGGCTACAGACCCCAATTCTAGGAGCAATAAAGGAGGGATGAGCTTAGCAGCAGCTAGCTGCGGTCTTGGGTCGTATGCCCTAACTCTGAGTAAATCACATAAAAGCGGGACTTGCACAAGTGCCTGGCCTTGGCCAAACGTGCCTCCTACTGATGGCAATGGGCAACCCCACTCTCAAATGGTTTGTGCCTTTCCAGATGTGCAGAGACACCTCTGATGTGGTCTCTACACTTCACTGTGCCCAAAGCACCTCACGTGCTGCAAAACACACGGAAGTGCCCACCTAAACATTTACTTCTTTTTCTTTTTTTGTTTGTTTGTTTTAAGACAACTGCCTCAAGCTGACACGTCTCTATACGCTCCATGACCAGATGTGGCAGCATCTTTCTTTTGTCAGCCAAGGCAGGTGCTTGGGCACCACAGCAAGGAAAACTGTCACATGGTAGCCGTTGTTAGGCAGGAGTGGATGCAGGGAATGGCAACCATATATTTATCATACTGAAGGAAAAAGTTAGATTTTCCTACATATAATAAATGAGAAAATTTATTATCGATATAGTTAAGTTTATCACATCCATTTAAAATCCTTTCATTAACTTTCATTAACTATTCTGTTCATTTACTGCCTTCATATATTTACATAAAATGCTGCTATAAGCTCTTTGTTACCAGCTTGAATTTTGATTACTTTTAACCCCAACAAATATTATATTAAAAAAGAAAAAAATCCCTCTCCAACTGCATACGTTTGTTCTGCCCCTTTTTTGCACAGCTACCTTTGCGCAGTTTGGTGAGAGAGCTGTGAAAATTCTCACCGTGTCATGTAGGTGTGAAAAGCTTCATTGGAGAAGATTTTAAAATAATACCTGGGGCGTGCCACTGACATAATGGCTTTATCTATAGCTGACCTAGCTCCAAACCTTGCTCTGTCCATGAAGCTCACATGTTTGTGGTCACAGCTTCTGGCTGGCAGTGCCCTGCGACTCAGAATGAGCTGCAGTGGTGCGAGGGTGATAAAGGGGATTGGCTTTTCTTGCATGCCCCCAAACCACATCTTTCTCTATTGTGTTTTGTTCATTTGTGTTGTTGTTATTCTAACAGCTGGATCAGCTAAATGTCTTGTTAAACTTCAGACTTTCTAAGAGCAATGGTGGACTTCTATCAAAACTACATGAAACCCAACAACGATTACAAGGCAGTTCAACAGCAAAACAAAACTCACTACAGTCCTGCTCCAATTTACTGCGGGTACAAAACCAGTGCCAATGCTCAATGTTCAGTGAGCAACTGCAGACCTTTTCAATGAAGACTGCATACTGTTGGTGACCTATTTTTAAATAAACATGGTAAGCCT
This sequence comes from Pampusana beccarii, assembly GCA_013399365.1. NCBI lineage: Eukaryota > Metazoa > Chordata > Aves > Columbiformes > Columbidae > Pampusana > Pampusana beccarii. The sequence continues at coordinate 1,060,336 of VWYH01008560.1, read as the reverse complement.
TACCCATGATGTTACCTAAAAGCATGCTCTGAGAAACAAGCAACATGGTTAAATACCAGATTTAGAAGGAGGAAAACAATAAGACAGCAAAAGCCATCAGTACTGAAGCACTGTTTTTTTAAAAAAACAATTGTATTACATAATACTATTGTGCAACGATTTTGTAGCTATAAAGACCACTTCTTGATTAAAAGCTCAATGCACTTATTCATTATAGTATTTTAGTGGATTAGTTATATAAATCCAGGTTGCAAACAGACTTCTGCTGTATAATACTCTGGCAATCTCTGCAAACCACAGCCTGTATCAATGCAGGTTAGACGTGCTTAAAGTGCCAGTTCTGTTTATCTGCCTTTGTGCGCTTGCAAAAAGCAGCAGCCACGTAAGAAGGGCTTTGGTAATTGCCGGTTTCTGCCTTTGTCCTTCCCGGCAAGTGCACAAACCATTTCTCGGCCCAAGAGTAGCACATGCTTCACCGTCCTGCCCAAATTCATTGCTTTCCTCTCCTCCCACTGTCAAGTTGATCCCCCTTTGTGGGGCAAGGTGATGGACAGACAGACAGCTGAAGAGCCAAGAAATTTACTCTGGCCTGGGTATGGAGTAAATCCCAATAAAAAGGTCAGTGATCAGTTAAGAAGTGAGATTAAGGAACCCTAACAGGCAACGTGCTGCTGCTATTCTTGTTTTAGGGCCTCTGGTGACAAAGAAAGGTCTTCCCTCTCCACCACTTGTCCATCTGGCACCTTCAACAAGCACTAAAAATTCATGCCCAATTTTTTTAATGTATTAATTCAATTTAGTTATTAAATTACGTATTAAAATGTAACATATGGGGAGCAATCTGCAGATGGGAGGGTGAGGAGAGCTCAGTATTTTACTTTGTACATGCGCTTACTGGAGTTCAAAAAGAGAGCGATAATTTGCATCTGGGAAAGGAGGACAGGAGAACAACGCTATATTTTAAACCTGTCACTTTAGGATGCATCAACACAGGAGTTGATAAATTTCAAAATAACAGCAATAGGGAAATTTAATGCTGCTCTCCTCAAGCTGCTGAGTTGGAGGACACTTTACTCCATCGAAATATATACAAATAGAAATACAAGGCAGATACGCTGCTACCCCAGAAGAATTTTTTGTCAGAGCTGATCATTTCAGCTCACTGCCTGGGTGGCACGGCGGCTTTACTTTTTTCCTAGTGGTCCATCACCAACTCCAGCAAGAGTCACTAAAAATCACTCCAAGGAGGTGTTTCCCTCACAGCGAGTGGATCAGCTACTAGAACAACCCTGTTAGTAAGTCCTGGCCTCGCTTGGGCAGTGGCTTTGGCAATGCAGGTTGTTAAGATGAAGGAAACCACAACTGGCTGAGCTGGCAGCAGAAGCCAACAAGAGAAGGAAAATAACATTTCATCAGACCTGTAACTGGAAAGTCAAAATTTGGATATGAAAGAATTGTGGCGCTTTTGACACGAGCTCCGCTCCTGTTGCACACCCTCTGCGCACTCTCTGGACCAGAGAGGTTTAATTAAGAAGCTGAGCAGGTCCTGTGCAAGGGCGTGGGATGCTCCACAAAAGCACATTCCACTGGCAGCTGTTGATAGCTGAAACTTCATTTTCAGCGGACTAGAGACTCCTAATTTTGTAGGAAATTAGCTAGTAAACTGAAACAGATGTTGCATAGCCTGATAAGGGAGGAAGGTTGCTGTCTTTCCACTGAGCAAAGACAAACTGACAGCTGACACTGCAGAGTTTTAGGGTGCGTGGGAGCAATAAATATGCGGTACCTTGACACTGTCGACCCTTGCTGGGTCTGAGGAGTGTAAATCACAGCTGGGACGTCTCCTGCGTTGCAGTGGGGGAGAGCTGTCATTCCCATCATTCGTCTCCTTCACTTTGACCATCTCCAGGCACCTGTGGGTGTTTATGGATGGCCTTTTGAGGCCATCTCAGGTTGTCAGACTTGTGTCGCTCCAGCGTGCCACCCACTCAACAGGCTCTGGCCACCTTTAAGCTGTATAGACTCCGGCCAGGTACCCAGCACAAAAGAGAGATTACCTACCTTTGAAAGTCAGGAAATTATCAGATGGACATACTGATTGCTTCAATTTAACAAAAAAACCCCACAAGTTGCTATGAATATTACTGATCCAGAAAAAGTAACTGCTTAGCACTGCCTCTAATACACCACAACGCCCTGAGCACAGCATCAGGTTGCTACAAGGATCATTCTGAAGAATAGGCTGCGGGGTCAGCATTCACCAAAATCTGCCCAGTTCAGAATGAACAAATTCAGCAGCCACAATGCTTTTCAGAAAATGGTAAAAAAAATCTTTAAAACCTCAAATTGACAGTCCTGAATCCCCATATCAGTACAGGAGACTACTGGCAATTGGAAGCTACATCCTTTTCAAGCTTCTCTTTCTGCCTGTATTTATCAAGGATAGCTAGAAACATTCTGAAAGCCAGAGAGAGTCACTGCACTTATTCAATAACCAAACCCACTGTTGAGTCCCTCTTCCCAAGGATGACTTAATCTTTCGTGGCAGAACCATCTATAGGGATATCCTTTCACACATGAGGACACAAAACCTGTCTTGTAGCCACAGCCAGACCATGTGCATCCTTCCCTAATCTCTTTTTCCTCCATTACCCATTACTTTTTCCCATTAGTTTCCTTGCTCTATCCAACATAATTCATGCTTGTGAGGAAGAAATAGCTGAAGTTGTGATTACTATAAAGGTAAAGATTTGAGATCAGATGGAACTGCGAAAATAATAATGAGAAATACTAAAAGAAGAGGGAAGCAATTTAAAGAATTGATCTCTATTGAAGTAATTTAGTTGGTTAAGCATAAGTATGGTGGGTGTTTGTTGAACAGGTTATCTTTTGTTCACATTCCACCCCTTTTTTTCTATCTTAACTCTTATGGCTTGTAACATTCCTCCTTACTCCCACTCCCGCTCTGCTCAGTGGTATGGGACATATACCAGAGCCTTGGACTATGGAAGTGGTTGTAGGGAGTTGGTCTACATGGTGTGCCAAGACTTTTTTTTTCCTTTTTCCTTATAGAAGAATTAGAAATTTTCTATTCCACAGCTCATTTGCTGAATTTAGCCTTTGTTTTTGTCATACTACTTCTGGTCAGAGCACAAATACGTTCTCAGTGCACTGCTTGGATAATGGTGCTACTGGGTCTTGCAAAAAAAACAGGTAAAAAGCTGGTTTGAAGTCTGTCCTCGACAGATCATCTTCTTGTTGCTTTTTAGATGAAGGAGTTGCAACATGATTAAATGTATTTTTTCCACTAGTTAAGCTCACATACCTCCCATCCTCCAGAAAGCTAGTCCTTTTCATTGCAACCGCTTTCAATGAGTGCTGAGCAAAACTAAGGGATCTCTAAAAAAATCTACTATATCTTCCTGTCTCATCTATTTACCAACACTAGGCAGAAGAAATAAACCTATGCATCTCTAAATATATAACATGAAGTCTTTATATAAGGACATAACCAATCTAGAGGACCTAGGAAAACTATTCAAAACAGAAATTCACTTTGGAGAACCCCAGAAAGAGCAGCGGAAGAAGTTAATTTGTTCCCAATGGAGGTAAGAGCTCTTCTCTAAAAAGTCCGTCTTCAGGTCTCTTATTTTCTTCCCCATCCTACCATGTTCTAGGCTCTGTCAGTAAATAATAGATGGGTCTGTGATGCCAAAGTAAGTTTAAGGTCTTCAAGGAACAAAGGTGGTAGAGAAAAAGGCATCAATATTGTTTTAACTGACACCTGACTTTATGGGAAATTTCATTTCAAAAAAGCATATCTATAAGTTATGAAGACATTTACGTGAGATCAGTATCATGAATGCTATTTTTCTAAATGGCCATGGGATGAAAAGGCTCCATTTGTCCTCTTCATGGCCAACATATGCTAAGTGAACACCCATTACATTGAAATGTTACAGCAACGCCTCTCTTAACCTTGGAAAGATCCTGAAACTTGTTTATAACCACAGCAAAAAAGAACAACTTAAAAATATGAAGGTCAGTGATTTAACAAAACCTGCATTTAGAAACTATTTCTCCCTCTCAAATTCATTAGAGGTCACATTTTCTCCTAGAAGCTTCAATGGATGATCTCCAAGCATTTTGATGCTCCTTCATAGAATTTTATTGGCTATTATTTAATCTGGCATCATTTTTTAACCTATTACATTAAGACTTTTTAGCAGTAAAGAGGTAAAAATCTTATAGCTGGCACCTGCAGCTTTCTAAATGTGTTCCACATAATTCTATTTTTTCTATGTCGTGTTTATTTCAGTTTAAGGACTCAAACTAGAGCTTTTCTGATGTTTTACTATGGACAGCTGTTCCGTAAATTACAAAGGATTTTATGAGACTATAAGAAGTGATTCATAGGCAGTCTGCTTTCTTAAGATAACTTACTAAAGGTCTTTCCTCTAGGCCTTGAGGCTTGCAGAAAGAATTTTGAATTTAAACAAGATTAAAGTTATGATAATAGAGTCCCATTATGTAACCTGTTCCTGGCAACTTATATTGAGAAGGAGGAATAATGTTGTATGTCTTAACATTTAAGATTAAGGCTTTTTTTTCCCCCTTTCACCTTATATGTCCTTTAATTCAGGTAGCTGATCACAGTGATATGACACAACAAATAACAATACTGCGTTAGTCCTCTCTAGAATCATTGCTTATTTCTACGTTGAAACAAGATTACCGGCATTGCTCAATTTTTCTTTTAAGCCAGTACTCAATATTTGAAACTGTGATCAATGCCACTTGCCTGAGAAGCATTCAGTTAACAAAAGGAAGGTCTTTTTAACTTTCAGTTGTTTAGAACTAACATTTTTCATGTTTCTTTCTTACCCAGAAACCTGGAAATTACTTTCTTTAAGACAGAAAAAAAAAATATTAAAAAAATCTTGCCTTTTAATTACATAAAAATACAGCGGCTGTTGGTCACTAACAAAATCCTCAAGCCACTGTTTACCATACCCGTAAATTCAGAACCAAAGCAATCCCTTCAAAAGACAACCAGCCCTGGATCTGCACAGTCACTGAGCCATTCGCCAGCCCTGGAGCCTCCTTCGTTGTACAACACCAGCTCCAGGGTGGTGGGGAGTAAGTGCAATTCTTGGGAAGTTAAGCTCCCAAATATGCAGAGACCTCAGGATCTCATCGTTTGGTACTGTGGTTGCAGTGAAACAGCCTTGGTGGGAGAACGTGCTTGTATGTGCTGTGATGGGAGAGGAGAGATGCCGCACTTTCTTCAGAACAGAAAACAAGACGGAACAGTGATCTCATCCCATATGGCAAGTCTTTTGTGTCTGACCTAAGCACAGAGTGCAAATTAATAGCTATTTTTCACATTTACTTCAGTGCATCCCATCCTACATATATTCTGTGTATAAAGGTTCAAACGCTAATAACCCAGAGAAGTTTAAAGGCAGAGCAAGATGTTTCTCAAGTCTACTTGCACATGACTCACAGGGAAAGACAAAAATATTCTGTTATGACTCCTGTAAGAGATATTTTTTATTCATTGATTATATCTTAATACTATTTTTATCTGCTGTGAAAACAATCCTGGTAAACCAAGAGCGAGGAACATGGAGAGCACTGTGTGAACGCAGTTGAAAGCAACCATGTGGCACTGGGAACCCTGAAGAAACAAAAAATAGAATACAAACCAAAAAATAACCTCACTCTCCTCCATTCGCAACACCTAAAACAACAGGCTGTGAAAATGGTTTCATTAAAAAATAACAAGCGCACGCTCACCAGGGGATAGATCAGGGCAAACTGAATAAAAAATTCTTCAATCATTGCTGAAGTAGGTCAACCAGAATTAATTCAAAGGGCAAACATTCAAACTGAGCCTGCCGTCCCCCCACCTCACCCCAGCTCCCTGCCGCACGTCTCTCTGCCTGCCCTTTGACGAGGCCAAGTGGAGACCCAGACTGACTTATTACTTAATTTTGCACGATGCATTCGCCACAGTGGGTCTCCTTCTGCTCCTCTGTGGAAACCGATAGGCCATGGATTTCCTCCAGATTTACACTGGTGTGAAGCACAGCAGAATCTGGTGGTATCTGGGAACACAGAACAGCGTGGCTCCCCAGCTCAGAAGACAAACCCTAAGGACACCTTCCTTAGGGCACTGGTCATGCAAATTTCTGGCATAAAAGACATTTACGCTACCCTACAAGCCAGAAAATGTGCACGAAGTAAATGCCAGGAGATAGGAGTCGGATAAAAAAGCCTACGTGGTAACCAGCTGCAAACCACAAAAACCTGGACTGATGCACATCCTACCCTGTCCCGCAGGGAGAGTGCCCTGGGACACAACGTCTTAGCTGAGTACATCAGCTGGACCAGGACATCGTTTCCTTGAGCTGACCTTCTGTTGGCATGAATGAGCTCTGATGTATTGTATGGTATTAATTGAATTAATGGCTTTCAGCTATAAGGCTTTTGCACGCAGCAGAGCTGGCCTAACACTAGATGTTCTTAGAAATCTATTTATCTTGAGGCAATGGGTTTTATGAATTGTTATTCGGTTTTAAATCCCCCCTCTCTTCTCCCAGGTGAGCTGTCATTTCATTTATAGAAGGAGAGAATAATCCAGGTCATCACAAAATAAAAGCTTATCTTTTTTTTCCTTTGTTGACTCTAACAAAATACATTAACCTCCCCTTCCCCACCTCATCAGCCTTTTCAAACCTAACCTCACAACTGAGCTTTGAAGCACAGGCAGGAAAGGTTAACAGCGGGGAGGGCAGCCTCTTAACTGTTTTATTCAACATCCCGTCTAATTAAACAGCTGTCACACTTTCCCTCCTTTCCCTCCCACCACCCTAAAAAGCCAATTAACCCTATCCCTAGAAGAGCTCATCCTGATGGCATAACGAAGATGCATCACTTTTCCTTCACTGCCAGCGATGCCACAGCCAGAGCAGAAGCCAGAGCTTAAGTTGTGCCCGGATTTCCAGCCCACGGAGGGCACTGCCCTGGCTGGAAGGGAATCACAGCATTTTAGGCAACCACCAGGTTCCCCCCAGCACGAAGTGTCAGAGGAGTCCACCCATTTAGTCAGGAAGCAAGAGAAATAACAAGTAGCTTTGCTGTACTTGGCGCTTCCCCCAGAAAGCACTTAAGGGAGCTGGGATGCTTATTATACCTGTTTGAGGTTGTCTGTAAGATGAATGCGACCAAGCTTTAAAAAGTTAGAGGTTTTCTTGTTTGGGACAGAGACCTCTCCTAATACACGCCACTTAAATCACAAAAGCTGGATTCTGCTTCCACTGGTATCAATAGGGATTTTGTCCTTGATTATAGTGAGAGCTTTATCCCCTCCTAAGAGAGAAAATCAATGCTCTGTAAAGCAGCGCAGATGTGAGACTGGGTTGCCAGGGGCCCTCTACCGGGAGACAGATTGGGGCTGTAGTTTCTGCCGTGCTCTTTTGTGAAGCCAACACCAACAGACAAGGGAGCAATTCCGTGCCGTCTCCTGCTCTGTGGCTACGTGCAGTCCTCCAGTGTGTAATTTCCAAGAGATGCATTTAAAACCCTTGCTGGATAACTCAAAACAGGAGACAGCAAAAAGTCTGCTGGTGATCTCCTATCAAACAGACCTCTCATAATGTTTTTTTTCCTCCCATTCCCGCCATGAGCACCCCCCACCTGGCTGCGGGTGCATCCCACATGCGCACGGGGCCGGGTCCTCCACCCCATCCCGCCGAGGGAGACACAAACTGCAGCAGAAACACCGTTAACATCTCACGTATCATTTTGCATTACAGACACGGTTACACCAGAGCAATATAGAGCCTGCAGAGCCCCCAGCTAAATTCAGCACTTAGGATAAATGGAGTCAAACTTTGTCGATGTGCTAAGGAAATAATGACCGACATTACAGGGTACGTCAAATATCCAAGCCTGGTCTTGAGGGAATAGAGGACATTTCAATAAGCTCTTCTGTGCAAGGCGAGGAGTGCGGATCACTTTATTGTGCTATTACAAAAAGATTATTCTCAAAAACATTATCCTAAACTCTCATTTATATTTAAGAGCAATTTTACTATTAATTGTCTGGGCTCCCCTTACTCCATAATTCAGCATGGCCAAGCCTGTTTCAGTTTCATGAAACTGGCATCTTTATTACAGCCTTGGGCTACAATTTTGCAATGAGAATTGTCTAAATGCAGGGTTTTTTCCTCTTCCTGTGTAAAATGCTACTTTCTATTACCTGTGAGGTTGCTCCCAGGGGACAGGAGAGGAATTTGTACTAGCGAGTGTCTGTAAATTGACACAAAGGCATCTGTGTCCATAACCAACCTTTCCCACCCAGGCTTCCAGCCAGCCTGGCTAACTGGGAGAGGGTCTTTCCAAGCCCTGCTCACAGACAGAAACTCTCCCCTGCTAAAGACACGAAAGGACATTTATTTTCCCTCCTACCCTGAAAATAATGAAGCCAACAATTTGACATTATTTCTCACATTTCTGACGTTTTGTTTTTTTTTCCAACGTTACTCTCTCTTAGAGAGTCTTCATAGCATCTCCTATTCATCAGAGAGTCCTTTCCTTTTGTTGCTGCAATTTATACCTGCAAAATCTTTTTGGCATTCCATACAATCCATGTCTTTGTTCAGATCTCCATTTGGAGACAAGACGATGCAGCACAGTTGTTAATTTAAAACAAAAGAGCAGAACTATTACCCTTTTGTACTCTGCTTTCTCTTGCCAATTATATGTGTCTGGAAGACTTTACTGCGCTGGTTTTAAAACACACATAAACAGAGCATCTGGACTTTGTCTTAATGAGATAAAGTTTGGTCTATACTTTCTCAGCAGAATTATCTTTCCTGTATAATTGGTAGCAGTGATTTCAGAAGCGAGTGCTTGTTCTGCCAACAGAATGCTCTGCAATGAAATGAGGGAGCTGGGGAAGGCAGGCTTTCATTCTGAAGAAAAGTTGTTTTTTGTCTAAATAGGAAAAAAAAAAATCAGAGTAGAAGAAAATCCCATTCTGCTGACCTCTAAAATTCTCCAAACATTGTGGAATAAAACATGGCCCTTTTGAAACTCCAAATCGCAAGATATTTGTTTTTAGAGATGAGCTTTGAATGTCAGGCTCCTTCCCGCTCCTTTAGGACGCTCTGATACAAAATTCTTGGCAAACATCCGAAGCTAATACGTTATCCCCACTGCACTGAATTATCAATCCAACTCTTAAACAGGCAGACTTCCTATTCAACTCATCATGGAGAACTTGGAAGAGATGCTCATAAATCTTTTGTGAGCAGTCCAGCTTTTTGATCCCATGGAGGAAACCAGATCTCAGCCTCCTTTTAAAAAACAGTCTCAAGATGTTCTTTGCAAAGCTGGGCTTGAGAATGTTGGTGATGCAGACGCCTTGCTGGAAGCGAAAGGAATACGAGTAGGATTTTATTGCTACCCTGAGCAGAGAAGATAAAGTAGACTTTTCCCCTATCACATAATTTGAAGTGAAATGGATCAGTTAGTTTGGGGTTTATAGCAAGCACCCTTTTTCAGAAACATTCTCCAAATCATTAGTTACAGCCTGTGCACGGGAAGGGAGATGAACTGATTTCGTAGCACTGCTTTGAATCTTCATTGCCAAATCCTTTTTCTCACTTCTATCAACCATTCCTCTCATCTTTGGTGGGCGTTCCCTCCCTCTTTTCTTTGCCTTCTTTTACTTTTTTTTGGGGGTCAAAATAAAATGGGGAAAAGCGAACCCCTTAATGAAGGTGAAAAGGTCTAACAGACATTATCTCCCCCTTAACAAAGCACAACATTTCAGTATTCCACTCAGTGCCTTTCTGTGCCATGCAGGTTTCTTTAGCTGTCTGTCTGCAGTGCCACTGGGCTCTCGCAGGTTAATTACGCTCATTACAGGTGTGTGCTGGGATGGGAAGGGAAGGGAAGGGGCCCAGATGTCTGCACAAAGCTCGGCGGCGCGTTGCAGAAATGTTCAGTGCACTGCGTGGCTGCACCAACAGTTCCCATTGCGCCCGCAGTCACCTCTTACCTCCCCCCCTACTCTAAACGTGTTTAACAACACTCACTTTAGGTTTGAACCCTGTGGCTACATATTAATAACCTCCTTTTGTGCTGAGGCATAGATATCAGTCCTTGTATTCTTTTTATCCTATCTGCAATCTAGGCAATCTAATTCCCTTTCTTAATCTCTGAACAGATCTAACTTACCCTCACCTCTAATTAACAAATTTCATTAACAGACTTTGAAAAAAGAACTTTGTAACAAGACATTTGAAAAAAAAAATAGTTATATCTATGTTCTAGTAATACAGCTTCTTTTCTTCGTTGTTTTAAGTGTTAAGATAGTCAAAGACTGTAGAACATCAAAAGTAATAGTATGTTAATTTACTACAATATAATTAATCTATTTTCCTACTATGAAGATTAAAATTGTTGGCTGCAATATCATTCCTGCCAGTATTCTTGTCTTTTTAAAAGTCTCTTCAATTGACAACTGTTCTCATTTAATAAATGAGGCTGTTTTCAGTGATAATCTAGACGTATTTTTAATAGTAACTCTGCTACTGCAGTTTTTGGAAATCTATGATGAATGCCATCTGGTCCCAATGATTTATTGACATTTAATTTCCCCAGTTCTTCCATTTCACACGCACAAAGACATATAGATGTAGATATATAGAGAGAACTTTGTTGGAAACATCTGCCAAAGGAAGCACTGCACCTTTACTCTCTGGAATTCCCCCACTCCAAATTTATTCATCATTCTCAGGAGCAAAGACCAAGGAAAAGAAAATCTTGGAAGGCATCTGCAACATTCTTATCTTATCTGATTACTCCCTAATATCTTGAGGGACCTGCTGATTTCAGTGCCTTCCTGCTCCTGATACGCTTCAGCATTAGCTTGTTATTTCCCTTTGGCTTTACAGATCTTCCAAATTCTCATAAATTTTACTATGTACTATAAGCTTACAAACAGAACTTAAGATGAATTTCTATCTTTAGCACTACTTTCAAGGCTGAGGTCAATTATGTATCTTGTAATGTGACTTTGCTTCTTTTGTGTTAGATTATATGCCCAGTGCAACAAGAAGTTACGAACATTTTCATATATTCTGAACATGTGTGAACACATATAAGGAAAACCTGAAGTCTTTTTCAGTATCAGGTCTTTCTACTAACACTAGACAATAAGAATGTCACTTTTCATTACAGTATGAATTACTTATGCATATTTTATTACATAGTATGAATTAATTATACTGCAATCACCATACAAAGAACTTAAATCAGTTGCCTAAACAGAGGCATCTAACGTAATTTGAGATGCTCTCTCTTACAACTCCTGCACCCACTGGGTTGGCAAGAGTTAATAACTTGGGGGAAAAGACACTGGTTCTGTTCTACATAGTATTTTTTCAAGTAGCAAGATTTACCCGTTAAAAGGGAGATGATCAGAAAGGAAACTTTCTAGATGTATTCAATGGACCAAGCTAGAACATTATATTTCTTTCTTTTTTTTGGTTGGTTGGTTTTGGTTTGTTGCGGTTTTTTGTTTGTTCTAACCAGTGCACATAATAATATAATAAATAGGATTCATTGGATGAAATCTTTAAGCTCAGAAAAACCTGAATTATTTCAGCCTCTGGAATTTAAGTCACAAAATGTGGTATTCCCCCCCATCATACATTATAGTAAATCTGAATTAGGCAGTGAAAAAGGTCTTCACTGGGGTAGTCGCTCCAGACTCACCCATGAGACTCTCCAAAAAGGTGGGAAGGAAGAATAATATTTTAAAAGAAACTCTGAAGCTACTACAAGCTCCAGGCTCACACAGATTCACGTGTCTTGCTGATTTAAATATCACACCCCTATACTTAGGAAAAAGAGACTGGATCGTGACCTAATTCCAATAATACTTTAGCACTAATAAGGATTTTTCATGTCCCTGTCAAACCATCACAACTTGCCTTGAAGCAGGTAGGCATTATTTCTCAACTCAAGGCTGGAATTCACCAAATCATCAGGTCTTTGTAATTTGATTAATTTCCCATTTGGTGACACTAGTGATGCCAGGAGACACAGACATGTGTACAGGGCTTTTAATAAAGGTGGTAATTAGCACCCCAAGCCAAGAAGTAGATTTCTGGAAGAAAAGACTGCAGCGAAGGACCAAAATGAAACCTTCAGAATGACTCTGCTGTGAAACTCCTTTTGTAGACAGCTTCTTAATGTGATTGCTGGGTTGAATTCATTTTCAACTCTCATCTGACTTTGATCTCAAATAACAAGAGGTCATCAAGATAAATGCTGCTCATGCTTTAAATGACACTGTGATGTTATTAGGAAAACCTGAGGGATTAAAAACTAGCCTATTTATTCACACAAACAGTCCCATTGAGGTTCATGAGACCAACTGGATGCACAAATTAACCAACCTTATATAAAACAAAAAGAATTTTTAAAGTTCGCTCTTCATCATAGCTGCCATTTCTATTATTTTGTTTTACTCAGCTGAACCAGTGAAATGAGGAACATTATGTGCCACTTACAGTTTCTATTATGATCAAGCTCTTAACTCATAAGTGGTATATGAACATCTACGTAGCATAAAGCACTGCAAACCCAGCTCTCACAAACATAAAACTTGGTGTTTGCTCAAAAGAACAACAATGAAAACCAAAACCCTCAACAAAAGCTCATCCTGTGAAAAATATGGACTTGTCTTGTCTCCTAATTTGGCCTCACCTTATCCCTTTTATTCTCTCCTGTCATAGGGGCAGCTGGCAGCTCAGAGTTTCATCTCTGCCTACACAGGAGCTTCCATGAAGACCAAGTATTTGCTGCTGGGTTATGGGCTGGAGATGTGCTCCCACACACTCAGGTCTTAATCTAATGAAAATTTGGGATGCCATCAAGGTGCAATCCCAAATCTCAGACCTGATCAGTGCTTTTAAAGCTTAGCTGCATCCAATTAAACCTAGCTAGTAACCACCAAAGCAAATGTAAGGCTTGCATAGCCTTTGGAGTGCAGTAACTTTAAGTGGTGCGCTTCCTCAAAAAATTATCTTTAAAACCCAATGTTGATAACACCACATTTATTTTTAGGCACGCTAAGACAAAGCGCCCTGCTAAGTTTAGCAAAGCAGCACAGCAGAGCTGAGCACTGCTACCAAAGCCAGCGCTCCTCCTCCTGCAAGCAGAACAGCTTCCCAGGTAAATAAAGATGACCAGGAATGCAAGATCATGGCTCTGGCTCCCGGAGGGAAAATTTCAGGAATCCAGTGCCTGTGCTGTTAACAGCAGTGGGGACTGCAGCCTCAGCAGACGGTTGACAACCACTGCCCTAGCAAGCACCCCAGCATCTCGCTGATCTCACGCTTCAAGATGGTGTTCCAAAGTGTTGTGTCGGCTGGCTGAGCAGTTATGCTAACGCGCCTCATCTGGGGTCCCAGCGGAGATAAACTAGCAGTAATTTTTCTGTTGTAGACAGAGGCTGATTATCTGCGGTGATCATTACTGCAAGGTACAGAGAAGCACCTGTACTAAATAACATATTGTCTACAGCAAAGGTGGAAAGAGAACTCAAGGAATGAATCTTGCTGTTCCTTAACTCTTCAACCACTTTGATTCAGATTCACATGCTTCCACTTATATAAATTGCTTCCACTCTATATAAATTCTAACAGCAGAAATTTGCACAATATTGGTGTGTTAGCATATGAATTTTCTCCACAGCAAATGGAAGTACTACAAACAAATACCAACAAAATCTAAAAACTCCTGGAAAGCAAGAACATCAAACAAAATTATCTGCCTCACTGAGAGAGTGAAGAATCTGTTTTCCTATGGTAACAATTGCCAACACGGCCATGCCTACAAATCTAGATGCTGAACTGAACCGCTGAGTAAGTTAAATCAGCCTATTTAACACACCAAATATGTATTTTCACCAAGGTGTAGTGCCATATGGAGGTGATACATATGAAGGGAGTATCATGTACATGCTGTTTCTGGAGTGAAGAGTTCTGAGGAAAGAAAGCAAAGAGACAGGACCTTACAAGTGGTAAAATACCAGCTTTCTTCAGTGGTTTTAAAGCAATCTGAGAGAAGACCAGAGAGTCTTTTATGTTTACCTCTCAAATCACAACCATTCCCTTTTATCCTTCCCCAAGCAGGCTATTAAGGTTAACAGAAATACCTATATAGTAGAAAATGTATAATGCATCATCACTTCTGTCTAGATGTCAAAAAGTGAATTGGGAACATCCATATAAGAAAAAAAAAACAACATGAAATAATAAGGCTTACACAAGAGACCTGGAGACCTACATCACCCCTGGGATGCAGGAAACACAGCTGGTCACATAAAGACTAGGTGAGAATTGAAACTGGCCTCTGGAGATTTTGCAGCTGAATGTCTGGGATCAGGAACTGAACAGGGGAAGAATTTCAACTCGAGAGAAGGCTTTAATTATTGATCTCTTAATACTTTCCTGTCCCGCTCATGTTAGTGTCTTAAGAAGAAAACTGCAATCTAGAGTAGCTCCATTTAACGTAATGAGCAGTGTCAAGGATGTATTTGCTCCACAGACCTCAAAACCTCAGCTAGACTGGGACACTTGCTATCCTTCCTGGCTCTGCTGCCAGAGAAGCCAAACACTGACAGGAAGACCACCACCAGCACCACCACAAATCCCTAAAAACAGTAACAAAAAAAGAGGTGCGGGAGGCAGCAGATGCAGCACTGCAAAGCTAGGAGAGAATCAAGCCCCAGGCAGAGAAGGGGGAATGAGGTACACTGAGCCCTGAGTAGATGGAAGCTCAGAGGGACAGGAGAGCACCCAAATGGGCTCTTTTTTGGCTGCCTTCTGCTCATCCCCTCCTGGGGCTCTCTCTGCCCGGAGGCGAGCAGCCGGTCACGGGCCCCTCCTGGCTCCCCTGGGCCCACTAATGGTCCACAGCCACGGGAATAATGGGATTTGTCAGGAAGAGGACAAATGCTGCAATAACAATGTCCACCGAAACCCAGGCACCAGCACGGTTTAATTGTCCCTGCAAGACACCGCAGTAGAGCTAAGATGGGGAAAGCCTAGCAGAGAAAGATATTATTTGCCTGTCCGTTATTGAAAATTTCAAGAAAACCAAATGTTGGTGTCCCTAGAGACTTCAGCAAGGAGACTAAGTGACAGGGAAGATAAATGCTTCCTACTGCCAGTGACATACCCAACACAGAAATATAGAGAATATTTTCATAACTTTGTGGTTTAAATGCCTTTATTAGAGAAACAAGATTTATGCTTCTGACTCTAAGGAGGGCAAGAGAAACTTAAACTGTACAAGTAGTTATGTACACACGGATGTTTGTATGTGCATATCACATCAGGCATATGGAAGGGAGGAGGATTAAAGTAATCTACCTGCGAATAGAAAGGTCCTCCTTGCTGTTTTTAGTTTTTCTGACTTTTGTTCTCATTACAGCCTCTAAAATGAAGTTACAATTCAATATCCTATGATCAAAGTCATAGCCTCTAAGAGGAAGGAACCTAGCCTTTTCTTGTATAGCTATATTATAAATAAGGTCACTAGAGGACACGAAAAGTAGGCATGATTCTTCAAGTAATTGTCTGTATACGCATTGTACACAAAACCCTAAAAACATTATATATACTAAAAGAAACATATAAAAGATAATTTTTAGCATGCATAAGCCTCTGATGTCAACTTCAGACCAACATAATTACTTTAACTTCACAGTTATACTTGTAACTGGTACAGAGAAAAGAATGAGGGCAAATTGCAACCATCCTGCCTATTAGTTTAGGCATTAATGTCAAGTACAATCACTGCCAAGAAAATAACCTAAAACAAGAAAAAGGAGAGGCACTATTCAAAGCCAGTATTTCAAAATAAGCCTTTCTGAAATGTGCAGACCGTGCAAAGACAGATGAATAAAGAGGAGTACAGGAAGCATTTTTAAATCCCTACTTTAAGATGTTTTCTAGAATCAGTAAAACCACAATAAGGATGGAGCTAACTACTTATCTTTCTTAAAACTTGCATATGTTTTGTGTCTGTCTTTAAATCCTTTGAGGTTTCAAGTCTGTTTATACCTTTAAAGGTGTTTTGTAAATCCTAGCAGGCACACAGGCAGAAATAGCTGAGTTTCTCTTTCCTCAGCAGCTTGATAAATGAGCATTTGTTAAATGGAAAAAAAACCCTCTGTAATATAGGGCCGGCTCTCTGTCCTATATTCCAACCGGCTTCCCACCCACGTTGTGACAAATACACACTTATTACGTCATTGACATCAGGCCAGACTGGAGAAGATGTTGCTATCTTTAAAAACAAGTCCACAAGGACTGTCTAGGCAGCAAACTGGAGAACAAGTGGTCCTCCAGATCAGGCCTCAGCTCCCTCTTGTTCATCATCTAGATATAAAGGAGCCATTGAAATCCGCAGCCAAAACTGTGATGCTTTCCCCTCTTCTTTGGCCATTTAGAGTTTCCACCTCCAAATGCAGATCCAGATGGTTCTCCTACCCACCACACACTAAATGGCCACAGGTACCTGACAGACCTTCTCCCAAAGGTGAGCAGATCACAGCTTGGTCTCTAGACTCAGTAGCCTCAATTCGGTGAATATGACAAGACTAATTTTTATGCTTTCACTTTGCAGGAGATCAAGTTTTACACCATGATTTATATTCAAGTGAGAGAACAAGCATAGAGCAACAAATGTTGGGTCTTTGGGGAACAAAAGAAAACACAGGCCCATATACCAAAGTCAGCATTTGGAGTTCCCTGCAAATTTGGCTGTGGCTCTTCTCTGGTTTAGCCCATAGGCACAAAAAGAACTGCTATGCAATTTGCTGATTTCTCTGTACAAGGTGCATGAAATCATATAGTAAGTCAGATATACTCAGAGAGCTGAATTCAGCCCAAGATTACCTGAAACTACACCAAAGCTTTCTGAAAGCCTTGTAAAACCAGAGACAACTATTCGTCACACTGAGGCCGGTTCCTGAGCTGACAATGAAACCAGAAAATGAGTCAGTTTCACATTTAATTATTAAATCAATCTACCCATCCATCCTCCCACTTGGATGTTTCTGCAGAACAAATCACTGAGTACCCACTTGCTAACCTGTCAATTATATTCTGTTGCCATAACCAAACTCCAGCAGATTGTGTCATCTTCCCTCTCCAACATCGTTGTAGATCAACACATTCAGTCCAAGAATACTGAGCAACCTGTAACCTTCACTAGAGGCTGACACGAAGACCAGCAACGAAAATGCAAGGTCTTACCTGGCTCTAGTCTTGCAAAGGAAATAAGGTACCTGTTCCTAAAACCAGATGGCAAGTTGACCTTCCTTTTTGTGTTACCGTACAGAAGTTTCATAAAATTTCTACCGCTGCCCACTGCTCAACTGACCCAGCACTTTCCTCTGAGGTGCTGAACAAATCCCCTTTGTTGACACACAAAGTTTTCCAGCAGCAGAACCCAAAAGTGAGTTTGGCTCAAGGAATTGTAGAAATGGATCTGGCTTCCCATAACCACGCAAGGAATTAGGGCTTTGTTAGTGTTCCTTTCGTTACCTTCATGTGAATTGTAAGTCTACTGTGACCCCTTGCAAAAGCACTTCATCTCCTCGATATACCACGTTAGAAGACATTATACCTTTAAACACAATTACATTCATGCCGTATGTGTTCCTCTTTAAGGTTTCTTCCAGCATTTATCAGGTTGTTATTACTTACAGTTTCTTTCCTGCTAAGGTTTAGAGCTGTGCACAGACAGATCAATCCATTGATAAAGAGATTAAATGTGATTTCTTTTTCCAAGTGAAGTCTGTATGCATAATATAATGCACCTCAGACATTTCGGTGACCAAAAGAATTATACAGATTGTATAGCAGCATGAAGATAAAATTAATTGGGTCTCTTTGCATGGTATCTGTTATGAAAGCAGCTAAAACAGTTTTGTATATTTTGGATGAGTTGAGGAAATGTCACTTTCATGATTTTTCTTCCCTCTCCTTTCAATCAGCGTCCTTTTATTTTCATTTTCATACACCTGCTAAGTGTATCCTGCTGTATTCACAGTTCAGCATGATGGGTTTCATATCTAGTGGAAAATGAACAATTTGTACCCTGAAGATTCCAATTATTTGGTTCCCTCAAAGATTTGTCTTCGGAGTATCAATGAGGAGAACGGAAAGTTAAGCCAGGATAAAGTGAGAAATATATATATATATATTTCTTTTTCCCCAAAAAAATGTTGTTTCAGGGGAAGGGGAGTCTTAAAATCAGCAGCTTGACAGCTGAAGAGAAACAAACTAAGAGCAGAAGGTTGTTGAGGGAGATCTGCAATTTCACACATTCGTATCATGATCTGGACAGTTTTATTGCAGTTCTAATTCTGCCAGATACGCCAGAAAAGAAAAAATAATATTGAAAGGAGGTTGTGCTTCTCCATACTGAACAGACGGCTGCGTTCTTTCAGAAGAGTATCAGAAAACCTGCAATGTCACCTTTTCTTGTCCTCGTGACCTTTTGGTGATGACTGTAAATTTAACTCTCTGTCTGGCAGGGGAGGACTTCCTCCAGCAACTCGATCTGATTCCGAATCTGAAGACGATTTTAAAATCATAAGCTCATTTGTTAAATCACGGTCAAATGCAACCCTGGCCAGAGGGTGGGGACACTTACGGGACACTTAATTCCCGCTCACAGACCTGGAGACTTTGAGATGTTAACTGGAGGACAGTTCAAGGCTCTGTGTTCCTGGGCTTTCTGCCAGTTCTTAACCGAAGTGAAATATCAGATGTCCAGATTTACTGCCTAAAGAGTTAAGGGCAGAGATTGCTCTTATTTGGAAAGCTAGGGCTGAGTGTTTCATTAGCCTATGAATCTCTCCAAGGTTCAAAGTATTTACATTTTCCTTTCCTCTTTCAAATACACTCTCCCGCTGGATTCAGATGTTTTCAGACTCAGGGTGGATTTGGATCTGAGGTAGCACCCAGCACCACCCGTATGCCAGGTGTGTCCAGAGCACTTTCTATTCTCAATTATACCGCAATGGCACATCCAGTCAAGCAGACAAACAACTTTGGGTTATGGGCAAGGCAAAAGGAAGTAGAAAACCCTGCGGACAGGAGAAAATAACGAACATTTGCTATCCAGGACAATGAAAGGTTAGCTCCCATTCACTGCAGAAGTCCCACTTGTGTATTTTCCAAGCCTTGCACCAAACTCCCGCTCTACATACTAGAGTCCCAAACAGAATTAGAAGCAAAATGCTCAAGATAAGCTATTTTTACAATTATATCAGTGTATGTGAAACCCAGAAGAAACGAACTTTTATGTAGGAACTAGAGTTCAACAAAAATAGTTCCCAGAAGCCACTTTTTCTTCTGACCTTACATCCTTATATATTCAAATGAACCTCTGGTGAGCACTGGGACCTCGGTGCGGCTTTACCAACCCTGTAAATTGCCTAGAATTCCTCTACATCTACAAGAACAACCATCATAAGAGTAAAATGAGGAGAGACAGCCAGGAAATAGTCCTGCTGTTTAAGTTCTCTTCTGGTCACCCATCTGATCACAGAATCCCATGCACTTTCTTTCCTTTCTAACCCTCCAAAATGCAGAAGTGCAGTCAACTTCAGAAAACTGATTAAGGTCCACAATTTCCATTTCACAATTTCTCATGTAAACAGATAGTAGCATTTTGCAGTAGTGATATCCACTAAACCCATGTTCATTGTTGTCTTTGTCCCATTATTCAAGTAACATTGAAGCATCGATGGTCCACAAACTACAACAGAGATTGCAATGACAACTGTTGTATACAGAAAATTCTGCTTCCTTCTGAAAGGGTTATTACAAGAATTAGCTTGGTTTGCTCTTGTTTCAGTGTAATAACCTGGTGGGAAAGAGGGAGGGAGAAATGTAATGAAAAATAAAGAAACTGGAGAGCAAACAACCAAAGGTCTGAAATGTACCTCTGGACAGAGGTATGATGCATGGGAACACAGTGTATTTATAGCCCACGGAGGCCTGTCTTTTACTGCAATAACAGGGACATCATTTACTAAACAAACACCAGCTGCCTATAGATCTCTGACTCCTGACCATTTAGGCAGTTCAAAAACCTTCATCAAACACAATCATCTATAAGAGAGTAAAGGCAGAGCTTTCAGCATGAAGAATCAAGGCAAAAAAATAACATGGCTCGTTCCTCCTGAAGAGATGGGAAATAATTTTTGGACAATAATTTCTTTTTTTCCTGGGGATGCTACATCAATCTGTCAGAGCTGTTTTGAGCAGGGAAGGGAACAGTTCTCTTGTTTCACCTGGGAAACAACACTCCAGACAAGCACGGCTGTTTCGAAAATAAACACATGCATGGACGCATTTCCTCAGTTGACAGTCCAGCCGTGACTCTCCATGAAACTTTCCTTCACATGCAAAGCTGGAGGAAAAAACCATAAAGCATGTGAAAACGTACTTTGGCTTGCACGGTTTTTCGTTCTTACCCACACGTATTGATTTCATATGCAACATGGATTGCTTAGAAGTTCTGTAGCACAACTGAAAGCAAATAATCACTGACACAGCTTCAAGGGTCCATGCTTGTATGATAGCATTGCTACATCTGGGCTGCTGGAAAGTCTTCCCACCAGCCTGATGGGCCATGTGTGATTATCAACATTTGTCCCAAAGCAAAAGCACCAGAACCACTTCTTCAATATTTCACAGTGAAATAGGTTATCACAGCAAGGAAAAAGAACTAGAAATTACCTCCTTTTCTCTTTCTCTTTCCAGAGCTGCCTTGATGGCAACATCTACTGGAAGAAGAGCTCTGTAATCCCCTCCACCTGTCCATTACAACATGCCATCCAGAGTGGAGGCCAATTGCCTTTTAAAGAAACTTCACGGAGATTGGATTGAAGACTTGTGAACCACACAGTGTGATCTAGGAGGACACTCTATACCCACCAGTGGCAATGAAGTCCCAAGGTCTCTGCAGTCATTCATCCCCACCGTGTAAATTTGCACCTGCTTTCCAAAGCCATTATGTATTTACAAAGGAGAGTCTAAAATTTCTGTTCACAATTGCTTAAGGATCAACTGGGGAACAACCTTTCAAGAGAAGAGCATTACAATTGAAACAATAACAGAAAGGTATTTGCCCACTGATTTATTCTCTTCTGCTTTGCTAACTTTGGCTAAAGCTTACTGCCCTTTAGACCATAGATCTTTCCACTTAACTCTGAAAAAGGTCACTGATCCTTCTTTACAATTATAATAATTATATAATAATAATTATATATGTGTTTCCAAACTAGTGCACTGCCACAAATACAGTGTTATCTGGGGGGGCTTACAGCACTTTAACGCTACAACCCAGCCTGGACAGAACAGGTGTCTGGTGGAAGACCTGCTGTCTTTCTTCCCTGACTCCTGGGAATCACTGAGAACAGACATCACCTTCAGTCCACAGGCACGATCTACTCAACGTAGGTCACGGTTACGACAGGCATCCAGTGAGTTTTTAATCCCTTTCAGTGCAGACCTGACCACTTCTCCAGGTGGAATCCTAGTGTTTTATTACTCTTCTCCTTTGAAAGATTTTTAGATCTACCCAAATCTCCTTTCCTGTAATCTCAGCCCCCTCAGCCTTGTCCTGTGATAACACGGGAAGATGTCTGATTTATTCTCTGTAGTAATTTTTTTTGTCTTTTGAAACACAAATGTCTTACCATCAGAACTGGAATGGAAATTAATGAACGTGAATTTTTAAAATCTCCTAAATATAAGCAGTCTCTAATTATGGAATGCCATAGTTGTAAGTATAAAATTACGTGCTATTCAAACAAAAGCTTTATGCCTAGAGATAACTGCCTACGGTATGAGACCCATGAGGCTCATATCACCCACATCATCGTACCATCTTTTTGGTTCTGACTCATATTGCAAGGGACAGAAACTATTGGATATACTGGGGTTTGAGAGCAGTCAAGTGCCTGTATTACAAGCTGTATGCCAACATAAGCTAAGCACAAAGAAGTAGGACGATTTCTTGCTTTAGATAGCCATCACTAATAGAGACACAACTCACATTTTGAGAGAATGACCATGTGAACCATCAAACAGAAGATTAAAAATCCACAAACTGTTGTTTGGAGGTGATGGTGGGAATTGTTTTGGAGGTTACATAGCGTAACTACAGTAACTGACAATAGATTTATTTCATAAGCAACTATCATGGGAGATAGTAGTTCCTTTTAATATTACACTCTGAAGTAACATACAGCATCCCTGTCTCAGGCTGTGTATTCTTCAGAACAGATAATGTTTCCTGTAGGTTATTCTACACTGCCACTCATAAATGCAACCACGGTTTTGACTGCACTTACTGAAATATTAAAATAACTGCTGTGAACCTTACTTCACCCTGTAACCTGAGCCCGGCTTAAACTGCAGACAGATGGAACATTTTCCCTTCATTCATTTTCCTTTCCTTTGCCTCGTCCATTTTATCAGGTTAAAAACTCGAGCCCTGGATGATAATGCTATGTGGCAGTGAAAGGCCACGCACCTCCAAAGCAGCAGCTTCATTTTCAGCCTGCTTGCTCCCTGGCTATTCTTTCACTCAGCACTCAATTGGGACGTTCAAAGCAAAAGCAAAGCCAAGAGCTTAAGCCATTTCACAGAACCACAGGCTGGAAGCTTGACATATCCTTGTGTCATCTCGTGACTGGGCAGAATTCTTTAATTTTATGTGCCTGGCGAGCTAGTAGATTTGTTTTCACATGGTTGTCTGTCTTTTATAAAGTTCTTAAGAGAGTAAACTTTTACTGACTTAGTCTTTTCTGGCTGCAATCCCCGGGAACACTCAAATTCCTCCCTTTGTGCCTAGAAATCTTCCCCCACAGAACTCTGCGCCAGAGATGCAGTTGGAAATGACAGTCATTTATCTGGTGTCACTCCAGCTGGGAGTGCCGTGCCCTCACCTGTCACAACTCAGCCTCTTTACCGTGACCGCTTTGGAGACTCCTTGATGCTACTCTGAGCCATGAGGCTTTTCCACGCCCCCCGTGGTGCCGGGCACAGCCCAGGGGTGCTGAGCATCCTCCCCGTCTGCTCCTATCGCCTCAGCTGGCTTCTGTTCCCTGCTTCTGCACTACACACACACGCAGAAGAAAAGTCCTTTAATCCACCTTCAAACATTTTGTCTTCTCCCCAGACCCACGCCAGCCTTTACCCTCAGCTCCACTGCTAGCGCTTTCATTTTTTAAATCAACTCCACAGACTCACCCTCACTCTCCTGTGACCCCTGCCTTTCCCAACCTTTCCATCTGGTACTTTTCTGGCTGCCCAGTCCCATCAAGACACCTTTGCTCACACTTGCTCACACACATTTGCTGGCCAAAAAACATATGAGTGAATAAATACACGATTTAAAGGAATTTGGGCAGTCAGGAAACTGCCCATCAGGTTGTGATGTTCTCCAGTGCGCAGCTGATTTCTCTGTGACAGCAAAACTCCCTGGGGTAAAACAGGGTAGTTTTAAGGAGAGAAAAGATGGTGAGGGGGTGAAGTGTGAGTTTACCAGTGAGTAGCAGAGAACATTATTTCCTTTTCATCAAGGCTGATTTCTGGAACTAAGGATTGCTGCAGGATAGTTCTCTAATAGCAGGGGAAAAAATGATGTGAATCTGATGCTAGAGGTTTTGGAGGAGAGATTTTTGCCTTCATTTATTTAGAAGTATGTAAAATCAGAAAGCCATCCACTGGAGACTAGTGATCAGGGCACACTGAAAGGAAAATAATCATGACTGGGAAATGCTGACACGTCTGCTCTTAAATGACTTACTGGGAGGCATTTTAGTTTGCCTGTTTGTATTATAAAGTGCAGGTGGATCAAGAACACGTGCAGTCAGTAATAATGGTGAACAGAAAAAAGAAAAAAAAAAAGGGGGGGAAACTTTGGCTTATTTTAAAAGTTTCTATGCAAAACGAGTCATGTGATCCCCCTCCAGAAGGCAGGGCAGACCTCGAGATAAGGAGTTAACATGATGGGAGGGCTGATGAAAATTGGAATACAGCCTAAGCAATTAGTAGTCTGTCAGTAATTGGAATTAAGTAATCAACTTCAACCACTAGGAGAATGTACTGTGGGGAACACTCTTCCATTGGCAAAGTGATGAATAGGATAATTGTACGGCTTTTCCATCGCTAGCTGCTAGGATTTGATGGTAGACTAATCCTTGGGCAATTGAATGTCTGCCATTCAACAATGAAATACCAGGATCAATATTTAATTCACAATTCTCTTACCTTTTCTTCAAATCCACTTTAAGCTTATTAATGCTCTGAACACATTAAGAGCCTCTTACTCCTCCTGGGCAAGTGCATCTGAAGCAGAATGGTGCCTGCGTGGTCGCAGGCTGCGGTACATATTGACTCACACTTTTTGCCTTGCATACGTATTATGATAAGTGTTCATTAAAATCACTGTAAAGGAAAGACCAAGTGAGCACTTGAATCCTGAGACTCATCCTGAACTTCACTACCGAGTCCTACATCACTTCAGCTGGGCCGTTTAATAACCTCCCGGCTGCTGAACAAATGGTACAGCAGCATTTACTCCCCTCGCGGGCACGCTGCAAGGCTTCGGGAAGCTGAAACTGCAGCTGCTCCTTGCAGACCGGCTGAGGAACAGAGAAGAGAGGCAGGACCCAGCCGTAACTTGGTATTCCTAAGCCCATGAGGCTTTTTGGGCAGCCTGAGGGACCACAGCAAACCATGTTGCGGATGTAGTTAACGTTTTGCCCATCTATGGGTGCTGGGGGACCCCAGGCTGTTGCTCCCCAAGGGAAATGTGAGGCTGCCAGTGCCTTGGGGGAGCCTGAGGAAATCTGCATCTTCACCTGCACCAAGCAGACCTGCTTTTTGCTCAAACCACTCTTACAAGCACCCCAGTGCGGTGGCCCTGCCTGAGCTACTCAGTGCAAACGGCACTGTATGCAGCAGGGTCACCACGATGGACGGCAGCTAATCCGACTTGCATCCTGGCCATGCACCTGTCTGCAGCACCACATAGCTACCTGCAGGAAAACTACTTCAACTGCTTCTGAAATTGCTGCAGAACTTCCTTTCCCAGGCTGAGCTCCTGGCAAGGATGCCCAACATGGCATTATGGGCTTGGGAAGTGGCACTGGTAGCGCAGCCCACGCAACACAACACAGCCAGACCCCTGACTGGTCCCCATATAACAGCCGGCAAAAACCAAAAAGGAGTTCAAGACCCTGCTTACGACAACAGGCTCCGCAGCCAGCCACCTGGCCAAGGGACCAGGAGCCTGTAATTGAAACACGACTTGTTACAAGAGGCATGCATGAAATATCAATTTCCTAGATTGCCTGTATTTGCATAGTAATAAAAAGTTCATCCTCGTGGCCTGCTCTTGTCCCCATTAATGTTTTTATCGTTGTACCTGAGGTCTGGGGGAGGAAGGGAGAGTAACAGCTGTGGAAAAGCTGCCTTTGGAAATGACGGCCCTAATGGACCTTATCTCTACCAACAGTAATTTAATCCAAAACGCTGAGGTGGAGGGTTACAGCACTCTGTTAAGAAAACATTCTCTAAAATAAGATCACTTCTAACTTCAATTAGGCCCTAGGTATCTTTATCCCCTGCTTTTTTTCCTTTTCTTCTTTTTAACTTTCTCTCCTTCCCACCCCGACCTCCAAAGCCAAAGGCCTTGCAGCAAGGCCAGGATTTTCTCCGGAGAAAGCCGCGTTGTCAGTTGTGGATTTTGCAATGGAGATGTATCTGACCATCTCAACTGATGTGCTGCTTCTGACAGCTCAATTAGCCCAGATGAAGACCCAGTGTTCTTGTGATAAAGCCCTAGTATCTCTCTCTCCCCAGAGTCTCAGGAGAGGACGCAATCTGGCTTCACTTTGCACATGTTAATACAGCAAGTTCCTTAATTATTTTTATTGCAAGGATGAGTGGTAGTTTTCAAAATTTGCAGTTTTCCCCCAATGTTGCAGAAAGATGAACAATCTCTGTCATTAGCTGAAAAGTGTTGGCAGGAAGATGTTAGAAACAAATTAAGTCCTAACATTAGACTGGACAGTTTGTAAGAAATGCAGATCTTTAAGACGAGAAGATCCTCTTGGCTGGGAGGTAGCAAAGCAAAGCCCTGCCTGCTCGCTGCATGTTTCCATGGACCTAAAAGTACTGCAGGAAACTACAAAGAACTGTAATTTGTATTTTTGTTTTTAACATGCAAAATCAGCTACTTGAAAATAGACACTGCTGCTGATCATCACAGATGGGGCAGGTCATGCATACAGCATGATACCCTACAAATGTTGAGTAACAACGTTATTTCTGGAGGCAGCTGGTCAAAATTTATCTTCCTGCTTCAGTAACTTTTCTGGTTGGGATTTGCGTTGGCGCAGCTAAGCAAACCAACAAAAACTCCTGGACAAATATAGAAGCATTATCGATTTCTTGGAGGGCAGGTTCCTTTTGGGATAAACTCGCACAAAAGGAAACAAGCAATCTCAGCACACACCGTGAAGTGTTCAGCAAAGGGCACCGTCTGTGCCCGGCTGCTCTCCTGAGATAAGGCATTTGCATACGCGACGGCAAGGTACTTGTTACTACAAGGGAATTCATAATGGAGTTTCAGGGGATTATAAACTGTAATAACTGTATAAGTGAGAATTTCAGTGTAATCTGTATAAAACAAAAGCACCACATAACATCAGAGGATGGGATGTGTTTCCATGAAAAGACAGGGAGCATTGAAGAAATATGGTTTGAAGACAGCAAGGTTCAATTTGGCACCATCTACTTAAGGCATTCGGAGGAAATCTCTCATGCATTAGCAGCATTCAACAGCTAAAGGCACCAGCACATCACTCTCACTGAGGGAGAGACTCATGAAATCAATGGGCACGTATGTGGTGGCAGGAAAATGAAAAAAAAAAANAAAAAAAAAAAAAAAAAAAGGAGGAAGGATGCTCTGGAATGCACGAAGGATGCTCTGGAATGCATGAAGGATGCTCTGGAATGCTCTTCCTGTCAAGCACCCCGAGGTGAGGAGTAGGGCCCTGGGGGATGCTGTGTGCACGTCCCTCTCCTCCTGATTTACTACTCAACTACCTTTTTCTTCCACCTGTACCAGACACAATGCTGCCAAGAGAAACAAAACCAAATGAACCTTTGCACTCTGATAACTTAGGAGAGTGAAAGATGGGAAAAGAAAAACGAAAAATTTTTTAAAGAAAAGGATCTGTTCAAGGTCCTTTGCAGTTTTTCTGGGATGGTCCTGGCATGCCTAAGGTCCCAGTGTCAAGCTTCTGCATACAGTGATGCAAGTGAGAAATCACAACTGCACTCCAGCAGCTGCAGTTCTAACAAGACTCCAAACGCAGTAAAACCTGCAAGTGCCCTGTGAAAGGGAACAGGGGGAAAAAGGCCCACAGTGACTACCGTTCAGATATGGCCCACATCTGCTAGTTTTTCCACATTTTCTCCAGCAGAGTAAAACCAAGAACTTAATTTTCAAGATCAAAGTGAAGTTTTAGAGGACAGCTCCTCCAGTAATCAGTGGACATGACAACCTGGCATCTCCCAGCATCTACGTTTTCACTAAGAAATAAACACAAAGTAGTTCTTAAAGAGACATGAAATAAGTCTACTCTACCTTCAAGCTTAATTGTAAACCTACATAAATGTATAGATGCACATACACGTGTAAGGGCAGAAAGTATGTGGGAATTTAGCAGTAAATGAGTGGCACAGAACAAACAAAATCAGTAGATTGAAAAAAAAAGACCCCTTTATGCTGAGAACACTGGATGAAGTCACCATCCAGCCATGTCACCCACCCCATGGCTCATACAGCTCTTCGGTTTTCAGCCCCACAGAGTGGCATCGCAGTACCAACGGCTGATCTTGAAGCAAAGCCTTGGACCAGCATAAATGAGAAGAAAGGTGCTCTGTAGCTTTGTGCTGGGGCTCCTCACACCCTTGTGAGTTTTGTTACTGCCACAATATTTGTTATCTGCATTTATTTGTTCATATAGAAAATCTTCGGCACCACTAAGCACAGCAGAGCCCAGGCTTGCAGTTTGTATGCACACCCCAAACACTCCCAAAGAGATTTCTGTAGCCAGTCTACAGGATCAGACCTAAGAATTTACAAATTCAAAGTTTGCATCCCTCCTGTAGTTCCTCCTCAATCTTTGCATCCACTTTACTAGTTATTTAAAACAACTTCGTATTCCTCAGTGGGAAACAAGCTCTGCAAACACAGGAATACAGAAGTTTCTTTTTATTCCCATTAAACTGTGGGGTTTTTTTTTAAATATATTTATACAAGACTTCATATAGTAGGATTTCAAAGACTTGCTGAAGGCAAATAAGCAGAGGGGCCCAGAACAGACAGTAGCTGTCAGGCTCCGAGCCCTGGCTTTTCTGCAGGGCTCTCTGAGAGCCCCTGAAGCCCCTATACTCCCACCAGTGGTCAAGTGGGAAAGCCCAGCAACTCTCCCTCTGCAACAAGGCTGCTGCAGTATCCCTCTCCCACAAAGCCACCTCCGACACATCCAGTCTTTAGGCACCACCGGGATCTTGAGCTCCAAACCAGCTCCCTCTTTCACCGCCTCCCTACCAGCTTCTTGCACTGGCTTCTGCAAAGAGGCAGTCCAAGAGGTGGAAGGAAAGGGGGAAGGCAGTGCCTACCCTACCAGGATTGTTTGGCTCTTTCTGATCTGTGCACGACCCGCTGGGTCCTGCACTGAGCATGCTCGTCACACAAAGCTGTAGGCCGCACTGTGAGAAAGGAGATGTACATAGAAATGTAAATAAATGCAGTTATCCCACCTCAAAAAAAATAAATTAGATTCAAGTGAAGACAGCTTAGAAATGGCAAAGACCCTTGAGGTTAGTTCTGCAATCTGTATTTGCACTTCCTCTACTTTTTTTTTTTTTAAATTATTATTATTCCTTGGATTTAATTAGCTGCAGTGCACCCTAAAGAGTCCCAGAAATTCCTGACATACTCTGGACTCTTTCCAGTCATTAGAGGAGTCTGCCTTCATTATGAATTGATTTGAGTATGGTTGTGAATGTAAACAGCATTGTAACAAGTCTACAGCTAGTCAGAAATATAGAAAATTCTCCCCTTTAGAAACTGCTGGTTTATTCCAAAGAAACATGCATATTCCTTCTATTGAAGACACTCTAAGATCACAGGTGGTTTTTTTTCCCCTAATATTAAGCACACATTTAGATGGTTATATTATTATATTCCGTAATATATTACATTTGGCCTTTCGCCCACAGCAGAACAGAATGGGTCACTTGTAATTAAAAAAGGCATTCTCTGTTTGAGTGTATCTTATCTCTGCTCTCTCGTCTGTCTCCTGCTTGGAAAAACAGACATCACAGTGGTTGGTCAAAGCAACATTTTTTCCACTGGAACATGACCAAACCCCTATTGAAATTGCAGAGGCAATTAAACGTCTCTGATTTACAGATTAATAAGGGAATCCTGTCTCCTGTCTAGAGAGGGTCAGCACAAACAAGCATCAAAAAAGGGAAAATGTTTGCACAGAAAACGTATGGGAATTGTAAACGACCAAATGCTAGGAACCCACTATGATTATCTGATGGTTTTGACTCAACTCCACAACAGTGTTGCTTCTACTGAGAAGCAACATATCAAAAGACCAAATAGCCTTTGCCTCTTCGCTCACAATCAATTCAATGTTAGCAAAAGCACTTTATAAGCCAAGTTATAAAATTAGCACAGAGCCTCTAACAGGCGCTCAGTAAAACTGTCTTCATTCGTATAACCCAATCTGACATTTACCATGATACCTTGAGGACAATAAAATTGATAAAATAGAATTTCTTAGCCTAAATTGTAGTGTAAAAGCTTTAATGGGCTCCATGGAGAAGGGCCAACTGTGGAACCAGCCATGAAACTCCTGTGTGTCCAGCTAATACCCAACCTATCTGTGAATCTCCGTGGGAAATAGCCCCACTGCACCTCTATTGCAAAAGACAAAGTGGAGCCAGAATAAATGGATGGAGTAAGTTCTCAGGCTGGATCGGTCTTTGCTGGAGAGAAGGTGCATTTTGCTGTCAATATTCAGAGACATGGCAAAAAGCAACTGCGTAGATCAGCTCCAGTAGGAAGAAAATCAGTGCTTATCCATCAGCCAAGAGGCTCCTTAGTTTTAAGGCTCCGGGGACAGCAGAGGTCTTCTCCAGGAGGACTTGCACTGTGGATTCCTCTTTCCAGGGAAATGTAGCGGAAGGCAAATGCAAGAAATACAGCACAAACCTTCCCATTTTCTTTATTTCTGGCCTGATTTTCATTTCCTAACACAGCAACGGCAGTTCTGTCGCATTGTCCATTGTGGCCAGGCAAGCATAGATAATTTACTGCTTGGTTTAACTTGGTAAATAAGTGCTGATCCACCAGGACAAGAGGCGCTTAATAAATCCACAGAAGAAATTAAAATAATTCATAACAAGGACGCAAAGACGGCTGAAAAGATTTATGGTTACTTGTGTGAGCACTGCTCTGCAGCACTGGTCTTGCTGGCATCCCACCACGCCAGGTATTTCTCTTGCTGTCTCCCTGTGTCCCATGTGAATGATAAAAGCCCACAGCAGCCTGTGTGGGGTGTCTGTTCCTAGGGGCTGGGGGTATAAAGCTCTGAGCTCTGCAGGGGAGCAAAGCTTTCAATTATCAGAACTGGCATCCCTGGAGCCTGCAGCTGGGAGCAGCTGCCTTGATGCAAAGCAGGGATGCTCCCTGTGAGGCAAGGTTGGGACTTGCGTCCCAAACCCCAAACAGCTCACTGAGCCTCCCAAGACCCCACCAAGGACGGTGGGGACTTCTCTCCACCACCAGCAGACACCAGAAAATACCATTTAACTGACTGTAACTCTCAGACACTGCTGGGATTTGGACCCAAGAGGTCCTGGTCCTCGGATTCATGCAAAGACAAACCTGTGTCTCTGTACATGTTTCCTGGATGGTCCTGGTCCTCTTCTAGGTAATCCCAGATATTGCTGGGACACTAGTGAAGCTGAGCTTGCTCCTGCATCACTTGATGCAGACTGCGTAAGAGCAAAGTGTAAATGCCGGTAAGGGTTTATCATCGGACCTCTCCCCCCCAAAAAGAAAGGCCAAGCAGAAAAAGCCATTGCTGAGTGCAATGGGAGATCTGCACGTTGGCCGCACTGACATTTTCAGTGTCACACAGAGAATTTAAATTTCTAAGCAAGCCTGATCGAAATAAGAGTTGCTTTAAATCTGAGGTTTAGGTTCAAAATCATTGCTAAGAAAAAACAGAACATATTGGGGAGAATGAGCTTTTTTTGCTACTTGTAATTTCACAGTTAAGAGGAACAGATTTACATGGATGGATGGCTAGATGGATGGAAGGGTGGATAGATAGATATAGACAGACATGTATTATTTATTATCTTATTATGTTACAATATATACAACTACTTTTAAAACATGACGGTCATTGTTACAACCACAAGCTTGTTTAGATGGCTTTTAAATAGGAAAAAACCAGCATGTTGGGTTTTTTTTTACCAAAAGCATCTCACAGTTCACATCTGATCCAAAAGCGACATCGGAAAATATCTTTTTGAGCAAACTCAGCTGTCTTTGAAGTGTCTGTAACTCTGAATCCAAACCCCTAGTCCTAATTGGTTAGATGCCTGATTTTTCTTTCTTCTAAGGATTATTTAAAAATTCAGTACAAAGACATAAGATCCGCGGTGCTGTCATTATAAACTTAAGCTAGTGAGGCAACAGAATAAGAAAGCCTTCTTGGGAGTTAACTTGGGCTGAATGTTTTATATTTGTGATTTATTTTTGTGATTCACATTAATAAATGAGACTGCTGTAAGTGTTAGATTTCTGAAAAGTATCTTGCTGATAACTGCAGTAGCCTTATGGTATTTTATTAAACAAACTGATTAAAACATAAAATTCCCAGGGCTGAAATTTTATATGTGAGCTTTTCTGTATTGACACTCATCTTTGTAGGTAATTTAGCATTCTTGTAGCTCAAAAGACACATTATCCAAAAAAAAAAATGATGTTTAATAGAGATTTATCGATCTGCACTCTGCATAAAAACAGAGAAATCCTTTCAACCATCATTAAATGGTAGGTTAGCAAGCCTCCGAGCCAGTAACACATTTTCTGACCATTTTCTCTTGGGTAGATTTGCAAGTAAGAAAAGAAGTTTACCAACAGAGATGAACCATGCGCACCTCTGGCAATATACTTGTTCAAGGACATTGTAACCTTGTTGTGGACTATCCACCCAGCCTTGCTGCTGAAGGAGACACAGAGGCGGGAGCAGGCACAAAGCAGTTAGCTAGTATAATACAAGGCAGTTAACTACTACAATGGAAGTAGTTAACATAGATGGGGGCGCATGGTGTAGCAGCAGGAGCCAATCAGTAGTGTTGCTATGCGCGTGGACAGCTCGTGGGCAGGCTGTGTGTCCAATCAGGGGGCAGCGCGCCACGTGGACAAACTTCAGAAGGGTATAAGTACACCTGCATTGGTGTGTCGCTGAGGCCATGATTCCGCTCCCGCACGCACCTTTACAAACCAGGGAGCCTGATCATGTAAACGCAGCTGATGCGAGCAGTCATGTTCGTTTGAGTTGGAAGAATAAAATGGAAACAGATCATTCCCCTGTGTGAGGGCTTGAAAGAATAAACCAAAGGAGAAGAAATGGGGCACTCAAGTGCACAGGCAGGGGATGTCATGGGCCAGACCCACTGCCGAGAATCCCGTATTTTTCTGCCCCACACTGCCCTGCTCCTGGACAGGGAAGGGAATGGGATGATCGGGGGAGCTCCCGTCAGCAGGGCCAGGGGTTAAGTTCTGCAAAGTGGCGCCAGTAGCAAACCACAGTGATGCAGAACAAGTCATTCTGCCTTTCCACTGCTGTGATGGTGGGGAGAGCCCAGACACCTCACCTGCATGAGCACCCCCCAGCCCGTGTTTGCGGGGTGTTTGAAGGCAGGCTTTGGGGTGCTGTGGCAGACGGCAACATCTGGCTCTCAAGAAATGCTTCTAAAGAGGAGGAGAAGCTATTTTCCATTTCAGCTTTAGTTGTACTCAGCTAATTAACTGCTTCCAGATGTACTAGATATGGAGAAGTGTTTGAGCATTTATGTTATTGTATAAAATAGACGGCCAACCAAGAGCAAAACCAGAGCATGCTAAGGTACCCATGAGGGCATCTGGGCACAAAATGTGGCCGTTCCAGCTCACAGAGGTACAGACACCCTGGGTGACACATCTCCAGCGCTGATGAGGGCTCTACATCAAAGAGCAAGGGCAGCTCACCCACCCCACGCAGCACAGGATGGCATCACAAAACACAGAACAGCAGTAAAAGTTGGTCGGAAACTTTGGCACACAGGTGTTTCGAGTGGTACAGCAGATGCTTCATTTCCAAAAGCATTCCTGAGAAAAGGAGGTTATGCCTCCCAGTTACATCCACTATCAGGTTGCAGACTGCTGCAATTCAGGCATTACCCATCTCACCATCACGGTTCTCCTCCTCCTCCTCTGACAAGCCTGAGCTGAACTGGTCTGCAGAGCATCACACCTTGCTTTAGCTCTCAATTTGTATTAGTTTAGAGGCAAACTGAATTTTAACAATAGTGTTGCCTCCCATAGGCAGCCCCAAAAATTCCTGAAATTCAGGATATCCCACCATAGCTTAAAAGTTGTTTGTGTCAACACTATTGAACCGGGCGAACTAAGTCAGCCCCAGCCACAGCAAAGCACGTGGGGCTGGTCGGACGCAGTCACAGAAAGATTTCTGCACACAAGCCATGCGAATGAGGGTGCTGAACCAGAGAGAGAGCGCCTGGCTGCTTGGAACCTTTTAACTTAACAGAAAACTTCAGAAATATCAAATAAGAAGTGCAGAGATTTCTGTGCACCTTACTAATTTAAATTACCTTCCAGAAACCCATCCCAAAGCAATCCCTCTACAGTCTGCCAGCTCCTCAGTCTAAAAAAGAAATCTTTCTTCTGCAGACGTTTAGTGGCACAGCTCCATTTTGCAGTCTTAATGACTTTAAAGGGGCCCTACCTCAGAGCAGTGCCTGTTCTTAAGATCCACAATCTGCAAAAAATACACATAACTGCTTTAATTTCTAGAGCCAAGGTGAAATCCTAGCTGGCCATAGGATGCCAAGATTTTATCTTCCAAAGACTTCCTTTGATCTCTATGGACTATTCAGCCAGTACAGCTGAGCATGCTCAGACCGGCCCATAACACGCATTACACCTTTCTCTGCCTGTTGAACCAGGCAGAGAGGAACGCGTCTTCCCAAAGCAGATACAGGGAAACCTGTAATCCAAGTAGCCTTGATGTTTACACTTACGAAACACTGCATGTCCTTATTATGGGGTGATATGTTACAATTAAGCTCTCACTGATGGTAAGGGACCTTGAATGCTGCGGATAGTAACATGGTTATTATATTAGTGTCTGAAAGCACACTCTAAAGGAACTTATTTCTCCATTAGTGTCAGAATTAACAATCTAAAAATATGCTCTTACACTCACTCAAAGCAGTGAGATATATATATATATACATATACATGTATGCGTACATACACACATACAGCACACCCCCTTACTTTAGACCACTGGATTATCTTATACACAGACAAGAGGGGGGTTTTTACCCTATAAGCTAAAAATCCATTTTCAGACAATTTAAGGAAGAAACAAAGAGATCTCATTTGAGCTTATTGGCTATGATGCCATCACTGTCAGCTAATATTGCATATCATTCTGCAGCTATTTTATAACTATGGAAAGTATCTTGAAATACAATTTCTAGGAGAGGTACTGTGTCCCATAAGAGCCAAACTCTAAGATTGTGACTCCTGAGGTTTCAACATACAATAGTAGCTGAATGCTTTGTATAGTAAGCTCTGCTGACAATCTACTTCTTGCTAAGAAATGGTACAGACAGAAGATCAGGAGCTAAAAGTATATAAAAACGATGTTCTGAGTTTTCTTGCAAGGTTTCCAAGTAATGCTCCTGCGCAGGCACCTACAAGTGCCCGAGTATGAAGTCGTGGTGCTGCACTACCCATTAGCCCAGATCTGTTGAGATCTGGTCTTTTGGCTTGGTTGAATCTCCTGAATCTATATGCTATGTGCTTTAGGGTCTTTCTAATTGTTCAGACTATTAAAATGTAGAAATACATACACGAGACCTTCAAATTGCCTGAACACACCTGCAGTGGACCCGTCTAAATCCAGAGAGACAGTGAAATGCAAAGCCCTCCATTCTGCTCTTAACCCATCCTGTTAGGAGAATACATTGTGGTTCATACAATCTTTTCTCATGCAGAAATAGATACACGAGTAGTCAACACATTTGGCAATAGCAGCATGAATTCAGAACGGACTGAAGCTTTAAATGGATTTTCCTCATTTTTTAGGTTTCAGGCAGGCCATTATTTAATTTCAGAATAACAAGCAAAATACATGCATATGCATACATCAAAAGAGCGCTGCTTTGGGACCTTATCTTGCATATTTTTAGTGTGAAATATTCTCAAAAGTTTTCCCTACTTCCGCTGAAAGCTGAGATGTACCTGTCTGAATGCAAACCTCCCAAATCAATATCATGCGGAGGAGAGATAAAGAGCGTTTTCCCAGTACCAGACTTAATGGGTCCAGTCATAAATCTTGTCTCATGGATTAAACCCAGAGGATCAAATGCAGAGATTTATTACTTCATTTATTACTCCACCTGAGTTAATCACTTTCAGGAAACAGTTCATTCAGTGAAACTTGAACGCTTTTTTTATAATCAGGTCATGGTTTCCTCAGACATACTTGTTATTTTTTATGGTTATGGTTTATAATATTTATAGTGCTGAGTGGATCTGCACATACAGCAGACCTACCAATGCCACACAAAAAACGTGGCTTCAGGTTTGGAGCCTACCCCTGCTTGCATGATTTGTTGGGCTACATTCCTTCCTGTCTCCAAATGTCCTTGTCCCAGCTCCAGCACCGTTTCCTTTACCTTTTTCTGCTAAAAGCAGAGAGTTACCTCTGTTCCCACCATCTCCAGTCTTTCCTGAAGTGGTCTGTGGTTTAGCAATCCTTGCAGGTAGGGTAGTCAACAGACGAAGCAATATTATAAATCAGATCTGGAGCCTAGGTCATTCCACATTTTTGGCATGTTATACGATAAAAGGATTCTGGACCTTTGGGCAAACAGCTGCCACTGCCTCTGTCCATGGGTCCAGACCCCAGGGACGTCTGATTGCCAATCCCACCCCAAAACCTACATCTGATGGAGCCCCGAACTCGACAGGGAAAACCAAAAGTGCCAAGGCTTGTAGCTCTTAAGAGCATTTCTTTTGCAGTGGGTAGACTGGATAATAGGAAACCTTCCCCCATAGCAAAGGTGTAATTAGCTTTTCTGCCCCAGTTCATTTAGCAGCGGAGTTGAAGGAGGTGGATATAATCACTGGAATGCTGCTTAGACACACTAATGCAGCAGCAATGATAAGATCTAATGTAATGCCGTAGGATGCTGAAATGGAAGCAAACTGCACATCCGGAGGAACTCAGCTAGATTGTTTACCAGGCTCAAAATAAATGAAAATAGAGCGGCATTTTCCTTATCAGAGACCAAAAATTTAATGTGATTAATTCTGCAATTTAGCTGTAGTTTATTTGTGCGTTAGAGATAACAGCAGGGCTGTGGGTAAAAGCCAGCTCGCTCCTGCTCTGACTATTACTAACGCGTGCAGATCCTGTTCACTCACTGAAACCAAAACAAACCTAACCAAAAAATAAAAGAAACCAATAAAGGAGCTCTGCTGTATGGAAAACGTATTTAATACTTTTGCCCTCTTCTTACCAGAGAACATGTCATCAATGTTTTTGTTAGCACTGCAAGTAAATCAGATTTATCTTGCTAGTCAGTGCCACTTTTCTCTCCAGTTTTAGAAAATAATTATCTTGGACTTGTAAAGCAACAGAAATGCAGCACAGAAAATACGAGTTTAACTTTCCCATCTCCTTGCCCAGGCATGTGGCTTTGCTCTCCTGGATTTCTAGGCATGAAGGAGCACCTGTATGTTATGATTCTTACTTACTTCCTATGTGCTTCTATTGTGCGATACCTATGGTCCCACACCAGTGCACACCATGGATTTTCATAGAAACCTCAGAACGATCAAATGGATGTCACCGGCTCCACAGGACACCTCTCTGCCCCTAACTTTTATGTCCTGATCCCTGCTCACCGCAGGTAATCAGAGATCTCTTCCACCTTCTGCAGGCTGCAGATCAGACTGGTCCTTGACTTTCCAGACAAAACTGCAAGCGTTTACAGAAATTGGGTTACTACTGATCCCTAACAAAATAAGCTGAAGATGCAAATGAAGAATAAAAAGGGGCACAGTTCAAAACTCTAATACCTCTATTCTACAGCCACGCAGCAAAGACCAGCCGGGTGTAGTAAAACTGCTCCTAAGTTGTTGTCTCAACTCTGTACCCTTAATCCCACCCTGTGGTGTTCTTGGATGCTGGATCTCCTATTCCCTGTTTCTTTTACCCCAGGTCACAGCCCATGTAGGCATAATAAAGTACAGAGCTGCGTAACGCCTGACATCACGGAAAAGCTTCTTGTCTCATACGCTTTGACGCCCATCAGCACTCTGCCCATTGACCTTGGTGGAATTGGAGCAGGTTCACGTCTGCAGAGAACAAGCGAGTGTCCAGCAGCTGCGTGTGCTGGGCAGGGGGTTGCTCGCTGCCGTACGAACCGCTCCTGACCACGCTCTGCTGGGTCAAACACTATGGCGTGAGATGCTCTACAAGCCCACTGCCCTGCGGAGGATCAGGGCAAGGGGCTTTGCTTCGCGATTGCGGTGGATCTGCCACGTGCAGCAAAGAGATATTTATGAGCTGATACGTGGACTGAGAACCTCAGGAGTATGATGCCATCCCATACTGGCATCTGCTGCATGAGTTGTGGCCAAGGGTAAGAATAAATAGGACAACATTCAGCAGTGAAAAGAGGTCATCAGATTATCACTGGGGAAATATCCAGGGGATTAGGTTTTCTGTACATTGCCAGCTCAGCTACAAGACTTTCTACCCATATCACAACTTCGGTGGATAATGTTTTTCTTGCTCTTCTCCCACTTCTCTTATTTGTGAAGCATTATCACATATTTAATAACACATGTTTTATTTCCATCACTTTCTGAGATACCCTTTTCACACAGGCACAGCGGAACAAAAAGGGCCTCCAGATGTGCACGAGGCTCAAAGCAAAATATCCTCCTGTGCCTCATTTTTATAACCTTATTTATACAAGAATCCCTGTCAAGATCTGCAGGCAAATACAGGTAAAAAACTATGGTTAAAACAGATGTGCAGGGGAGGCAAAAGGGAATAAAACCCCACTACTACCCCACAGAGGGCAGAGCAGCACTGCCTCTTTAAGTAGCAAAAGTAGAGGGTACAAATTAAGTGCTCTGAGGATAATGGTTTTTTTTAGGAAATACAAAAGCTTTGCTTTGTCTTGGCTCCGAGAGTGCTGCATCAAATCAAGCTTAACTAAGGCTCTCTCAATCCACATAAAGCCTCAGGGGACCTCAGGAGCTCAAAACTGCAGTATGGCAAAAGGAAAGCGCGCGGAAATTGCAACAGCACCCGAAATTCCAGCAGTGCTTGAGTTCCCTGCCAGGCAAAGCAATGGGGTTGTGTCTGCTTCAGTTTTAGCCTTTAACTACTCAAGAAATACTGCTTTGCTTTGGTACGCCTCGTCCTCCTGCTCAAAATACTGAGGGGACCAGTGATGACAAAAATGCTAATTGTTTTCTGAAGCAAGAATACATAACATAGGAACTCATTTAACCCCACACGGAATAGGGGACAAGTCGTCAGAGTACCTGATGAACAATCAACGGCGGTAGTTTTGCTCAAGTATTTTATACTTGGACATCACTTAGAAAGAAAACTGGCTCCTCGACAAGAATCAATCCATTTTTGCTGCAAACAAGCGTATTTTTAAAGGTCTCAAAAGTGGCAAAAAGTAAGCAATAGCAAAATACTGAATTAGTAGATTATCCTCTGAAGAAAACCTGTCTGAAAGTCAACGGGATTCTACTGTTCTGCTGCCTGATTTTAATCACTTCTACACTCATTTTCTAGGTACTAGGAGAAATTCAATACTATGGAACAAAAAAATTCAGCAGAAGATGGGCACATCTGACAGGGTTTCTCCCTCACAGGAGCCCCATGGGATCTGAAAGCAGTTTGAGGAGGGAAGGTGACAGTTTGGAAAGTGAAGCACTGAGTATGCCAGTCGTGAAGACAAAGAGGAAAAACAAAACCAAACAAGACAAAACTGCTGCCTCGTGCCCGCTTTGCTGTGATTTTTGTCATGCTTTGGCAGGGGAAAACGCCTGCAGAAAACAGAACATTGCAGTGAAATTTCCAGAAGACTTTTGTCTTTCTGCTGCTTCTTTCTCCCTTGCATTCTGAAAGGCACTTGAGGAGAAACTCTTTACTAAATGAACTGTGCAGGATTCCCATTTATCTTTTCAGTATTGTTTAGTTCTCATTTCTTAATTTTTTCCTTGATCACAATAAACCAATCAGAAACCAGATCTGAGAAGCAGATTAGTTTGAATTCTAAGCACAGCAAACATTATTTGTACTAAATATTTCTATAGAATGGCTCAGGTCACCTATTAGGCCAACCTACACAGACACTCCTTAATAAGACACGCTCTTCATTATAGCCCATGATCATCCCTAGAGATACCCAACGCCTCATCAAAGCTCGGTGACATCCAAAACTGTGAAGCAAGACCCCTTTTGCAGTAGGGCTACAATTGTACAAAGCCATTGTAAAATCAATACAGCTGATTAATGAAGGATCCCTTCGCTTACGTGCCAGATCCTGCAGTGGAAAAAAGCCACCAGCACGGTGCCTACACCAACTGCTCTGGGATCCATTCTAGAGATGGGCAAAGATGCCGATGGGAGATAAGCTAAAGGAATTCTCCCCAGATCAACGGTGGCCACACAGTTTTCTATTGAACAGAGTGCCGGCACAACCCAGAGCAGGCTCTGGAGCCCCAGCCCTGTCCAACCTGCACAGGAACTGGGGGACACAATGATGCCGCAATCCAGGCAAAGGTCTGACCCCTGGCACAAACATGGCTGAGATTCTAGATTTCTAAAGCAACACAAAAAAATAATCACGAGCTTGACACTCTGATTGATAACGGTTTATTAACTGCAGCACACTGGGTTAAATCTCCAAATCCCTGAGTTCCTTAACAATTTGGAAGGATTAATTTTGCCTAGTACATATTCTGGACTGTCCTAAGAACTGCCGGTAGCAAGTGGTTTTGGTTAATCTTTTGATTAATCTCTCTTCAACAGGGGGAATTGTTTTTGCCATTCAATTACAATACAGCAGGCTAAATTCTGTTCTCATCATTTGACTTATAAATCTCCCTGTTATTCATTTATTTTTCTCCTTGCCTTTCCAAAAACATGCTATCAATAAATAATAGAGAAGAAAAACTAATTCAAAATCAGATTCTTACTATAAAAAAACATGCAGATGACAGCATATAGGTCACCAGCTGTAGCAGAGCATAATAGGAAATTCGCAGGAATTTGCTAGATGATTTCAGCAATGAGGAACACATGATGGCATAAACAATTTCACACAATGATCACCAAATGAACCTGCCCTTCCATTGCCCTCCTATTTTCCTACTGTTGTTTCAGATTTGCCTCTTTATTGCAAGAAAACATGCCTCTCGGTTTTATTAGCACGTGTCTGAGGGAGCTATCACTCTGCGTGACAGACAGCAGAGAGCAAACCAAGCCGTGAGACTCAAGGCACATAACAATCCTTATCTTGTGAAACCCCATGCAACGAGCACCGAGGACGCAACACTCCTGTGTCACTTGCCATGTAGGAATGATATTTTTTTTCGCTCTGAACACTGTTACCTGCTCTTACCCAAAAGCCTTCTGTCCAAATTCAGCTGTAATTTCCAAGGTTTTTAGTTAAAAGCTCAAAGCATGGAAGAGAAGCAAGAACAATACATCATCCATCCAAGAAATGTTGCGCAGCAGTATGGACACGAGGGAAGTTCTGCACAATGACACCAGGATGAATCCCTCTGCAGCACAAGAATGACACGTAGCCAATTGAACTTCCATTTTTAAGGTCAAGCCTGAAAAATCTACCCTGTGATAGGCACGAAACCCTTTGAGTCAGCATCAGTGGTGTAACCTGAGCAAAAACCCTCCTGTAACCAGCCAGAGAGTCAGAACAAATGATCTGTCTTGATGACAAAGGTATTAATATAAACAAAGCTTGCCTAAATTTGAGCTGATGGAAAGCAGATATGTCAAACCACATGCTTAGACCATTAGGCCATCTGGTCTAGAAGTATCTGAAAAGACAACTGCTACAATTGAATTCTTCTTCCTCTCTCGTTTTCTCCTAAAATCATTAGGTCTCTTTACACAAAGGATTTATACCAAGTACTACTTTTTTCAGCCCCTTCTTTATCTGTAAATCCTAAGGATCTCTTCCCCCAGTGGTCTGTGAGAAGAAAAGGAGCATTAGTTAATTCCCACCAGGCAATGGTATCTCTTCCTTCAAATTATAAATGTGGACTAATATTTAATAAGGAGTATTCACTTTTATAAAGTATACAATCAATTTGCACAAAATCATATCAAAATATCGTCAAAGCCATTTTTGATGAAAATGGATTCCACATGTGTCCCCACTTGCTTCCCTTCTTCAAGTGAAAAGAGTCTATATCTTGATCTTGAATTTGGGGATACATTTTTCTTACAAGTATTTGCAAAATACCTTAGAAGAATCAGTCATTTAAATCATATAGGACTACTTTTTTCTTTGCTAATTCCCTGACTGAAATATTTTTGTAAAGAAAGAATAAAAGTTAAGGAATAACATATACCAGGTAGGAATCAACGCTGTCACAGCTAAAATCATAAGCTGTATGTGCTTTGGGAACACAGTAGTTCCCCAAGGTCATTCCAACATGAGTAACTCCAGTCTTTTGATGTGAGGTGCACAGAGACACCCACCACATTTATCAGTTGTTTCATTTTACTTCTCTCTCAAACATTAGGCAATTAACCTAATACTAAACAGCAAAATTTTAAAAAGAGAAAAAAAAAAAAAATGCAGTGGTT
This sequence comes from Pampusana beccarii, assembly GCA_013399365.1. Taxonomy (NCBI): domain Eukaryota; kingdom Metazoa; phylum Chordata; class Aves; order Columbiformes; family Columbidae; genus Pampusana; species Pampusana beccarii. The sequence goes on along the minus strand of VWYH01008560.1, from coordinate 1,017,930 downwards.
TCATGCTCATTCAGAAACTTTTAAATTGCAAAGTTACCCTGGTAGGTCCTCCTGCACTTCATGCAACTGTAGCAAAGATCTAAGCAAAGTAAGATCTTTTCATTTGTTGCTCTTAAAGCAACTGGAAAAAGGGAGAATATTCCAACCAGGTAGTGAAGTACAAATAGTCCTGTTTATACCTGATGCGAGTTCTAAGTACATGGAATTGAAAGAAGATGTCTCAGCAGTGCTGGGGTCTGCGAGAGGAGGCAGAGATTTATCATACCAGGGATCTGGAATTTGCTTCCCCCTGACACAGCATCCTGCTTGCCATTAAACTGACGTTACTGTTCTCCCTGCCTTGGCCACCACATCTGGGTTACAAGGAAAGCCACAGCACGGGCAGATGTTCCTAAATGGCAAAATGTCAAGAACAATCTCAGCCAGCCGAAAACCTTGACATGAAAAGAGCATTTTCTGAAGCAAGAGAGAGACACAGCCCTGAAGAACCTGCTTCTTCCCAGAGCATTGGGCAACAGCTGCCAGCCAGGACCCAGCATCTCCTGGGATGCCAGGACTGAACATCCCTTTATGCCAAGCTCCTCACACACAAGCAACCCAGCAGCATCTTCCAGAACATCAGGTTGCTGAAATGGTTGAATTATACTTGCCATTATTTCAAGAACTCGTATCATGAGCCAATTGAATCCATGTGCACCAGATCACATTGAATCTCAACTTTTTACAATTGTTTATGAGGATACTCTATAATTTGAGTTTTTTCCCCATCCTGCAAAATATTTATTGTGGTAGCCAAGAAATTACTGCCTACAATTTAAAGAATTATACCTGTACATACATTTAAATAATCATTGTTGGAAAGCAAATTTAAGTGTTAAAAAAGTTACTTCTTTCCCCAAATTCGTATTTTGCAAAAGGCAAAATATCTGAATGGTTTTACACCCAGCAGAACTTACTACAAATCCAAAATCCAGATGCAAACAGTTTGAAGTTGAAGAGCTGGAGCTACATTTTAACATTGTGTTTTTTTATTTGCTCTCTATTTTAATCATCTCTCCTATGCAGAAAAATTAGCCTCAATTTTTCCTTCCTCCCTTTGCCAACACTTTCCAATACCTTCAAAGAGAATCTAAGACTCCAGCTGCACTGTTTCCCTTTGACTTCCATCCCGTTCTTTGTTCACCTTGTTCAGGCTATTGAAGCATTTTCTTTCATTTTTTTATGACTTCCTATAATGTCCTGTGAATATACTGTTCCTTCTGACCATCTGCACAAGCACTGTCCATTAGAAAAACTCATTGCCTATTAGCAGTGGGCTTGGCATGAAATATTAAAACTGGGAACAAACATGGTGATTAAATAACATCTGAATATGGGTAGCTTTTTTCTATTTCAGATCAAATGTTGTTGGGATTAGAGGAAACATTTGCTCCTCACTCCTAATTAGGATTTTTTGTGTGTGTTAAGTCAATTAAATCTTAATAGGATGATTCTCTGGTTCTTTATTTAAAACGGAACAAGTAAAAAGGCAGAATACAAACGGTATGGAAAAGCTGGACTTTCTATTTTATTTGCACCCATATGGCATGCAGGGTTGCTCATTTCAATAACANCCCTCCATAACTTTCAACACAGCCAAGCGGGAACCGCTGAAGAAACGATGTTTATTACCCTGGCAGTTTCCCCTGCTCCTCAAACTGGCAGATCAACCTCTTGCACCCCAGTTGCAACCAGCTCCAGCTCATGGTGCTCCCTGCACCCCAGCGCGCCCTGCGGGGAGGAGAAGCAGGAACGGGGCGGGGGGGAAGCGGCACTTTTCCGTTCTGTAGAATTAGATCAGCATGCTACAAACACATGATTAGCTACGATGCCTCAGCCTTGTTTACCCTGAAGTTCTTTCAAGGCTTTGTTTTACCATATTGTAAAGCGGTGAGTAATACTGACTTATCCTAAGCATTCCCATTGTCAGAACGGCATCATAGCTGAGCAATCTCCAAATTAGCAACAGTTATGTCACAACAACTCTACTGAGAAAGCGTGTTTACTTCTCATTAAAAAATGAAGAACCGAGTCATGGAGAAATCACGCATCCGGACCAGCAAAGTCTTTGCAGATCCTCCGCTAGTAAACGGGCTCCCTAAATCTGAGCTTAATCTGTTATCTAAACAACTCGCAGCCCATTACGGTAATGACAACTACAAAATGGTGGTTTGCATTAATATTTAAACATTTCTGTTTGCGGGTAGGACGGCAGAAACAACGTGCAGCACAGAGTAAGGCAGCCCACGGTATGAAGTTGAATGTGATTGTGCTCAGGGGCTGTTATAACACAGGCCAACCGGAGGCATTAAACTGCACCAGCGCCTTAGAACACGTGGCCCGTGAGTCTGCGTGCTGCAAGAGTTGCCTGCAAGGGAAACAACGCTGTACATAAGAAGACTTTGCTGAACATCTTGTTCAAAAATGCAGAACACACAAGGAAAGCCAGAATTCCTTTTGTATGCGTGGAAATACCCTTCAGCGGAGTGCTCTTACTCCTGGTCTTAGTAATGCACAGAAGAGGATAAGCAGAAGGGAAGGAGTCCTCCAAAGCACTCAAGAAATCTCTGGGTCAATGAGAATCGTGGCAGCACCCAGCCCTAAGCGTTTTAACTGATGTAAGAACACGAGAAATTAATAAAACCAAGCTGCGAGAACCAATTTCATCTAATATTGCTTGTAATAACTAGCACGAAGATGCAGAAAGTCTGCAGACAGTTTGGTGAAAGGCCAGGAAGCTAATTTGCCATTTGCATAAGTCATTTCGAAGAAGAAACTATTTAAAATTATGTATCCATAACACATTACATGTGAATAGATGAACAGTAATCTTGAATAATAGTTCGGTGTGTATGTGCAGAGGAGGGGGAAGGGAGACGCCTTGATAAAAGAGGATAATTTGCAAGTATTAGAGCAGAGGGATGAAACCACTCAGGTTACAGACTACAAGATGTGAAGGGAAGCAATTTGAAGATGCTGCTTCAGAGCAGACATTTTGTTTTGTCCCTCACTTGAAGGGAGGAAGGAAGAAGTGGCCTTGTAAATACGTTTTCCAAAGTTTCACTGCAGCAGTGATCCTGATGGCACCACACTACCATCCACAATAACTCATAGTTCTTCATACTGTTTCACGCCATTATCTTTTAAAATATCACTACCGAAGCAGTGTAGTGTAGGTGTAAAAAGAGAGCTGCTTTGCTCAACGGCTGAATTTGATGGGAAGGGGAGGGTGGGGGGAAAGACATCCACACTTCATTTTCCCTGAAGAGCAGTGTGAGATTTCCAATCCTCAGCTTTAACACATAAAATATTAAGAGCCAATTTTCAGCTGCACCTCTGTCACTTCCATTATCATTCTACACGTCCGGAGGTGATAATGGACTCAGTAAATTGCAGCCTCTTTCCATGCCAGACCACGAGGGCTTTCACCTGGGGACAACTTTGCACAAGGGGCAGCCCAGATATATGCTAATGGCATCTAGCAGCAAGGCACTAGGGCAGACAACAACAAGGGTTCAAAAAACCAAGATACTGTATAACAAAGGCAGCAAAATGCCCGGGAGCAAAGCAAAACCAGAGAGGAGTGAGCTTGCTCCCCAAAGTTATGCCCATATTGCTATCCTCACAGACTCTGGTTGAAAATATGCTGGGCAGCCAAACATCTTTCCCTCAGACACACCTTATCTGACCTGGTTGCTGCTTCAGTTCAGCCATGGTGCCAAACGTTACTGAGTGCAATGATTTTTTAATTCGGATGTGACAGCAAAATGGACCATAGCACGGGTGGTGGCAGCGCCCAAACTGGTATCCAGCACAGCCACCGAGCTCCTGGGTGGAGCTTACAACAACTTACTTACAACAAAATACTGCCACTGCCTTTGTATGGTCCCAGCTGTGCTTGAGAGCCTGGGACATCATGCTTCTAACGACATGCACTGAATTCCATGGGAAATCAGCCCAAAAGTTAGTGATTTTTAAATTATTATAGCGTAAAACAGCCTCTGTGGATCATAAGCACAAAAGGCATCTCTTTCTTTTCCCATGGATGCAATGAACCCAAATCCAGCATAGTAAACGGAAAGTCTCCTACTGGTATTAATGAAATTGGGAGCATGCCCAATACACTGAAGGGCTTTTCTGTATTAACAAGCAGCAGCTTTCAAGGAATAAACTGCAAAAATAGAGAGCCAGGGTATTGGTCAAGTCTCAGGAACCCTAAGTGACTTTCTCCATCAGGGCCAAGCAAGCCGGTGTGCTCGGGTCATGGGGACAGCATCCCTCCTGCTCAGGCCCCACAAGCATCACATTTTATTTCCCTGAACTGAAAACAGAACAAGCAGCATCTGTTAAAGCCTCCGTCCAGCCTTACTGAAGAAGGCAGAATGCACTTTTCTACTACATGCTGTACTTCAGTGGTTATAATTTAATTATGTCTTTCCCTTGCAAAATGTTCTTCACGTATAACCAGAAAGCGCAACAAGAAACACGGTTAGCACCCAAACATGTTTTCCACCCCCTTACCCAAATATGTTTCCCACCCCCTTACCCAAATGCTCAACCAAGCTTTACAACTTAGATGAACAACGCAAGGGGAAAAAATCTGGACTGATAAAAATCTCAGAGTTCAAGAAGTCACATCTGACGTGGGCTTGAACTCAACAGCACCACAGCTAATTAACAGCACGGAGCGGACGTGCAGCCAAGAGCTCTATGCAGCCCATTAACAGCAGCAAAGCATTATCATAGAATCACAGAATCATTTCAGTTGGAAGAGACCCTCAGGATCAGCGAGTCCAACCATAACCTAACCCAACTCCAGCACTAAACCATGTCCCTAAGAACCTCGTCTAAACGCCTTTTAAACCCCTCCAGGGATGGTGAATCCACCATTATCATCTACTTACTTCCCAACTATCCCACTCGTGCATTGCATCCTGTTACAGCACATGTCATCATATCAGTGCTTAAGAAACTTCAAATATTTTTGTCTCTGCCAAGCTATGTATCAATTCTACCTGTACTTACTGAACATGCTTACTGGTATATCACGCATAGGGTGATATTATTTTAGGAAGTCAAAGAGCAACACTTGATCTGAGTTGTAAGCCAGCCGCAATTAGCTCGCATAAGAATTACAATTTCAAAAGTTCATGAGGTTGGATTACTTCAGCTGCATTTCAACAAGTACTAATTTCGCATGTGCCAGTCTCCTCGCAAAAATTTCATTTCTATGAATTTTTAATGATGCAAAGTAATTTTTTCAAGGTCACTGGGAGACCGAGTAGTTATTCAGACATTAAATTTGCTCACAGTTTCTTGGCAGCTTCGCAAGAAAGCGTGCAAGGGTGGTATGTGGTGGCAGTTGAGGGAGGGAAGAAGGATGGGGTAAAAGAGCAGACAGAAAGTTAAAGAAAAATCAGATAATCAACTTGATGGAAAGCTAACTTTGAAAACAAACTCATGGTTTTTATTCATGTCCTAAAAGTAGAAAGAAATGAAACTTGTGGCTTGGGCACATATATAATAATTTAAACCCCCTTTGTAGCATTTTATTCTATTTGAATAAAGGGGAGGGGGGAAAATAGCTAAAGACATCTCATTTTCTTTTGTCTTTTTTTAAGTCCATTTACGTCATGGCAGATTTTCCAGTAACCTAAATGTGGCGATATTGAAATGACTGCTTTACTTCATTAACCAGTTCTGTGAAAAAGCTGGCGTGACATTGATGGAAATTAACAATTCAAATGGCTCTGGCAGCCACGAGAGTGCCCGCTTCCGAATATTTCACCTCCTAACACCACCAAAATCCCGCTGCTACGGGCGCTTAGTGCCTGCCAGCCGTGCAGCACCGCCGACCCTGCTGCTTGGGACACACGGCTCGGAGCTTTTTGGTTTTTTCTCTTATTTGTCAAATATTCCCTTTTCTGGGCTCCAAGTTGCAATCGTTTATGAAGCAAGTGATTCCTGGGAAGACTCCCTGCCTTGCTATTGCAGCCTGCGCTGGGGCAGCTCCCGCTACAACACACATGGACAAAATAAACGTAGGAACATCACTGGCGAAACTCTGTAGCAGGGTAGATAATTCAGCCCAGCCTGAGGTCCTGATCCACCTCAGGAAAGCCACCTGTGTCCCCAAGCCTCCATGCCCGTGGGCTTGGTGGTGGTAGTGGGCACTATGCAGGGACGCGTAGTTTTTCCTTAGCTGGTTTACGCGCTTTCCCGAGGTGGTTTTGCATTGCCTGAACAAGCCGTGCTGCCTGTTCAATCTTAGCAGACGGGCAGCTTTCGCTATCAAAGAAAGGCTCTTGCAATAACCATCGTCCTCATCACCCCTGTCACTCTTCATTTGGGTGAGCCGCGGAGACTCTGCCTGGCAGCGGAGACACGGGGAGCGGGTGAGCTCCAAGAAAAGCGCCTGGAGGAATCTTTGGCCTGAGCACACATTTCCGATTCACCTGCATTTAATGCCGTTAATATTTCAGCAGCTGCAGTGCCAGGGTCAAACTGAAATTTTGCACTCTCTGCTTCACTCGGAAATGTCAGTCACAGACCTTCGGCTGGATTTCTTTTTTTTTTTTTTAACACGAAAATGAAAAGAGTAGCAAAAAGTTTACAAAAAAGGTCAGAATACTCATTTCCACAGCCTGTCATTTAAATACTGCTTCGTACAGGACCTGGTCTTGCCATCTGTCTACGATAGACAACGTTTCCGTGCAAGCCAAGGGGAGCTGTACACCCACCATTGCTGCTGGATCTCTCTGCTCCAGCAAAATCCAGAGCAGCACTGAGGGTGGGCTACACAAACCACCCCGTACCTGGTTTGTAAACCCAGCACCCGAGAGGAAGTTCAGTGTGAGCTGTATCCACACACGTTCCTCCGTACAACCAGAATGTATACTCTTAAGTATATAGAAAATGATCCTGTGGCTTTGCTTTCCATTTCTTTTAGAGAGGTAAATTTTAAGCCTTCAGATTTCTCAAATAGAAGTCAATCCCTTATGAGACTTCGTCCCTTTCTCTCATTATTAATGTTATTTATCTAGGGGGAAAAAAAAATGCACTGCCTTGATTTTTTCTGAAAAACTAAAAGTTAAGCAAAAAAACACCTTGAAAAGAGCCTCTGGGGTTCCTGCCACCTTTCACGCATTTTGAAGACGTAATCAATAGAGGATACAGGAGGATCGAGTCTATGGCTGGGTCTGGTCTGTGCTTCCCACGTTATTCCTGATAGCGCGACCTTCTCTGATCAGTAGGGACTCTGGGGGACTTCCGAGGGTGTCAGCAAGTCACAAGAAAGCTTAGCAAAAGCAATTCAGATAAGAAAGTGCTTAATGAACTCAGATACACAAAGAGGACTCTGGATTACGATTGAAATATTCAGTTATATCCCTTATTTTGAGCTGGCTCATCCCCAGAAAGGTGGTTTGGAGCAAAACCCACCTGTTGACTCTTTTCATATGTACATTGTTTTTGCACTCTACCTGACTGGACTATAGCCCTTTCTCTCCTTTAACATATGAGACCAAATTCACCACTGCTCAACCATCTCTTATAAATGAGCTTTTTAGTTATTGTCTGTAGAGCTGGTGCTTCAATGTCTCCTATCTCCCTCCTGCAGATGCAAAACCCTAGACAAAGGAGTACCAAAATGGACTTCTCATTTCTCTGAAGATTAATGATTCATACTGGATAGGTCAGCTATAAATTTAACAAGATTCCTTTTTTTCCCCTCTCTGACCAGATATACCAGGAGCAGAATTAGAAGTTAAAAAATTAGCTGTTTTAATGAAATAAAATTAATAAATACTAATAATAACATTCCCAAAACAATCCTGTGAGCTAAAGAATTAAAATTTAACTATTTTATGCAAAGAATAAACACTATAAAAGTCTGGTTGATTGGGAGAGGTTCGCTATTTACGGCAAACAATGAGCAAGATGGATCTAAAGAGATGTGTCTCTCCATCTGACGTTTGGGCACTCTAGTAGAAACTCTAGACTCATTTTCCTATTTTGAAAGGTGGAAAATAACCTTTATTGCAGAGTAAAATAGGCAAAAAAAGGTGATATAAGGCTCTGATGATCAATCTCAAGTCTTCCTCTCCCTCAAGGTCCCTCTTAATTCAAAACTCAGCCTAATCCGGGTCTACAGCGTTATTAAAACCGCAGTGTACGTCATGTACGTGACAACTCACAAGTGCAAAGCTTTCCTGCCGCTGACCTTGTGAAATGCCACAGGATGGCACAGTAGATCTGATCAGAGGCATTATAGCCACCAAAGTGCAAATGCTACCATATAAACCAACAAAAAATACTCAGAGGTGGGCAATTTCTGATTCCCTCTCCCCTTTTATTAGTCTGCTGGGGATGGTGGGGAAGAGCTGCCTGCTAGGAGCTTCATTAATTTTTATTTTGCCAGCTAATTCCCCATCAATTGGCTAATGAATTTTATGATGCAGACTCTATAGCTGAAAAATAAACATGCAATCAAATGAATGAGGTATAGATTCATAAGGTTAAAAACGCTGAATTTTAGAGTTCATAAAAACAATGGAAGCATGTGAAGATTATCAACACCAGAAAGATTTTCTGACCATCCAGCTTATTTTTCAAGGCTTAAAATGTGTATGGGTTGGGGGTTTTTTTGGTTGTTTTTTGTGGTTGTTGTCGGTTTGGTTGGTTGTTGGGTTGGGTTTTTTTGTTTTGTATTGTGGGGTTTGGTTTTGTTTGGTTGTGTTTTTCTTTTTTCCCTTCTTGATTAAGACAGGATAGTCAGCTTCATCCCTGTCTGCAGTCATTTCCTACTTAATTTTACTTTCATAGCATCCTGTCTGAATTTCAAATGCTTAAGCAGAATTCCAATGATCATCAGTGATAACGCATGATCTGTCTAACATGAATAGATAGGTTAGATTAAATTCACATCTACTAAAAGTTAATATCCCTTTAACAAAGGACCTGCAATCATTTTGTGTCTCAATGTGGGTACTTAGTTCTGAAGCAGTGCTAACCTACCTATAGAAAAACCTTTCCAAACTAACTTTCTGTAAGACAAATGACAGCTCTGATTTTTTTTTTCTCCCCTTAATATACCAGTCCGAATCCTGCAAGCCAACGCACGGAGATGCCCTGTCCTGCTTTTGCAGAGGTCTTCAGAGCTCTACGTGAGAGCAGGGCTCTGTCAGCCTGCAGACATCCATTGGCAACATCCAGCACTTAAAAAATAACACTTTTTCCCTTCCACATTTCCATAATGATTCGCTACATTTTATTTTGACACTCAGTCCTCAGTCACAAAGCGAAGGGAGGTGGACAAAATCCATGCCGGTGCCATATCATTTTCATCTTTATCTTCCCACTGTGCTGAGAAGGGCAGACAGAGCAGCTGTGCAGATGAAGGCTGGATCAGCCCTGTGTACTTGGAAGAGTATTTTGCTGTGGCCACCTGATAGGTAGCGCCTACCCTAGGAGAGAGTTTAAGCAGTGGTATGAAAAACAAACAGAACGCAAAGATCTCCAAGTACGGCTGCACCAGGATAATAGGCAGCTGCCATTGCATCCAGCTCACCCAAGTATGAAAGAAACGTTTCTCCATCGCACAGATGGGACAAAAAGATACAAGGGAAAGAAGTGTAGAGTTGGCTCTTTATTCAAGCATTTTCACCCATGTTTGTTTTTGAGACAGTCAACCCCTCACCTTAGTAACAAACAAAGTCCACCTGGACAACCTGTCTGGGGGACCCTAAGGGTGCCTCCTTCCAAAACATGGGGCTCGTGCCAGGAGTTCCAGGGAGCCTTTACCAGCCTTCACAGATGCTGGATTTCCTTCCCTGGCCTTCGCAGTGCAGTTCTTGTGTGAGCTGTCCCACTGCTCGCAAGGAGAATGGGGAGAGCAAGCAGGAGGCACAGCATGGCTTCACAAAGACCTTGTGAAACACCAGTGCTCGCCCACCGGCTTCCCCTTCCCCACACACCTACACACAGCCCCAGGGAAGCTCGTGGCACCACAAGAACCCTGTTTGTCCATTGCTGAGCTTTTCTGGGTGTTATTTTTCTCTTGCCTGACGCTTTCCTGAGCTGCAGCTTCAAGTTCAAAAGAAAACATTAATGAATTTGGTTGTTTTTCATACCTTCTACTTTATGAGAGAAAATATTCTCATTTCTCACATGTTCTAGAAAAAACCAGAATTCTGCCTTCCGTTGTTCCAAAGGCTGAGTCAAGGCAGAAACATTAATTTTAACCCATTGTAGTTCTTTTTAAATCAAAACTAATTTCTTAAAGGATCATATTGGCAAGAAGGCATTGCACAGTGAATATCAGCAGCAATCAGTGTGGTAATGAACCTATTGTGTTAACCCTCATTACGTTATAATAGACATATTTTACTTAGACATCCTTACAAGCTCCACTTGAAGAAACAAGTTCCATATATTGTCAGTCACTGGAAATAACTGGACTAAATACCTCTTTCTGCAGGCAACGTGTGACTCTAAATACATGATGGCACTAGAAACCATGAGTGAAAGCCTGGTCATGGCAAGGCTAAAGGAAGCTTTGCCTTTAGGGGCCTATGCCCACACCTAGGAGGATGCAAAGGGACATGTGGGGTGGTGGCAGCCAACCCTTTGGGGTCTGGCCCTGCACTGGGACTCCCGCAGGTGTCTTTGAGGGTGTTACAGAAGATGGTGGCTAAATTAATTTAAAGTTGTCAAGCGATAAGCGAATTCCCCATGCACACCAGCCATGCCCACAGGCACCTATATGGTTTTGGGCTTCTTGGATATTTTGGGGATTGCAGGGGTTAATGATTGCCCTCAAACCCCCGGGAAGCGACTTGAAAAGTTCCAGAGTTCAAGCATAGTGCCATAAGCAAGGTGCTAAATAATAAAAGAGCAGCCTTGTACAAGGCTTCCCGGCAGGGGATGAGCCTGCCAGGAGCTCCACCTGGGCCGATGATCCAGACGGCGACGCCGGCAGCATAATTTCTACAGGGTGTCAGAAAATGCATTACAACTAAGTGGCATCACTCTGAATGAAATCTGTATGGGTCAACTGCAGGTTAAGCTAACAAAACAATAAAAAATTTAAAATCTAACAATCGCAGAGCCCCCCAAGCACTCAAGAGAAGGAGCAATGGGTGGTTTCTCACATGGACAAAGGAATGAGTCCCCACCTCCCAAGGGTTGGCCTCTCCAGATGTCAAGTAAAATACATTTTTGTTTTTCCAAGTAATAGCAAGACGTTTGCCCTAAGTGGGTTTCCTCAGCTTATCGCCTTGAAAAGTGGTTCACGACCTTCCCTTTTGTTAGTGAGAAGGATCTCAAATGAGAATGTTTGAAAACATGGCCTACAATGAAGTGCTCGCTATGAACCTGAGCAGTGGGGAGATCCCAGTAGAAAGACTCTCACTTTCTCTACTACTATTATATGTGGAAAGCATGTGGAGGATTTGGCACCATTTGTTGACAACTGTTAGCATGCACGCATGCTTCACGTTGGTGCAGCAGATCATAAGATAATAAGCGAGTATGAAACATATTTCACCTCACAGCAAGTTTTGGAGTATTTCTGTGCAATCCCAAAATGTTTTCTGCCTGGCAAGTTTACGTAGATCACTGTACACGGTTTCATTAGCAATGAACTTAGGTTGTGTTTTGATTTTGAACCTTGTGTTTTCCATTTAAAGCCCAAAGGAATGTTATCTGTATACACTCCGCTAATGGACTTCAGAAACAATTTTAGTGCTTTTAGGACTTCTGTATATTTTTTAACATTCATATTTGTAATGAAAAACTATTCTGAGTCAAAGACACATTATTAAGTTAAATCTAGATATACCTGTATATATTCTAATGAAAAGGTTTCAACCAAGTCTTAAAAATATATATTTACTTTAATGAAGTTAAAGTGGGAATAAACTATTTCATTAGCTCTCTCAACTTCAAGAGCTACTCAGTTTTTTTATAATTAACTTGGAACAATGGCTTTATTTAAAAGCCAAATGAAATGAAATAAACATCAGAATAGAGGAATGGAAATCCAAGTAGCAGAGTGCTGTGCTGGTCCACAATGATGTCTCCTCAGTGAATGAAAACCAGTAATGGAAAGCCAACAGAAAGAGAAAAAGCTTGAACCTGTTCAGATTCATATCAGTATTAAAGTGGAAACAGGAGAAGGTCACTGCCTTAACCCTGTTCGAGTGAAAAGCAAAAAACTAAATGTGTTCATTGCAGTTTGTAGGTTATTTCCTACTTGAGTAATATGTAAAATAATAAAGAATATCCCTGAAATATTACCCAGCTTTGTCTTAAATATATATATAGAGAGCGTTGCCTTCTCTTTACAAATACTATTAGCTTGCATATTTCTTTATGAGTACAACAATTCAACTAACAGACTACATCACCACTCTAGGTTCTCTTTAACACATTCTTAAACTTCATAATTATTATTCCTTTCCTTTTCTGTGCTGCCCATCCTGCTACTGCTGGGTGACATGAAGGGACTTGCTTGTTAGTGACTGCAATTACACAATGTCCAGACAGTGCTTTTCAGTGAACAAAAACACATATGCACACACAAAAATTTAAAAAAAAAAAAATCTGTCGTAAAATACTTTTCCAGGGCTGACAGCAAGTAGTAATTTTTTTAATATATATAAATATGGGTAAAGTCCAAATTTTACAGTACCTTACACACTTGTTTTTTGTTTTAACTTAGAACCACCCCAATATCTATCTATTCATCCATCAATCCATCCATCCATCTATCCGTGCTGATAAACCACCCCCCGCTTTTTTCATAAACAGCTCTGCTAATTAACTCCCACATTGTAGCAATCTTCCCATTACAGAAAAAGGAGAGAGAGAGATTGAATTTATCTATACGTGATGAACAAATGCCCTGGAGAAGCTCTTGTAATCTATCATGTCAATGTAGATGAACTCCTCGGGATTTCTTCTCTTTGTTTTACCGTCCAATAACAGTAAAAGTAACACACAGAAGAATCCCAGTACTTAGGCTACACAGCTAATCAACATCGGGAAAGACATTCAAGGTTGCTCTGCATTTATCCTTTTTTGAACAATAAAACTTGGGGGTGACTGCTCCTGGGTTTGAGATCTAATTACTCTAACAATTAGGCTCATCAGTGCATTTATTATTATTAAGGAATGATGACAGAAAACTGGTCTCTAGCTGATTAAACAAAACAAAGCACTAATTGAGAAGAACAGCAAGAAAGCAGATCATAACAGGTGTCTTTCTAAAGACACATCTTTTTACATAGATAAATAGCCCAATATTTCAAAAAGACTGAAAAAAAGATTAAAAAAACCCCAGAAGGTCAATTACTTCAAGTATTAAACTTTGATGTAAAACCAAACAGAAAGAAGCCAAATCAGGAGAGATACAGAATAACCCTGGTCTCCTTATCTGCCCCTGTCCCCTCACTTTATACATTTTCAGTAAGCAAGAAACTGTTTTGTTTTGTGTTTTTGGCTCCAAAATCCACTTAAATGAAGAGACCGTGGCTTTTACTTGGTAAACATCCCTTAAAAACTGTCTGCGAGGAATATTATTTGTAAAAATATCATGAGATGCAAACCATTAAGCAGTCTCCAACTGGTTATTTAACTCAAACCAAACTAACAATGATGGTTCCACTCATGGAAAGAAAATAGGACTTATTCACTTCCAATGGAGAAGGAAACACCGGGTAGGATGAAAGTAATCTACTTGTATGCAAACTGCTACACTTTCTTGATCAAAAAGAAAAAAAACCACCAGCTCTGCATTTCTCAGACCAGCCCCCCCCTTTTTAATGAAGTATTTCAAAGCTATGCATACATAATGCAGCTGCCAAAATATTTGATGTGGGTTTAATGCTGATGAGTAAAGCAATCGGAAGCTTTTCGCAGGAATTATAAACTTTGGATTTCTGATGATGTTGAACAGACAGATAACAAACAAACATTCAGGCAGGAGACTTTGTGACCACATTTTACCACAGTCACAATGAGAAACTCCTCTAACGAAAAAAGCTACCAAGAGTTAGTTAAGCGCTTTCTGAGATGCTCGGCTCCTTTTACTGTGTGCAGCACCATTTCACAGAGCGCCAGATTAATCTAGAGTTCTGCCTGTTCTAAGCGGCATGATGCAAATAGAAATTCACCTTTCAATCACTTTTGCGGGTTAATGACACTGAGTAATAGCACATTAGCAAAGTGCCACTCCAGACACCAGTCAGGCATGCCAAACAGATAATCTGACAAACGTTTCAGATTCATTTTCCATGAACAGAAACACCGTTCGGGCTTATTAACTAGCAAATCTGCATACGGTGCAGTGTAGAGCACAGAGGTTCCATTAAAAGTAGCAATCTATCTCATTAATGTAATATATAATGGTATTTGGCCTCTTCTATTGTTGCAAAATTAAAAAAAAAGCTCATATTCTGTAATGTTGTAGTATATTTGCACTAATTGCTTCATATACTCTGCTCAAGATTTTGATGTGGAGGAATTTCCCCCACTGGGTTTAGAGAGAAATTATCTTTTCAGTTACCATCACTTTCAAGAGCTCAGATAATTCAGGTAGCCTTTCAAAACTACCCTCTGTCCTCACTTCATTTTCCCTGTTTCTATTAAATGCAAAAGCAGTGTATCTATACGTGGTCTTCACGGCTCTTACTTCACCTCTGCTTTTACAGATGTTATCTGAGCATGAGGAACAGTAGAGTTATAGCAGCTGATCACTCAGTCCAAAATCAATAGAAGAGGAACAGGATTTGTCTTTATCTCCAGCCATATTGATAACCAAATGGGAAAAGGGGCAACTGAAAAAGAACAGTTCCCCAAAATGTTCATTCCAAATCATAAGTAAAATTACTTGAGTGCTTTCACAGCTTTTAAATATCAATCTTACTAGAATGTTAGAAAACAAGAACGTTGCTAAAACAATACATGAAAAGCAAACTTCCCAGCATGTTTATCCCAACCCAATTCTAACAGTAACCACATGTACTGAAAACACAATTCAAAGCACCACTCCCATCCAGAAAGCAGAAACGAGGCTGTCTTATCCATATGTCAGCTCAATTCATAATTTTTTTAACAGCTGGGATTTGGAAAACTATCTATAGAGATTTCCTTTGTTGGCTAAATCTTAACCATCTTCCTTTATCTAGCTTGTTCATTTCAGTTCTTTGGATCATGATAAAATAGCAGTGTTTTAATCTGGCTTTTTTCCCGTGTAAATATTGGGTGTGAGCGAGGGGGAAGCAACTTTTTTGGGTTTGCTTGGTGTGTCTCAACACATTTCTAGCCACAGGATCCCTCCCTTGCAGTGTTCTACCTCTGGGACTGGGAGTCACGGTCCATGACCATTTATAATAAAAGGTAGGTGGGATAGCAGCTTTCTGCCCTTTTGATGGTCACCCTGTGGCTTTCTTCAGAGCTTTTGTTTGGAAATATGGCTGCAGGTGATGACTCCCATGGACCACCAGGCTGCTTGGCCACGTTGCAATTTTCTTTAATGCTGAATTTGGAATTACAAAGCTGCGATTTGCTGTTCTGGATTTTCCCTTCTGTCCTGAGCTGCTCCACTTCGGGATATCAGAGGCGACCAGGGCACGTTCTCATGCTTGGTCTCAGATCGAGGGAGCCCAGCTCTATTTTTTCCATTTTTGTCTTGCGTTTTATTTTGCATCCATTTTACAGTGCTGTGCAGAGAGTAAAGAGGACATGTCATGGTGGTATGACATTGCCAGGCTTCCTCCAGATTATTTCAGGAAGGATTTCAGGTTTGCGTCACTGGGTAATCAAGTACTCTGCTTTATTGTTCGTTATATTGAATGTCTCACGCGCTATTTCCTTTAGAAATGCCTCAAGTGCCCACGTTGGTTACGATTCTTAAATAACGCAGTTTTTAATGACACTGCAGGGTATTTAACAACAAAATACTGCTGCAATAATGGGATGGCAAATAAACGCGTTATCGATTAGTTCAGAATTTGTGATGAACATGATGTATCAAGGCTCAGGAGATTCAATCACCAGCACATTTGTGAAGACCCTGGGACATTACAGGCAATTCTGTTAATTTTTCAGTCTGCCTCTTCTGCAGAAGGAGGAGGAAAATACTCCCTTATCTCCAGGCTTTTTGCCTGCTCAGGCAAAGCAAGCTCCTTTCCACTGGAACAGCTATGGCACATTGAGCAGTCCAGCCAAGTAAACCCCAAGCTTGCGTGCATGCAAATCTGCTGCTACGAAATATTAAATCCTTTGTTCTAACTGGGATCTAAGTTATGACTGGTTCAGGATTTAGTCCAATAGACAGTGGGTTCCTTAAACTGATAGTTCACAGTATTCCACATATTGGTATGTACACCAAGCCAGTCGAAAAGCCTCGCTTTCCCTTGAATCCTATTCATTGTTTTACATATATTACAGTCCACAGAGACTCAGCAACAGAGCAATTAAGAAAACAAACTGTAGAAATGGACCATTTAAGGAAGAAAAGCAGAAATGTCACCACCAGCCTTTAAACATATGGCTCTCCATGGTCCTCCTTGCGCCATGCAACTTCCACTGCTCCATCAGCCCCAGATGTCTGCTTATTTTGGAGGAGAATTTGCTTAGAAAATCTCATGACCAGCATGATTTCATACCTCATTAGTGCTGTCCTGACGCAAGTAATGGAAATAAAAGTCCTGGAAGCCAGCAATTCTGTACACATGCAGAAGCTGCTTGCTTATTAGACGCTTAAGGAAGGTGATGGAAACTGAAAAGAGAATAACGCAGCAAGGGTAGGATAAAGGTAACTATCAAAAAGAGAGATTATAGTAGGCACCAGTGGTATTTGCAGCTTAAGGGAGTGTTGTCTCTATCACCTGGGGATGAGGAAAACAGCTCACTGCTTGCCCAGTTCTGCTGTTAATTTTTGAGGTTTTATACCAAACTGCACTGCAGAAGCAATATGGGTTTTAAAAAAAAAAAAAAAAGGCAACTCTTAATCTCTTCTAAAGCTTTCTTTTGCAACTAAGATCACGTCAGCAAGGTTACAGCGCTGCCCCACAAACACTGGTGTGTGCATGGGCAAGAGGGAAGAATCTGGTGAGGTGGGTAATAGCCAGCAAAGGAAGGATGGGGAGCACAGAGAAACCCCCTAAGTCAACTTTGCTGCCAAGGAAATAATAAATGTTCTATATGTGGCTGCTCCTTCTTTCTCCATTATCAAAACAACCTGAGTTTGTGCAGAATGGCCTTGTGATGTCAAAGCAGTATCTTCTTGATGTGGTAACACCTTCTACAGATCAACAGTGACACAAATGGCGTTTCTAATCACGGCCAATGAGGAAACTATTTTGAGTGAGGATGTGGTCATATATGGTCTTAAAGAAAGTTTGTAAATGCACATAGACCCAAACAGGAATACTTTGGTCCTGAAAGAGGAGGGAGGAGGAGTGGAGGAAAAGCAAAAAAAAGGAAAACGAACAATAAACCTGCCACAAGCACTATCGCCTGAGGGGGATTCCCCCACCCTGCCCTCCCACCACACCCGACTCCATACTTCTTAGAATCACAGAATCATTTCAGTTGGAAGAGACCTCAGGATCATCGAGTCCAACCACAGCCTAATCAAACTCCAGCACTAAACCACGTCCCTAAGAACCTCGCCTAAATGCCTTTTAAACCCCTCCAGGGGTGGTGACTCCACCACTGCCCTGGGGCCTGTTTAACACAAGCAGCAGTATTTCGGTTATCTCTGAATTTCGTTGCATAGGAAAATGAAGGCTGATCACTCAACAAAACCATTAACACTAAACATCAACATAAGAAATCCAGCAAGGAGCCACTGGTACACTTAGGACATGTGCCAAAATGACCTTCAGCACAACGCTCTTCCACTGCTGCTCCTGCCGGAAAGCAAACACCCAGGCCCCATTCCGATGGGCCAGGACATGCACTCGCAAGCAACTCCAGCTCCATCAAGCATAAGGAGTCATCAGTCTTGTAGCGGCACATAACTCACCCCGTCATTTCCACCCTTGTGTGGCAGCTGACCTCCTGTGGAGGCGGCTGAAGGGGGCACGAATGGTTTTTGTCAGCCCACTTTGTTTAGCAGCTATCAAAATCCAATCAATGCCTCCTCCATTGTCTTTGCTTTCTCCTCCTTCTGTACTTCACTGCACCACCGCTGCGGGCTTCGGACTGTGATTTATCACCAGGTTCACAAGGCTGCTGCTTCATGGGAGCAATAAGCAAGAGTGTAATTCCAACAAGTTTGCTTTTCGATGCATTTTTGCTGAAAGCAACAGCTATATCCACGCTGCCCTTAAACATAACTCAAGCCCCAGCATTTCCAGAAAGAAGAGACAGAAGAAAGGTTTCAGAAAAAAATGTTTTGTCCTTCCCTAACTCTTCCTTTTTTTGTCCCTGTACCTCTGCTTAGTGACCCAGAGAATGCTAAGAATAAGACTGGCCGGAGCAGATTGGCAGGGGAAAAAGA
Source organism: Pampusana beccarii (assembly GCA_013399365.1). Taxonomy (NCBI): domain Eukaryota; kingdom Metazoa; phylum Chordata; class Aves; order Columbiformes; family Columbidae; genus Pampusana; species Pampusana beccarii. The sequence continues at coordinate 999,380 of VWYH01008560.1, read as the reverse complement.
AGTCATATAATAAATTCATTCAAGAAAATAGTATTTTATGCTCACCAAAGGCAAAGCTTATGCAATAACCAATATTTAATTACTCACTGAGCTCTGATCCTACAGTCCTAACACAAGGTCTGTTCTGCGGTAGCATACAGAATATGGTCCATCATTCTCAGAGGTACTAAAAGCCCTCACTTTTGTATAAGTGGTTATAGATCTTGTTTCTACATAAAATTTCATGCTTTTATAAAAGCAAATTCCAAAGCAAATGTAACTTTTCTGAGCCATCATTACCCAGGGTTTTATTGCCAGGCTTGTTATCTCTCCTGATAATCACCAGGTCCAGACACTCCGCTGAGCCTCGACTCTTCTTCAGAGCCTGGTAAGATTTATTTTAGTGCCTGACACTGAAGTAAAGTACACTGCCCTTTAGTTTCTGCATACATTTACTGTATGGCAAATTTGCCCCTCTGTTTTATCTCATATCTCCTCTTCCTTGTACCCACCTCACACACCTGGTTGAGTTGCAGCCAGCAAGAGTGTTTTATTAAGAAGTGTCTAGGACGACGCCTGCTTTTTTCTGCCACATGTTTGCAATGAACCCAGTGCAATTAAGCCCCAGTCTTTAAATGTGGCCTCTAAGGACCACAGTACTAGAAATAATGCAGCATTATAAACAATGTTGTCACAGGAAAACTCACATTCTCTTCCCTTTTACCCCAAGGGCCCCCGCAGGATGTGTGGTTGAGGGTGGGAAGACGAAGAGCTCTAAGTTAGGAACCTGTGCAGCACCATTTCAATGTGCTTTTGGCAGAATGTGGGAAATAACAAACCAACAGAGAACGAGCACCACAGCATGCCAGTATGGATGTTACCTCTTATACTGGGTCCCATGGCTAACGCTACAATATGAGAATGAAATATACCAAAAGTTTATTCCGGGTGATGCAACATCGCACCGGACACTGCAGGAAGACCGAGGCATTGAAACAATTTGAAGGCTTAAATGAATCCTGAGCTTCCTTTTAAAAGCTTAAGGAACAGTTGAAAAGCCTAAAATGAACCTGCCTCTCCACTGCATACAGTTTCTGCTCAGACAAACAACTACAGAAGGGACGTGTCAGNCCTGCCTCTCCACTGCATACAGTTCTGCATGGGCAAATTTCTGCTCAGACAAACAACTACGGAAGGGACGTGTCAATACGTAAACAAGATCAATCCACCCCCAGGCTGTTTCTCTGCACCGATGCTGTATTTCAAATGAATCCAGTCGTCTCAAAACAGTTTGAGAATATCTGACACTCGTAATTCTGCCCTCTTCCATCAAACGAGGCATTTCAACTATGTAAAATTTATATTCCACTTACATTCACTACTATCCTATTACTGAAGTGTCTCTGATGAAAGTTCTTGCAGAAAGAAGCAAAAATTCATTAACTCACTGCCACTAGCCCACTTGAGGGAAAACCAGGTGTCTTCAGGAAAAAGAATTTTCTTAAGAGAGATGAAATACAAAATTCTCTTTCAAAATGTATATACATTGCATACATGCATACATATACGAAGAAGAGAGAGGTAGGAGAAATACAAATCAGAAAATATTAATTGCACAGAAGGTAGCAACAATAACATGAAGACTTTTATCCTGAAGCACTTCATCCTGTAGCACAGAGTATTCATTTATTAAAGAGGCTCAGGAGAGCTAAACCAGACCAGCCGGCCTCAAACATGACTATCAGTACACTTCTTAACATCATCAGTCGCTTAATGTTGCATTGCCAGCATCATGTTTGTTTTGCATATTATGGCTTTTCCACAGAGTGCAGAGTCGCAGCAGATTTCTGAGATCAGAGGAGGGCATGCGAGCAAATGAGCCAGACAGATAAGCCTTATGACATCTCCTGTATCTCTTGATCTTACACACTGGCAGCATCTTCTGCTTTCTGCTCACTGCTTGAAGAACAGCACAACGCTTACCAATGAGTAGTGATTAGTACAGGGTTACCAAAGAATTCAAAACAGAAGGTTTTAACTTCTGGATAATGCACTCTATCAAGCAAGTGAAGCCAAATCTCCATTCCATGGATATCAGTGACTTTTTCCTCACTGACTTCTTGTGGGAACAGACTTGGTTCACTGAAGCTTTCCTGTTCAACTCTGTGCACACCGAACAGCTTTGGAGCGAGTTACTCGGCTTGCAGAGGGATGTTACCAGGATAAACAGCACAGGCCCAACCCTCGACCTTGCTGGGAAGAGGCAGGCAGAGGCCAGCCAAGGTCTGTCATCTCACACGTCTTACCTGCTTTTTGTTAATTGCTCTAAGATCAATGTAGCTGAAAGAAATTTTAAAACAATGCAGTTTACACTGCACAAGATAGGCTGTTAAGTCAAAATTCCTTCAGGCACGTACTGAGTATCGGTTTCCCTCTCAAAGCCATGACAGCGCATGTGCCTGAGTTTGGGATCACGTCAGACCAGGCATTATTTCCCCAGCCCTACATCAACACAAGCTCCTTGATTTCCCAGCTCTGTCCCCCATCCTGTTCCATTTTCAGGACACTCCTAGAGGAACAGGGCCTTTCTCCAGACAGCAGGCCAGAAAAATACGATTGTTTTCACCCTTCTACCAAGGTCAAGCATCCAGAAGCTGACTGCCCAGTACTGCCAGCCCAGCAGCTCTACAGTTTGGTTCTTTCTTTCTCATTTGAGCTCTGAGCACAGTGAGAACCCAAGCTCTGTACAATTTGTGAGACAGGACGTGCCAAAGATGTGGTGCCCTTGCAGTGACCCCCAACTCATTAGTCGAGGAAATGTCTTTATTTTACAATCACTCAATCTTCTACAAAAATGTAGAATTCACGTACTTCTGGGAACTGAAATTTTAATTGTGTTTGAAAGTCCAACTCCTACAAATGTAGTGTTGTGTTGAACAGACCGTGACTTGACTGGGGACTTAAATCACATGGAGGTTTAGGTGATGTATTGAAATGTATTCCCCATGCATTTATCTCAGCTTGGATAACGAAACTAAGCTGTTAGCTCCATTACTCGCTAAATATCCTTATGAAACAATTGTGCCATATTACAGCCAGCAGACTTGACTCCCATTTTAACACTGTTTATCTGCTCTGTCCTATGTCTTCTCTACACATACACAGATTTGGGGAGCTGTGCAGCGGAGGGATCATGTCTTCCTGGCAGCTCTGGGTAGGTCCTACAGCACGTTGGCTATTCTAGTATAAGCAGCAAATTATAAGAATTCACCAGTATCAAGTTTTAGGTTTCAAATCTTGCATGATGCAGCATAGGGAAATGCTTTCTGCCCTGCTACTTTCTTAAAAAAAAATAACAACAATAAAAGCACAAAAAAAACCTTTGCAAAATAAAGGCAAACAAAACCCCAAGCAAATCAATCTCTCTGAAAACAAAAATGTTTGGGAATACATCTTCTTTCACTGCTGGTTTCATGGTCCTTACTTCACTGTTCTCTTATGATCAGCCCAAGTAGATGATTGCAAATGATTGCAAAGGACCATTAAATTCTGCACAAGAGATCTTAAAATGGTGAAAGATACTGTCAGCTTGCTTTTGTTTCTTCTTAGCTCAGCACACAACACCAGTCACATGAAAGTAATTTAAAACAGATAAATTCCCATAAGAGATTGGCTGATATTTTCTTCACCTGATTTACGTAACGTGTTACTTTTAACTGAGACAGTGCACCAGCCTTGTGTATGCCACAAAGCAACAACAATAACAACAAAACCAAAACAAATCAACCAAACCACACAAAACCAAACTAATAATAATAATAATAGATAGGTAGATAGATAGATAGATAGATAGATAGATAGATAGATAGATAGAACCACACCGCAACACAAAACAAGGATCAACTAGTGGACAGAAACAAGCAAAACAGAAACGAGCACTTGAAATTCCCCTTGCTGCCATGCTTAATGCAGAACGGACAAACCTGAGCATCTTAATGACCAAGGAGCTGGGGGAATGCCAGACTATGGGGTACACTTGGAGCTCCACAGGATTAGGCCCTTCTCTTTTTCTCTCATCGTTCCTCTGACAGGCAGATGAAGGTGAGTTCCCAACTCGGATACAAGGAGGAGGGAATGTGCCACAGGGCACCGACGGGATGAGATCGCAATGTGTCCCCAAGCATCACCTCTGGGCTGCAGATCAGTGCAGTTGACAGAGAAGAGGTAACATTACCATATTACATGTGGAGCTGTGATTCCTCTCAACCCTAAAGCGAGCTTGTCAGCTCCTAAACACTAAACTCACTCATCATTGCTTTTAAGTCATGTAGAATAGGTTACTTCATTGTGCCATTTGTTTAGGGAAAGAATAAATGTGATGACCATTGTTTAAAATGTAATAAAAGCCAAAATGAAAGAGGCAGTTTTAAGCATTCAAGAACTGCAAGCTTGTAGGAGAGAACGCACTTTTTGTATCTACTGGTTGAATAACTTGAGAAAAAATATTTGCTAGGTAAGGATGGTTAGAGTGTAAGAGCTTTCTGCTGGCCTGAAACCAAAACCTAATAGGTAGCCTTTTTACAACAAATCATGAACAAACTACACTTGATTTGTCTTCTTGTCCATTGATTGTATTGAAGATATAAGTAGTTATTGATGTTATACAGTAAGTACAAAGCTGGACAAAAAAACCCTCTAGAGTTTTATGTGCTGTAAAGTGACAAATGACTGGCAAGAAGGAAAACTTGGGGGGTGCTTTTTGGCCATGTTATACTTTCAGCTCATTTCTGTCATCTACAAGAGAATACCTAACATTCGAAAAAGTAACAAGATTCTCAAAAACTTCCTATACATATATATATGGAATCTAACTCAAAAGTATGTATTTTTAGGAAAGAATGCAATATTACTCTTTCTCCAGCCCGCATAAAGGAAGCTGATGGCTGCTGATACAAATCACTGTATAAAAATGTGATTTAACTATTTCTTTCTCTCTATATATCACATACAAAGATTATCTGACATGCAGTCTAATTTGGACCGGAATTTAGAGATGAGTGAATTATGATAAAAATTCTGCAGTAATTGAGTAATAATATATGCAATTACCTCAACAAATAAATCAAGTCAGTAGGTGAAAGCATTAACATAAGGGAGTTGAATTTGGTGACCTCTGAGACATAGACTCAGCTCTCAAGTCCGGTGCTAACTAACTGGGCTTCCCAGGGCATATGAAACACATCTGACCCTTTCATACAGACTTATTTTTGCCTATAATTCCATGCAGTTCACATATGACTTCAGAGATGTTGGCACATTTTATTAAGGACATGAACGATTAATTATGACTTACTATAAGACAGGCACAGCTCTTTTTTTTAATTGCCAGATAACATTTTCTCTTCATACCTAAGAGCCAGACTGTATGCAGCAGGTTGCTACAAATAAATGTAATGATTTATGGATCGCGGATCCCCATGAATAGACGGTGCACTGGGTGCAGGTCTCAAACTTAGAGTTCGCTGTCCTTTCAGACATCCATACATCTGCTACAATACATCGCATGGCTATGTAAAGGACTTAGGGAGTAAGAACGACAGACATTTGCAGACCCCTCTCATTCAACTCGACTGGTAACTGTCAGGAGTCAGGACAAACCTGATTTTATGGGGAGTATCTCGTATCCCACAAGCTTAGCCTGAGCTTTATTATTGTTCTGAACTAGTTTGGGTCTTTGGGACTCCTGAAACTTTGCAATGGAACAATTTGACCCAATGCTGCAACTCAATCAAATTGTGTTAATTTATGAGGAAGGTGTCTTGTCATATAATGACATAAAAGCATGACAGGACGTGCCTTCATCACACATCAACACAACATGACACGAAACTACAGCGAGATGAAGTTATTCCATGCAGTACAACAAATATGATTAAAACTAGTGAAAAACCAAAGGGAAAAACTGTGAGATGTGTCAACTGCAGTGACAAAACAGCCTGTAGTACGAATCCCTTGGAGTCCGGCCAAACCAAACAACTAACAGAGACAGGATCACACACTTGGAGATGTAAGAGTGGCAAGCGCGTACTACCCGGGGCGCTTCTCAGAAACGGCCCTTCTTTGCATGCATTTTTTTGGTGCTAATTTATTTGCCATTGATACAGTGCTGAGGCCAAGTAAAGTAACTCTGAATGTTACACACCATATACTTTAACTGCTTGCTGCCCTGCTTTGTTATTTCTTCTTTTAAAACCATGCCGATGTGAGTTTAACACGAACGGTCAACTTTTGCGAACAAGACAGTTAAGTGGAGAACAGCAGCCCTCTGAAAACTCGGCCAAGCCTGGAACAAAAGCAGGTTTTTAACAGCGAACATTGCAAAGTCTGTTAAATCATCCGATTTGTGTAATCTGAGCCACACCATGTGAGTTGTTTCCTCTCCGCTGGCCAACTCTGACTGCCACAAGGGTGAAGAGAACAGGGTTCCTTAGAAATGTCAACCTCTGTTTATCAAAGAGCTTTGTAAAATTACTAAAATAACATTTCAGCTACAGTGGCCTCCCTCAGAAACATGCCAAACGCTTCTGATAGCTCAATAGGTGCCTCAGTAGTCCCAGTATTCCAGGAATTTCCTACCTGGAAATTAGCAAGAAACACAAATCAATGCTCAGGCGCTGCAGCACCTAATGCCACGCTGGCAGCCGTACACGGAGTGCACGCTGCAGTGTCCTTCCTTCCACCAGGACATCGTTCAGCTCCTCTCATATCCCACTGCTGATTTTCACAGAGCTTGGAGAAACATCTCCTGGAGTCCCTTACCTCTTTCTGTTGAAATAGGCTATTTAAATAATGAAGTGACAAAGTTTTTGGAGGGGCAACCTGCCTGACAAAAGCAGAGACCTATTGGTCACATCTTTGAGAATACAAAATGTTTTCAGTTCGTCCACTGAAAGGAGAGAGGAGGAAATTGCAGAGACGGACAGGTCATGAGAACATTTTGGTGAAAATGTGCATGTAAATAAGTAAACTCTGGTTCCATTAGGGACGATGACAATTCTGCCACCACCGCTAGGGATGTCATGGCTTCACACTCTGCCTTTTCGTGACAGACACATCTGAGATTACAAAAAGTTCCCTTTCTATGTATTGATCTTTTTACCATTTTGCTGGTTCTCCAGTCACGCACTACTATGGTAAAGCAAACGTACACCTCAAGGAATGAGCTGCATTCACTAGCTCTAGACTGACTTTATACATGCTCCCCACACGTTCTCTCTGAGCTGTTAACATTTACTGGGGCTGACCTCCTCTGTGCCAGCTGTACAGCTCCAAGAGCTTCTCGCTGATAATTAAAAGTGACAGTGCTCCTCTCGGTTAAAATTAACAGAGGTGAAACTTAACAGAAACTGCCTACTCAAGGAGTCGCACCGCTCTCCATTATCAGACTCTAAATTATTAACTCGCCTTAGTTTTATCATGATTAATTATTAAAATTCAGCTGCTTGTCAACATATTCATCATAGAACTGATAGATTAGCAGTGTCTCGTGCTATATTGGCTGTGCTCTAAACACTGACCTTTTAGCAGTATTTCATGTCTCAAAAGGATTCTTGCAGTGGCACATTTTACTCAGGATAATAAAAGGAGAAGAAGGGAAAACAGTCACAACTACACTGGCAATGTAAGGCAAATCCTACCCTCCCTTTTAACCCAAACATCCAACTGAGCTAAGGGGGAAAACAAGAATCAAAAGGTAGTTGGTGTGTGTTGTGCAGCAAAAGGAGGTTTGGTCATATTCTCTTCGCTTTATTCCCTCAGCCCTCTTTCCTTTAGACTGAAGATTTGGAAGAACTGTTCAGATGCTACGTGCTGCTGAACTGCAGCAATGTTTGCCTCTAGTGTCAAGAGGCTACACTTCAAAGTATTCATTTCAACCCGTCCTATTCCTGGCACTAAAGACAAAAGACTTTGTAACTCGAGAAATTATTTTTTTTTTTTTTAATAGCAACAACTACAATTCTATGTAGTGCCCTGTATATTTAACGCTTATTGGAAAAGTCAGCTGAATACCACAGATTGGGATCAACCTCTTTCACAGATGCCAGTCTTCTTTTTTTTTTTTCCTCCTTTGAATGTTCAGAGCTTTGCAAGTCATTAGTCCATTAGCACAGAGTTAAAGCACGCCAATCAATGTCATTTAAAGCTGTAGGTCATCTCGGGTTTTCATAAACAATCTCAAGGCTAATGACAGCTATGTACCCTTCTGCTCTCATTTTCATTTCATCTTGAGCCTTCTTTGAAACATTAGATTTGGCATTTGCAAAGAAATAAACCCACTGCTGGTGCTACTTTTCACCAAGATAAAACACAAACTACGTTCTTAAAATTCATTAGGAAAATGCAGGATATGCTGACCTGGGTTTATTATTAAACTTTCTAATATCCTTGGTTTTACTGGGATGATTTGCAAGAAGCCATGACAGAAAGAACTGTAACTTTTTAGCTTTAAACACATTCTATTCAAAGGTTAGAAACAGTCTTGAGCTCAAGTTACACGACAGGGCAACAGTAAATTCAGGTCTGAGCTCCGGCCAGACCCCCTGCTCAGCCTTAGGCATATCACTTAATCTCTCAAAACTGCTCCATTTCTCCTTCTAAATGAAAACAAACCAGATTGCCTGATATGTTTCCCCCCGTTTTCTTTTTTTGCTTCAAAACAGCACAGTGGTGCAGACTATCACATTAAGCTGGCGGCAAGTGTGTCTTCCATCAACCTCCCGCTTTCTGCCTACCTACGGGGAAAGGCTCATTTGGGAAATAAACCAGCTGAAACCTGAAGCCCAGACCTAGAGCTTTCCATGAGGTATGAAAGGGTCATTTGCAAAATCTCATGCCATCCTAGCACCGGCAGCGGACAGGAGAGCGTATTGACTCCCAGTCTATCACATCCACATCCTCTTCATTTCTGTCCAGCTACCCAAACAATTCTTCATCAACCCTCATCTTATTCACAGGTAAGGTGGTGTTACCTCGGGCATACTGCGAGACCCTGTGTAGGAATCAAGCTCAGGAGTAATTCCCCAGCAACAAAGTGCTGCAGTGACCCCAAGCAGCTGCTTCCCTGAGCTATAAACGTGCGCTCAGAAGTTGTCCGTGGGCTGTAAGTGGCAAGATCAGCAGGACACACAAGGACTCCCTTTAGTGCTGGGTCTGGAGGACCATGCAAGGACACAAGGGTCGGGATAAGGTTCTTCCCCAGTGCTTGTTGCAAAGATTCATCGTTTTATCTCAGCTTTGGCAATGAAAGGATCCTTGGGGAAGGGAGGGAGAGTGCTTACTGATATGAAATCTATATTTTGTTTCATTCTTTATTAGGTTGGTTGAAAATTTTTAGACTTATTCCTTTTGCTCCCTCTCGAAAGAAAACTGGCATAGTATGCCCATAATGAAAACAATTTTATGAAATAAGCTCCTATCTCTGAAGCTTTTGCCATTTCTTTCCTCAGATGAAAGAGATAAGTTTCGATTCAGAAATGAATCCAACAGCCAATATTCATGACACTCAATGGATGTTTTTCAATAGAAATTGAAATTCAGGTCCCTCATCTGCGTTAGAATGGAGACTCAAACTTGTTATGCTTGAGCACCCAAACCGATGGGTGTTGGCTACTCTCAAGCAATTAATCCTCCCATGAACAGTTTCATAATCCTAAATGTCCTCTTTGACAGGTCTGTAGTTTCTAGCTCTACTAAAGCCCCTCATCTCATCTTTGCAACAGACAAACATCCCTACAGGTTTCTTTTTTAATGTCAGAAAAGTACGTATTTTAGAAAACAATATAAGAAAGGGAATTAGTGGAACAAAATCTGAAGGTTTCTCAGAAAACAGAAGGCATTCTCCCAGTGGACATTAAACTGACTTAGAAACACTATCTCTAGATCCTCCACACCGCTTTGCTAAGAGAGCTGAGCAGGAAAACAGAGCCATTTCTGCAACACTCTTGCACGAGTCCCAGCCTGTTGGTGTTCACAGCATCCAGTGTGTTGTCCACTTCCTTCAGGCCTTAAAATAACAGTTTTATTGCCTGGGAGGTTTTTGTTACCATTCAATCTTTATCAGAATAAGTTGGTCAAGTCAATGTAACACACATCAACTCTCCTCCTAATTCTAATGACAGAAATATTTTTGAAATACCATGGATTTGCTTTGCCTAACAGCCCTCCCACCCAAGCAAGCCATCCTAAGTAAAACAAGTGGTGTGCAAGGAGTTACTGCAAATGAGATAGCAGGGCAAGGAAACATGTTGCTGTGCACACTGATGTGCAAGGAGGCTAGAGAGCTGACAACCTTTTTTTAAAAAAAAAAAAAAAAAATATTTTGTTCCTCTCTCTTTTTTCCTTCCATCCTCCCTCCCCTTCCAGTACAAGGCATAACTTTAAATTATCTTGCACCAAGAGAAGAAATAAATTGTCTATTCCTGATTACACTCTTTTTAGAACCTGAAATAACCTCGCTTCCCTATGATTTGGTAAGTCACCATTTGATTTCTTATCCCTTAGGAAAAAGAAAGGTATTACTTTTGACTGGATAGATGAGGAAGAGCTACTATCAATTACCAGAGCTACAATTTCTTCTATCAACCCTGAAACAGCTCTCCCTGGTCTTTTATTAGGCCATTTAGAGGATGATGTGAAAGTGACAGTGAACCTTCTCCACCATTACTTTCCAACACTGGCAATCAGTGGCATGCTGATGGCATTTGTTAATTACTAGAGTGGTCAAGGCAAATAGAGAGTTTCGCCATAATAAACCTGATGTTGAGTGGAGGAGCATGTGCAAGGAGATGGACTCAATTCATCAACTACATGTCTTAGCTGGGGAAAAAACAAAACAAAACAAAACAAACCCATATACAACTTTTACGAAGACTGAAAGAGGAGTGGAGCCAAATGGAGAGAATGTGGAGATGCCATTAACCACAGCCTAGCACACATATCCTTGGGGTAGATCTGTGGGGTTTTCCCCTATTATCATTTCACTTTTGGGCATTCAACTATGTGGAGGTCCCTTACAGCCACGAATGGCCCAGGAAGAGCTCTGACCACTGATGGGCAACAGAGAAGCCAGTTGATGGCAAATCATTACCATCAAAGAAAACAAGACACAACAAAACAAAATAAACAAAAAGAACCCCACACCTTTGTTCCAATTGCCAAACCGGCCGACATCCACCACTAGTCTAGTTTACAACAGTCATTTCAGGCACCAGCCTAGGCTTTGGTACACGGTATTTATCAGCAGAAACCCCACCTCTCAGCCTGCTCCACTCTCCTCTCCAGCTCTCCACATTGCCCCACACTCTACAGAGAGCAATTCCCTGATAATCAGAATCAGGCATTGATATTATGAACCTTTTCATTACTTGTGGTGTATTGCTGGTTTGTAAAATACAGATTAAACGTAGAGTCATGCTGTGCCTTACATCAGGCGAGTGTTGTTACATGTTTATTAAGAAAGTTATTTAAAAGGGAGATCATGCAGTGAATTACTGATCCTGCACAACCTACTAAAAACTGGGTGATGAACCAACATAATCATCATACATCAGCTTCGTATTACCCGATTTAGGGTAATTTGTATTCTCTGCTTCTGTGTAAACAGAACGTCACTTACTGCACCGTCAAACTTTATTTTAACAGTTAAAAGGTGGGTTTATTATTCATAATGCTAACAATTGGGAGCAACGAAAATGTTCCATACGCCAGAAATCAAAACCTGTTACCATGGAATTGGTTACAGGAAATTTAAAGCAAATTGAAGCTCTGACAACATTAGTTTTAGACTGGGAAACCATAAGAGAGAAAAGTTGCACAAAGACTAATTCTATGCATCTGCTCCTGCAGGCTGTTTTAGTATTTCAAATGCATATTGAAAGCTAGAAAAAGCTAATTATTTCTCTGGGCTAGGAGAGCACGTGTGTGAGATGACGAGCACGTGAGTTGGGAAGTACGTACTGGTGTGAGCACCAGCGAGAGGCAGATGGCCCTGGTTTTGTCCTCTCTCCTCATTTTTGGCAGGACACCTGCCAACACCCGTAGGGAACTGCCACCCAGGGCTCTGGGCTTTCCAGTTCCAGCCCTCTGCTCAGGAAGTTTTTTTGAAGGCCAGTAAACCCTTCAGCCCTGGTCTCCCCTTCATAAATAATTCCTCTTGGCCGTTGAGGAAGACTAGAGCTGGCTTTCAGCTTCATTACGGTTACTTGAGAGCACTCTCTGGCCCAGCCTCTTCGCAGGCAGCCTATTCCTCTGTGGGAAATCCTACTGGGCTACGGGGAGTGGTGAAAGAGCCGCCAGCAGTGACTGCTCGCCTAGCTGGAAGCCACACTCCTGTGCACTTTCCATGCAATCAATCATGAAGGAAAGGTCAACAGACAGCTTTCAAAAAACCGATCCATTTAACTACTGACATTGATCCGGGCCAGAGAAGTGGAGCTGCTGGGGGGAGGGAGGAAGGGAGGGTTCAGTGGTCAATCGGTGGAAATCTAAACCCCTTTTAGCCTAATGGGAAGACTAAACACAGTCTTAAGCTTTCAGCTTTAAATCTCACAGTGATTTGCCTAAGGCACTGTGGGACCTTTACATGGATGTCTTAAAAAGTAAAGGAAAAAAACCTCACATTATTTTCCACATAAAATTAAATGCCTAAACCAGAAGAGATCCATCTTTTACTGCGTAATGCAGCGCTGTACCGGTGAGTGTGATGTGTGGAATAGAGGAAGAACAGAAGTCCCAGGCATGATCCCAGAGCTGACAAAACTTTAACTATTTTGCTTTGGCTATAGTTTGGAAGATGTTCTTCCTCCCGTCCTAAGCACATCTTCCAGTGCAACCCAAGGCATCCTGCCACTGCCATTCTGGAGACCAACTGATTACCTTCCTACCAAGAGAAACCAAAAAAACCCAAAGCCACAATTCCCAGCTTAGGGCTTTCTGGCCCTGAACCCTCTTCTGAAGGGGCAACGTCTTGCAAGAAATCTCACAGGAACAAAGCAGAACAATATGGTCATTCACCACCCAGGTTCAGTTCCAAACTTGTGTCCATAATCTCTCACATAAGGGTCCTAGAGCCACCAAGCCGTATTCTGTGCGGGGTGGATTTTACTCTCATTGCACATATGGCACTTTATCTCTCTGTACTTCAAATCCCTCCCAATAAAGTGGAAAGACTATGGCTTCCTTACCTCACCAATATATAGTAGGATAAATATATGTATTATGATATGCTCAGTGATGGCGATAATGAAGCATTAAAGACAGACAGCCTGACCAAGAGATAACTGAAATCAATGGAAGGATTCCCTCTGTATTAATTGGGCTTTGGCTGCAGTCCCCATTTAAAGAGGACAAGACGCATGGGGATTTCTCAGTCCCTAAGCTGGAGGTATAGAACAATTCTCTGAATCCCATAGGACCTATTTCTCAATCAAACGTGGTAAGAAAAGAATCTCTGCATGAGATGCTACCACAGAAAAAATAAGACATGAAATCCTATGCACGTTTATGTATGTGTGTCAGGGGAAATGATATTAAATTCAAGGGTAAAAAATAGAATTAGATATCAAAAACAGGATTAAACCATAAAAATCTATCCACTATGGAGAATCCAGTTTGTAAGATAATCTTCTCTATAAAAGGCAGAATATTAAAGTAAATAACTCAGAAAAGCCCAAGAGAATCTGAGCTTTCAGTAACCAGCCAGATGGAGAATGCAATATAGGCAAGAGCACTGCATGCCACACTTCATATGTTTAAGAGAGGAGGAAAAAAAAAAAAAACAACACCAAAAAACCCCACTATTGTTCTTCACGGTTTTCTCAATTATTTCTTTGTTCTGCTCCTCCCCATTTGCATCGACACCACTATTAGTAAAGGCAGCCATTAGCACTGCAAAGTAGGATTTTGTTGTAAATACACTTAGACCAGAGCAAGGAAGCCAACTGAAAGGGACACGTCAATCTGAATATGCTTTTCAGTCTCCGTTTTGTTCAAACAGAAAAGGCTGTTATTTTGTCCTTTTCCAGGGGAGTCTACCCAGATGGGCTTGAAATATGGACAGACTCTTTAAGGAAAAAGCCTTTACTCGTGATAGTCTGTGACCAGTAACACTGTGGTCCAGCCACATCTCCACGTAACCCTTCCCACGTCCACCCAACCATCGTGCTACAAATTTACCAATGGAAATCACCTGCATTTCTGAAAATCCAACACAGTGCATACTCCAAAAAATGAACTCCATGCCTTTAATTTTCAGAAAATAGCTCCCAGCTTTTCTATGTCTTGGTCTTTTAGGAAAGAGCACAAGCACGAGGTTTTGGGAGGTACTAAGACACACCATAGTATGCTGCCAGTCCTCATAAATACACAGGCAATAAGCAAGGGATTACAGCTACTGAATTGCTGTGTTATTTCAAAAATGTAGTTATTCTATTTTATGTAAATTCTCTTCACTATATTTCATTTATTTATAATGAAAACAAACCCCTTTGTGGTAAACCGAGGTTCTGAGGCTTAATCAAACCTACAGGCTGTGGAAACACAGAATAAAATGTTCTTAATTGCAAAGGACAGAGAAGATAATGCAAGAGAAATCAAAACTCTACAGTACAAACTATCTAAAATCCAATTAAAAGCAGACATAGGCCAAGCTAAACAAGAAAATGGTACCCCAGAAAAAAAAATGAATCAAATTTTTGGCAGGTTGCACCCACCCTTCTCCAAAAAGCCCCACTAGAATCATTGGCTTAATTCTGGACGTGCTTCCCCCTTGTGTTAATTATTTACGTGTGTAGAGCCAGTGTGAGCTGCTCTTGAGCATCACAGCACACGCGCCAGCAGAAACTCCCACCTGATCTATTATGTGACTAACACAAGAATTGTTCAGCTCTAGCATGAGGTTTTATCATCAGCTTTTATCTAAACAATGATAATATCTGCTACATTATCCCACAGGGGCAGAATTCTGTTTTATCCAGCAGTTTGAAGTTGCTTCTTTTTTGGCTGACATGTCACAGTCAAGGAAGGGCATAGACAGGCAGATGGGTATAGGAATAAAAAAGGAAACAGAAGCATAAACATGTTCAGAACAACCAACCAAATAGGCATGTACTTTACTGAAATATACCCATGTTTCTCTTAAAACATAGTTCAAAAATGTAAACAACTCAGATTAAAATGTGAAAAACAGAAATCAAACTTGAGCGATCCCCAGCTCTTCAGCTGGATAAACAACTTGCCCTTATTTTGATTAAGGAGAGCTATTACCTGTTTTTCCTGAAGCTATTATTCTGTAAGGAGCATGCTGTAATTTACAAGCACCTCCAAAAAGGTCCCTTTAATGAAATAAACAGGAAATTAGTGCTGTCAGGCAAAAAGCTTTTAGCTAATAGTTTCTAACACTTCCGTCTTGGAGAAACTGCAGAGCAATTTTAATTTACCAGCTATCTAAAGGTGAAAACAACCTGTAGTTTCTCTGATAGCACCTTGATCCTCTTGTCTGCAGTTGTCAGACATTCCTGGTTTGGGGATGGCACATAGTAATCGTTGAAGTCGTCTGCCCAGCAACACTGACACACAGTATGTGCCTAGACCCAAAGTGGCAAGAATTTCAGAAAACGGCATTCCTCTTAAGGCACAAATGGGTCTAAGATGTGCTCCTACTCCTAATACAGTCAAGAGAAGTTGGATTTAAAACTCCCACTGGCTCCTATGCACCAATGGAGATGCCGGATAAGATCATGGTGAGACTAAAATACACGCTTGTCACAGAACAGTGGAAGGGTCTAACCAGGCTGAAAGCCAGAACAGCAGGTATGTTGCACAGAAACAGCAAGATGAGAGAAATAATATCTTTACATTGGTCCAAAGCAATGCCATGGAAAAAATGGCAAGGCCAATTTAAAGACTGAGACAAGAATTGATAAAACCATCTTCAACCAGCATTAAGAGCACTTTAACATGTCCTAGTCTCCCCATGTTTTCTTAGTCAGAAAACATTAAAATTGTCTGTTTGCTGAAGGACTCGAGTACCGCACCTAACACTCACACAACCATGGCTAAATCCTGGGCTGGTGAGAGGGGTCTCATGGCCATAGAAAAACACCACCAGTTCATACTGAGATCCCAAAACTTCATCTTTGAAAGGCAGTTGTAGCGGTGGGAGCAAGAGAGTGAGGCGACCATCAAGAATGACACCAGGCTCAAAGCAGAAGCGTGCAAGTGATTCAGGGATGCAACATCTGCTGCTGTCACAGCAACATCCCGCACCGCAGAGACACATCACCGCATCTGCTGCCTCTTCCTACCATGGGAGCGCGGGACAGCAGCTGGCAAGCCGGCTCCAGACCCAGCGCTTACCTCACACTGCTGTCACGTTAATGGAGCCGTTTCGATGTGAAAATACTGCGAGTGAGATCTGCGCTGGCCCTTTCTGTCCCAGGAAAGGTGGCGCAGAAAGAGCACGGCTGAAACTCCAATGATGCTCAGACATGGCTGGGAACGCTGACCCCAGCATCACTGAGATGGAGACAAAAAGCCACGTGTGTCCTGTTAGGAAAAGTGAGGTAGGGCAGACCACGGGGAGCACTGGCTGTGCTTCTCTCCTATTAATTCTTCTCTCAGGAGCCCTGCTTCAAGGCACTCTTGAATTACATGCCTGACACTCACTTTGAACATGCTCTCAAAGTGATGAATGTCCCCTTAACCGACTTTTTATTTTGAAATACATTATTATATGGCCTTCTAGAGAGATGGAGTCGTCAACCACATGAATGACAACCCCTGGCAGAAGACGCGCTTGCAAGCCCCCCCTTTCCCACTGTCACTTGCACAAACCTTAAAGACAGAAAAAAAGCCAATTAATTAATCATCATTCACATGTCATCTAATAGAAAACGATTCCAGCAGATGTAGAAATAAACAGACCGTTGATGATTTTTTTTTTTTTCCCCCTTGGGAAACAGGCAATTTTTTTTTAAAGAAGATGAGAGACTAAATTCTACTGTGGCTGGGCTCAGCTCCCAACCAAGGCTGATTTTTCTTAGCTTAAGGCTTACTACAACTTTTCAAACGTGGTATTTGCTATCAGTCTGTAAAAAAGACAAGCTTAAAAGCAAAAAAAATTCCTACATTATTGTTATACTCTATGCACTTTTAAATTATATTAGTAAACAATTTATCAGAGACCCTATGTATTAGCTTAACTTCTTGGTCAAGAAGCCAGGAATTTCTGAGTTCTAAGAGAGGACGCAAAGATTAATGTTACGTGGGACATTTAACCACAAAATTAGGAGAGGTCTGCAGCAAAGCAGCCGCCAATCTATCCAGGCTGCATGTCTCATTGCTAGGATACCCACAAACCAGCTATCGCACTTACGGGATTGTTTCACATCAAAGAAAAAAAGGCGCGGGGGCAAAGACCAGAGCCCAGGCCTTGGATCTCTGTGCTCGGAGCCATAATTAGGGGATCTCAGGTCACGCTTCCTTTCTTTCTCGCTGTCACTTTGGACCAAAGGATCTGTCCTTCTGCTCTTCATTTTGGCGCACTTCACAAAGGAGACCCCAGGGGGCAGGGGATGGTTTCTCACAAAACAGCCTTATCTTTGCAATCAGAGCTGCCTCCTGGAAGAGGTCGGTTTTGTGGGAGAAGGAGGACTGGAAGCTGGACTCCCTGGCAGTGCTCAGATCATTAAAATGCCCTTTTGAAGAAACCTCACACTTTTCCCAAAACGGGGAGGAAAAAAACAAGCATCTTGACCAGTTCTTGGGAAGGCAGGGACCATTCCAAATTAATTCCCTGTGTCACAAGGATGCCAGTGGAGCCAGTTTCTCAGGGCAGGGCCGGACCCTCCACATGCGGGGAGCACTGTGAAGACGACACCTTCTTTACACGCTTTCTGCTTCTGCTGTGTGCACCAGAATCACACTATCAGCAGATTTTTTTTTCCAATAGGACAACCACTGACTTGAGAGGGGTGGGCAGAGCTGCACAAGGACCTACTCACTGGTACAAAATACCCAGGTCCACTGAAACCAGTGTCACCCACACCCAACAATGGTCTGGTGAATGCGAAATGAAACTCCTTGAAATGGCAACTGCAAGAAAAACGAAGGCTTCCATCTCCATGCTCTCTTATTTTTTTTTAAATCACCCAGTTAAACTGGAACTTCAATGTAAAAATAAATCTCTCCCTTCCCTTACAGGTGTGTGCAAACTCATCATACAAGAAAAGGACATTATGCCCACAGAATCAAGTCAATCCCCTTTTAAATTTATTTCACCTCCACTTACTTTCCTACGTTCCTGTGTTTTCAGAAACCCCTCCTTGTCCACAATAAACACGTCACCCTCTTTGTCTCTCTGCAACTCACAAATTGGTTTTGATAGCTTTGCTCTGCAACTTATTCCATATGTTTGCTTCCCTGAGTAGAACAGTTCTGCCTCACTTCCCTTTTGCTCTTGATTTCCTAATAATTAGAGTGACTGTGTAGCTCACGTTCCTTAAAAAACAAAACAAAACAAAACCCACAACACGCACACAATGCCATGTGAATAGATTCTTAACAACCTATTTTATTGTTATTATTTTAAGCTTCTATTCTGTTAATGCTCTTGTTAGGTCATATTAAACTGCTCTCTCCAAAAAGAGATAAATGGTTCCTTTATTTTTGCCTCATTAGAAAAATACTAAACCAAGAAAAGCAGAAACAAATAGAAAATAGGTGCCTGGCCCTCTCCCCTCTGGAGAACAATTGCAGTTAATTCTCAAAAAAAAAAAAAAAAATCCATGCAAATCTGAACTTTTTATTGTCCCTGAGGTCTAGTTTAGAGCCTTCAATAATAACACCAGTTCTTTGGATCTACATTTTTCCATTTTACTGACAAAACCTGTAAATACCTGCATGCTAGCCTAATATTTTTATGGATGTCTTCCTGCAATGGATATTAAAATCTGGTTCCCTCTGAAAGAATACCATCACAGTCAAGATGTGGTCTGGTTAGCGTGGCCTAGGCTTTTTGTTATATCCACTGGTTCTCTTACCTATGCTACCACTTCTAGAAGATGGGAAAGCTGCCCAGAGGCTGAACTTGCAGAGCTCTCCTCAGATAAGGGCTCTCAGTCTTACGGAAAAGAAAATGCTTCTCTACCTTCTCATTATCCACCTCTTGTTTCTTGCCACCACATAGGCATGGAGCAAGTAGTACCTGCATTAGCTGGACCAAAACCCTGTGTTTATGTATGTGAAAATTCATACAAAAATTCATGCCAAAGAAAAATAAAGGCACATAAAACCCAAGCCCTCTTTTTTTGTCAGTGCTGCCTCTCAATGGCTTGGGTAAACAGGACTTTCTTTTTATCATTCTTTTAGTTTTCTTTAAAGAAAGTACATTTTTCATTTGTAATACTCTCCAGCACACCTTCCAAAGGAACGTCCTACCCAATCTCCCCCAGCAGACCACCAGCAACTCAAGCCTACACTTGCTGTATTCTTCACCATTTTAAAGAGGGGGAAAAGAGATTTCTGTTGTTCAGAATATTTTCCTGATGTCCAGAAGCCTGACTCCACTTATTTCCTTTCAGACTGGTAGAAAAATCTATCCAGGAGGACAATCTTATCAGCTTATTGTCAGTTTACCATTAAAAAATTAGCCATCTCCCTGCTCCTGGAAAGGTGCACACGCAGGTGTGAAAACGGGACACGGGCACACACAGGGCCCAGAACTGCGTTACTACCTATGAAAACATGAGTAAGGAACTAAGGGTTCTACATAGCTAAGCCCAGTTTGCAGAGTACAGTGGCCTTGGCATCAAAACCAGTTTCATGAGACCATTTTTTTTGCAATTTTTCTCTACAGTATCTGGATTTCTTTCAGAAAACAGGCACAAAACAGTTTGCCATAGCCTCTCACTGACTATAAAAACAGAAGGAGAAGAACTACTGCGCAAATCTGCTATTACATGACTTGTCATCCCTCTACTTCTTCCATCCTCAAGTCTGCGCAAAGCCGCTCCCACTTGTGCCTGGCCACAGATCCATCACGCTAAACATTTCTATTATTGCTGGTTGAAATGCATCTTTGTGAAGCTCATTTTTTAACAGTGCTCCTGAAATGCCAGAACACATGTTAAGCACTGTCAGCCCCTCTGCCTTTTGAAATATGCCTTTGCACAGGGTATCTTTCAAAACAATAAATCCAGAGTATTTAAAAGTCAGCAGCAGGGTAAGAAAAAGCAAGCTTCTCCACTGCCAGAGATTACAGCGTAGAGACTTATTTCTTCTTTCTTGAACTTCCAGTAATGAACTTGAGTGGTTTAGAAAAAACAGAAGCCAAGGGTGCTGCCGTAAGTCAATGATGGAGCGAACGGCTTCTTTGTCCGCTACTGAAATTTGACTCTGAATCATTCGTGGGCCCCAAACAACACCCTGGCCAAGCGATGCAAGGGAGCCGTGCAGGACTGGGGAGTACAGCGAACAAGAGGCCAATTCAGAGGAACTGGAAGGGGTTCCAGAAAAACAAATCGTGGAAACCCTTCAGCCGCTGAGCCGGGACTCCAGCGAGCCTCTCCAAGAAGGTGGTGGTATAGCCGGCTCCCAGCAAAAGCCACCAGCAGCACAGTTTCTCCTCTTCCAGGGCCCTTATTTCGCAGCGTGTTCAGTGAGCAAAACACACACATGGTGTGAAACACCAGCCTGCCTGGCTCGTGCACCAGTATCTCCCATTTTGGGTGTACTCACGGGGAAGCGCTTGACTCATTTTGCTCCGTAGGAAGCAAAGCAGCCCCATCGCCTCGAGAATAATTTATTGTCATTAATAATAATACGCTGATATAGAACTTTTCATCCCAAAGGATCAAAAAAGCAATTTACAATCTGAAAGCAATTTTCAGAGTGGAATAGTCTGTGCTTTAAGGCACAGCTGGTGTGAGCGTTGTGCACGGAGGAGCTGTGCCATGCTGCTGACTCAGCTCACACCCCCCTGGCTACCCCAGGGACAAGAAAAGATGGCAATGGGTGAAGTAAATGTGGCAGGGGATGCAAAGCTATCTACTCTACCAAATTCAATGGCATGAAGCCCTTAGGGCCATCAAAACCCTTCCTCTGGGCAGGAACCCTGTATCCATGTGACCCTCTATCCATGAATCGGTGCAAAAGGAAGCGGCAATGGACCAAGTGATGGAGGTTTCAGAAAGGCAAGGAGGGCAAGAGCAGACTACAGAGAGACCAGTGGTTCCTGCTCTCATGCTTCCTTTGCTGCCCCAAGCAAAGATGCTGTGCTTGCTGGACATCACTAGTTAAAACATCAACATGCCCTTGCTGCTTTTGTATCTCTCCGGCTGCAAAATAAACAGGCAGCAACAAGAACTAATTTTTGGTCACAATTTCATCTTGCAACCCAGATGCCAAGTCTGTCTTGCCCAGCAAACTCTGACTTCAAAAACCTAGGCAAAAATTGAGAAAATATAAGGTTGCACAAATATCAGCATGTTTGTACCATTTTAGAGTAAGGTATTTCTTCTGTATACCTTCTGTACCTTCCCTTAGTGCTTAATGCATAAGCTGGAGAGATGAAAACATAACTTTTCCTTAATGACCACACAGAGGAAGGGGCAATGCATCTCTCTCCAGGGAGGGTTGGTCACATATGGAATTTTTCACCATAGGTCACTAATTCAAATATAACCTACTTATTAGTGGCTCAGATGTATTAGTGTCTAGTGTTGCTTGGTGCCTTACAAGTAAAATGATTTTTTGATCTCAGATGAGTTCTTTGCGCATGGTAGTCTCCAGTTTATATAGATCTTGTAAAACCACCAGCTTCAGCAAGGAGGGTGTGTTTTTTATTTACCTAATCCTCTTTGGCTTTCTAATTTTACAATGCAAGTACACTTTCAGGTTTCAGATTTAAAACAAACAAACAAACGAACAAACCTGATCAGCCAAGCCTGTTAAGTGCTTCCCCTCACCATGAACTACAGATCTGCATTCTCTACATCTCATGCCTTAGCATGTTGGGAACACAGTTCATACAAGAGCTCGGGAATTAAAACAGTCAAAACAAGGTTAGAGGATAAGGTCAGGTGGGGAAATCCCCATTGCTACTCAACGCAACCAGTTTTCATTACATTGAAGTTAAGTGGTGCTAAAAATAGGCCTGAGTATGAAGCATTATCAGGACCAAGACTCCTATCACTGGGAATTAGTTTATGAATTTTCCCAGTGCAGATAGAGCCTTAAAAACACACCTCTGTGATCTTCTTTGGGAAGAAGCAGTATGCCATATATCAGGCTGTATTCCAGAATGTAAGAATCTGTTCTTCACATGCTATGCAGCTTGCATCCATTAATTCATTTATAAGACTACACTGAGATTTTCATTAAGCATTTGGGGATTTAAGGAATCATTTGTGTGTATTAAAATCAATACTAGCTTGTATTGTTCACTGGCAAGTCACTCTAATAGCATTATACAAAATATTTTCAACCATACTGAATGAGTGATGATGGTATAAACCAGTTTTGAGGAAACTTTGATTGCATTAAGTGCAGGGTTGTTATTTATTCTTAAACAGCCTTTACCAGCATCAAAGGGATATAACTGAAATATGTTGCAATGATTTCAAACATTGATGGCTGCTGACATACGATTTTACAAACACGCAGACAGAAATCAGGATAGCACAGGCTATTACAGCTACAAATAAACTTTTAGGCAATTTAGGAATACATTAAAGGAAGGCAGAACACTCAGTGATGCTTCCCATGCCTTGCAGTGGAAAGGGAAGAATCAACTGCCTCCTTTAAGGGTGCAGTCTCGAGCATTTGCCAATATTGCATTCACAGCATCCCATCAACATGGTGGGGGGACCATCCACGCTACTGTGTGTTTTGGGAGCATCAAACCCTCCCACAGCAGCAGTTTTGTGGTCCAGCAGTGGCTGCAGTGGGAATAAGAGGGGCTGACACTGGGGCAGCTTCCTCATGTTAAAACAGGCGTCATTCTACACTGAATATGGGACAGGGTGAAAGAGACATAGGTATTTTCACTATCCATACAGATATAGCTTCAAAATATCTTTCTGCTATTAGTTATATAGGAAGACTTCTCAAAGATGCGTTACCTGCAAAAGCAAAGCTCCCAACATCCCAGACTACAAAATCCCAATTGCACATCCATGCAGTAATCCCTGTAACCTTTTTAGTTAAGTGAAATTTTATCTCATTAGTAGAAAATTAAATCAAAGCATGTACTTATGCTTAAGTGGACAGTAAGGAATGATGTAGAACCCATTCCTGCTGTGCCATCCCCAAATTCAGCACATCAGTCAAGCGGTCGCATCCACACTCACAGGAGTTGCTAGTCCCACAAATTACTGCGTTTCTCTAATCATAAAGAAAGGACCTGGAGTTTTACAGTTGTTATGGCCATGTTAGTACCTTAACTTCTTCTAGAAAGGTACAAGATACACCACAGAATGGGAAATATAAAAGGAGTAATTCCCAGTTGTTTTGTTTGTTTGTTTTTACTGTTAAAGATTACTAGAAATTCCAATTAAAACATCTACATGGATGAATCCAAAGGGTACATGCAAAAATAACATAATCAAATCTTCAGTCACTAATATCTTTTGCAGGTTTTAAAAATCTCTGGTTCACTGAATGCAAGGCATTGATAGCAACAGCTGTAATCTTCATTTTTAATTGTTATGGAAGTCATTCCACGGGGATTTAGTGGCAGCATTAAAATGCTTTAAATGTTTAAAACGTTTCTCAATACTAAAGCTTCATTAGAAGGCAACACAAATTAATACTTTTCAAAGCAACGGGTGCAGAAAATGACACCTTCCTGCCCGAACCAGCCCAAGCGCCTAACCCGGGACAGGGGGAGCCGGAGCCCGAGCCGCTCCCTCGCTGCGCGGGCGGGGCCGCCAGGGGGCGCCCTCCCCGCACGGCTGCCGAGCACCCGCTGTTGGTTCCGGGCGGGACACCGCTCACTGAGCCCGGTTTTTGTTAAACTGAGGCGGGTGCTGCCGCTGCCTTGTGCATTCTGCTCCCTCTTCTCCCCCTTCCTAACGAACCAATGCGGTCGGTCCGGCAGGGATCACACCCCGAGCCTGAAACTGGGAGGATCTGGCTGAACTCGCATCACTCAACTTCATAGCAGCGTGTTGACAAGCTCAACAGTAAATGACAGCCTCAACAGTGAATGACAAGTCGCTGCTTTGAGGAGGACGTTAAAATCCCAGGGATGTTAGCAGAAATAAGTCAGCACACCCCAAAATTGATGTAATGTGCTCCGAGACCAGCCTTAGTGTTGTCATAACTCAATTTGCCTCTGCTCTGGCAGAGATGTGGAGTATTGATATGCAAAGAAGAAAAGCGGTTGTGTTGGTGTCAGGGACAATTAAGGTCTGCGCTCCTGTGCCCATTAGCTGAGTGATTCGGAGCTGCTGGAAAGGTTTAGTCATTCCTGTGGGGGATAAAGGACATGGATACTCTGTCTGGGGATATTGATTGAGAAGGACACAAACAGTAACTAAGATGCTTTTTCAGTGACACAGAAGTTAATGATTTAGTGATTCATACAAGAAAAGCTGCCTTGCCACCTTTGGTAATTGTTTGCATCGCCCGCAGTGCCATGTGAAGTGACCTTGTCAAATTAGCAAGAGCCCAGAGCACCGTACGGCAGGTAACTCGCTGGCAAATAACAAAGGTGTGTTTATCAACAAGTGAACACACACACACACACAGTGTTTCATCCTTGCTGAGCAAAATTTCTAGGAGCTCTTTTTCCAGACAGAGTAAATCAGCGCTGGGTTTCTGGTTTGCCTGTCTCATCCCGTGTTAAAACATGCCAGGAAGCCCAACTCTGACTTTGTAAACGACAAGAAAACCAAATCCCACTCCCCTTGTTTTTCTTTACAAACACAGAGAACAAAAGCAAAACTAGGAGACAAAACATTAGAGCAATCCTTCTCGGGACAACAGGAGAAGGGAAAGGGCCCAACTGGTGGGGAACTGCAATTCTGTCGCAGAGCACAGTTGCTCCCCAATTTGCTTTCAAGCTGCAAGCGCAGCAAAACAAATGCAAACGTAAACCAGGCCCTCAGAAAAAGTAAGAAATGGGCTCAGCTGCAGGATTACAAGACTCAAGAGACTGTTAATGGGCTACAGAGACTGTCACCTGCAGGCTACTGTTCAGCTCCAATTCACACTGGCTGAAAGTTTTCACCAGATGACAACTTGCTGGTGGTCTGTCTGGAACAAGCCAGTGCCTTCCTATCTGCCTTAAAAATCACTCTTCTAATTCACACTAACTTTGTTATCGTGTCTGGTTTATGATGTCTTCTTACCTACCTTGGGGTGGTTTTTTTTGTTGGTTGGTTGTTTTTTGGTTTTGTTTTTGTTAATGTTTCATGCCTACCTAGTAAATTCAAAAAATGGTGTGGAAAAGACACTTTCTGAAGCAGTGTTGCTTAACT
This sequence comes from Pampusana beccarii, assembly GCA_013399365.1. Taxonomy (NCBI): domain Eukaryota; kingdom Metazoa; phylum Chordata; class Aves; order Columbiformes; family Columbidae; genus Pampusana; species Pampusana beccarii. The sequence goes on along the minus strand of VWYH01008560.1, from coordinate 973,863 downwards.
TTGCTCAATAAAACCAATGGCCTGTGCATTCAAAAGCACAGCTCTCGATGCTGCTACAGGATAAAATTATGTGAAAGGTTTATTTTCCTGTTTAAAAACAGCTGGGTTTTGCCACTGGATGTGCAATGTGTGGCCCATTACATGGTAAAACTCTACATAAGGCAAAGCAGAACAGCTTCATGAGAAATGTGGCTGAGCATCTTCCCCTGCATGGCCCGGGCGGGGGGGGAAATTATAATTTGATATTAACACGTCCACAGGGATTTGTAGCTTTTCCATTAAAGTGTTCAACATGAACAATATATTTCATGGTCTTTATGTTCGTAAGAGACTTCCATGATGGAACCGCCCTGTTATTCTTGAAGCTAATGGAAGATTCACTGTTCAGATCAATCACATTTGCTAGGTCCTGGAATATATACATATATCAGACCACGTTGCTTCCCAGCACCTACTACACCTCCCTCCGAAATACAGTAACTTATGAAGACGTCTGAGTAACAAGCCAGAGTGGGACTCAAACATTTTTCCTAAAACATTTCTAATTATTTGCACTCAACTCACTGATATGACTCTAGTTCTGTTTCAGCGGCATTATACCTGTGTACAACTAAAGTACCATTGGATGTGAATGGGCCCAAGACTTTTAAAGTCCCACTCTGGTTTCATGCGGGATTAATTAAGGTACCTCAAGAGCACCGGGTACTCAATCTTTTCCTTTTTCTTAACCCTCATTAAAGAAAATCTTCTAGCTAAAAGCAGAACTTCTTTGATGTGGGTTACTCATATCCTCCCCCCAAAAATGTACAGTGTTAAGCACATAAATCATACTGAACATTACCAATCTAAAGGGAAGTGACAGATGACTGTGACGGCCATTAAATGGTTATTGCATCCCTTCCATGTAATGCAATTAGATGGAAAGGAACATGTAATGTGTATTGCTCTGGTGGGAGAACGGAGAAATTATTGGATTTTCTCTCTTAATCTATTTATATCTTGCAGTGGGGGCATTAGGTAGATTAAGCTAGAGACAGTGCCCCCATTCAGTATGCTAAGTAGTGTTTGTCACTCATTGCATTACGTGGCAATAACAGCTGTAAGAGTCCCACACGTTGCAATAATACTGAATCAGAGGGAAAATGGCTAAAGAAGTCTTCTGCTACCAAAGCACTGTCTTAGTACCTGTTGTGAAGTATCTCTCTCAAATAAGAGGCAAAATCCCCTAAAAAAAAAAATCACTAACAGTTATTTATTTCAAGGGACTGGTGCCACGAGAGGATCAACCTGTGTGATGTGTTTCTCCAACAGAACACCACTGTGCTCTTTCAACAGTGCTTTATATGCAGGTAGTTCCTCAGCCTCGGCTGAGGCTGAAAACTTCAAAGTTTAACAAACTCAGCTTCACAGTAGCTTCCGGAGGTCAGCAAGTTAAAAAGGATCTTCGTGTTAAAGTGGGGTCATGAAGCCATTAGAGGTTACAAGTACAAAACAACAAGTGAATGGACAAGCCAGCAGGATTCAACATGCTGTTCCAGCTTTGCTATTGATGCGCACCCTTCATCATTCAGAAAATATATCTCCTTATCTCTGCAAACGCCAGCTCAGACCATAGGTTTTTCTCAAACAATTCTAACTGAATTTGCAGTCCAGGCTCTGTTGGGGCAGAGAGGTGCTTATGTGGCTGTGGCTTCAGCCGCACCACAGCCCCAGCACCACATCCCACTCCATGGTGGTCCGGTCCCTGCAGTCTCAAAAGTTCAGTATGGATCTGTCAGCGGGCAATTTTCCAAAAGCTAATTAATCCTTTGAACATCTGATCTCAAAACTGTCCTCATATTTCTGCTCATTCAGGCTTCCTCAGCAGATTTCTAGGATTTCCTGACTTGAACCTAGCAATGGTTGCTAATGACAAGCTAAGTGGCCAGCTGTGGCTCCTTAATACAACCTCACATAATTGCTGCTCTAACATCCTCCTCCTCCAGCCCTTCCATTCATTCATCTGAGGTAATGGATAGGTAGCCCTAGACGCCAACAGCCTTTGTTCATGCACAGATAGATTTAACACAGTCTGGAGTGATACGAGGCTTCTCCGAGACATCCTACTGAAACGCTTTCACTCAGCGCTGCAGCAGCACCATTAAAAGTGTATCTTTCGCAGAGGGTTAACTCAGCATTTGCTGCTCATGTTTGAGCACTGGGCTTAGCCCAGCACAGCCCCCAGTGCCCATTTGCTTTTCCTGAGCCCATGTCACCTCACTGCTGCTCCGCGTGGACAGGAGCTTCTCTGGGATTTCTGTTACCCAGCTCTGTGTGCTGCAATAAGCTCTGCTCAAGTTTCCTAGAAAGCTGTGGGAGGACACAGCCGTCCACGTGGGCACATGGAAGACTTGTCCCCCTCAGATGACAGCTTGCATCCTCTATAAACACATGCTGGGGGAAATGAAACTGAATCCCTGAAAAGAGATGATTTCTTATCATTACTAAAAAGATAGGTGATGCCTGTTTTGGGAAGACAGAGCTGCAAATCCAGCTGTAAGGTTATGCATCTAAAAGCATCTCCTTTTGCAGAAATAATAGTTGCTAGCATTATAATAGCAAGTCAGACAGAACCAAATCCTAATAGCAGTCACTGCCATACTGAGAGCCACCAGAGGAACTGAAAGAGTAACAGAAACATACTCTGGAGCTGCTCCCTTTATATAGGATAGATGAAATTTGTTAAGACCATATGTTAGTCATATTGAAGGATGCGTGGTTTATATTTATGAATTCTGGAGTTCTCCCAGCAAACTTTTGAGGTTTGACGTCTCTCAGATTTGCTGAATTTCTCATGTGATTGCAGACTGAATGCAGGATAAAGGAAAAGAACCGATAGCAGAAGTTGAAGTTGCTCTCCAGCAAGCTCACTATCAGGTTCTATTAGAAATCCTATTGTTAACTGTGTTACTACAGTGACTAACAAAATTGGTTTGATGGAGAACTTGCCAGGTTTATTCTGAAAGACAAACATAATTTTTATGGAGATACTGAAGAAAATCTAACCAATCTTTTTTATATGCAAAGCCAGGGCTGCCAACCCAGCATCACAGTACAAGCAGTACAATTTATCTCGTCAAGTGCTACGAACAGCTTTATCTTCCATCCTACCACTCTCTAACCTCCTCATCTCCCCTGGGTCCCGTGCAAGTCACCATGTTGCAGTCACAGCCACGACTAGCACCCAACAGCCTTGGATCTGCTCAACGGGGCGCGTGGCTTTGCATTTAGTGACAGAGAATTTGCAGCCCTGCCAGCACTGAATGTGGTGGCAACTCACATGCAGAAGGACTCAAGCTGCTGTTCTCACTGATCGCTGATGCTCGGGGTAACACTTTGAGCTGCTGCCGCCACCTCCTTCAGTACAAAAAGCCAAGCAGTGAAGTCTATGCAAAGAAAGTTCCGTGTCACACCATCTTTGCTGGGCAGGCTGGCAGCTCTGTATCACCCTTCTTGCGGCCACCATGTGTGATATTCCAGGGGGGTTAAAGACGTTCTACTAACAGAAAACAATGAGGGCTATTCTGAACTCACCGTTTGGCCTGAGGGATTCAAGAGCCACGACTAAAACTGAGCTTCAGCTCAAAACTCTCGTTTACACATTAACGAACAAAGGAGCAAAGAGCTTCCATGGAGCCTCCTGGACCTCTCTGAGATGAAAGGACTGCCAGGGCGCAAAGCTCCTCTGCTGGGCATGGGCAACCACCAGGTGAGAACGTAAGTGCCCAGCAAAGCCTGAACCTTTCTGCTGCTTTCCGAGGGCTTTGTAGCAATTCAGTTTTCATACCTTCTGCTTTGTCAGGTGAAATATTTGAATTGCTCTGTCTGATGACGGGATATATATTTACAGTGAAAATCCCAGTCTTTTCCGCAGTGTTATTTTTACATTGAGCACAGGAACACTAAAAATTTCTGACTGACACCTTTTCATTAAAGGGAGAAAAAACTCCACACATCTATCAAATCTCCAGGTGTAATAATGTAATATGATTATTGCTAAAAATAAGATCAATTTATGGTACAAAAATCAATTTTAGCAATTTCCACTGCTAGATATATTGCTTTTATGTCCTTTTGTGTACAGTACTTCAACTAAGTGAAAACTGACACTCTGACACTCAAAAGTTCTTGGATGAACAGCTCCGCTTCTGAAGAAACTAATGTGGAAAAAAAAAAAATATATATATATATATATATATATATAAAAACAACCCACATAACAAAGTATTTTCTCAAGCTGTTAAAGTAGACCAAATGGAACCCTCTTGGAAAGACTGCAATATAAAGACAGTAGAGCTGCAGTTGTTTATACTCAAGCAGAAGATTTCTATGCAGAAATGTCTCCTTGTATTTCCTAGGGCTACAGTAATTTGATGGCAGATAACTAATCTGTAAGCTATACAGGCAAAACATATATTCTCTTGAATTAAAACAAAGGAAACTCATTCTGTCTGCCTCTCAAATTTGGGAGATTAATAGTATTATGAAGGGAAGATTTTATTACTATGTATAAATCAGGCTTAGGAAAACAAAGAGTGGAATAACAGTTCATCCTCCTACCGAGCCAGTTGAACACGGCTTTGTGAACTGGCAAATCCTTGCGTTTTGATATTTTTTGGTGCTGCAGAGCATCTGCAAACCAGTCATGCTATCTGATAATCTTTTTTGTATTGGATAGAACAGTACTAAAGGCACAAGTGAACAAAAGGCAGCCAGGGAATTATTTGTGAATTATACAATATTGGTATTCAGTAATTAAGCCTTAGAATTAGTTGGGAGAGGAGAGTATTAGACTTCAAAATTGCTCTACTGAGTACAATATTTGTCTTCAATGTCAAACACATTTATTCAACTGAATCATGCAGATCCGCTTCCAAGCTTTGAGACTTGATGCCTACTGAAGGGCTTGAAAATGACTGACTCCAGCTGAAGACAAAAGCATTTGCCATACACTCCCAGCTGAATCCCCAAACCCCCTTTAATTCCCCAACTTTAGTGGCCAGGCAGGACTGCAAGAATTAAACCCCTTTTCTTCATGTACAGGAATATCCTGGTTTAAATAATCTCACGTAAGAAACACTTATTTCCCTGACTCCTTGTTTGACAGGGGGCTTCTGTAGGTAAATGTTACTACATATTCAACCTTGTTTCTACTGACGCCAGTTTAACAAATCCTACTAACTTCACATAGAGCTGTCAGACAGTAAATGTTTGTTACAGACTGCTAAAACAGAGTGATTTACATCCTATAAAGGAGCTATCCATTAGACTATAGATTTAACTGAAAACAAAAGAAATCATGGGCAACGAAGCGAGGAATTTCATTGTGAAACTGATGCAAGGGGCTATAAAACATCTGGAAGATGTTAGCAACTGCGCTGGCTGTAATCACAGAGCGCGCTATCTGTGCTCAGAGACCTGATTCTCCTTGACTTAAAGAGGAAAGAAAAAGCCAAGTGAGATAGCGGCTGCGTTGTTACTCGGCGTAAGCTGGCACCCCTCATGCGAGCGCTGATAAAACAGCAGAGGAGGCTGGTTCTCCAAAGGGCACACAGATAGCCTGAGCTCCTCTCCGCCGGCTCCGAGTGTCACCACTGACCGTCACTCAACAAACACGGCGTGCGCTCAACCCCAATACGTCGAGCATTTTGCAGCCTCCCACTACTACCCTTGGATACTTTAAGGAGGGAGGAACCACTCTCTCCTTCTGACTTACCATCTTTCTCCTCTTCCCACACACACACACTTTCAGAAAGAAAACATTTATGTGATGTCTGACAGATTTTACTGGTTTAATTTTTTTTTTCCTCCCTTAGAGAGATTTTAAATACGTAGGCATTTTTCTCTAAACAAACACTGGCAGCTTCACGCTGGTGTTCCCTGAACACAGGGGGTTAAGTCCTGTCCCTGCTGAGGTTGCTGGAGCTCTTTCCATGCAGGATTTGGCCCCTGCCCAGTCCCTTCCTCCCCTTCACCCATTTCAGGTACCGGCCCCGCTTCACAGAACTTCTCAATTCAACCCGCGCCAGGCTCCTGATGTCCCTTTTAACTTGTTTCATAAGAAAATCTGCCTTTTACGTGGACTGTAAGTCAAAGGTGATAACAGAGCTGTTCAGATTTATCTTTCCCAAAACCCAGTAACTCAAACACGTATTTCAAAATAACCACAGTAATTCTGATTGGCGCTGAAAAATGGCAGCAAAAAGATAAAGTAGTGGCAAAAAATGAATTATCATGTTCTTCTTTACAAGTTATACGCCACCTTACTTCTTCCGTAGTTTTATTTACAATCCAATCTGAATAGTATTCAGCTATGTTTGCTGTTTGCCAGTATTCGGTGAATTATTTTCATGGAAAATTTTCATGTACACTTTACTCCTAAACTCTTTGTGTCGGCAATATACCATTTCACCTGGCAAGGCATACAAGATACCAAGAGCTATTCCTGCTTCCTCGTGCTAGAAGGTAGTAAATCTAAGTACACTGCTGACACCGCTCTGATACACAATATATTTTTAATACAATTTTTCAGACAAATGATCAATCACACCGGAACTCAATCGACTTCAAGAATTTGCAAATAATTTCAATACTACCTTATCCAGATCCTGAAAAATAGTGGTGAGTACGACCGAAAGAGTCACAGAAATTAAAACTAGTGACATACTGACAGATATGCTAATCCACATTAACATTTCTGTTTTCTTGGGGAGATCAAAAGCATTACAACTAATGACAGCATCAACCTTATCAACAACATCCAGAGAAGCAACAAAATATTTGAATAGCTGTTGGGACAGCTTCTGAAAATATTCTGCATAATTCAGACAGAAACTTTTTTAAAAAAAGGTTGCTGGGAGTTGGTTTTTTGGGGAGATAGGCTGGTCTCCAGACTTGCAGGACCCACCACCAGAGGCAAACCGACTGCTCTGTCAAGGCTGTCCTTCAAAATGATGAGCAGAAACAAAATATGACAATGAGAAGCATACAAATTAACTGAAGGTTTTAGAAACTCCAGAAAGGCTGCAATTTATTTCCAGAATATTTGGAAGGACTGAGGGGAGGGAGAAGCTGGGGAATGAGGCAGAGATGAGCTTTGGAGGATTGTTTCACGTAGTCACAGGAAGAAGAAATTGGAAAGAAAGGCTGAGGCTATACTAGAGCGAATTTAACATGATTTAACATATTTCTGCTTTTATTTGTTTTATACTCAGGGAATAGTGAGAACAGACAGCTACAATGGATGTTATTTAAAAACGAAGCAGAGAGTAAATCCTAGTGGCATGTCTTTAAAAACCGAATGAAAAATGCCAGCTCTAAATTACATGTTTTCATTGGTCAAGTCTACATACTATATAGTTTACACAACACCCCAGCGTTGCCTGCACGTATTGTTGTGATCAGAGAGAAAGCCAACAGCAGAAATATTTTGGCTGGGAGACTCCAAATGACTGGAGAGCTCTGGCTCTTTGGTCCGGTTTTCATCACACCCTTCACCAACCCAAACTTGCCAACAAAGCCTCAAGTATCAGCACGCACAAAGAATTTCCTGAGCTTTTAAAAAGCAGCATGTGCTTTTTTTCTTGTGTTGGGGTTGATGCGAGGAAAACCGGCAAATATTTTGGATTAGATAAAGTACATATGCAAACATAACTAACGTAACGGCTGCAAGAGATTAAAGCAGCCACACTTGCTGGTATATAACTGGGAATGGATGTTTTTCTCCTCATTCTACCAAAAGCTCCCCCTCCCAACAGGAAAGGTTAGAGTTGAATCAAATAGAATCAAGTTGAATAGGTGGAAGAGACTTACAACAACCATCTAGTCCAACTGCCTGACCAGTTCAGGGCTGACCAAAAGTTAAAGCAAACCATTCAGGGCATCGGCCAAACGACTCTTAAACACTGACATGCTGGGGACACCAGCCACCTCTTTAAGAAGCCTGTTCCAGAGTTTGACAACCCTCTCTGTATATTCTGGAGTATGTTTTGGATACTATATAATAAAATACATTTAAGAACAGAACAAAATCTTAAAGTCTTTTTTCTACCCTGTGAAAAAAGAATGACATTTCTGAATTTAATTTATACCTGTGCAAAGGACCCATACAAAATCTCATCAACTCTGAATTCCTATTAGAACGTTTCAAGCAAGACATAAGGGGGGTGTAAGTCACTCTTTACCCATTAAAAATTACAATATTACACCAAAAAGAATGGAATGTCCTTAGGACAATATAAAAAACTGCATCTCCATTTCCCCTATTTTTATCAGCAGTTTAAATTCTTTAATAATCTGACCTTCAATGTAACAGATAAGTAAAAGGCAGTCCTGACAATTTTAACCCTAACAATGTTTTATGCAGTGATAGAATTAGTGTCCCTCTGTGTAGAAGTCCTAGTCAGGGTACTTGAAGGGCAGCCAGATGGTGGACAGCCCAAGGTGAGCAGAATCTATCGTGCTCCTCCTCCTTTCATTTTGTTCAGTACTCACTACAGCATTTGGGAGAAATAAGCTAATATCCATAGGCTATATATAATATCTTCCTGATTTGGAAGAAAGTTAAAAAAAATAAAAGGAAGGAACACAATTTTCCTGTTCTAGGTAAAACCAATACCAAAGAAGTAAGATGTGTAAGTTGGTTTGAGATAATTTGCTTCAGTTACTTTTGAAATATGTGTTCAGGACCAAAGAACGAACTTCAGTGGGAAACCCCTGCAGCAGAAATACACCATGTGCCAAAAACCCCAACTGTATCTTGGCCAAAAGCAAGACCCTTTTCTCCAGCTATTGGTTTCAGGAGCGACTAGCACAGGTTATCCCAGCACAAGAACGTAATGGGCCAGAAAGCCAGGAATACTTTAAAGGCTACTGCGACAGAGTCCCATTTTGTAGCTAATAATGACTCGGGTGAAGCTTGAACCCTGGTTCTGCACTTCCAAAAGCAAAGGTTTTTTGTGCGCTTGTCTAAAATATGTTTTCTTATTGGCTGTAGTTGTGGGGAGTTCATTTTCCTTCTGAGACCAGTCAAATGAGTGCAAGTACTAAGGAGACATCTACCTAGGCTTTAACCTGTGCTTCTGAACTCCTGGAGAATGTGCTTTGCCTCTTAAAGCAGTTTTGGTATCGGTACTGCTGTACCCCAGTGGCACTTCTGTGCAAGAAATCACCATTTCTGTGATTCAAACACCCCTTTGGACCCACAGGTATACAAAAAAGTAGCAACAAATATGTTCTGAAATTCAACAGCAGGCAGAAACCTAATTTAGCCTTGAGAAGTTACCAGGCCCACCCTATCCAGAGAAGCTCTCAGTGTGTAAGATAAAAACCAGACAGCCTTGTAACGTGGGTCATCACTTCTTAACTTCTATGAAGCAATAAATGCCAATACACAGGTCAGAGTTTCCGAATGTTACTGGATTCCCAGAGCCATGGGAAGCGCTGGGTGGGAGGATGCAGCGAAGCCAGGGGTACAGCTCATGCAGAGAGCAGGGCCAAGGCTTTTGGAAATGGTTAAAGATTTTTCCCAACTCTGCCATAGGATGGTTGAAGCACAACACCTGCTGAAGAAGCCCCAGAAACTGCTTTCAGAGGAGCACCCTTAGGGCAACAGTTATTTTTTTTTCCCCTTTGAATTATGTTACCCCCTTTCCATATCATAACTCAGTCACCTTGGCACTCTGCAGAAGCCAGGCAGGGGGTGAGGCAGCGACATCTGTGGCAAAGGCCTGGTAACAGCTTTTATTTCCCTGACAGACACATCACCAGCACTCGGCACAGATGGCGGGCAGGTGCACTCACCTGTGGGCACACAGGGACAAAGCCACCTGAGTCACCAGCACTGCAAACTTGGCCATCGCTCCCCAGCAGCCAAACGCCTCTGACTGCGATGCGTTCCTACCTCTGCCTGCTGCCGTGGGCCACTGACAGCTAAAACCAGCTTTGTTCGTACTCTTTTCTATTGTCAGCTGGATTGCGTAGGAGCGTTTTTAGGCAGGTCAGCACCCTCTCACCTGGTTGCCAAAGCCACGTGTTTATTGCACGTTCTCTCTCAAGTTCGCTCCCTGGAAGGAAAATTAGCCATTTCTGGAGCACATGCTATGCAAAGAATTGATTAATCCCAACTACCTCTCTTCATCTTTGCATCCATTCGTTATCTCTCTGTGTCTTTTTTTTTTTCAGTGTTTTCTGTGACAAAACTTGGAGAGTCTGCCTTCTTGGAAATGTAGTGCCTTGAAATGTACCTAGAGATGGTGCCTACAATTATCCCTATTCCTTATACTATTACTGAAGTGTCAGTGTCCAAATACTTCTTGGCATCCTTTAACCTCAAAAGCTTGCTTGATCAATCAATAAAATAATTTACTAGCTTAGCTGAAGTAGGAACTAAATATTATCAGCCATCAAAATATCTTTAAGCTTCAAGTATATAAATCTACTGATGTATTGACATCTCGAAACTACAAGGAAGTTTAACCAAAATAGTCAATTAAAAGGAAAATAACCAAGCACTTATTCTTTGTGTTATTTATACATGAAAACAAAAGGTAACATGCCTGCCTGTCCCTCTTTGATTCACTTACATCCTGCAATGCATTTTAGACATATTGTTCAGGGAATCCTGCAGTTTTCTTACAGTAGCTCAGAGAGTTACTCCAACTGGCTTTCAGGGGTGCTCTCACTCACGGAGACCCAAGCAATGGATTTTCAAGATAGATCTTCCAAAGGAGGAAATAAAGAGAGCCTAAAGTACCGCAGATCTGTGTCCTCCAGTGCAGACATGTTTTCATAAGCACGAGAGCCTGAATGGTCATTACTCAAAAATCCAAACCAGCAATAGGACGTGTAATACAACTTTAAAAATACAAAAAGGAGAATTGACTTGTATCTTTTTCATGAGCTGAGAAATGCAGCAATATCTTGTCCCCAGATTCATGACAGCTACTGAAAGTGCAAGAGCCAAGCTAAAGACTGCTTCTGTGTTTCAGGATGTATCTCCTCAGCCTGCCTTTGCAGTGCTCTACAGCAGAACGGAGCTCCAGCCCAGGAAACAAACCCATTCACTCAGTAATAGAAAAACCGTGTGAGGGGTGTCATTAGAGTCACACAAGCTCACACACTTAGGCAAGGAGGCTGGAGGAGACCACGTGGCGTGGAGCAAACTGGAGAACGCTGGTCCTCAGAGCCACCAGCAAAGCAGGAGCAATGGCTCTGTGGGACAGACCTTCTCCAACTGGGCTTCTGCAGCCAGCTGCTGTTCTCACCACGGGTCTGTGGAGCCACAAAAATCGGGATTAGGAGCCCCACTCCTAATTTTGTCTGTACTAGCAGCTTGCTGAGCATCCAATGAGGATGAGCTGCAAAGATGTGGTGGGCCAGCGCCAGTTAGGCTGGCCATGAATCAGACTGTGGTGTAAAAACCCAGCGCCCACTTCCTATATTCTCCATGGCTTTTGATGGAAACAAGCAACACCAGCCATTTTCATACCACAAATTACTTCCATGTCTTCTGTGAGCCCATCAGAGGGGAATTCCTGTGTCCGCTCACTCCCCTGTGCTGCCTTCCGCTTCTCTGGTTTCCATCTAAAAATTGAGATAATTATACTTGCCTCTCCAATGTTTTTCCTACTGCAAATAAAAATGTGCAACATTCACTCAAATGCTTCTGAGCTTCTGATGAGTGTGATCTGAGCTTTCGTTACGCAAAGGCATCCTTTCTCAGGGGGCATTAGCTTTGTACTTCATAGCCAAGACAGCCTTCATTAATTTAGGTAGCATAAAAAGAAAATCTGTTTAAGAAAATAATGTGGAACGAAATAATACACTGAAAGTTCTTTCCAAATTTTATTATGGATAGTTTTAAAGCTAGTGAATAATTTTTTAATCCAATCTATCATGTTTAATGTTCTACCAAGCCAAATCCATAGATACCCCCAGCTCTTTACATTTCTTCCTCTGTTAGCATAATATACTGGGTCAAGTGTGACCACTGTTTATTTTAACTTTGCAAAATTGATCCCAGCTTCACATTTTTGAGAAAGATTGGTCCATTTTGGTACATTTCCAGAATAAATCCCGCCTGTTCTTTGAAAGTGGGTTAGACTCCTGACATCCCACCATTGTGACTGTGGAAGGCATTTCTGGCACGCGTAATCAGTGATTGACTTTCCTGCTTGTTTTCATAGTGATAAACGTGCGGTACCATTAGGCAGGAAAACAAAGTATTCCCCAAAAACTCTCTGCTAAGCACATTTTGGAGTTAATGGGGTAGTATAGATACATCATGCTCTCTTTCTGTGCTAAGAGGTATTTGATCCCGTGAAACTCACTCGCTCCCACATAATTTAAACCACCAAAATGGAACACGGTATTTTCCCTTTTCTGCACATGTAAAAAGAGCAGGCTATCTTGCCAAGGTTAACTGTACAATCTTGTTAGGCTTTTATAGATTTCATTAATGCCTCATAAAAGAGAATCGATAAAACTCCTTGCATGCAGATATAGAAAAAAAAATGACCTTTCGATTTACTCCTTAAGATACAAAAAAAAATAAACTTAATCAATAGACATCATCAAAATTCCTCTGATGAGAGGTCCTGAAACAAGGAGGTTACATTAAGAATTCTTCAGAGAAGTGACGTTCCTGCTCTGAACTCCTTCCAACGGGACTGTTCCTGATCTGTTGGGAAACTTTGATGGAACTGCCCATTTTAGGCCACTACCCTGCAAAGCTGCGTACTAGCGGTGTGGGATTGCTCACACACCGGCACACAGGCTTCTGCAGAAGTGTCCTCACACTTCAAAGGTTAATGGGACTGCTCACAAGAGATGGGATTTTTACACAACTCTGCCTTTGCTCCCATTTATGTCTTAAATTTTCCTTTGACATTCTTCCATGGGTATGAAACCCTGCAATGCTTAAATTGACTTTGCGGTTCCTTTTATGTAATTTACAGCTTAGCAAACCCTGCAAGCACACCAAAATGACACCGATCTCAGCATCCCATCAGGAGACCCACCGATAACAAATGGCTCTGTCCTGGCAGCAGCATCAGCGCTCGAAAACAAGGGGCTCATCCATGGCCTTTCCATCGAGACTCTCAATCTCCTTTGCCCCGAATTCCTCAGCCAGCTTGTAAGATCCCATTTTATGCTGTCTTTGGGTTTTACAGCCTCCTCTTGCATTCAAAGATAATAACGATGCTCTGATATCTTTTCTCAGTGGCCAGGTGGAGCAATTCAGAAAATTGTTCTTAGTGCTCCCCTCTTATTTCTGCAAGATTTCTCAGCGGGATTAGGAACAGCCTTACATAAAAACAGAACAAAACAGACAACACCACCAAGAGATAACCTGATGGCAACATTATTTTTTTTGCCTTGTTTTTAAACTACCTCTGTTATTTAATATGCCTCATAGCCATAATATTACAGATAATTGACATAATGACACATCTATTTAAAAAGTGTCTCTCTTGTGGTTTCGAAGTGGCTGGTAAATACATACTACTCTGCTCCCCAAAACATACTTTTTATTTAGCCGGAGGATCAAACCACCGCCTTTCTTCAGCCTCGAATCCCACAGATAAGTTTGTTCCCATCCCAAGTTTTCATGTGAGAGACAAGAATGTTTAGTCTATACCTTATGTTTATAAACATGCATTTTGGGGGAAGAGGATGCTTAAACTTCTTTATACAGTGCAATATTTGTCTTACCATCCATGGAAATAAAAATAAATACTGTTGTGTACTGGAAACTGTTAATTCTCTAAAGAAATGGAGGTTTTTTGCACAGTTACTAATTCATATTTGAAACCACTAACCCAAAGAGGTGGATTTTTATATGTTTTAATTTTCCATTGCCTACTTTGAGAGAAGACAATGAGAAAAACCAGGGGGGTATTTTGTTTGTTTTTGCAAATAACCTCTAGGACGATCAAAAGTGAACAGTCATTGCTGTAGCGAGAAAGACAGCCTGGATGGTACCCTGACCTGCTGAGAAAAGTTCATCTCAGGCTTTTATCAGAAGTGACGTGATGTTCTGAGAACACACAACCGCAGAGAGAGGTGGCAACGCAAACATGCAGCGTTTTCATTTTAATTACTAAGTCTTTGCAGAGGTTTGCATCTCTTTTTAAAAAATAAAAAGCCCAAAACAACTTGTAGGTGTAAAGCAGCATTTTACCCAGCAACTGCCATTCTAGATGCCTATCTTTTCTTTAGGCTTTCTTAAGTGGGACAAGATCTTGTAAAGATCCTAAAATTTTGCTCCTCATTTTGATGGCAAAGAATCTCTGTTAACACCAGGATCGCTCTCTGATGTACTTTGCAGTGTCTGCGCCTTTTCCTTCTCTCGCTCTTTTTTTTTTTAGAGCATTCTTAGAGTCATGGAAATCCTTTCCTGCCCAAACAGATGAGATAGAAATCTCTCCACCATGAAAAGAGCCTTAGTCGAATGGTAACTGTGAACAACCAACCCTCAGCTGGTGCAGAACTGATGCACTCACTGAACTGGGGGAAGCCGTGTTGGTTTACATGAAATAAGAGGCTCAGCTGCATTTGCAAAGTCTGGCTCTTCCACTTAAAAAGTTCACCTATCTGAGCACAATCAGGAGTTTGAAAACCTACAGTCTGTGGGCTGAAATTGATTAGGAACAGATGTGGCTAAGTGGCATACACAATTTACCTGCGCACCTAAATACAGTTACATATATTTATAAGCATAAATATACCAGCTGGTATCCATTTCCTCCCTAATCAAAACACCTTTGGCCTTTTCAGATTCCAGACCTACACAGCTACAACTACTTGGTTTTCGTGCACACAAGTGATACCTGGTGGCCTTCAAATAATGAAAACTTGATATTGCACAAATTCTCACTAATAATTTTTAATCCTATAGGAAGATTCGTGCTGCCAAATAGATAGTTGTTGAAATCTAAAGGTCAAATCATCTAATATTAAACAATCCAGCATTTGATAAACAACCCAGAGCACAAGGCAGAACTGAGTTTTGAAGCTAGGGCTCTTCACTAGTGCAGGTAAGTGCATCTTCCCAAATAATACTTCATGGTCAGCAAGACATTTCCTCGGCAAGAGACTTGCATGAGCCTTTAAGCTGGGTTTGTGGGAAGGAAACACGCAGGCTTACATAAGCTACGTCAATCCAGCAATTCCTTGTGGTTAGGTAATTATATATACTAATAACTTCACAATGACAGTATCTGGATGCAGCCTGCACAAACACATAACAAAGCAATTTAATATTGTTTGTGCACTGCCATGTTCTCAGGCAATGACTCACACTTCAATGCAAGTTCTCATACTACAGCAAACTAAAAACTGATTTTGGAAAGTTGAAGTCCCAAATTCATTTTGGGATCCAGGAACTGCTGAAATCTCTCTAGAGACAACCACCTGCTACATATTTTATACTCACACCTGTACTCATCATAGCTCTGTATTCATAGGTGTGCATAGGATGTTGATAGGGACACTTGCTACTGATCTCAAGATGATGACACCACATGTTATCATACTGATCAAAAATAGTGACATATCTTAAAATACTGACCATCCAAAAGCAAGGCAAAGTTAGATGAAATCTGATCGAAGACCCTTTCTTTTTAAGAACTGCCTTACGTAAAACCTTCTCTGGTACATTTATTTTCTAATCTGCACAAGCGATAATAAATTGGCCACTATTTGTATTTATTTTTCAGATGCCATTTCAGAAAACAAGCAATACAGCAGTTTTTACCGTACACTGTGGGTAAGAGTTACTTTGCTCAAACAAACTAAACTTCAGTAGCTGATAAAAAGTAATCAATAGTGTTTCAAGACTAATTTTGACCTTACAGACCACGTGGCAAAAACAATTCCCCACTAATGTACTTCCATGGAAATGCCTAAGTCCATAGTTCAAAACAAGGAACTTCAACAAGAGCAACCAGACTTTCTTTTGATGTACAGTGAGAATAAACAGAAAAAGAAGCAAATACACTGGAAAGTCCTAGTGTTTTTTTAGTCAGATAAGAGCCCTTTCCATAACTTGAGAGTCAGAAATGCATTTGCACCAAATTCCAAAATGCCTTGACATAGTAACAGCAGAAACCTTGGGAAAATCATATTTAAATCTGGCATATTACTGAAAGTAGACACAACCAGAGCATCCCAAAAGTTTTGCTTGATACAGGTTTTTGTTTGCATAAATGACTACATGCAACCATTTATTGCCCTTAACTAGCTGCAGAAGATATTAACGGCAATTTAGTCTCTCAGTTATGCCACGGATCTTCATCAACCTCCGACAAAAAACAAAACAAAACCCAAAACTCTGCTGAGTCACTTAAAGTGGTTTTCCCCTGTTCCCACCTGGGTCCCTCCCAGGGGCTGCCGTCCTTCAGGATAAACCTGCTCCACGCTGGGCTCTGCCAGGCCTGCAGTTCGTTTTGGGGACTCATAATTTATTCAGAGAGTGCAATGGGCAAAACATTTGAAAATTTATGTCAACTTTAGTGAGGGAATCCAACTGCAGAACAACGGTAAAAAAGTCTGCCAAGTGAACACTTTTCGAATTTGTCTTTCAAAACAGTACTTCAGTTACTTTATTTCTTATTTTACATTAGAGGTTAAAGAACATTGCCTTTCAAAAATGTTTTGTTTGGGGCTGGGGAAAACGACTTGAGGGATGATTATAAATCTTTTCCCAAAACTTCAAGGCCTTCCACTGAACTGGACAAACTCCACGCACAGTCCACACTCACCAAGGTGGTTTAGTAGCCTTATGCAACCCCAAATATTCTGCAGTAGGCAGACTATGGGTCTCCTTTTCCTCTTTCTATTTTAATAGAGGCTCAAAGCCTTCCCAGCAAGAGGGGGACACAGTACATAACACAGGCTCATAGGTCCCCCAGCTCTGCACCACAAACCTGGCTCCTGGGCGCCTTTGTTTTCAAAGTCCTTTAGGCACTTGAATTAGCTGCATAACCAGCTGCTTCTAACAGTTTTATGCACATATTTCAGGCTTACTATCCAGCATATGGACACACGGACAGATAAAAATAGTAAAACTTCAAGAAAGACAAAGAGTATCAGCGCTGCAATGCCTTTTCCAATGTAAAATATTCAGAGCTGTATTAGATTGTCCCGTGCCAACGTGAACAGCATCATTTTGTTAGCTCCAGCATAATTCAATCACATAATTTTCCCAGCTCATGAAAGTGTATATATTTACTTTTTTATAATCAAATTCAATAATGATTTTTTTAAAAATAACTTTCAGGCAAAGCAGTGCAAGATATTAGGAAAGAACATATGGGAAAAGTCCCTTTTGACCTATGTTTTATCCTTAAAACACAAAAGTGGATTCAATATTAAAATCAAAGCACTCCAAGTATATTGTGAAATATTCACAGCTGTTATTACTGCCTGATTTATGTGTGCTAGAAACCAGATTATTCAGACTGGTTTCACAAGCAATATGTTAGTAAACAGGATTTTGTTTGGTAATTACATTAAACATGTCCATATAAGCTTGGAATTAATTACAAATGGTACTTTACTGTACTTGATAAAAGCACTAAACAACAAGAACTAATGATGGCAAAAAGGTTTTCTCTCATTTTCAATAAAGCTTTCCATGTGAAAATCTGTCAACATGAAAAAGTTACTGCTTGTAATTAAAACCAGGCTTCAGTTCAGTAACATGTTTACATGTTACGTTCCAGAAGGGGAAGCAAATGCAATTGAATTACTGTCCTTAAAGCCTGTGGTTTGCAAACACACAATCTGCTCTGGGCATGCTACTCATGTCAACTCCTTCAGCTTGGGAAGACAAAAAAATGCAAGTTTGGCCTCGTAACACGTTTGAGAGTTTTGCACCAGCACCGCAGGTTGGTAAGAGTTTAAGTGAACCTTCCAGATGCGTTTGCAGAAGGTTTGCAGTGGGTATGCTTGCCCACATCAGGCATTTAAGCTCTACCGTCAGTACTTGTACAAGGTTTCACTGATGGATGAATAATAGCAAGAGGAGGCGGAAGCGGTTACAGCAACACGTCACTGTACTTGGTGCACGTCAGTAAACGACTCATTATCCCTCTGTTTCCAGCTCTCATATTAACTTACTAAGCAAACCTTTGCCTTTCTCCACAATGGCTTTATAGCACAAGATCTATTTTCAAAGCAGACTTCAAAACGACTCCTCAGAATTAGACCAATTGCCAAACTGGCTGCTAAACTGGGCTTCGGTGGGTCCCAAGACCATGGTAGTAAGACCTCAGACTGCTGGTTGCTTTTGAAGACAACAATAACAAGCTCATCACCTGTCATGCTTCTCTTTACCAAACGTGCGCTGGACTTCTCAGCCCTCTTGCTGATACACTGAGATGGGTGAATGTTATTTGCTCTGCCAACGGTTAACTAGAATTTCAGGCCATAGGCATTTTTTCGCGCTGCTGTAATGAGACATATTTCCTAAACAGCCAGCAAATAACCTTTTTTTTTTCCCCGTGGCAACCCAGTGCCCCACATAACTAAGCATCTTACTGACTTCAGTAGAAACTTTTCTCAAACAAGGTCACAATATATTTAACAATAAAGAACCAAGCAGATAAGCAGCTCTGTGCTTATCCTGTGTTACAGAAGCCTGTACAATGGATTTGTTAATTTAGCTTTAATTCAGAAACCTGACACTCTCTGCTTTTCTTGTAACCATTTTTGTTTCTTGTTAATGCAGCCAGATGGTAGCTCCAGTTTGATTACAATTCTCCCTACATTAATGTGAACTCTTCATCTTACTGCTATCAGATGACATTTGCTTTCCTTAATGTACATAGTTTTAGAAAAATTACAGAAGTGCTATTGCTGTGTTACATGAAAAATTCCAATGCACATTTAGCTGATACAGCATCAGCTGCTGTTTAAACTGGGCTTAGCTAATGGACTTTTAATGTCACTGGGGTTATGTGCAGTTACTGGCTATTAGCAGGAATGGACCCTTTCTATAAAAATCACTTTTCCTCAAGTGTGCTGTTTGAACATTCTTTCCTCTGATTTAGTGACTGTCACCAAATACAAAACAAATGCAAGGACGCTGGAATCTACTGTTATCTTTAAAACCAACTTAACCTCAGCCTGGCCTCCACAAGCAGACTATGTGTTCTGCGTTGGTACTAGTGGACATAAAACTTTGAAGACAACAGACTGAATTTTTCTTGTCTTGCTGTGGTGAGTAAATTCCAAGCACCCCAGCAAAATTAATTGGACAGAAAGCAAACCTTGATCGAGCTACTGCCATCAATTGATTTCCCTAAGAGAAAGGATCTTTGCAGTGAACCCAAGTACTCATAAAATAAGCTCATGAGTAATACATAGCAGATGAATAGTCCACGCAATGTCACTTCGTCATTTTAATTCAGCTTTCTTTGCAAATGTTTCTTATAAATGCAAATTTAAGACTTTCCTCTTGAGACTACAAAACGATAGAAATGTTTATGAAGCAAGTAAGTAAATTAGGACTTTAAAAATATTTGGAAGTTTTTATCTAATAGCCGTATTTACTACAAAGAATTTATATATAATACTTAGGGGGAAAAAACACATACAGAAATCGTGCAGGACAAGCAAGGACAAAAGCTAGCAGAGCTGAACGGTTTTGCCTTTTCCAGTGCTTGTGAAAAGCATATGGCACTTCTCATTCTACTGCCTAAACCTGGATAATAACCACTTCTGTCATCAGCTACCAGGTTGCATTTCTAACTCAAGCTTTCGAAGCCCGTGCTTTTAGTAGTAGAGGTCTTTAGTTCAAAGATGACTGATCGCTGAGGCAGGAAATTGCCGGATAATAGATATTTATGTGGATATCTGCCTACAGTTGGTGACATTTGGCTGTCAGTGTTCTTATCTGAAATAACGTGACAAAACCCAAGAGAAAAAGCATCTACCTGGAAGAATCTCACCAACATGATTTTGAGTGAGGCACTCTTAATCTCTCTACAGGAAAGGGCCACATTGCTACATGTAAGGGAAATGGAAAAATCTCAAAGTTAGTCAAATTATTGAGCTTAAAAACCCAAAAAAATTACCCCCAAAAACTTGCCAGTAAAAAAGGTAAGATCAAGGTCTGCCCATCCTAGAGTCTCACTCTACTGTGTCAACATATTTTTAACACAGAACCATATCAGCTTCTGACGTGTGCTGGGTTTGAAATTAATGGAGCTATATTTGTTGGCGGTCATAACCTGGCCTTGTGTAGTGTAAGTCTGCCCTTGGTACAGGCACCAGGGATTTGAAAAAAAAATAAAAGGGAAACTAGCAGTGAACCGACTCCTCCCAGTACTGAACTCTCTAGCTACAAAATTTCTAGTTACTTAGAAACAAAGAAATTAGGAACTTCCCATTGGCTACAGCACAGCTGTTTTACATGAGGGAGAGAAGGAAAACCAGCACTACATAAGAAGGTTGCTGCATTTTATTTGAGCAAGGAACTGGAAAAGTTACCCTCACCTTCAGAAACCGGTGAGGAAGCACAAAGGAAGTCCCTAAAACTACGTTTGCAATGTCTGCATGAAAGGAATTTATAATGGGGACGATGACTTGCCAAAAACTGGAGCAGCTTTGGGGCCAAAAAGCTTAGAGAAAGGAAAGCTAGTATTCCATGAACCAATTCAGTGAGATTTTCGGCAAACGACAATGGTGCAGCGGCACATTCTTCACAGTCCCAGCCCTTAACCGGACAGATATCCGGTTTCCACAATCAACTCTGATTTTCAGATCTGAAGTGACTGAGTTTGACAGGGAAACTTCATCTCCTCTTAGCTGAAAGCACCACTGAATTCTGTCCTAACCCCGAAATGAAGGCTCTGAATTACTCCCGGCAATCACCTGCACTACAGTCAGCGTAGGTAAATCCAACACATGAAAACAGAATTAGTTTCGCTTGCTATTCTGTCCCACTTCTTATTCCTCGATTTCAGTATAACTGAACTGCAATTAACCTCATTCAGTGAGACCATATTATTATCTTTGCTCACTATGTAAACTTTCCCGTATAAACACATATGTTTGGATTGGATAAGACAAGTGATGTATTTAGACAATAAATAAATACACCATATCATACGAGTGCAGCAATTCATGTTGCAGACATTATTTTAGCAAATTTATGGTTAGAATATAGCTCTCTAAGCAGCTCTGAAATACTAATAATCCTGTGGTGATCACTTTTCACTGCTTGACGTGAAATGCACTAAACTAGAGAAAATAAAAATAATGCCTGGCGAACAACTATCAGTTCAAACAAGTTTCCAAAACGGCTGCAATAGAGCCAACCTCTTTTGGCAGATGATTCAAGGCTCACTTGCACGTTTCCTCGTATCCAGCTGATGAAATTCAAGATTTCTCAAACAATTGCACCCAGCACTCGGGAGACCAAGAAAAACGCAAGCTTTCCTTTTTCTCGAAGGATACACTGTTAATCCACAGAGCTTAACGTTTCAACCTCGCACTCAATATGAGACTAAGAAATAAAGCTACTTTACTTCTTGAAAATAACTAAAAAGGGATTGGCAAGAGCTACCTGACAAGAAAACGTCCAGCTGTTGCCAGGCCAGTAAAACCTATCTGAGCTCCTTAGCATTACTGTTGATAATGTTACCTCAACAAGAGAAAAATAGATACTGATTTAATTGCCTAGGCAACCTCATAGCTTTAATGACTCGTAACGCAACAGGGTCTTTTGGAGCGTAAGTCGCTTATTCAGATGAATGAAATACAGTTGAATAAGATAGTCCTGAATTGCAGATTAAACCCAAATGAAACAAAACAACCCAAGGCAGCGATCCTTATCCCATTTCCAACAGTGCTGTGGTCACCTGCTCAATCTGCTCTTGCTCTTCCAAATCTGGGAGAAAACTGTGGATTTCACTGGGCAAAGCAAATCCTCCCAAACTGCTGCCACCATAAAGTCAGAGCCTCCAGGCAGCATCGCTGGTTCTGAGCAACAGCACAGGGGTTTGCCCTTTGTCTTGTACACATATTTCTAGATACCAGCAGATATAAGATATAAAGAAACCAGTAGTGAGACCCAACAAATTCAATATTGGAAAGGCACCTGAGAGCCTTCAAAGTAGCATTCCCTCCATAGCATCATCTTTGGGATCGTTAGACAAGGAGAACGAACTGGAACACCAGGGTCTTGGGCACTCAGGAGCCTTGAGTTTGCATTTTGGCTTCCTCACACATTTGCTTTTGCAACCTTAGGCAATTTCCCTTATAACTCTCCACCAAATAGAGATAAATATAGCTGTCCTCCCAGTCTAGCAAGATGGATTGAAGATTAAATAGTTTATGCAATGTGACAAAGAAGAGCCTCCCATTGTCTCTAGTAACACAAACACGTAGCAAGGCTATCCTAAAAACACAACTGCACATGTCCCACATGGGAGGTATCACCAACCACGATGGCTGTCTCTTTCTGTCCTGCCTGTGTAGGACTCATAACGAAGGAAAGAGAGAATGTGAGGAGGCGCTGATGCTCTGCAGCATCATGTCCTGACATACGGGACATCCCTGCCTTGATGGGGTTATTGCACAGCCATGCAAACTAGAGCAGCACTGCTCACGTGTGGGGAACAGCAAAAGGACTTGCCGAAATCCAGCATTGCCTGCCCTTTCCTGGCAGCATTAAGGGCATGTCTGGCACCACTGAGAACCTAGGTCTCTATCTCAATCTGCCTCACAATAAAATTGGTGTGATAAAAAAAGAAACAGAGAGAGCAATACCTATATGAGCAAGGCACATATAATATGTGCCTTCACCAGTGTTCAACTAGGAATCTAAGTCAAGTTTAACAATGAAGTTTTTCACTTTGTTGGTTGAAGTGTATGGAAAAACGGAAAAGGAAATGAAAATTGTTATTGTCAGAAGACTTCGCAACTTCTTGGGTTTTTATTTATTTATTTATTTTCACTGAACACCTAACAGATTTTCAGAAAGCATAAATAGAAAGTGTTTGACCAGTGAGGTAAATATTTGGGGCTTTACTGACGTTTTCACTGAAATAACTGAATCTTTTCTGGTTTTGATTAAAGTTTCTTGTTTGTTTGTTTTCCTACCTCCTCTCAGCAAATAAGCAAAAAGGACTCTTTGTTTGTTTCCCCTGAAATTTTCCATGTTGATAAAAAGAACATTCATAAGTGAAACTATTTTTGCATTGAGTTTTTCTTCCCCAGCCCGAACTTTTAGATAATAATGTACCAGGCTATAAAAGGACTCCCTCATTCCTTGGTGTTTGATGAATTAGGAGGAAATCCCATATTTCCTGCTTAACGTACGTGTCATTTGAGTTGGAGTCATAAAAGCAAACAGGAAGGTGTTCTAGTGATGGCTACCAAGGGGGAAAGCTCTACGTGAGCATCTCCGGGGTTACTGAAAAGTGGGGACAACAACAGTGCTAAATAAATCCTCTCCCTGTCACAGTGCTGGGGTTTGGGGTCAGAGTATCTGCAGATGACCCCATTAAATTAAAAACAGGGAAACAAAATATGTGCAAAATTAAGGGGAATTTTGTTGTTCCTATTTGTTCAATGTAAGCTTCTTTATAACCATTTCCCTTTTAGCATAATTTCAAATGCTTGCTTACAAATGATGCAAATTAAGTCTTTCTTTGGATACAGTTTGCCTCCCAGAAGACTTAATACCCTTTCCTTCAGATCGCCTCTTGGATAACGTTATGATGGAAAGCTCCAGGGGCGTCTGCTCCTGAGACTGGACTCTACCGAGCACACACAATAAATCACTTAAAACACCACCGTCCCTTCAGTCCTTGGAAGCAGTTAGCACTGAACTGTGCCTCTGCACAACATTATTCTGCCGCTACGTTGACAGAGGTTGTAGCCAACTGGGAAACCGCTCCTTGTCTCTTATTCCTCGCATTTAATCCTTGACTTAAGCTTTAAAAGCTTGCGCTGTTTTCTACTGCCGAGTCAAACGTGAAAGCAAAGATGGCTAATGAAAATGACAGGCGATGTAATTACTGCTTTATTGGCACCGATGCCAAGATTGCTGCCTGCTAAACTTGAATACCTCCACTGGGTGGCTAACAAGATGTGCACTTCAAAAACCAGCACAACCCTCTCTCCTCTTGAAAGGGAGGAAAGAGGGAATCGGAATGGGAATGCCATTTTTTCTTATAGTTACATATATATATTTAAGCAAAACACATTGCATAGGCTGAGCACCCACGACTAAATTAACCTTTATTTCAAAGATAGCATCCAGTGACGTGTTTTCAATGACAAACCAATGATCTGAACATTTGAGAGTCACATTGAGTTGAATCCCCTTTGACTAAATTGCACCAAACTGTTCACTACTTTGAGCAACGCAAATTAACCCAGAAATTCCCCTTTGCAACAGCAATTAAAGCATATTTTTCTGATAAGCTGCACAAGCAACTTTTGTGCTTTTTTCCATAGAAAGTAACCAGAACTGATTCCTCAAAAGTCCAGTGACTGGAAATCCAGACAGACAATAGAAAGCAACAAACATAGCCGTACACTATACACTTAGCTGGCAGCCAAAAATAAATGTAGCTTCACTTTTCAAAGTATAGTTCTCCTTGGTATTTAACATATACTCCAAAATCTGGTTGGATACTGTACAGAAATACTCTATTGTCATCCTAGTCAGCCTGGGCTCCTCTCACCTTCCATGGCAACTGATGGTGCACTGGATCCCAGTCAACTGAACTGGGCAGACCGTGCCTCAAAACACCACTTGCACACACACACCAGAAAAAAATAAAATCAAGACATCTATTTGAAAACATCTAATAAATATAATCCACATTTTCTCCTCTCTTGCTGCACAGACCAGCTACGGAACCAATTTGCCCGGCTTTGGCATAGAGTTGTATTCCTGTTTGCAGACGTACTGTATTTGGAAAATTAAATTAGGAAAATCTCTTTAATATGGTTAATGCTGTTTCTTGTTTCTGAGTGTGGATGTCACACACAAACCTAGTCCCAAAATACAGTGAACAACCAGGGTTTTGAGGCCATTACCAAAGGGGGGGAAAAAAAAAAGTTACATGATGAACGATCCACATAAAATTATTAAATGTAAATACGTACAATAATTGTGGAAATGTTTAGATACACTCATGCACTCTTACTGTACAGAGGAATAAATGACACTGACAGTAATGCTGAAAAGCCATCAGAAGGGGGCTGTATTTGATGTAGATACTTTTTTTTTATGGCTGTTACAACTGGCTGCTAGAGACTGGAGCTGGAGGAAGAGCAGCCCAGGCTCCGGCTCTGGTGTTCTGCGAAGGAACCGCTTCTCCACAGACAGATCCAGCCATTTTATTCTTTCCTAAACGGCACCTCAGTCCGCAAAGGAAACCCAGTGGCTGTTCTGCTTTCAGCAAAGCCTGTTGTAGTAATAAAAGGCTTCTCAGGGCCATGATGGGCTACCACATCCAGCCCAAACTCATCAACGTCGCTGAAATCTGCCAGAGCACATCGCTTTAAAACAAATTAATGTTCTAAGTGGGTTTATCCATTCACAACAAAATACTACTTGGCCCTCACTTTACTAATACAAATACTATTACACCCACATGATCAAGTACAAGCAGTCCACTGATGCATCAAGATAATTAAGTTCTTTTCCCCCCTTTTTTCAAACAAGATATATTTAGATATTTAATTAAGAAGTGCATCCCCAAAAGGTTAGTAGATTCACATGTTATATTTCACTTTTTCCACACCAAGCATTTTCAAACTGCTGCTGTTGCTAATACAGACCGTGCTGGGGAAAGACAAATATCTGCACATATGGCTCTTTTACAGTTTTCTTTTTAAATTATCACTTTGATTTAATTAGATTTGAGAGGTTAAGCATAAAAAAATGTAATCTTTTGTTGTAAAGGAATAATTGAAACAAAGACTCATTAATATGCAACCCCTGTAACTTTTTTATTCATCTCCTATGCCATCATTATTAGCCCATAAAGCAGTCTGAACCACGCCTGGCACCACAGATAGACAGCCTGACCCTTCCTCTTGTCCCATGTACCCCCTAAAAAGATGAGGGCCACAAGATAAGTTCTTCAAACAATTTTAATGCCCAAAGATGGGAAAGTACTAGTTCTCTCCTGATCACAGCAGAAAAATACTCAGCTTCAGATAAGCAGATAAGAAATACTAATAAAACAAAAAAGTGCATTTAGCTCTGCTGAGAAGCTCACAGGATGATGCTGAGATGCAGCGACATGAATCTCTCTGCCAGGGAGTGTAGGGGTTGATCCATCCACTACTCAGTTAATAACTTTGTTTTCCATGAAGAAATGGAAAAGGGAGGCATGAAAGCAGAGGCCCAGCAATGTTCACCGTTTCCTTAGCCTGCTTCAAAAGGTAAGGATGGTTGGGGAATGGAGAAGAAAAGCAGAACATGAAATAGTACTAACAGCGAGCACTGGGAAAAAAAATTTACATGTCCTCTTTCCTTCCCCCTCCTTCCTTCTAAATCATAACTGTGTTTGCTGTATGAAGACAACACTTCGAGTTTTTTCTCCTTTTCGAGGTATCACAAAGGAAGACCAATTTTCTTTCTTCCTTTTTTTTTTTTCCCCACAATTAAAACCATGTCTGCTGGCTCCAGACCCACTGAAAATCAGAATACAGAGATCAGTTTGGAGTGTAATTTCCACGTGTCCTATTTCTATTGCTCTCAAAGGAACACAATCAAAAAGACTAGAGGGGTGTTTATATTTCGAAGGAGACAGACTGAATGGAGGATTACTTTGTTAAAATAGGTTGGGTAAGAATTATTTCAATGCTTATGTATTTTTGGAAATGTGTAAATAAAACAGAGGGAAAACTTTGCCTGGTGCTTTATGATGAGAAAACTTCCTGAAGAGGGCATAGTTAAACTGTTGATTCATTGACTCAGTGAAGCACTACATACACATACGCGAAGATTCCCTCCGCAAACACCAACCAGAAAACTCCCCAGCTCTGGGAAAGGTGCCAAAACCAGGTCTGCACCCAAATTCTGTGCCTGGTCCTAACAAATGGGAAATTAAAATAAAAGCATGTATGGAAAAAACAAGTCCAAGATGAATGACTGTATCCCAACCACATTCCCTGGCTTTTCCACTCTGTTGTGAAAGTTTATTGCACACTGCACATCAGAAAGCTGAAGAGTTCCCTGTCCCCTCCTGGGTGTCCTGTCACCCACACATGTGCCACCCTTCCCAGCAGAGGTGCAGGAGACCTGGCTCCTCACCTCTTGTGGCATTTCTGTCCCACAGCGTTGTGCTATGGAGGGCATGTGTGAAAAGGAGAAACCAACTGAAAGCATGGGCTAGGAAACAGCTGAACACAGGGGATCCTCTCCTCTCTTCCCCACTCAGACCATCTGTCATGCGCATTACCCGTGTCCTGCCGGCAGAGCAGGCAGGCAGGCTCCTTTCTGCTCCACATGCAACTATCTGAGATGACCTTTCTTCTTCAACATCCCCCATCTACACAGACAGATATATATGCATTGACAGCCAGGTCTACATACACATGGCACCATTAGAACCTTTAAATACATGACAAGAAACCTGTCTTATCTCGAACATGAAACAGACCAGTGAAAGAAAACACCGGTATACAAGACACAGAAGAAATGTGACATAATGCATAAGGCATTTCTGTACTTTTGTTCTCTGCTACCTCTTTCTCACGGCCAGGTTTCTGGATCTTCCTGCGAGATATATGTGTGGGCCAGGAGCGTGACTCTGAGGACAGAGTAAGTATCAGCTGCAAACAGATTAGCACCATATAGATATCATGCACAATGCATCCAGCCCACCGGCAGCAAAGCTACAGCTCCCAAAAGCCTGCCATGGGCACTTGGAGTCGGAGCAACCTGCACCACTCTCCCGTCAGAAAGGCCACAGAGGAGTGAGCTTTGAAATGGCTGGGTGAGAGCACGGGGTCAGATCTGTGCAGTTGTCTCAAGTGCCTCTCCACAGAGACCATGGTGGGGAAACCGAATATTCTTTCACTTGCATTATGCTAATAACTTCAAACCAAAGCTTTGGTGCATATTCTTATTTTTGGTGGCACATATGAAAAAAAAAAATAATCTACAAACAACCAACCCAGCAAAACAGCTTCTAAATTTCCCTTTCTCTTGCTAACCACATAACCAGGAGTTCCAAGTGCTTTGATGAACCCACACATCCTTGCTATGCGCAGCTCTGCCCACATGCAGCAGCAACCTCTCTCTCTCCCCAGTGCTGAGGAGGTTGTAGAAAAGTATTTCCCAGCAAAAGCCACCGATTTCCACTTCAGGTCTAACTACTGGGAAGAGAGGGGAAAAGCACCGAGAAAGTTTATCCAGAATCAGCTCGCAGGAGGAAAAGCCTCCTGCCCTGGCTGCCTGTGACACACTGAGCCGGAGCCCTTTGTGATGCTCTCAAGACACCACTAAACACGCACTGAGAAGCAAGACATTTTTACTTGGTAAGGAGAATTTACACACGGGCTACAGGGAAAACAGATCTAGACGTACTCCAGAACCCCCGACAAGGGAGCGGAACAAGGATTTAAAAAATAAACACAGAAACACGGTAACTCCCTTCGGGTATATCACGTTTTAGACAGGAAGAGAAGGGTGTGAGGGGGGGTTCCGGAATGACCATCGCCTGCAGAGCCCCGGGGCAGGGCTGTGCGGCTGCACAGGGACCCCCGCCCCGCACCTGCCTCTCCCACGCACCTCGCCGGCCCGCCGGGCACCCCGCACCGCTCCCCGCCGGCCGGGGGGCTCCTTCAGCCCTAACCCCCCCTCCGGCCTCCGCGTCCCGCTTGAGAACGGAGTGCAGGGAAACGCCTGTCCCGGCCAGGCTCAGCAACCACACACTCGACCCGGTGAGGGCGACCAGAGCCCCCAGACCCCGGCGGAGTCCGTGCCTGCGGGGAATGTGTCGCTTGCACATACACACACAAAAAAGAAAAAAACGGCATAAATTCGCGTGTTCGGCGCGCACCCAGAAGACGCCCCAGCCCCTCTCCATCCACCGTCTGCCTTACCTTGCGCCGCGGAGCCGGGGCGGCTGGCCCCCAGGATGGCCAGGGCGGGGAGCACCAGGGTCTGCAGCAGGTATCCCAGTCCCAGCCCGCAGCGGGCCGCCGTCCCCTCCAGCCCCTTCCCCATGGCTGGGGTAGGGGGCGAACCTCGCAGAGCCGCCGGGCTTTTCGGTGCCGCCTCTTGCCTCCGCTGGCCCCGTCCCGAAGGGAAGCGGAGGGGCGCGAAGCGGCGCGGAGCCCCCGCGAGGAGCTCAGACTGCGTGGGGGGCGACGGGGCGAGGGGCACCGCTCGTAGCGGCGGGGCAGGGGCGCTGCATGGCCCCGCGGAGGGGCGCGGAGCGGCGCGGAGCCCAGCGGAGCGCTGCCTTCTTCCCGCGGGCGGCTCGGCGCGGCTGCCTCCACCCCGGGGGTGGGCGGGGGCCAGGGATGGAAAGAGGGGGCTGCGCCGGCCGCCTGCGATAAAATGCGAGCCGGAGAGAGGAGCAGACCCAGAGGGAAGGGGGCGGGGGAGGCTGGGAGCCACCCGCTGCAGAACCGGCCCCCTTTCGCCTCCCCCGCCCGCGCCCCCTGCGCGCACACCCGCGGGCTCACCGGCACACACATGCTAGTGCACACACATGCTAGTGCACGCTTGCACACACACCGACATCCCCCCACCCCAGCACCCCCAGGCCGTGCAGCCGGAGAAGCTCCAGGAGCCAGGGCTGCACCAGCGGACCCTGCTGCACCCTTGGCTCTCTTTCGTCCCCACGTCGTCCCTAGGGACCTACCACCCCCCACACCTGCTCTGGGGGGCTGTCTGCTCCCACAAGTGACAGGGTGGGGGGCAGTGGTAGAGGCAGCATCAGGAGGGATGCTGGGGAATCCCCCAACCCTGCAGAACATCTCCCCATTTACCCCAGCCTGGGGTTGCTCCCTGACAGACCTTACCCTTACACCCCCAAAAAGGTCTCCCCAGCCTCTGCCATCACCACATGCCCACCAAATCTTCTCACTCAATGGTATGGCAATTCCCAAATCTCAGGTTTGCTGCTCAACCAGGGCTCGCTTGGGTTTTACAGTTGCTTTCTAGGGCTTATTTTGTTTTTAAGTTGCCTTCGCCAAGCTTAGCCAGACTGTCCCTGGCCATGACCAGACCCAGCTTCTCATATGCCAGGTTTGCCAACGCCAGAGGGCTGCGACCCCAGAGTTCTCGCCACACCATGGTACTCCAGGGAGCATTGCCTTCTCCAGCCCAGAAGCTCCCCCAAGCACGGCTGCCAGAGAGGCAAGAAGCGCTATTTTCCTCCAAATCATGGCTGGGATCTTCCCAGACATGCTGCCTTTGCCTTTTGCCCCTGCAGGAAAACAGTAGCAGTGTTGGTGATGCTGCAGGAGGGTTCCCAGGGGCCAGAGGAGCTGCCTGCCCCCAGGGAGGCTCCATCCCACCTGCCCCCTGACTTTAATGCCCTTCCCAGGGAATGATGCAGACCATTCCCACCTCTGGGTTTGAGGGAGGGCAGGGTTTTTTTTCTCCTCCACAGCAGCTGACACAAAGCTGCAGTGAAACAGGAAAGCAACGTTTCTCTTTTTTTTGTACAGGCACAGAGTAAAAAAAAGGGGCAGATTTTGTTCTGGGCAGTGCAGCTGGGTATGCCTGGAAGGTGCTTGGGAAGGGTGCATTTCAAGTCCAACAGGCTGATTTACCCAGAAAATCTAAACAGTCCTCTCCACTAGAGCACTCCAGCTCTCCATCTCCTGGCTGTACCGCATCTTTTAAGGGAACGAGTCCTGTCCACTTCAAACACTACAGCATAGTTCAGAAAACATTAAGGCTCCACCATAACCCATGAGTTAAGTCCTGAGGCTGTGTAAGCAGTGGAAGGGAAACTCTCAACTTGCAGCTGTGTTCAAAGGAGAATATGTCTCCCAAATAAGAGCTTCTTTGATTGCACACGCTCCCCACACCAATCGCTGACCTCATGCTCCCCAGCTTTATGGCTCAGGATGGTCAACAGAGCAGTTCCCGTGTATGATGTTTGTTTGCCAGTTTTGCTATAACTCTGAATCTGGAGCATCTCCCATTGACAGGTATTTACTGTTTCCCCCCACGCTAGGGGAAATTTTCCAGAGACAAGAAAAGAGACCCCTAAAAGATATCACATACGGAAGATGCATTCCTTGCAGCACCAGCTGACGGACACATCTACTGCCACGAGGGATGGTGGAGGAAGGGTTTGCTTCTCCATTAAATGGAGTTAATTTATTTTTGATGTTTTGGGGCTTCCCAGGAGTAATACCTATAGTTCCAGGCTTAGTTTCTAGTTAGCAGCTCAGTGACCTCATTAAATAGGTCCATCCCAATTTCAAGACGATGTCCCCTGCAGCCCTGCCCAGGAATCCCTCGTGGCTGCCAACCCGTCAGCCTCTCTGCCCCAAAGTAGGTGCATGGGGGAGCATTGCTGCTTCACAGCTGTGACAGAAGCAACGGCACGGGCACAGCAGGCTCTCAGCTTGGGGAGAAAGCAAATCATTCCCCAATACCCAAAGTGTGGAGGACAACAGAGGAACTAGGGTACTGCAGCTGGGAGCGTTCAGTAATCACTTTTCTGCTGGAAGTAGAGACACCTTAACCTGGAGAAGGTGGTTCAAGAAATGGCAACAAATAGCTAAATAGGGGTCTTCTCTGGAAAATGTGCTTTCAAATCCTTCTATGCTCCATTATGTGTAACAAAGGGCATCCAAGGATGCTCCCAGTGCCTGCATCACGGAGCTGCCTCAGAGGTCCTCCGTGCACTGACAAATGGCACTTGTGCCTGGGCCATCCCTAATGCCACCGTGCTGGATTTTGCCCATTCGGGAGCCAGCCTGTCCCAAGGGCTCTTCACCTTTCTCCCTGTGAGATAAGCAGAATTATTATCCCAGCTTAATAAATTTCAGATTTGACACAGGAGTTAAAGGACTGAGATAATCCAGGGATTTGGAATTAGAAAGTGCAAATTGCCTGGATTTATTCCAAAAGCACTTGTTTTGGTTTTGGGTTTTTTTTTCCCTGATAGAGCCTGCCTGGGGAGGTGTTTTCCTGGCTGTTTAAATTAGTGACTTAAAAGTACACATAACATAAGTTTATCTTTTTGTCACCTTTAATGTCCTTAAAAAACACTGCATACCCTTCAAAAACTCATCCTAAGCAAATCTTAATCTCCAATTTTCATACTTAGACAAAAATATCAAGTGTTAAATAGTTTGCATTGGAAAGTGGATTTAGCAGCCTAACAGGTGTTGCCTTAGCTAGTTTTCCAGGTAAGTCTGAGAAATCACAGCTCCAAATTAGATACCCACTGTAAGTGACTATAAAACCTAGGGTAACATTTAAAAGCTTTCTGTGTAACTTGCGTACTTACGGATTTGTTTGTTTTCCCAAAAGAGCTTTTTAAATGAGAGTTAGGTTCTAAATCAATACTTGAAGTTTTTCACCCCTGCTGTCAACTCAGGAATTTCAAGCTCTTGACAGGCAGTTTTTGAAAGCACGGAGCTGGTGAATTTGACTTCAGTGTATTTTATTGCCCAAGCACCTAAAGTTGCAAAGCAATCGACTAGAAGGCACACTGGATCAGAAAAGTCCTATCAGCTTTCATAATTAATATTGTGAATGGTAGTATAGGTACCTATACTCTAGATGTTTTCTTAAAATTCTCTACATTTATAACAATTTATACAAACCCTAATCTAATTACAGAACTCAAGGGAAACCGATATTTTCTTTTGTTACGGCGGCACAGCTCAGGAGCACGTTACTGAAACAAAGAGCCTCAATCCCCTTTGCGAAGAGTTGCAAAATTTGATGAATGGCTTGGGAGCAGAGATACTAAGGTCCCCTGTGTTACACAGGGCTTGAGAAACACCAGTTTGAACAAGGAGAGGAATCTCTTCTGTGCATTGATAATTTCAAGAAAGATTCAGTAACCCATCCTCGCACTGAGCGTTGTGTCCCCAGGCAGATACTGTCACCCCTGGACAACCAGCCTGAGGACTCATTTGCTACACAAAAGTTAGTAAGGGATGCGGATTCAGGCTCCACATTGGGTGATTATGTTTCATAGCCTCTCTCTCTACCATGCTGCTCCTATTTTATGGCAGAGACCAGCACAACGCAATCCAAAAAGCAGGTGTGTGCCAAGCCTCTCACTTCACTGACATACATACCACAAGCTATCAAATACTGCAGTTTTCTCTCGCAGCTTAGATAGGCAATTACTTCCTCTGTGGTTGCCTTGTGTGATGCTGTGGATCAGCAAATGAAACTACGCTTCTGATAACTTACTTCCCAAGAGCAACACCACCTCATTCCCAGTAAAAACTTATTTTTTTTCCTGCTGGGAGTGACTGTTTGTGGTGGGATTTGGTCCAAGCAAAATTTGTTTCATATCTAGTGAAATGTAGTAAAACAACTGATTGTGCTTTGGCTTCCAAAATCACTATTTTGTTTGCTTTTTTATGGATTCAGATCATCCAAAGTTCATCCATACTCATCTGCTATACTAGTGTGCTAAATTTTCAGTCTCGACACAATATTAGCAAGATCATGGGTATATGTTACAACCCACAGAAACAGTTTTAAACGGCGTTTCGCCTCATAACCATCACTCCAGAACTGTGCTGAACCACTTGGGAGGCCATATGATGTCCTGATGCCTTCTCATATGCACTTGCTCCCATTTGTTTAATAAATTTATGGTAATTAACAACTTCATTGTCCTTATGATGCTTTTCACTAGTTTGGCTCTTCATAATGTCTGAAGAGGACGTTCCTGAACTAAAGAACCATTTCAAGTAATTACACTAAAGGTAGGGCCAAATTCTTTCCCTGTATTCATGCTGGTTAAAGTGCATATCTTGCTATTGTACCCTGATTTGCGTAAAATCCCATTGTAAGTTGTGCAAGAGGATGCTGCTGGAATAAGGGATTCATACGTCTCGGGAACAAAAGTAAAAAATTCAAAGCTGTTTCAGTTTCACTTTCGGTAGTCAGGGGCACCATATTCTTGAATGGCAACGGGACTTGGGCTCCTTGCCCATTTTTGAAATCTGTGTCCTCCAGCTACAGCCAAATAATGCATCCAAAGAGCTTTTTCTTTCATGTGAATTTGCTGTAAACAGATCACAGATTTCTTATTTATTTATTCTCTCTTCACATTTGTTTGGTGCATATTTTCTCTGAACAGTTCCCGAGCTGTAGCTCATTCATGCACAATTCATCACGAGTGAAGTGTGGCATTCAAACTATGTTCCTTACTGCTGCTGTATGATACCATATCAAAACTTTTCCCATCTACAAATATCTGCCAGTGCTTAAAAAAAAAAAAAAAAAAAAATCGGGATGATTTTAGTCTCTGTACCCATTTGCCTGACAATTTCCCACAAAAATACAAAAGGTGAGACCTCCTGTCGGTTGATATTTGTTGGGAAGTGATGTGAGCGCTGGCGCTGCCTCCCAGCAGAGGGAGGTGTGAGACCCCGCTCCGATCTCCCATACACTGGCACGGAGGTTTTAGGAATGGCTTCTCCTTCCCTGAGCGTTTATCCAGGAGCAAACACCTCGGGTAGGTCCGGCCGTGTTGGCTACATTATCCAACAGCGGGTTTCTGAGGGCGGCAGCTTGAGCAAAGCTACAGGACACAAATAACTTGGAAAAAAATCTCAGACTGTTGCACAACACTGTTCTGTCCCTCTCTCACTCTCCACATGCTTTTTATTTTCGTAGCATTATAAATTCTTTGGGTTGAATATTAACAGTAACATATTTAAAAGGTGGTTTGTTTGCTTTGCATTTTTGTCCCTTGTTTGTGTTTTTGTTTGTTGTGTTTTGTTGTTTGGTTTGTTGTATGTACCAAGTACTAACTTCTGAGTGTGCAGTTCAGGGTGGGCTTTCCCTACATTTCTTTACTGGTGGCACAAGAGTCCTCTCTCCAATGTCTCAACACTACCACCCTGCCCACCTCTGCCTTCCTGGCTTTTCCCTGCCTTACACACCGGGAGATAAAGGCATAATTGCACTTGGGGATCTTTGCACTTTGCTGGGTTGCTCTTACTCGATTTGTTATTTTATGGATTCTCTTGCCTGAGACACTTTGCATAAAGTGGCATTAAGAAGATTTATAATCACAGTATTTATTAAACCGCTTCTTAAGGGAGGAAAGCGATAGCATGCAGAGAGAAATATAAAGGAAATATAAGGAGACTTCCTGACAAAAGATGTTTAAGAAGATGCAGGTTCTATGAAGAAACGTGTTTTCTGATAAACTTAATAATTAACATTGTAGTTTGGTGCTCTGCAATAAGATCAAACTTATGCACAGACCTGCATAACATTCATTTGTCTTCTTCTAAATCAAAAATGGCATGTTTTTAATTGTTATGGATTTTACTTATAGTTCAATACATTTGCAGTTACAGCTAATGCTATTTTGTGAAAACAGATCACTTTAAGCAAACTGTGGGAGTTTGAGTATATGGCAAGGGCCCCAGCCTTCCCATTTATATCTTCTTCATGAGAAAAAACAGCTACTTTTGTTGTTCAGGGGGTTTTCCTTTTTCATTTTGAAACCTGGCAAACTGCTCTGTTGTACAGCGAGTTGGAAACGCAGCTCTCCCTATCAGCTGATCTACTGCACCTTCCTAGAACACATTTGCTCCCCCCAACATGCAGCCGGATTATCTTCTTTTACCCAACAGAAAGCAGCTTTCATAGCAAAACCCTCAAATTCCTGAGCAGCATGTGATGGTAAAAGGAAATCTGTTGTAGGCGCCTGTAATGGGAAGCCTGGCTGTGTGTTTTCAGTCTATTTTTCTCCTGGCCTCTTGGTGGCAGGGCAATTAGAGCTCAAGTGTACAGGGAAAAGATATCCCAGTACAGTAATCAAAGCAAACATTATATGGATTTTGATTGCTCCAACAAGAATGAAGTCTTTGTTAACTGAAATAGCTTTATTGATTCGAACGAGGAGACGTATTTATTCTGTTTTGTGAAGTGCTCCAAGCTGTGTATTTAATGCTTATGAATTCAGAGATGGAGTAGAAAAGTTCTGTGTAAAACCATAGAAGAGAAACTATAATTTCCAGAACATTTATGCTAACGTTCTTTTCATAAAGGCAGTTATAATAGTTGTAGTCATCATTATCATTTTATAATAGACTTTAATATTTCACAAATGATATGATTTGTTTAAGTCAAATAATTAACAACATTCTTGACTGTTTAGCAAAAATTAGTTTGTTTTCATAGAAATACTCCATTTCATCTGTCTGAACAGAGGCTGAAAAATGATGGAATAACAAAAAATGTTCAGCCCTACGGCTAAAGATGAAAAGTTTATGAAAATAAAAATCATCCATAACAACATGTGATCCTGGTTTAAGTGTGACTTTTAGCTCCTTAAAGTTTGAATAACGTTTCAACGCTAGAAAGTAAGTTCTGTAGTATGTGTTACTATAGCAATTTAAATTGACAGCCTTAAGATTTCTTTTTCTGAAGACCTTATTAGGAATCGAGCTGTG
Organism: Pampusana beccarii; assembly: GCA_013399365.1. Lineage (NCBI taxonomy): Eukaryota > Metazoa > Chordata > Aves > Columbiformes > Columbidae > Pampusana > Pampusana beccarii. Next base: position 937,203 of record VWYH01008560.1, on the reverse strand, counting down.
CAATTCCTTATGTACAACACAGAAAACATCAAGCAAAACTTTATTTTTCAAGAGAAGACTCCCCTCACTGCTGAAGCCTAACCGCGACCACATGCGTTTCTCGTAGTGCACTGAAAAAAAGATTTAAGTTTTGTCCCAAGTAGATGTAGTTAATCTGACTCTGCTAATTTCAGATGAAGTTCCACAGAGATTTGTGGAAACCAGCTCAGGACCTTTGGGTATAAGTCCTCCATGTGAAAAACTTTGCGCCCTTTCACCTATAGATAATAGCGAGAACCTTATTTTGACTGGGGAGCATTGCAGGTTATCTGCAGCTATCTAGTTTATTACTGCTTTAATTTGAGACCTACATTTTTATTCATTGTTTCTCTTTTGAATAACGTTTTGAAAGATGATATCAAATAAATGGACCCTTGGCTGTGGCCCCACACAATGCTTTCAGTTATTAGACATCTCAGTTGATCTGTGTTTGAGGATGATTAAAGTACCTTGCACCAGGTTTCTTAGCTCATTTCATTCCATGTGCATTCATAAATTAGTTGATGATAATCTATGAATAAAAATTTAATATTCTAAATTATCCTCTATAAAAATGTTGCAGGGTTTTTTTATCTTTTTTTTTTTCTTTTTCTGGACTGAAACTGTTCACAGATTCTCTTCAAGAGTCTGATAAGATACAGATTACAACACTGGCTTGATAACGACCAAGACTTTTGCTTCCTCTCTGAGTAACACAAACTCCAGGATGAGAAGGGATACCTTATCTTCATAACTAAAATATAATTAATTATTTAGTCTTTAGGTTATTAAAACCAGCTCCGAAATATGGAACAAGAACTCCCTACTGAAAAACTGGATATGGTAAAGTCCAGTCTCTTGGACCCAACAAAGCGGTACCAGTGATCATGTTATTGGCAAGAAAAACAATTGTTTACATCACTAAAAGCTGCTCCTTCTCTAGACCAGAGGAGGTAAAAAAAGGGGAAAAAACAATTTTGACAACAAGATTAGACTATAACAGACCTGCCTGGAGACTCATTGATTTCTCAGGAATTAAATTGTTCCAAGTAACAACAATGCCATTGCACTTAATGATCCCTTTGAAAAGCAAGTTTTAATGACCAAGTGACCAAGATAGAAGGTGTGGGATGGAAGAGAGCAGACATGGGAGGCAGACAAGACAGCACATTTCCAGATGGTCTCAAAATTCACAGGGAATGACAGTAAGTTCATAACGATTGGAGACCTCTGATGCCCTCTGCCTGCTCTACATGCTCTTGAACATGTCCTGGAAGAGGAAGGTATAAATTGGAACTGAGCAAGAGGAGCATTTTGGAGACTGCTGGCTGACATTTTTATCCTTTGAATTTCTAATTGATAAGGAAGATTTGGTTATTTTAGAAGAAAAATTAACGACTGATCACAGTTTACAAGGATGAGCACGTGGGAGAATTGCAGGAAATGGAACACTGTAAAAGTAGCAGGACATTATATATAAGCAGAAAGATTCTCTTTCTCAGAAGTATCAGGTAAAAAATATGATCTACGACAAGATTCACAGTTGCAGGCCAAGAAAAATTTTATGATTCTAGATCCTCCCTTCACCTCTAATGTTTCATGTTTTAGAGATTGCCAAAATCCCTCAAGGAGCACAAAACAAAGCAGCTCACCTTATCTTTAGCCAGTTTTCCTTTTTTTTTTTTCTTTTCCTCAGAAAGACTTTTATTTTCCACTCATATTTACTTTTATTCCACACATGCTTTCTATCTTTCTCTGCAAGGAAAATAATTCTCCCAGTGCTGCTGCACTACGGCCCTGTTCTGCTATATCCTCCCCAAAGGGAAGGTCAGCAGCTGAGCGCAGCCGCCAAGCTCATTGTCATGGCAGGCAGAGAGTCCACAAAGACCTTGGAGGGCTCGGCTCTAAGAGGTGTTCGGACATGTCTTAACAGCACAGCCTCAGCAGTTACTAACTTGTCGTTCTTTCCAGAGTGATGCCAGGAGAGCAGCGGTTTGCCGCGCAGTCCGTGCTGTGAGTACGCAGTGCAAGGTAGATCTGTGACTTTACCCATCTAGACGGATCCTTGTGCCCAGTGGGGCTCCAAAAAAAAGAGAGTGCGCAGAGTGTAAAGGAGACGCTGTGCAGTCTTAGCCCTTTTGGTATGGTCAAGACCTTTTATGGACTCTCTTCTGCCCTAGAAGTACCATGTGTCCTTAATGTTTACAAGAGAATTCAGATCTCCAGTGATAGCGGTCTTAGGATCAACAGGCAAGCCTACATTCAATACCGTGTTTATCCTCCTAGCCGGTTTTCCCAGAATTAGTACACACATCAACAATTCCATAACGTATGACTAAGATCTGTTTATTCCGTACCACAGCTCCAGCATTAATCATTTGTCCTTCTCCAAACCACCAGCAAAACTCTGTGCCATGGAAAAGTACTAAACAATGTGTGGTGTCTTGGAGCAGGACTGGGCTGAGACCTAGTCTGGACTTAATACAGAGACACTGCACTGCATACAGCTCTCTGCCCCCCAAATAATAAAGGAGTTTTACTTTCAGCTGATTACAGAAAACACTGATAGACCTGTTCAGTCACATGCCTTGCTTTTGACCAGTAATGTTGGAGAAAAGATTATTAGAGACATCTGAATGTAAGCATATAAACAATTTTGACAAGAGCAGATCATTTATGTGGTTCCTTGCATCCAAATTATAGAAAAAAATCTAAGATGGGAGGACTCCTAACATTTTACAGCACTGTAGAAAGCTGCAAGACCAAACCTAATGGAGTTTGCCTGGATATCAGATAGGTATCACGCTTATTCTCTGCTGATGAGTGGCATGATTAAGAAACATGTGCCAGTCTGAGGATTTATGATAGGAGGAGAAAGACATTTTTAAATCACTGCATCTAGCTGATTCATTTGGAAGCACTGATAAATAGACACAGCTGGTGGTGGAACGAGGAGCTGAGCTGCCCTTTTTTCCCTGTATCCTATTAAGTATTGATATGAGACAAAGGTGATGGGTATTGAGAGGCATAAACTCAAAGCAACTGGAAGAGAAAATAACAAAGATGAGAACTAATATTTGCCTGGAGTCACCTGAAATCCACAAAAAATAGAAAATAAATCTTCCATTCTTTGTCTGGCACTGATTTCTTGAGAACTTTAGCAGATATGACTTAGTGAACTAACTCCTTCTATATCTAATAGAGGTTGCATGTGCATTAGGAGGTTGGCTGTGCAACTACCAAGCCATTGCTGCAAATCACTGAGGGGGTGTGTGTTTCTTGAAACTCAGGGCCACAACACTTGGTATGGTTTTCACCTCTCATTGTAATAGTTTTCATCTGGACCACCTAACTGCTCGAGGTTTTTAATTCAGCTGGTCTGCAAATAGAGAAGCTATTTTCCCCATGTACAATATTTATGTCCTTCCACATTTAAACCCCAATAGAATTAGTGCCAAAGGTGAACATTAAACCAAAGAACGATTTCTTTAATTACATCTGCTACTGACGCAAATATTCTTTATAACTGGAATCTCCTACTAGTACCCTTATGAACTACTGTATACCTCTGGCAGGAAAAAAAAGTGTTCATGAGTTTAAGGAATTCCATCTGCATTTTATTGATGGTAATTCTGTTAGTTGTGCACTCAGACTGCTGCTGGAACAAGGAATGTTTTGGCTGATGGATTCTGCACACAGAGCACACATGCAAGAGGAATTCACCAGGGAATTGAAAAACGAGTCATTACCCTTGTATAGGCATTGGGAGGAAAACAAAAACCACCCCAAAACCTAATACAACAATACTTCCAGGTGTCATTCAGTCTGGTTGGCGGGGTTTCTAGAAACCTTGGTTAAATGTTTGTAACCCAGTTCAACAACAGAAAAGTTTAGTATAAGTACCTAAAACATATGTAGATGGCTTACAATCTTTCCTCAGATGCTTCCAAAGGTATGTGCTCCATGTGGCTTATCTTTCTTCGTCTGTTTCCCTGATGTACACAGTCCTCCGCATAATCTCAGAATGGGTTTTTTTCAGGAAGGTGGGGTGGGAATCACTTGTCATTCTTGGTTATTTGTGGAGACATTCATTCTCTTGCCCTAGAGTAACTTGGCCTCCTCCAGGAACACATGAAAAACCCTCGGGATTTATTTTTGTATAGATTATGGAGTAAGATCTGATGAACCTATATTTAATATCTCTGGGGCAAGTCCTATTTCCATTAGAAAAAAGTCCACACAGAAATGCCTAGCACAGTTTCTACCAAAACTTAGTGAGATCCCTCACTAAGGGACAAGAAAGGCAAGGGACAGAAGTATTTGTCATTAGCTGTAAAGCGACAATAGACATGAAACAAAGAGGATTAACTGTGTCAAGCATTTGGGAACTTGAGGATGAACAGTTTTAATCTAAAGACACAAGGGTTTGTGCTTCGGGACTCTCCAGGTCATGCTTGGTCTGGGTGCACCTTAACTAGATATTAAATGGAACTCATCCCTTAGGAATCACAGAAAGAAAGATTAGAAGTTGATCCCACTGCCTGAAGGAGGGGTAAATTAGCCTGTGTCTCAAGCACACTGTTAGGAATGACAATTAAAATCTAATTATAATTACCGGCACTGAATGCTTCTCTAAATAAACAACAATGTGCAGATTTGTTGTGCAGATTCTTAGCTGCAGAAGTAGGCGAGTAGTAGACAATGTGCAAGTTAATCACCTCTGCAACAGCAAATGGTCTGGCTTGTAAATACACAAAACACACACTTGAGATTTCTTTTGCAAGACGAATTGTTGTGAGAGCAGACATTAAGGCTGATGCTGAGGCCAGGGCAGCCTCTTTAGGCTTTAGTTACCGTCTGGTTCAATTTCTGGTTAATTAGGGCTGAGAAGCTGGAAAGTTTGCAGCTCTGTCGCATATTCTTTACCTGCTCTGAGCAGGTAAATTAGAAAACTGACAGGCTGGAGTTTCTCCTATCTCTAAAAATCATCCAATAAAAATTAAAGAGAGGTAGAAAGTCTCCAGCTGCCAGCTCAGACTCATTACTGCCAGTCATGTCATCTAGAGAGCCAAAAGAAGTGAGGATCCAGGAATTCCAAGCATTAAAGGGAAATTGTCTTTCGTTTAGCCATTATTATTGAAAACTTCAGAACATCTGCAAGCTGTGTTCCGAATAAGGCAATTGTAGGGCGCTGCATGGTCCTAATGCACATTTTCATTAATTTCAGTAGCACTAGCTCCTGATCCTGTACATATCCCAACATGCAGTAACTTCAGAAATGTGACTGGTGTTATTACTACTCATGTGTGTACATACTGCAACGCGCCTCAAAGTTCAGCATCTAAATATCTTTTGAGATTATGGGCTACATTAAACAGAATTCTAGACACATTTTGGCATCATACTTCCAGAAAGTACGCTAATAACTGTAATAATCCCCAACCCAGCTGTTACAAGGAAGGGGAATTGTGTTAGAATTATAAGAAACAGAAACACAGGGAAATATTTGGAGTATGACACCCAACATTATCTATTGTGCTTTTTAATTGCAAGGGAGCTGGGACTGCAGTGGAAAGCAGCAACACTTGTGAATTTGAACTGCCATTACTGTCACATTTGGTTGAGTACTACATTTATACACATTTTAATGGTACTCGAAATAGAATACCTAACCAGCTTGGCTTTGCTCGCTCTATAAAAAGAACCTGAAGTCAAAGTCTAGAAGCAAAGGAGGAGGAAAGGGAAAAAACAAAACAAAAAACAAACCAACCAAAAAACAACAACAAAACAGACACCAAAAGCCAGAAGCTGAAGAAAGAATGGAAAAACAGGAAAAACCTAAGTGATGCCTCTCCTGGAAGCAATTCAGTGGAAACTGTAACAGTAGAGCTATTCTAGAAATAAAGAAATATAATCCACTGCTCCATAACAAAAGTAGATCTTTTTACTACTGTATAACATGTGAAGTGCTACCTGCCAGCAGCTGAGCATAAAACACAGCTTTTCTCTTCAAAACCAGAAATCTGAAAACCTGACAACAAAACTGGGCTAAATACAAATCCAGTTAGTTTCATTAATCCCATTTTGTACATATTTTTAAATAGCCCTTTAAAACTCTGCTTGATTACCATTTATGTACAAGTCTTATAATAGAGCCCCAGGCTTTCACAGAACTATGTATTTTATGACTTCATGAAGGCAACTTAATGTATTATGAAGGAAAAGGAAGAGGAAAAGGAGATAATTTAGCCCAAAAATATTTTAATACCTTCTTGCTTGTACTTCCATATAGCAATAAAACTTCTGTCAAATAAGGAACAAAACTGTCCTCTGCATACCTCAAATTGTAGAGCTTGTATCAGTCAGTATTCATGGAGTCTCCTCTATCCCACCTTACCCAGCACTACAACCAAAAGTTTGAGTCCAAGCACTTCAGATACTTTTATTTTGCACGCACTTAATTTCTGCTTCCCCGAAGTGGTGTAAGTAAATTTGCATATATTGAACTTCTAATGTTAAAAAGATACGCTTTCAAAGGCACACGAACTGGACTTGAATTTCTTTAAGCAAAAATGGGTGCTCTGCTCTATTGCCTTGCAGCTCAGAGCTCTTGTGGTCAGCTGTGTTGTGTAAAGATGAGCTGCAGAGGTTTGCACCATAGCTGTTCTGCTTGTGAAGACAGAGTGCGTTTGTAACTACACGTGCACACCTGAACATGTGTGTTTAGCTCTTATATCCATGCAGAGCAACATTAAGATTAGTGAGGCTGAACTCAAATTCAGGGACTGTCTCATACATAATGCTTAATGGGCCTAGAGCGCAGAAAACTGGGGGAAAGCTCAGTGGCAACAGTGAAAATATCCTCAAAGATTTTCCCCCTTTTCCCGTGGCACGGACATAGCAGTGTCTCAAATGACCTAGAAATTATTGTTATTATGATTGACATAGTCCATTGGGAAACAGACTGAATCTGCCTGGGGGAAAGACACATGACAAAATCTATTCTAATACAGCTATTTTCTGTGGGATTCAACAGGTCATGTATGCACCACCTGTATTTGGTATTGCATAATTACATGTTTTTCTTTCAGATCACCAAAGCAGCACAACAGCTGACGTACAAGATCTCCATTAGCTAAATAAAAATACAAACAAGTTGTGAAATATTTCAAATGTATGGCCAAATGCATCCTGCCCAGGATACATATCTTGCTGCCAGCTCTGGTTATGACTTGCACAGAAATCAACCATCCCCTTCCTTTGGTACCAAGTGCTTCCCATTGAGGGTGCAGTGACAAGACTCCTACTAATCTTGCTTTCTTAAAGGCCCTACTGCTGGCTTGCTCAGCACTTTAAGTTAGATAAGTGCTTATATATCACAGCAACAGGCATTATGAAGCTTATGAAGCTCCATTAAGTGCAGTGCAATTTACACGTTCGTCCTCTCACTGCATTTGTTCCCAACAACTGCAGTGGGAACTCAGAGCACTTTGAGTGTCCCAGTTTTGTGGCCAGCCCAGCTATCAATGAGAGTCTTGCACCACACAACGTTTTGGAACCAACTTCTATCTTTTGCTTCTAATGTGACCTGCAGTTGAGTCATCGCTGAAAGAAGTTCCAGCTCTGAGTAATTGCACTGTCTGCATCAACATGATTAAACAAGCAAAACATCCAGAGCTTTGCATATGAGAAAAATTAAAGCTTTTTGTTCAATGGCACTGAATGCATTTGGATTAAAAAGGGTGTATAGAGTGTCCCTTCAGTAACCCTGCTTTGTCATCATGATACACCATCCTGCACTCCAAGGCTCAGGAAGATTAAAAGAAGCATTTACATCTTGCATTAATGAAGCAAGAGATTATGTGGCTGTGCACTCTGTTATTTCTTGTTTGCTTATTTTTATTTATTTTACAACCTATGAAAAATCAAAGTTACAATGGTCTGAAGGGGATGATCTCAGCTGACATCTGGAAGTAATTTTATAATTGCCGTATAAGTCAGAGATGACAAAACTTTTTCCTCCACGGCACTGAGACCACCAGTTGCTGTATTTCCTGCCATGCTACTCAAGAGATTTCTTTTCAAGAGGAAAGCTGTTTACATCCATGAGCTAAGATAAGATATATTGTGTGGTGAAGGATATTTGGTTAAGGATGAAGACTGGGAGAGAAAATAAAAACAATAAACAGTGACTTAAGCCTTCAAACCTCTCTCTCTTTTTTTTTTTTTTTTATTAATAGTGTTTTGGGGGGTTTTTTTGGAACACTTTCTCAGCAGAAGCCCAGGCGTTTCTCACAGACGGGAGTTGTGCATTTTCCCCTATTGCTTTTACTATCTGGTCACAGAAAGAAGCAGTTACTTTCTGAACAAGAGGCACAAGTAATCCCACCATCATTTGAGAGCTCCATGGTGACTCCCAGTGATCTTTGAATGAGGGAACTTTGCTCTAACTGACATTGTACCGGCAAAGCCTGGTGGCAAGAGGTGCAAACCTGATCTTTCTTATTTAATCCCAAACCTTCTGTGAACTCAGCAGATAGCACTGAAGATCCAAATTACCTCCAGGTCTTTCTCAGGGTGATAAATCCCACTTTCTCATTGTACCTTTGTAGCTAAAAGTAAGTGGAATGAGTCAGATCTCAAAAGTAACCATTACTGAACTCATTTCAGAACTATTGAGGTATCTCTCTCCCTTGCCTAACACAAGCTGTCCGCTGTCTCCTGCCTGTAAGGCAGATGATCTACGGCAAGCGTTGACAGTTTATAGTCACTCCCATTCAGATCCCAGAGCACCAAGAGAGGCTTTTACTTCGGAGTACATGCATTACAAAGAAAAGCTGCCATATAAACCTCATTCATGTAGACTCTCCACTTTTTGATTAGAGAGCCTGCATTTGTACACCCTATAATACAACAAAGTCCTGGTCTCAGGTGGGACCTGTAGATGATATTGCAATAAACTTAATAGAGAAGTCATATTTTGTGATGTCCTTCATCTTTTTACAAGGGCATTAGGCACCCTGTGGTTGGACAGCTGGGATTATTCCCTTCTGACCAGCAGGCTCCAACTTATGTCTCATCTGATTAACTTTTTTATAGTTTATCTGCAGGTGTCAGTGGGTGCAGTGGGGCTGCCTGTGAGCAGTTCCTCACTGTGACAAACTTAGAGAGACCAAGTGACTTTCCAAATATTTTTTCAGGGTGCCTGCTGCATACAATCTGTCTTTTTGGCATCTACCAGCCTTGTGATCTGCATGCCTTCCCATCATCTGTTTTTATTAAATTGTCTTGTTTAGAAAAGGTTTTTTGGAACTGAAATGTCAACAGGTGTGGTAGAGTATACAAAGGTATGCAGTGCAGAAACGTGACTCATTATAATTTTCTCACTTAAATATTTTTTCAGCTAACAATTAAAGTTACAAATAACATCTGCATATAGAACCCCATGACTTAAAAAAAAAAGTTTTCTAATTAATACAGCTTCTAATGAATGAAGTCTTGCATTCTGTCTCAGTCATAAGTCATCCCTACTCATACATATCTTGCTGCTTTCTGCAAGTAATAACTGCAAGTCCGGAATCAAACTGGCCTGTCAACCTTTTTGTACATGGCATTTCTGGAGCAGGGGCAAGGGTCTGCCCAACATATAACCCACATAAGCAGCATCCTAACAGATGGGATCGGAGAGCTGGCGACTGAAATACCTGTTCTGTTCATCAGCTGTGGCCACAAAGCACAGCCTGCCCAGCCAGATTTTGCATCTTCAGTTAGCATGCCTATGGCAAAGGTGTTGTACAAGGAGATCTGTGAATATTTTAGAGCTCCAAATCCCAAGTATCACTGATGATGAAATGCCAAATGGGAGAGATTATTTGTCTCTCATTAAAGTGCTCCTCAGTGTACACTTGTGCAGAATGGCACTCCACAAAGACAGAAACAATTTTTTGCTCCTCTGTTGCTTTACAGGTGAAGAGCTACCAGGGGATCTAGGAGCACGTACTTCACTATGACCTATGGCAACAAAGAATTCGCTCTCTGTTTTTCCTTCTTGTTTCTCCTTAGACACAAAAAGGAAAAGAAAATTCACAGATCATGCTTCATCACATACAATTGCTTAGATGGAGGGGAAAGAAGACCACATGGCCTCCCATTCATACCTCTCCAAAAAAACTAATCAAAGCATCAAAAAATGGGCCGCCCTTAACCTAAAGGACACGATCCAGAATACCTACCTCACACCCTAAAGTATTGATTTACACTTCTATAACTCCCTGCCCTATGCAGATTTATTAGGCTAAATAATGGAAACATATGAGGGCAAATGATAAAGAGAAGCAAGGCAAGGAAACACCTGTATTTTTATGATTATTCACAGGAGGCTGCTTCTCCTCAGTGCCCTACCGTCAGTCTTACAGTCAGTAGCTACTCACAAGCTCCTCTTCGCTACACTCGGGGTCAGAGCAAACACGCTGGATCGTATTTGTGAATACTTGTGTGTGCAAGCACAGGTGAGGTAAAGGGAAGAACGAAGTGTTAGGAATGCCAGTGTTGTAATTCCACCCTCGTTGCTTCACACTGAGATTTTCTTGTGTTCCACGGGCTCCCTATTTATCTCTGTGTCATTGCCTCCTTAATCCAGACAGTGTAGTAAGGTTAATTCAGGGCTGGGCACAGAATATTTTCGCATTATGTCCAAAAGATTGACCAAAATGCGTCTGTGTAAAAAAAAACTGTGATGTATTCACAAAGCCTCCTGTAAATGCCTAAGGAGTTTTCGTTCTATAAATATTTAAAACAAATATCCCCCAATACATAAACACTCTCATTTCCTGCTGATAAACCCAGACGCATCAGCAGGGGTGGAGGGAAAGTAGTTATCTCTGCTCAGATGTTGTTTAGCATATCCCTGGATGCAATGAAACTTTTTGTGTTAATTCTTCCTTTTCACTTATCCTTTTCATCATTACATAGTGTTTCAAAAATGCAGGAGATGTAATCCAGCTCCTAATCTTAGCTAATGGGAGCTATGTCTAATTAAAAACCCATCAGTGTAAAAATGTTTTGTTCACATAGAAAGTAAAAAAAAAAAATAAACCAAGAAAACTCCAAAACAAAACAAACCAAAAAAACACCCCAAACCAACAATCCTTAAAAAGTCGATCCTGCAATTTTGCTACTTTTATTTCTTGTGCATGATCTGTGCAATTAGACAGTACTTTACCTCAATTAAACAAAATCACATACTTGCAAAAAAAAAGGCTTGTTTACACTAACCAGTTTGTGAAGATAAAAGCTGTTTTCTATCACAGGAGTCAGCTTATCCACTACCAAAAAGCAACAACTCAGGGGCAATAAAGTAGCTCCTGACAGTTCCATGTAGTATTACACAGCAGCAGAAAATTAATAATAATGAGGCATCAAGTTCTACCTATAAAGGAAATTCTACATGGGCAGAATATTTCTGTATAATGAAGAGCGGCACTGATTTCTGCTTAGCATATCTGGGTTATAGGGTTCTCCAAATAATTAGGGCTCATTTTTCATTCTCAGCTGTGCAGTGCCTGCTCTGATCCTGCTGCTGAACAACTGCAGGTTGGATTCGGGGGCTGAACACATTCAGCAAGTGCTGCTCTCATGTCTGAGGCACTCGGGCTCCTCTGAATGCTCTGCTTGGTAACTGAACCCCGGCTCTGCTCTTCTGACTTTGTGCCATCTCTGAAAGGGCACAAGGACAGCAGATACAGAGAACTAGCTCCAGCATCTTGGAGCCTGGCGCTGTCCCAGGGCTCCAGGAGATGCTCCACTGCCCTTTCCCGAGATCTACCAGATGGCGGGTAAAGGTCCAGAAAGCACGCAGACTGTTGCCTTTGCAACTTTTTTAATTTAAATCCCCTGCACAGCTCAAGTACATACTTCATTTACTTACTAGTATTTGTTTGCATTGCTGCATTTCTACCGTTCCTGCTTTGAGAACAGCCTTCCTCTCTCCGCCTTCCAGAACAATGAAATGCTTGTTAATGCACTGGGGAGAGCTCCTGCTGCCTTTGCATGGGAAAGAGCGCCGATTGCGTGTGGAGATAGAGTCAGGTTATATTTCCCCCTTTCCAAGTTCAAGTAAACTTCTTTAATTTATTTGGTAATGCGGAATTAACTTTACATTTAAAATAGGTCCTGTCCCGTGAACCCAGCATAGCAGGAAAACACTCCTTCAGTTTTCAAGGCTTTAACTCTTACAGATCTGGAGAAGCTGCTTCTTTCTCCCACTTTGCTACTGTTGAGCCCTTGTAGCAGCCAAGAACAGCACAATAATTGGAGGTGGGTTAGGCAGCCTGGGTGACTACAAAGATAGGTGTACAGACCTATGCACAACATTTGATGTCTGCTCTTACATGTGCAAGGCGTTTGCTGCTTTTTTGGTTTGTTTGTTTGTTTTTTTCCCATTCCTGTCCTTTGCCTTGTATGCTTTGTTTGCTCCAGAGCACGACCCTTCTGTCCAAGCAGCTCTAAAGATTCCCTTATTTCAGTACCATATTGATATCTACCTGTGGCTGACAGCATGCGAGAGTTGCCAGGTATGCTGTATGGGAACATGCCATCAAGATGCCATCAAGATGCCATCAAGATGCCATCAAGATGCCATCAAGCATTTCTGGAGGCCATCCACTGGCAGCAGCATTTCCTTTTTTTTTTTTTTTTCTTTTCTTTAATATTCCTTTTTACTGTTAGCTAACTAAACTAAAGCATATAAATCATGTATCAGCTGCGCTTTTGTTGGTGGCGCTCCAGAGGATGCATGACTACTGTGCTGCAGGATTTACTCTTTTTTTTTTTTTAAGTAATCAATGGAAAAGGAAGGAGGCTTGCCACTGGAAACTTTAACTTATTATCATCACTGCGTTATCAAATATCTGCAAGCCAGACTTGCCATCTATATCTGTATGACACCTACCACAACCAGGGCTCAGGCTTGGCTGCTTGAGACACCAGAAGACTAGGTGGCATGGTGAATTAAGTTGTGTTGATCTCCAAATTAGTAAAACACGCTCATTCCATGCTGCTTTATGACTTTGCCTCAGCCAGATCCACGAGGCACACAACTGCCCAGCCTGTGTTTTCCCCTCTTCTAGTGGTACATTAAGCTATTTAAGGTACACAAAGGCCAGATCAGACCGTTAAGTCTGTACATGCAGCGAAGCCAGGCAACTTTAGAGAGACACAGAACTAGTTCAGCCAAGAGCACCGACAAAACTCAAGTATGGCATTAGATCCTACCCAAGGAATGCAGACAAACAGCAGGAAAACTTGTTTCTCTGTATAACTGGTGAACAAAACGCTACTTGGGCTGAGCTCTCGAGTCAGAGATGGGCAGCTCTGCCAGGAAAAAGTATCACCCTGAAGGATGCAATTTCTGCCATCAGAGCTACATCACTACGCTCTGAACATCTGCTGGACCTCAGCTGTCACAACCCTGAAAGCCTCCTGAGCAGGACACACCAGAGAGGAGCATTACTAGACCCCCTGGTACTGGTATTCCCACCACATGTCTTCTTTTTAATCTCTATTTCCATTTCCCCTCTGCCTTCAGTTTTGACCACCTGGTCAAGTGAATCCCTTGCAGCACCATTTAAGCTCTGTAACCAGTGAAGCCATTAACAGTCACATACTAAATAGCACAGAAAAGGGTTGCGAGCTTACTGGGTTGTGGTGGACTTCAGATTGTCCCTCCCCTCACCCATCAGGGGACTGGAGAAGTACAAGGAAGAGTCACCATCAGTGGCAGAAACCCCATTTGCTGTGTGACTGTGTTTGTTTTCAGGAAGAAGAGACTGGACTACAGTGGCAACAGTCTAAACCATCCCAACAAACTTGTTTTTTTTCCTCAAAACCACAGCTTCATCCTACTTAAGACTAAATATTTGCTTCCTGTTCCCCTAAGCAAAGCAAGCTCTATAACTAAAGGGTTAAAGGAAGGCTGAGCAAAGCTTTAGTAATCTACATTTCAGTGACTTCAGTGTTTGTCTTCATTTTTCCAAATCTTTCATAAAAGTTGAAAGATTTTCAACGGTGCTTTTGCCACGGGACTCAGTTGAAGCCTGTGCTCATAACCCTGAGCCTTGTTGAAGTGCACAGTGACAGGGTCGTGCTAATGCCTTCGACTATTTGGGCCCATTTATTCCATTTAAATTAACACAACATCGACGAGTCCTTGGCCTCTCCGCTAAGGTGGTCAGCAAGGCTGCCAGTTGTGATGACGACACTTGCAAGATGAAAACTTGCCTGCTGTGAGCTGCTGGGATGAGAAGAGACTGCTAGACATTTAAATGCAACGTTAGGCAGAAGCATGATGATGTTTTGGGAATGAACTTGCAGAAAGCTTCCAATTTATCTTAATTTCTGCGGTACCGCCTTTCTCCAACAACAGCCCGAATCACACTGTGAAGCCTGTCTTGTGTTGCACTTCACAGAGTATACAGCAGGGCTTCTCCTTGCATGGCCTATGTGATATGAAGTCTTTATTTATATTGCCCATTTCTATACTCTCTATAAAAATTAAAAATCACAGAGCAGTCCTGTAGTACTTCATCCTTGCCCCTTATCCACATTTGATTCCCCTTCCTCATCTGCTCCCCCAGATGTAGCAATGAAGAGAATTTATAGCTTATTTTCCCTTCCCAAAGGACAAAACTAGGCAGCGTATCTTCCCACCCCTCTTTCAGTCACCATGTAGAGTTGCAGGTCTCTCCGCAGTGCCTCGCTCTTCTGACCTGGGAGGTTTTATTCCACTTTATGAGGCTCAGCCTGCACAAACAGGCGACGCGGCACCATGCCACGTGCTCAGCTAACAGAGGTGGTGAAGTTATGGATAGTAAAATCATAGAATCATCTTTGTTGGAAGAGACCCTCAGGATCATTGAGTCCAACCATAACCGAACTCCAGCACTAAACCATGTCCCTACGAACCTCGTCTAAATGCCTTTTAAACCCCTCCAGGGATGGTGACTCCACCACTTCCCAATAATTTACTTGCTAAAATTTTCTGTGGATTGAAGCAGATTCTATTTAAACAAGGCAATATCTATTCTGCCAATTCTATGGAGAGGCAGGCAGAGACAAGCCTAGAAAGGCTTTTTACCTTTTTTTTCTTTCTCTCCAAGATCAGACTTTTGTACAAGCTTTCTACATTTTTGATTCAAAAGTAAGAACAAGTATTAACAACCACATACACAGGGCCCACCTCCACTTTGAGCTCAGCGTAGCCATTAGTACCTATACTAAGCAAACTAGAGAACAGCACCTGAAAGAGAGGTAGAACTCTGCACCTGCTCCCTGGAAGCAGAAGTGTCTACAACACATTCTGCAGAGGAGATACAGCCTTACCATGCTCCACTGTACACACAGTGATGTGTGATCCATCAAAGGCATGGGAGGAGGAGCATTGCCAGTGCGAGGAACTGAGAAAGATGGAAGGAAAAGTGACTGAAGCATTCAGTGGTTATAAAGAAGCACTTTAATGTTTTTCTGCTTCAATGGCAGGGCAGAGCGTGATGAGGTTAAAGGGAGGAAGACGTGCCATGTGCAGACAGTGCTGAAAGCAGCAGCGGGACAGGATGGAAAGGGTGCTGTAGGTAGACACAAACCAGCAACGTGGAATGGCTTTTTTCTACTCTAAAAAGAAGAGTGCTTTCACACATACCTATTAATTAATAGGACACCCTTCACATGCACTATCAATAAGAAGTGTAAAGCCTGTCTATTTTTTGTTGCCCTTGGAGGAGGTTTTAATCACTGAGCGAGCAGTAGTTAAGTGTGCTGTGGGAAAAGCTACGATAAACACGAAATTTTCCTAGTAAGACAGAGCTTTTGCCTCCAGTCCTTTGCTGACAACTTCTTGCTATGTTAGGAGCGGGGACAGTTAATGGAGGAGATTCACATTAGAGGACACAACATGGAGGTGGCAATTCCGCTGCTGCTATTCCTGCGTGTCTCACAGGAATGCTCCTGCTCTTTCCAAACATATTGCCAATTAATTTTGATTTCTGGTGGTTTATGCCCATTTCCCCGGGGTAGGTGGCAGAAATCACGGTCATTTTTAACAGCCTACATAGAGGCAAATTTATCTGCTTCACTGGGGCAATGGTTACCTGGCATTATGGAAAGTGGGAAATTCAGGCTGTATCAAAGACAGCGGGAGTTTTGAACAGGGCAGCAGTGGGGCTGAGCTCCACTCAATCTAAATGATCTAGAGATTCCCATGGACATGACTGCCTGCATTACTTGAAGCTGGGCTGGTGGAAAGCCCAGCTGTGATCAGTTGGATCTCACAACCAACCCACCAAGTGGAGCTGGAAATTCCTCTGCATCACCACTCAGACTGTCTCTTCAATTGCAGAAGTTGATAACAATATTTAAGAAATAGTGGATAACAAGAGGGAAACAGCCAAATTTTAAATAATTGGTCTTTTTCCTTTCTGATTACTGACAAAGTTGGTTGGAAAGGATCAGCATTTTTATATAAAATAATATATAAAATAATTTATATAAAATACGCTAAGGTAAATGGTGCTACATCATCTTTTTTCTTTGACTTCACAGCAAAATTAATTGCCATTTCCTTCTTTATGTGGGAAGAGGGAAGCTTCTGATATGAAACAACATTGCAAGGAACACATGGAAGCCAAAGTGGGCAGGAGGCTTTGGGACCTGGACAGAAAGATCAGTACTTTTGGATCAGAGGTGCTGGCAAGTCACTGAATCAATCTGCTGAAGCAAAGAACAAATGGACTGCACACTGGATATCAGGGCTGTGTACCGCCTGTAGGACATTACCTACTGCCCAAGGTTACAAACCTAACATATACAAAATAAGGTCAACCACAGCAGCATCTGACGCATTCAATGTATTTGTGGATGTGTGTGATTTCTTGATTTCACACCTGCGCAGCAGGGCTCGATTCCTGGGTTACGATTGCTTCACACTCAGCAGGCACTACAAATAATCAGTGCTCCTTGATTTCCCCACCTCTTTTCCCAGGAAACCTGTTACCTACATTTGGGTTTATGCCAGATCAAAAGCAACCAATTCGATTTTTAACCCTGAAGCTGTTTAATAGTTTCTCTCCCCCCACACTTTTCACTCACTGTGAGAAGGTAATGACCCATTTTTGAATGGTTCTGTAACAAACCCCCTCCATCACACAATTAGCGAGTTTAAAACTGCTCCAAAAGGTCTACTGGCTACACAGAGAGAGAAAATCGACTTAAAAGCAGGTTTTACAGCAACAAGAGCAGGCAGGCAACTTTGCTGTCATGCAGCTTATCACAGTTCCTACATTTCAAGCATTTGTGGTCTGGAAAGGGAGGATCTTTGCTAAATTTCTTTAGGCAGCACAAAACACACCAGAGGTATTTCAGTTTTGCCCGCACCGTCCTCACACACGGATTGCACACTACTCCTTCAGAGCCAGATGAAGATGCCTCTGCAGAAATATCCGTCTCACCTATGGCCAAATGCAACGTACTCGATTACCTCCCTCCACCTTACATTCACAGCAGGTACCAAAACACACGCAGGGTACAATTACTATAGACTACCTTACTCACCTACCTCAAAAAACTCCATGGGCTACTGTAGGTGTTGATTTGGTCCTTGATTACCAGCCTGCATGTTGTAGGAGACCTCTGGAAACAAAATGATCTCTCTGTGAAGCAACAGATTTCAGAGAGGAGAAAGCTTTGAATAAAGCACTTCTCATGGTCGGAGAAAGAGCAGGTACAACGAGTAGAGGTGCAACCTGGGAACAAGGATCTAATCATTCCCCTCAGCTGTTTTCTGTTGGTGCAGACCAATGTGCAAACACGACACAGCTGTTCACAGCCCAGGGGGCTGCACCTGCTTTGTTTCTGCCTCCAACAGTACAGGCAGCTGAAGTTGCAAGGGTAGAAATCCCTTGCAGATAAGAAGGCACAGCCATACCTATAACAGGAATACGTGCAGCTACTTCTTGCAGCTTTGTTCAGGAGTCTGCTGTAGAAATTGCAACACTCCAGCCGCTGGTCCTCAGCAGAGTCCTGGAAGAGCTGGTCACTGAGGACCCTGCCAGCCCCTGGGGACTTTGCCTTGCAGCACAGACTGGGTCCCCATGAACACATTGCCATACTCAGCAAAATGTACTGGGGCTGATGAGCACTCACAGACAACACAAGCTGCCAAAAATTCCTCCTGTCCTTCACTGATCCAAAAGGCAATGTTCCCAAAACCAGAGACATTGGTTAAATAGATCAGTACGCGGGAGTTTGTGTGAGACCACTGCAATGATGTGATATCAAATGGATAGCAACGGGATCAATGGAGTTAGGAAGCATTGTCTTGTGACTGTCACAATGGGGAAGTTCATGGAGATGCTCCGAACATCTGTGTCTGTAAGACTGCTATACAGAGAACAAACTAAACGTTACTAGGGTCAAGTCACAAATTTCACAGCATGAGTGACAAACTGGGGGCCTAATATGACAAAATTAGTCACATCTACCTATTTTTGCATTTTCCTTCCTAGGAAAGATCATATTTAAAGTACGGAGGATTAATACCATACCAAATGTTCACATACCACACTATGGACAAGTACCATAGTCTTATTGTCACTCTGACTCTCATTCACGGTTCATTTTTTTCCATCACAGCTGTGCCTCAGGTGCCACCTCTGCTTACAAAGCTCCAGTCCTTTTCAGGTTAGCAGTAAAAGGAGCTCAGTGAATTGAAGAATGGCCCTAATAGTCAGCAGAAGCCTTGACCATGTTTAATAAAATAATGAAAACACATGAAATATTATAAATGGTATATAAAATAAACATATAAATAAAAAATAGATATAAGATAATAAAGACAAAAGCATACAAATATTTCTCATTAAAATCCTTAAAAGAGATTCACTTTATTAATACAGATTGCAACACACAGCTGATAAATACAACAGAAACAGAATCAATTTAATCAAGCCTTTGCCTTAATAAAAATCAAACCAAACCACGTGTTTCACCTCGGGTTTTGGTGGGAACCAGGGGTAATTTTTGCGAAGTGGTTACTAAAGGATATCCAGCTACCCCTGTCATAGGTATTGCAACTGGAAGAAGCCCAGGTGGCTCAAACAATATTTAGCAATCCTCTCTTGATAGAGCGACTGCCTTTTCCTGAGCTGATATTGGTGCTTTCAAGCCCATCGCTTGTATTCACTCAAGGTGACGATATTCATTCTCTAGCACCCCCTCGACCTGCAGGATATTTTGTTTTCCTGCAATGCACTGCAGTGCTTGCATGGCTAAGTCAGGTCCCATTGGCCTCTCTTTTATCTGGCAAGCTTACGTATCCACAAGCATGTCAACACCTCTTTGGATATTAGTGGAAGTATAAATGTTAGTTTATGCTAATAAGTAATACAATGAAAAACAAAGAAAAGGTCAGAAACTGTAGTTTTATGTTAAGTGTGATTTCCCAAGACAAAACAAATCCAATTCATGGCACATGCATACAGTTTTCCAAGAGATATATTTATAGCTGTGAATATGTACTTTGGCTAACCCTCTTGTAAGCGCAGAGAAGGGAGGAGGCTTTTTTTTCTTTTTTCACTTTTAAAGAAAAAGAGGGAGGTTAATTGCTTCTGCTAGCTGAAGGGCTATGCGCCAGGCAGTGGGAGCATGCATTGAATGGAAGAGCTACAGAGACAAATGAGCCAGTCTACATGATGGAAATATCCACCTAATGCCTTGGGATAAAGAGGAAAAAAAAAACCACAACCAAAAACCAAAACCAAGACTAGAATAAAATAAAAGTAAGAAATCTCTGGCTACTTCTGGAGCAGTGTTATTAACCAGTATTGTGTGCACATAATGAATAACTTTGCTTACAAGGGTAGAGAACATATTGTTTCTTTGCTGTAATTGCTAATAGAGGAGGTCATGTCAAGACTGAAGTATTGCTCAGTCATCACCATCATATTTACCCTTTCCAGCCCAGAGACTCTAGATCCCAAACTAGCTAAAGGCATTTCATCTTTAAAGATTTCTGTCATGGTCACAAAGAACAAATCTCACATTCTCCATTGAAATCAGAGATGAATGATTTGTGCAGTAGAAGCAAGCAGGAACAGACCTTGTAGGTCTTGAAGGAAAATCACTGAGGAAAGGGACGGTTACTCCATGGCAACGTTTCACAGACACTGGCCACCACAAACACGTACATAAACTCAGCACAAAATGTCTCTAGAAGGAAGCGGGATTCCTGATAGACAAAAAGAATTTCTATGTAACTTTCCCGTTTATGCAACACTTTTTCTGCTTAGTTGCAAGGAGCCCATGAGCAAGATGCACCATTTTGTGTATGAAAACTGTCTTTAATTGTCTTCCTTCTTCTGATTCTCTCTATCTCTATCTCTCTCTCTCCTTTCTTTCATTATGTCGCAAAACCTAAAATCCTCCCTCAACAGCCACCTGCTTTGGAGAGTCTCTCAGTGTACTCATCCATCACTCATCATTTAAGGTGACACATCATTTCCAACACTGATTGGAAATTGTAGCTTGTACCACCCTAAGCCTCAAAGAAGCCAACAACAGCATTTGCAGTAGCCCATCCTCAGGAAAAGCAGTAGATACTACTTACTGAACAGAAAAAAGTTCTGTTACAATACTACTACCAGTTTCTCTCAGGTTTTCATTTCGTTCGCAGACTTAATAAAAGCTCAGGAAGTGGTTCTATCTCTGTGGTATTGGTGGAAGTTTTTGAAACCTATGGAAGGAACGATACGAGCCAGCAGCAGTATGTGACAGCAATTTCTTGCAGGCCCAGCTGCAGCCAGAACGCACAGAGCTTCAAAGGTGCTCGATTCAATGGGAATTAAGAACCTGAATAGCTTTCAGGATCTGGGACAGACAAACTGAGAGATGGATGTCTGGAAGATATTGTGATCAGACTACACAGACCTAAGTGACACAGGGGTTTAAGTGCCACTTTCAAATATGACTTTATTTAACAGCTTAGGATCACACCTGTTTTGTGATTTTCATAGGAATGTCCACCTGGATGAAAAGAAGTTTGCCGCGTGGATTAGACATAGTCTTTTCCTGCTAATATATGTTTTACTTCATTGGATGTCACAACTCCTCGCCTCAGTATTCTTACCAGCTCTTGTTAAAATCGTAGAAAAATTGCATTCTGCTCTGCAAAGTGTGAAACAGTTTAAAACCAGGCATCACTAATTCTAATGCAAGGTTTGGAAATGCTACTGTGCCAATTCCATGGTGCCCTGCACTGCTGGGGTCAGAGTCTTCTTTACCCGCAGCTCTTTTAAAACTACTGAGAGAAGTAAGACTATGTTTCCTTCGGTAGGTCAGCTGTAAAATTTTGCTTAATAACTGAATAAAAGTTAAGAAATTATTTCCCCTGGGGTTGAACATGTATGTAGTTGAGAGAAACACAGAGAAGTGGGTTAGCAAGAAGTCCTTTTTCTTTAATTTCTTGTTAGTAAAGCACCAAATCACAAAGCACTAAAATTTCTAGCATGAAATTTCTGTTATTTTTAACAGGCTGCAATTGCATACTTTTTCATGCGCTTGGCACATATATGAAAACAATATTATTGGTTTTGTCAAGGTCATACATTGAAAGACAAATCTTAAAAGCTGTCTAACTGATCAAGCTCAGTGCACTGCTACGTGAATGTCTAGTTTTTGTAAGAATGGGTGGATATGTGCAAACGAGATTATATATTCTCCCATAGAAAATACTGTGCATTAATATACATGGTATTCATATAGATAATATTCATAAATGCATGGCTTGAAAAAAACAGTAGCCATCTGCGAAAAATATCTTCTGTGGAATGAAACATTAACGTTGGAATGATTTTGCTTCCAACATATCAGCCTTACTTTTCTGGAAGGGGTGGCTGTGTTCTGCTACTCTCTCCAGTAAAAGGCCACGTTAACATATGCTGAATAACCTAGTTTCCAAATTTTCTACTTTTCCCTCTTAGCTCATAATGACAATTCTGCTGTGCTTGTATTTATGTTAACATAATAATTTGTGTTTCTCACTCTTATTACAAAGGATAGATAGGATATTTATGGGAGAGCATGTTTGAATGACCAGTTCTTGACATGAATAGCTGTACTATGAGTAAATTCAACAGCTGACAGACTTTCCCATTGCAAGGTGGGATTTTTTGTTAGTTTGTTTTTGTTTTTCAAAAGGAAACAAGAAGAGTTTTATCTCTTTCCACATTGCTGGTGATTTGAGGTCTTTTATAGGGGGAACATGTAGAATGGAGGATCAAATGGAATTGTTTGAGAACAGATTAGTACAGTGGAAAAGCACCATTTTGATTTCACCACTTTAAAAAAAATCTGAACTAAGCAGGGAAATTTTAAACTGTAAATATTTTTCAATGAAGACCTAAAGACTTTACATTTTAAAAGATAGTTCTAAAAGTTGCAAGTAAAATATCCACATTTTTTCTTTTGTCTTGTCCTTTTAATGGAACAGTTCAGTAAAGTTTAATGGAATACATCTCTCCTCTAATTAGCATTTGTCTCCAGAAGAATTGCTTCAGCTAAAAATTGAGGTGGGTCCGAACAAAAGAAATTTGAATACATATTATTTTGTCCTTACTGTGATTTATTTGCTTCCCTGGAATGTCTTTCTGAGCCTTACCATTTGATGCTCAGATGATTTTAGGGTTGTTAGAATGGAAAGTTTCAGAGAATAAGTGAAAAAATGAAAAGTAGGAAAGAAAAAACCCAACGACTGTTGTAATCATTTGGGACTACTATTGTACGGATGGTTGAAAAAGTACGTATTTTTATTAGTTTAACTACTGAGATGACCAAAACACTGTAACTTCTCATTCGCTTTTATGGGAACATTAAAGTTAATGATAAAACTTCAAAGAAATCTAGTCTCATCAATGTCTTTATTCTTAAACTGACTGAAATCTGAGTCATAAAACGTGATTCTATAACCCTTTTCACAAAACGCTCTAAGTTTTATTTTTTATGTATATGATTTAGATGGAAAAAAAAAGAGGACAAAGAACAGAAAAGTTATTTAAAATATTTAGATTTCTTTCATTATGGAGATCTGCAAACTCTTTCTATTAGTAAAAATACTATAATAATAAATAAATAATAATAAAATAATAAATAAATAATAGTATAAACACTTTCTGTTAGTATAAATAATTAAATTATTCAAGTGCATGATTTTTTAAGGGTTTTTACAGATCTGTCTTTTAATTAAAAGTTTTTCAACTTTTATTTTTCTGCTAGAAAATGCTCATCACCATTTTAATTTAAGCTCATATGAATTATTTTAACTTTTAAAACTCTAATAAAAACATTTAACTGTAGCCTATTTAGTACATTAAAATGAATCAAAATGTCATTAATCAAACTGTTAGATCCCGATGCTGGATTTGTCAGTTTCTCAGAATGGAAACGGAAGTATTTGCTCGTCTGTACATATGCNTTTGAGGTCTTTTATAGGGGGAACATGTAGAATGGAGGATCAAATGGAATTGTTTGAGAACAGATTAGTACAGTGGAAAAGCACCATTTTGATTTCACCACTTTAAAAAAAATCTGAACTAAGCAGGGAAATTTTAAACTGTAAATATTTTTCAATGAAGACCTAAAGACTTTACATTTTAAAAGATAGTTCTAAAAGTTGCAAGTAAAATATCCACATTTTTTCTTTTGTCTTGTCCTTTTAATGGAACAGTTCAGTAAAGTTTAATGGAATACATCTCTCCTCTAATTAGCATTTGTCTCCAGAAGAATTGCTTCAGCTAAAAATTGAGGTGGGTCCGAACAAAAGAAATTTGAATACATATTATTTTGTCCTTACTGTGATTTATTTGCTTCCCTGGAATGTCTTTCTGAGCCTTACCATTTGATGCTCAGATGATTTTAGGGTTGTTAGAATGGAAAGTTTCAGAGAATAAGTGAAAAAATGAAAAGTAGGAAAGAAAAAACCCAACGACTGTTGTAATCATTTGGGACTACTATTGTACGGATGGTTGAAAAAGTACGTATTTTTATTAGTTTAACTACTGAGATGACCAAAACACTGTAACTTCTCATTCGCTTTTATGGGAACATTAAAGTTAATGATAAAACTTCAAAGAAATCTAGTCTCATCAATGTCTTTATTCTTAAACTGACTGAAATCTGAGTCATAAAACGTGATTCTATAACCCTTTTCACAAAACGCTCTAAGTTTTATTTTTTATGTATATGATTTAGATGGAAAAAAAAAGAGGACAAAGAACAGAAAAGTTATTTAAAATATTTAGATTTCTTTCATTATGGAGATCTGCAAACTCTTTCTATTAGTAAAAATACTATAATAATAAATAAATAATAATAAAATAATAAATAAATAATAGTATAAACACTTTCTATTAGTATAAATAATTAAATTATTCAAGTGCATGATTTTTTAAGGGTTTTTACAGATCTGTCTTTTAATTAAAAGTTTTTCAACTTTTATTTTTCTGCTAGAAAATGCTCATCACCATTTTAATTTAAGCTCATATGAATTATTTGAACTTTTAAAACTCTATTTAATAAAAACATTTAACTGTAGCCTATTTAGTACATTAAAATGAATCAAAATGTCATTAATCAAACTGTTAGATCCCGATGCTGGATTTGTCAGTTTCTCAGAATGGAAACGGAAGTATTTGCTCGTCTGTACATATGCTTGTGCATATTCTTTAGAAGAGAAAATGGATTTCACTTTTCCCATTGAATGCATTCTCTGTGCATTACACAAATCTTTAAGTGCATTATGGGGTTGAGGAAATGAATAGTACCTATAGTAAAAAAATACCAACTGGAAATCTCAGACTTTACATTTTCTCCTATTTCTAGACAAGATGGAGAAGAAACTGCACCATCCTCTGCGCTCAAATTGGGCTAATCAAAGACATCAATCAACTTTACACGGTGGAAGAAGTGTTGTGAAAAAAATGGCATAGTACCCTGCTTTCTCTGTTGTTTTTAGTATTCAACTATGCACCATTGGTATCAGGGACTAGAATATTGTATGGTGTATGTTAAATGACGTTCCACTCTGTGCAACACCCTCACACAGCGAGAGCATTAAAATGGAAGTAAGAGCTCGGCTTAGGACAGGAGGAGCAGGATCAGTTCTGTGCAGTGAATTCCCACAACTTGCATCTTGAGGAAGAAGTAAGGTAGACTGATAGAGGCAAGGAAATGGGTTACAAAGTGGTTTTGCTTTCACATCAGAAAATATCGAAATAAGCACTCAAGACAAACAGTCACCGCTTTCAAAGCTGCCCAACCTCCCCTGTTCATCACTGACTCTGTCAGTCTGAGGATGGGAGTGAGACATCATTTTGCAACCTGAGGTCATATTGGAGAGAATGATGCCATGCGTGACTAACAAAGTCCTCTGATTCGTGAGGAAATTTTGATTTACATTCCAAATCAATAGTAATCTCTATCCAAAACAGGTTTTGAGCAAGTGAACTCCGCATTTCCATGGAAATAGTTTGTGAAGCATAACATATGATGGGGCTAATCTTCTTTCATATGTCATTTCTCACCACTAAAGTACACGTTACTCCTTGCTAAAAGAGCAAGGCAATTCACGGAAGTAATCTACATTTTCCTGTTGGCTATACTTCACTCCGTATATATCTAAAGACGTAAAGTTCTTTATTATCCAATTACTGATATTACTTTATATAGTTTTCTATCTTACATATAATTGAGACTGATTATAGTTCTAAATACAGAATAGTTTCCATAATAGCTTAAAAGGAGAAAAGCAAGTCAACCTTATCACTAACAAAACTTTCTCATCAACATCATATAATTCAAAATACCCTTCCCTTTAGCTATGAAAGGTTGGGTTCACAAACCTCCTCCATCTGATGGCAATGAAGTATCGAAAATGTAAATTAGGAAATATTTTGCCTGCTAGAATTTTTACTACAGATGAAGTTACCTCCACCAGACAGAATAAAGATGTATTTTCAGATGCTAACACTGGCAGTAGCTGAAAGCACTGGCCATTAGGAAATTCTTAGCAAACTTTGCTTCTGACCTTTGTGAGCAGATATTCCGAATTCTCACAATGTTGCTTTCACAGGTACAAGTTTCAAATCATAATTGCAATGTAAACCTGGAAGCGCGAACACTGCTGATTGCATGTGAGGTGCCTTCTGCTGCCTGCCTGCACTTCAGAGCTTTTCGTTTGCCTGGTGGGGTGCACTCTCCAGGTTTGAGGATCACATTAAATCCTAGCACAAGTTCATGCAGATGATAGAAAGCACTAAGTTACTGAGGAATGTGCTATGTAGAAAGAGGAAAAAACATGAAGAAAAATGGCACCAAAAATATCACCTGAAAATTCCAATACAATAAGAACTACCTCACACCCTGCCATTATCCTTTCCAAAGACTAAAAGGTGCTTTGACCTTGTCTTCAAAAGGAAACCCCAGAGCATCTCGTAGCAAATCACAGTGTTTGCCTCTCCCCATAATTTTTTGTCTGGTTAGAAGTCAGCTAAGGAGTAAGCAAAAAACATGAAAGCTGCCACTCACCTGGCCTAACACCTCTCTGGAATAGTCATGGGTGCAGAATAAGGACATAAAATGTATTAAACTGAATTCTGTGATTTAGATACAGAATCAAAGAGAGTAAAGTGAAATGAAAAGTCACCTGTATTTGACAGCAGCTCCACACAGATGTTTCCTTTTTCTGAAGGAAAGGAAAAGAAGAACAGTTGGTTTTGGTTTTTTTTTTTCCAAATAAAACTGCAAGTGGAAATTTGAGATAAAGATAACCTAATTATATAAGTGGATTTTAGCTCTGACAGCAAGGTTAATGACCCAACACTTGGAAGTACGCCAGGACACATTAGTGACCATAAGTAGTCATAAACTTGGTTTTACAGTTAAGTGAAAGAAGCCCTGCAGTACAGCATCTCTTGTCATCCTGGTGAAACATTGCCTATGTGCTGAGCTGGGAAAAATAAAACCTTTGCATTCGGTAGCATCCTTTCCCGTGAGAGCTGAGTTGTATCTGGAGATCAGCCATTTGAATTCCAACAGCAATCCTATTTCAGTTACTATATTGTGTTATTATTATAATTTTCTTGTTGGTTTTGTTCTTTATACTCTGAAATACAACAGTCTACAGAGACAGCAAGGGCCCCGCTCTTCTACCCCAAGGAGCGTTAAACTCAGAAGCACATGAACACGTATATGAAGGGGACAGAGAGAAGGGGACTAAGGCCAGTTACTGCATTGCAGGATACACACTGCAGCACTAGCTGGAAACTGTGGAGGGGGAAAAACTCTCCCAGATCTTTTTTTAATTTTGAGAAAATTAAGGTCAGCTATTCAGACAGAAGTGAGTGATACCAGAGGAAGCATGTGCTGTGATCTCAGCTCTAGATGATGCAGCTGCCCACAAAAAGAAAGCAGAGAGCTGAAAAACGCCAAGGGAACAAACAGCGGGTCTAAAGCAAGTAAGGAGAGAATAAATAGTAAGCTGACAGAGCAGACACGAGAAATAAATCAGTCAAACACAGGAATTAAAAGAGCAAACTCCGAAGAACTCTGTCAGTTTAACATAGCTTTTAAAGTGTCTGGCTTGACAGAACCTTAGGAGAAAAAGATTATTTCAGTAAGAAATCCTGATGACCCTTCCAGCTGCACAAGGAGTCCTACAAGGAGGCCTTGGCAGGTTGGAGCTGAGAGGGACAGACCCAGGAATTACAAACAAAAGGAGTGGGTTTAGACGAAAAACTTGCACGCTACTAGCTTGAAAACGCAAACCCAGACAATTACAATACAGATAGAACAGAAACTGAAGATAAACAGGAACTGATTTCATTAAATAAGCACTCGGCCTATGATAAGCAGGACATTGCTTGGGGACACAGTGCACAGGCAAAACTTTTCCAATAACAACTATATTCAACGGTTATCTTTGTTTATATTCACTGTAAATACACTTTCCTAATGTATGTCACAATAATAGCTCCTAATTTTTCTCTCTCACTGGATTTACACTTTTGTAAGGGCACTGGCTTCCTCAGTGGGCCTCCCAAACTGCCGCAGGCTACGTGAGAGCAGCTCATACCAGTCCGGTGTAAAAGGAACACATTGCCACTGCACACTCTGCAAACGCAGTTCCGTTTCACTCCTACTCACAAATTCCCGGAGCTCTTCTGTGTCACTTTTCATTTCTGAATCTTTCTTCTTTCATTCCTTCTCATAATTTCATCAGAGCCATCAGTGCTTGTAGCAGAGCACAACAACATATATTTTCCGAGTGATGGGAAACACAACCACCGCATATCCCCAGAGAAGCCCTGAGCAGTCCACCCCGGCTCCCTGCAAAGCCCTTAGTTGAATTTGAGCCAGAAAAGGTTGGTTTTGGGTTATTGGACTGACTCCCATTGACGCTGGCTACCAGTAGACCAGGGCTCTGGCTTCCTCAGCACCTCAGTAGCTGTTTGTTTTCTGCTCTGTCACTTTAAGCTCACACATTAGTACCCTTTGGGGTGGCTCAGGCCACGTGGAGTGGGTGCAGCAAAGCGGGGTCTGGGGAGCAGCGATACCTGCGCACGATGAGCTGCTCCCCGCTGGCTCTCATCACCTTCTGCTTCCCCTGCTCCATCCTCTGCCTCCTTGCTACACGCTACAGCTGCCTGGCAGTATCAAAGCACGAGGTTAATGGTTATATTCGCAGCAGGAGTCTTTTTTCTCAGCTCACATCAAAACTGATGTGTCCTGAAGAGCCAGTCATGTATTCCTGCATGCCTTAAACTCCCCCTGGCTTCACCGGGAAATGTGACTGAACAAGCAATGCAACACAAGAGTCTCAGTGCCAGCTTCAATGTCCAGGGAAACGGCAGTAAATGTTCTGATTCATTTTAGTGGCCCTCAGAAGGTAAACTTATAATTATTTCTATTATTATACTGAGTAGATTTTTATAGCTTACAAGCAAGAGCCATTTGTGCTGGGCAAAGACCAGTGATACTTTCTGTATTTCTCTCCATGTATCTTGCCTTCCTACAATGAGAGTTGCTATTCTTTGCCTCTGAAATAAACTGAATATTTAAACAATATAATTTTAGTCTTGTTCCGACTGAGCTCCAGTTAATTCATCTTCCTCCATTCCCTATCTCTCCTTGGCACTGAGAAAGCCTGTACACACCAGTATCTGTATTTCACAGATGTAGGAAGCTATGGAAGAACAGGATGAAGATAGAAGAGCTACATTAAAAAGATTTCACTGTTTCTGAAAGGATGATCATATGCTCATGTTCAAAGACAGGAGGAAATCTTGTAGATATCTGTCAATACGATGTAGAAAACACTAAAGTATTTAAAGAAAGTACTAGGAAATAATTTCAAAATACTTATGTTAATATAATGGTTAGTTTTAAATTAAACATCCTTTTGGGGAGGAGGAAGAAAGTCAAGCTGATGGTGAGGGCACAAAGGATGTGAGCCTTTAATAGACGAGGCAGCCCCACACCAGGAAGGGATGTAGGGCACTTACACCAGGTGGAGTGGCACATTGACATAACTATAGGTTCTCAAGGACGTACAGAGCCTATGGCTTATTCACAGCAAACACAGGCATTTCTGCAGATGGCAACCATACTATTCTTACTGGATTTACTGTGCTAGCATGGCCATACCACTCTGGGACTGTACTGGGTTGGCCACAGCTAAGCTGGGTATCCACCAGTCTGTGGCTATGCTTTCCAAACAGCCCTCGGTTTACTGAAGTGGTTGCTGGTGCAAGTGAGTGTGAGCCAGAGCCTCTCCTCTCCTGTGGAAATGGCAGAAGCAGCAGGTGACACCATATGCTTCTCTCGATGAAGTATGTAACCGAGAGGAGGTCGCGTACTCTGAAGAGGTACGGTAAAAAAAATGCAGACGCAAGGCTGCTTCCTCACTGCCAGAGCAAGGTGAAGGTGAAAGGTTTTTGTATAGTGTCTTTTTGAAATGATTATGCACATAAGCTAGGAATATATTAGGAAAAAGTTAGCAACAGACTAACCAGGAGATGCTCAGGAAGACTTTATTAAAAAGTCAATGCATATGGCACTTCAGATATGAAAAATCTATTATTGTCATTTTCTTTTTGAAAATCCTGGTTGAG
Organism: Pampusana beccarii; assembly: GCA_013399365.1. Lineage (NCBI taxonomy): Eukaryota > Metazoa > Chordata > Aves > Columbiformes > Columbidae > Pampusana > Pampusana beccarii. The sequence goes on along the minus strand of VWYH01008560.1, from coordinate 906,976 downwards.
TGGGGTCTTAAATATAAGGGCTTATCATTAATTAAAATACAAACAAACAAACAAAGGCCAATAAACCAACAGCTGAACAGAAGTGAGTTTGGGATTGTGATCTGGCTCGCACCAGCACCTCTGGCTTGCTGGACAGAGGTGCCAAACATAGAGCAGAAAGGTGCAAACAGAAAGTGACTTTTTCCAGAAGTTGGCAGTGACAGTGGTGCTTAATCTGTAGGCGTTCACTGCACAAAAGAGCTAATGTCTGTTTTTTATGAGGGCTGAAAACCTTGGAAAGCTGGAACTTCTAAGGGAAGGGGTTTAGCCCTTTAGCATCTGAGCTATTATTTGTCTCAGGCTGAGCATGCAGAAACTGAGTCCTCCTAAATCTGTGTGCAACCCTGAAAATGCTGACTTTAACTTTTGAACCCTCTGCTAATTTGCCAAAGGAATTTTTTATTTCCCAGCTCCCTGTGCCTGCAGGATGTACCCTGCTACACAACTGCAGCATCTCGAGAGGAAATACCTTTTCCATCTACAGAACCAAATGTTATCCAAGCTAGCAGACTGAACAGAAAGAGTTCACTTTACACCCAGAGACACCCGCCTCGGGTCCCTGACATTCAGCTTTCACTGCCTGTGGCTTTGTCCCTCCCAGGCTGCTATTATCAGCCATCCTATATTCTCACATTCTGTATATCCGCCAACAGATGCAGCAAAATTAAACTACATCTGCTGGATAATGTCTTAAGTTTCCTGTGCTGTTTAGGTCTCTTTGGCCTATAGTCTCCAAAGACAGATTTAAACTGCTGGTTTGCCTACGGCTTCAATCAGAGCAGCTCACAGAGCTCTGTGTGTGTGTGTAAGCCTTCCCCTGAAATCCTTTTCCTTGTTCCTTATTTACAACAACCAGGCACTTAGGCACAAACTGGTTTTGACAGGGGAATAACATGTGTACTGTGCAGGAATATTTAGCACAAAAGATGTTCATTTTGCCGGAGTTTGCATAGGAAAAGTCTGCCCAGAGCCCTGACTGGGGAGGCTCGTCTGATCTGCGGCAAGTGCAAACGGACAAACAAATTATTGCCATTCCCCAAGACAGTGTGCAGAATTTGCACCATTTCAAAGCCAGTTGGGAGGAGGAGTTTTACAAAGCCTTGGGGCAAGGTACTCAGAGGTGTTGTGAAATGCCAGAAGGATTTCTCAGTGGGCAAAACAAAGGTTATGTTTTAATGCAGGAGAAAGATCTCAGATAATCAAGGGAGATCTTAAGATTTCCTCCCACTGCTCACCACTTGATGCTACCAAAACATATGTTTCGTTACCTCTCAGGAGGCACGAATTAATTCTCTGTTTGGCTGTCAGTGAGTTTCTATTGTTTTTTTCCTATTCAGCAATCACTGTCCTAGAGATGTCTCAATTCTCACACAGGAAAGAATGTTTTTACTGATAAAACTCCCCTAGGAATAACACCAAGTAACACTCAATTCAGCTAAAAAATATGCAGGCATACTACCAAATTGTTAGCTATTTGGACAAGGAACAATCTACATATAATCAGCCTTTTTTTTCTTTAAGAAGCAAATCCCATTCCCCTTTAGGCTCCTCTGCCTCTATCCCAAGCATATTCATCCCTGTTCTGGAAGCTGTAGCTCAGCCCTATAACCAGTCTTGCTGGGCTGTGAACAGAAAACGGTTTGTATTTGTATTACTGGCACTAAGTAAACATTAGCATTTCCTTGTTAAGAGCAGGTCTTACTAATGAAAGAAACCATGTGATAAGCATGAACCTTGGTGTGCCCTTAATCCATTAAATGGGAAAACTGAAGCCATAGTTCAGGGTCCAGTGTCTGACTGTTCCTTGGTCTGCCAGAGCAGATTTCTGCCCAATTTGAAGAAGTGATATCTGTTCCAAAAGATAATGCAATTGCTTGATTTTCTCTCTCTCTACGCCCCAGCTTGAAATTCAGAAAAAAAAGACTCCCTGAAGTTATTTAATAGTAAACGGGTCTGAGAAAGCTGGAAATCAAACATAATAGATATTTTCTGGTACCGAGATGTTTCTGTGGATGTGGAAAAGGATTAGATGATCTCTTTAGCTCCCTGCCAGACTGTCTCCTCTGATGATATGCAATCAAAGAATCCTAAATCAGTCGGTCAATACTACTCCTAAATACTCCATCGTTCCTTTTTTTCCCCAAGTACTAATTCCAATGGCAGATGAGGGGAACTTGCTTGTTTCTAAGGTGTGAGCTGTAAGACTGGAGCTGGTTTTCATTTATCTCAATGTGTTTTACCATTTATTCACGGTTTTAGGTTTGTAAATTGTGGATCATTGAGTGGTCAGTTCTCTTGCTCTTCAGGCTGATTTGGCACTTGATTTGAGTCTGCTCCAAGGCAAAACACCAATGCCGTGATCCTACTTTGCAGTATTAACTGTGGCACCCTTGCTCTAGATGCTCTGGTAGAAAGTCAGGCAGGGCACAGGTTCCAGGTTGATTTATTTATCCTGCTCCCAAGAGGACTTTGAAAACTCTACAAGTATTTTCAGGAAAATATTTTATTCAAAATCCTCTGGTATTTCCTCAAAGGTTAAAAGAAAAAAAAAAAAGGTGGATTCAAACCTTACAAATAATTTCACTCATCTTGTTCTGTTGCTGAAAGGAAAAAATACATGATGGAAGAAAAATCCTAAAAAATCAAGTAATGAAAAATGAAATAAAAGCAGTTCTGATAACCCCTTAGCTCTGTTCCTAGAAAAAAATGTGAGCAGTATCAAGCTAAACAGAATTTTAATCTAATTTTTAAAATAAAAAAAGGCCTGCTTTATAGGTTCTATGTAACAGGGGTGGCTCATTTTACTGCATCCTCTGCATCCTGGTCATACTTTCTCTTCCAACCTCCAAGATAAAGCTGCCCTCCTAAAGAGCACTAACTAGCTTGTAGGTCACCTGCTTTGCTACCCCCTTGACTTTTTTGTACAGCTCTTCTCACTTTTTTCTGTGCTTCCTCCCCCTTCTGCCCTTTTTCCACCCTTAGTTTTAAGAGGGCATCACAGTATTGTTCCTTCTTGCTTTTCAGCTATTGAGAGACGTGTATTTTTAGCAGACATATCTCTTCTCATCTACTCGGAGGCAAGCGATCATGAGAGTGGGAGGGCACCACAGACAGATCGTCACACTCTTAATGGCAACCCAGCCAGTGAGGACTCAAAGGAACCCTCTGCCAACACCAAAATCAGGTTTCAAGCAAATCATTCCGCATGCTTAATTTAAAAGCAGGGAGATTTTAAAATCATGACACAATTGCAGTTCCTTTTGTTCTTTTCAGAGTCTTATATATCCAGATAACAGATTCAAATATTCTTTTTAATTTTTTTTTTAAGCTATGAGGTATAGAAACGTTTTTGTTTCCTTTTTGTGATTAAAAAATGGTTTCTGGTCTCACATGATTATAGGACCTGAAGCGTTAAGTAAAATATAAAATATTTTTTTAAAGAGAGTGAGTATTTATAACACTCAACCTGACTGAAATACAGAGATTTGGAGGCAGTAAAGTGGTGCCTTTGCTCTACATGCCTGAAATGAGAATAGGATGCTTACAAAGTGAATTTTAAAAGCAAGACCAAAAAAAAAAAAACCCAACAAACAACAGTTTTTCCATTTCATGGCATTGTAATGTCAGTATTAGAACTACTAGTTTAATACGTATAGGCTGTTTATCAAGACAAAATATCATCACTTTGTGCAAGCAGGGAAATGACCATCATTCAGTAGGTGGGACAGATGGGATTTCCGCAGCACCTGGCTCAGATGTCACCTATTCAAGATGTCAGATTACATAGATGGGCAGGTAAAGGGAACATAATTGAAGTGCAAATTCATTTGTTGTTTAAAAATAGGGCTTTGCAATATGAGAGAAAAATGGAGAGGACACACAGAAGATAATATACAAATTAAGTGGAAATAACTATAATGAATCAGGTTGTCAAAATCTCAGCTTAATACTAGATACTTTCTTAAACCTGAGCATTAGGACTCAAAACATTTTGTACATACAAATTGTTTTGTGTATCCTTATTCGAAAAGTGGACTAAATCTTGGATGTTTTTTCCTGATAAATATGCAAAAGCTTAATATATTCCGACACATACAGACCTTGTTTCACATAATTTGAGTGATATAGTTACGCGAGTATTAGATATGCAGGGGGTAACTCCAACAGGAACTATGGTTTAATATAGTTTAGTGTCAAGGATCTGACAAACTGACAGGTAAGCCAGAACTATTTAAGTCAAAAAAATTTAAAAAAAGACAGAACAGCATGATTTACTGAGAACAAAAGTTCATCCTTAGGTCTGTTCCTAGTTATACTGACATGAATCAGAAGTAACTCCAACAAAATAAAATTGGAGGAGCAGATATTTGCTGTTGAACTGCACAAGTCCTGGAAAGGGAACTTCAGTGCTTTTGTTATTTACATTTGCCTTTTAATGTCATCCATTGGATTTTCATGTTCAGTGTTCTACAGAGATTTAACTGGGCTCTCAGGCAAAAATACATAATTATGAAGTTTTCTAAAACCTGTATTATTTAATCCACTGACCATCTGGTAGACAAATACCTAATTAATCCTCTTTGTTATATCACTATATGTTCCAAAAAGAGCTGCTTCAGTCTTTTGGATCAATACTGAATAAATCTGAAGTAAAAATGTTTAGGTATTTTTAAAGTAAAATTAAATAAACACTTCTATATTGCAGCAAAGATACTAAAATGGCTTTTTTGTTGTTGTTGAGTCCTTTATAAAGGAAGGAAGAAGATGTGTGCCGTTTATTGCCCTTTTACACGTGTAAGGCAGAACTCAGCCCCCAGAACTGCCTATGATGCTGGAAAGTATGCGGTGTTCTAAGTCAGAAGTGCACAGCTGATCCTTCTCTGCCTAACACCTACATGGCAAACACAGGCTTTTGATAAGAAGAAAAATGTCGAAATAACAGGATAGAGTCTGACAAGGAATAACATTTCTGGAAGGGAAAAGAATAAAAGCAAGACAATAATAACCGGAGAAAGAAAACCTTGGCTTGCTCTAGTTGTAAACCCCTTTTTCCAACCTTTTAATAAAGTTAATAATACATAAGATCTAGCAGATTTGTATTTTCAATTAGCCTGTACAGACCTTCCACCGAACATCAAAAACCTCTAAATGCAAGGATGCTCCCTGCCTGATAAACAGGTGTATTTACAGGGGTATTTTGTCTATTACATTTTATACTATATTTGCACAGATCTGGAAGGTGGTAAACGATTTCTTCTTATTGGGTTACAGCTGTTCCTCCACGTTTTCTGAACTAAATACTCATTAAGTCATTCTTATCAACAAATTAATATGTGTGTTTTTTTTAAAAAAAACCCACTCAGAATGCTAATTTTAGGAAGATATTCGAATGAGAGGCAAAATGTCTCTATGTGCAATTTATATATCCACTTGAAAATATGGTTTTGTAATGAAATGCTGAGAGATCCTTAATTATTGCAGCTTTAGTGGCGGTATTATAATACTAAGAAGAGACCATCTAAAGAATAATTCCCCTCAGCAGAGATTTGCTGACTGCACACCTGCTTCAGCAAATGAACCCAGAACGCAGTGTCAAAGCGTTTCTTTGACTTAGTGCTGCTTTCCCACTCTCTTGGTCTCACTATATCTTGCACGTGACTGACAATTATATCTGCAAAATAATAAAACGTGAGAAAAAAATAGCCTTCTAGTCAGTGTTTCTGCTGATGTATTAATTAATTTCACTTCCTATGTGGTATCACTATTATGCCTAAGCAGATTTTATGAGAAGGCTCACTGAAGTGAAAATCAAGCCAATGAATCGTTTAATATGAACTAATGAAAACCAGATATAAAAGGCTTTCACAACTGGTTTGGAGCTTTAATTGTCAAGCTGATGTAAATTCAGAGCGCTCCTAAGTAAAGCAAAGGGACTGCAATGCAGAAAATGGGATCAATTTGTGATAATTGGTTTTAATTACGTAGTTGTATAAACATCTCTGTCCTGCAAGATACAAAGTGAAATAAAGAGTTTGCAAGGTAAAAGTTAGAATTGCTAAAGAGTGTGGAAATGGTGAGTGCATTATCATTTGTGCTTTCTCCTTGTATTCAGCTATAACTGCTGATGAATGTATCCTGCTATATCTTAAATAATCAATCTTGTCATTGTGGCATTTATTTTTGCTTGATCAACAAATGCCTCTCCACTGTACAACCTCAAATGCAAACGAACTGTGACTGATTTCATGTTTGAGCCTCTCCCACTGTTATAGTGCAGTTAACGCATGTGAAGCCAAGTCATGGACTTTGGGTCCACTGTCAGTGGATTGCATTTTTTATGTATCTCTATATATTTTTTATATATATATACATATGACTTTGCATTTTACATACCAGTCCTGGGAAGCACTGGCTGCTGCCCTGGATGTTGCAAGGGAGGATCAAGCCCTATATTCCTAGAAACACTGTGCCGAATGGCACATGTTTTTTCAGATTACTTAAATTCCATATGGCCCACGTGAATGGGAAGACATATTTAACCAGAATTCAGTGTTATGTAATAAAAGTCATGCAGAATGGAGACAGAAACTATCTCCTCACACTAAAGGGATTGTCAAAGCTTCATACTCCGGAATTTAAGTTTTTATTATGTGCAGAGACTTAGCTACCCTCCAGGATAGTGGTCTAGAGCAGAAGAAGTTCTGTTCTAGTAATCACTTAATTTTGGCAGTCTTTCATATTCCAATATACACTTTTGGCTAAAGTAAATTTCAGATTTTTAAGCTAAATGATAATTATTTTGAGGTAAAGATAACTTAAAAAATAATATCCACCCAAACTTTCATCTAAAAAGGCACCATAACAGAACTGAAGGAAATAAGGGATTCTTCAGGGTACGACAAAGGGAAAAGCCACCCACCAGTATATTGGGGTAGCCTGTGTACTGGTGCACTGCTCTGGACCGTGCTTCACTTCCCATGGCACCATTTCCGCACTCTGAGCAAACCTAAATGCAGCCTTCTCTTGCTGCATCCTCACCTTTTTCTATCTGCTGCTGGAAGAACTGGTGCTTGGCCCACCTAAACAGCAGGAGTCAGCGGAAGATGCCCCAAGCACCACAGAGATCCACGCAGAAGGACTCAGTACATGCCACAGAGCTGAAATGATGCAGGAAAAAACTGCCTGATGCCACTAAGCTCCCTTAAGCCCGAGGAGAAACCGCCCAAACAAGTCATACAAACTGGGGAAAGCCCAAGGGTTTGTTCTGGTGCTGGTACCACAACATGATAGAGTTTGATGTCATACTATTTCATCACTAGCCAGAAGACCACTTAGGCTCTTGCTTTCCAGAATGGCCATCACAAGCTGCGGGAGGAAAACGGGTCCATACTCCACTTATGCAAAATGCTTAGGAAGATGGAAGAGGTTTATGCCAGTGTTTTGTGATTCAACCACGAGGCTTAGAGGGGCTCTGTTGTCCCCTGTGCAGTATAGAAGTCCTTGCTGCTCCTGGTCTGAAAGAAGTTGAATTGCAGTTCCTCAGCAGCTTTTTGTGGCATGCTGAATTCCAGCCTGCTTGTTGGAATATATGGTTTAAAAGGAGTGAAGAATAATATTTGATAGATTTTATTTAACATGCATGTTCATAAATCTCAGGGGAACCTGGAATAGAAAGGTCTATGAGGAAGGTAACAATCCATAAAAATCAAAGGTAACAGTGTGCCTAATACTTAGTGGCAGAATCAATATCTGAAGGACTTTCTGTTTTGATGCTTTTGAATGATGCCACAGAAACCTTACCGCTGCAAGACTGATGAATGAAGTCGGCAGAGGCAATCTGACAAACACGGGTGAAAATGGACTCAAAATCTGGCCTTCCTGAACAAGACTGACTTTAATCGTTCCATTCATGAAGATAAAGTAACTACAGGGAATCTAGTTTTATCTGGAGCATTCCTGTTTTGATTTATTTGCCTTGTCACATACTGGAAATATGCTTTAGCCCACAAATAACAGCGTTTTCTTTGTAAAAGGTTTGACTTCGTTTCGAGATGCCACGAATTTCTACCACAATTAGTATTCACTTCTGAAATGCCAAAGCACTCTGCAGAACATGGACCTTTCTGTTTCTGCCAGCTTCATTCTCACCGTCCTCTGTTTTATGCGCACGGGTAAAAAACAAACAAACCAACCAACCTGAATTCAGCATATTATGATTTTTGTGCAAGACAAAGTTAATTTTGTGTTTTCCTCATATATCTTCATTATGGCGAACATAATTATCAGGCCATCCAAAGCAAACTCTTTGTTTAATGCATGCAGAAGTACATACGCTGTCTCATTATTTCTCCATTTTCACTGGAAATATTAAAGAAAAGTGTACATTACGTACATGAAGGACCCAGTCTTTGGAATTCATTTACCCATATGTCTCTGTAATTATGTATTATTTCTGACGTACCCAGCACACACTCTTCAGCATGACTGGCTTTCTTCTGTCTCCCCATTAGTGGAAGCACCGTTACATATCGCATTTGCTCTCGGATTAGCACGGGCGGTCTCCTCGGTACGGTGGAGCACCCAGAGAGATCAATCAAGCGACAGTCTCTGCAGGCTGCAGCATTTCTGGTACCCATGGCTGGTGGCTCCTGCCTCAGCTTTACCTGGCCAACCTTCCCGGGCGAGCACACGCTGTGAAATCCTGTCGCTTCTCCCCACCAGATGGCAACGCGACGGCAAGAGGCCTCCTTCTTCCGGAGGGAGGGAAGCAAACAGCGCTTTCCTTGTTGCAAGTCGTTTCCATGTGGAAATTCACCCTGTTGCAAATCATTTCCAAGTCATTTCCATTTCATGGAAGATGGATATACTTGGAAGATCTTTCTTGCTTACTTCTTTCCTCCCCATTTTTTTTTTTTTTCTTTTATTCAGTCTTTTGATTTTCCTTCTACATTACGTACTCTTGTTTACAGCCAGAATGTTTATTAATCTTTTCTATATTAAAGCAGGCTTCTGTTCTCTCCTTTGCACTGTAATCATCCATAGCAAAGTATAAGAACAATACTTAGCATGTACGTAAGTCTTAGCATCTTCAAAGCACTGTAAAAAATATCCCCATTTCTATGAGGCAGGAATGTTTCACAGAGTGAGCAAGTGCAGCAGGATGGTAAGAAACATGGCTGAGGAGAGACCAAACCAGCAGCAGCCACGGCTCAGAAATTCTTTCCAATCATAAGTACCAACCAATAGATAACACAACTCCGCTGCTGTATTTACAACTGTTTCTCTTTCTTCTTTTTCAAATGCCCGAACCCAGGTTTTGTCTTTGCTTTGGAAGCACATTTCTTAATTCATTTAACCTCAGAATACGAGAGGATTTTTCTTCCCCTACTTGTATTTCAAAGCAGAATTCTTTTGCTGCTCAACTAAAGCAATGTTCTTCTGACCGGTACCTCTATTTGTAGTTCAAAGCAGGATTTTTTGACTTTTTGTAGTTCAAAGCAGTGGTCTTTCTCTTGTACTCTAAAACCATGGTTCTTTTTAGCTCAACCCTAGATAATTTGTTCATCTCAGTGAATTAGATACACTATACATAAGTATTCCGGACATTAACTCCTTCCTTCAATACCAAGACTAATCACAGTCAGGTTCAAAATCATACTGTTTCCCATCATCTCCTTTGGCTGGCTGTTTCTCTCATGACCTCTGGCATTTTCTATTTCTTATCTAATAAAGATGAATAATATTCATTGCAGACATAGACATCCATAGTGCTTAGACCACATTTTCAAATGGAGCTTCTGTATTTGTCTGATTTTGGGGAGAATGCTCATTCTGAGACACTAGAAATACTTTCCACCACCCTCTGTATTCCTGAAAACGCACTCCTGACTTTTCTTGCTTTCTGACATGCAGAGGAGTTACCAGTTTGTGCTTCTCTTCCTCTGCCCCGACACTGCAGAACACCAGGCTAATGGCTCAGGCCAATGACCAACTGTATAAGCAACGCAGTGAATTCCGTTACCTGACACATGGGAATCTGGCTAATACATATCGTACTTGGAAAAACAGACTTTTTCCTCCCGCTTCATACTGTCAGCCTTTTTCCACACATAACATAAACGAGAAAAAAATCCTCTAATCTAGAGAAAAATCATTTTAAAAAAACATCTCATGAAATGTGTCTCACTGGGTGTTTGGGGACAAACTAGCTTGTTCTACTGGGTGTTTTGGGACAAACTAGCTTGTTCCACGATACATTATAATGCTGTACTGAAAAGGAAACAGAAATAATTGGGAAACATATTTTTAAATCTACACGGCTCTTAGGAGCGGGGGATGCAACTAGAAAGGCTGCAGAACAGGGTCTCTGGAAGAGACTTTTGGCTGCGGGCTGCCTCCTCGGGTGCTTCTTTCATCTACAAATTGCACCCCGTGCCCTTTGGCCTCTATGGTAGTATTTAGCAAGGAGCAGGAGAACCTACAGACCTGACACAGCAGACAGAATTGGCCCTGCAAATTAACAGGGTTTTTCAAACTCTGGTACAGAATATAAGTGCGAGTCTTTGCTTTTCCATCTGCAAATGGGTTTGATAATCTGTTCTCTGAGTGATGATGGAAAGTTCTTATCTAGTAAGTCATACCATCAACTGGTATAAATGTGGTGTGGCCCAATCTATCAGGAATCTATGCCATCCTAATACAGACCATTTAACAGAAATATATTCTGGTCCTCGATATGTGTCAAGTGGTATCATTTTAAGCATAGAAGATCAAAAAAATAAAATTCCTCAAAGTGATTTACATTTCTGGCAATTGAGAGGTTTTACTACTAATACCTCACCATGTATGCTGTAGTCTGAAAGAGCAAATGCTCGTTTGGTCTCAAATGTCACCACACCATTAAAAACAAGAGGCCTTGGGATTCCCTGTTGTGTGACTGGAGCTTTAACTTCTTAGATAATTGTCCATTTTGTGTCTGCTTGTGTGCTGAAAATCTGGTCTCAACAAAGTTCATTTTTTCACCTCGTACTCCCTCTGCTCCCTTCTGAAGAAGAACAAACATTTCCTGTGAATTGGCCAGAAGCCCCGTTTGCTCTCCTCGCTCTCTGGAGGCAGGTATTTTAGTCATGGGAGTGCAGCTGATAATGGCTGTAGAAATAACACTTCAGCTCAAAGTTTCTTTAAGCACTACTTTGTCTGTCACCTGAGTATTCTCAGGAGTAAAAACTGTTATTCTACCTGCACTGAAAAAATGTGTGTGTGTTTTTGAAAGCGTTTCTCTCTCACCCACAAATATGCACACACGATACCTCCCTCTGCCAAGCAAAAAGCACTTACACTTATCAGTGTGCTCCCATTAAACTCCTCCCCACAAGTTTCTCCTGTTTCTTCTTGCTTTAGTAGTAATAGATTTGTTATTTTCCAGACAGAATATCCATGCCATTTAATATATGGGAATACAAAGTCCATCTTCTCAGTCTTATCTGACAGAAAGATGGATCAGGTCCCCAGAAAGATAGAAAAATACAGAATTGCTCCATCTAGTAGCACAAATAACTCAACAGTTTCATCTCCCAACCTTAGTACCTAAATTCAGTGGAAAGCTAAGAAATGGTGATAAATCATTTTGCACCAAATTTTCTTTGAGCCAATATATTACCACTTCCCGAAAGAGTAGCTGTGGTCATAGCACTTGCCCACAGCAAAGCCAGCATTGCACACATAAGTGCACACAGCAGCCTAACACCTACATCAGCTGCCATGGTCTTCAACCCCTCTTTTATACATGGACAGGGGAGACACAGATAGGTATAAGATCAGTACTAAGGAACTGAGTTTATACCTCAGCACTTTATTTCATAGCTTTATTTTACTTTAAAATAGCCATCTCACTTTCACATGCCCAGGCAACTATTTGGAATCTTCGTTTTCCCCAATGTAGCTATGTCTTGATAAATACAACATAAAGCAAGATAAATACAGCATAAAACAAGATAAATTCAACACTAGGAGTGAACCTAGGTCTAGTGACTTCACAGGGAGTTTGATTTGATATAACACAGTTGCTAACGAGTATGTACATAAAGAACCGAGGACCTCCACACTGACAGTGTCCAAAATTCACAGAGCAAACAGCTCACCAGGAGAAAAGTGGGGCCTTGTTTTCTGACAGCTCCTTGCCAGGTGACCTGAACATCGCTCTGAACTACAGTTCTCACACTGATGTCCCCTGGTCATTGTGAGAACCTTTTCCAGCAACAAGACATCAGCACCACAGTAGGTGGGAGATAGTGGCCGCTGCCTGGGAATTCCCATTAGATGGCTCCTGGATGGAGTAGGATGCCCATCCTCTGCTCACGCTTCTGCCAGGAAACTGTCCCTCTGTCCCCCTCCTCACCAATTTCCCTGGAGAGATTCACAATGCTTGCGAGATTATGCCTGAATGACTCATTTGCAAGGTAAATTTATCAGATTTAGTATAATTTCCTGTTTGTGGGACTATCCACATGCCAGTCATGATTTCTTCAAAGGTATCCATTGTCCAAAGTTAATTTTGTTTAACTTTGTGGACTGAATATGAACTGTTCTCTGTATTTTGTCTCTCTTGCTCCAAAAAGATTGGCAAATAACTGTAGATCAAGACTGAGCCACCAAGGAGCTGGTCCCCAGTATATAGGCTGACTTGTTCACCCCTTTGCCGAGAGCTTATAAAAATTATATTTTCTTCACAGTAAACTACAGCATATCTCTTAAAAATATCATTAGATAACTTTTTTTCTTTTCTGTGACTGACTCATCTCTCCATTATGTCACTGTTATATTAGTAAATGCACAGGAGATGTTCTTGATTTAAACAAACAAGCAAGAGGGCAATCAGTCCCTACATACTCAGGCAAACAATCTAGAAACTGAATTATAGATAGGCCTAAAGTAAATGTATGAATGTGTTCAAGCTGATTTGTTTACTCAGTTCTGTAAACACCTCTTGGATTTTAATCTACACTCTCCTGTTTTCTGCTTTTATGCATCATTCTATTTTTTTACAATTCATCTTTCGTGTTAGATTTCTTCATGTATTTTGTCATTCAGAGACTCATGAATGCAGCACATTTCAAGATGTGGATGTGATATATATATCTGTTTTTCTCAGGAAAAAAAAAAGCATAAAGAATGAAGAATATGTAAAACCCAGCAACAGCAGTATCTGCAATAACAAAAGCAACAAGACTTGCTATTCATATCTGAACCAAGCCCGCGGTTTCCATTGTATTTTACCAAGGCATCTGATTTTATCCCGGTACTCTGTGTCCCCCTTGGCCTCCTACACTGTCCTTGGTGCACATCTCTGCTTGGGGTTGCTCTGCTGAGCCTTCTGCCTCTTCCACTCTCACTACGATCAAGTTGGACCTGCCAGCTGGAGCCTGCCAGTGGATTTCAATGGCTGGTGTAATTGCTTCCTTTACCTCACAACCTTTCTAACCTAAAAACCAACCAAAAAACCCTAGAGCTTCTGTTTTCAGGGGGGGAACAGGATACACAAGCTTTGTAAGACTGAGAAGAACAGCACCTGAGTCCATGCTGCTCAACTTGTACGATTATCAACCCCAAATGCAGACCAGGGCAGGGGGGGAGCACACAGGAGAGAAAGCAGTTTCAGAGCGGTAGCTTAAAAAGAAACAGGCAGCTATTTCTAGCAAAAGAAAAAGTAAATTGTATTGATTTTACCATGCACAACTGTAATGGGTATACACACGTGAAAATCAACTTGGATGAAGTGTTTACCTATTTGGCCTTTAGTTTGTATGTCTGCATTTTCTTCCCCAAACAAACAATCCCTCAGTCCTTCCTTCCTCTTTCTTTCTATCTTTATGTCCGTCCTAACAAAGCAGCAAATGTTTAAACTAGCAAACAAATATTAGTAAATTGTTGCTGCTCCCCATGACACTAGGTGTACACCACTGTGCCAAATGAAGTCAGAGCAAACCCGTTCTGAAGAAAAAGCACATAGTAACCCCTTGGATCTGAATTTAACCTATTTTACATCTGCTTAACACTAGCACAACAGAACAATTAGGTCGCTCATTTGTACAATATGTCTAACAGTGTATCGGATTGGTGGCTTATCTAATTACTTTTCTATGCACTGGATTTTCATGCATATAGATACTTTGTAGCCTGATCATAATTGCTTCATTTAATTCCATAAATCAATTTTGGCTATAGATCGTTTAATCTAAAATTAACTAGATATAGAAGCAGATATATTTGGTATTACTAATTGTTTAATCACATGTCCCAGACATAGCATCTCATCCCCATAACTCCAAATTGAAGGTTAGCTCCTTAGCTCTTTTTTTTCCTCCTTTTTTTTTTTTTTTTTTTCTTTTTCTTTTTCCTCAAGTAAGTTTGGTAGCCAGGCTTCATTAAACCCCTGAAATAAATGAGTTTGACAAGATCTCAACTGATTCTTCTGGCTCCAGGACCTTTCCTCGGAAGAGCAGAACACGGTGTCTCTGTGGCTCATACTTAAACTCTCTCCTTTTTTCTATTTTTTTAATCCGTGTCACTTGTATCTAGCACCCATCCTACATGTGTGACAAGCAGCTGAAACAAGGCTGTTGTTGGTTTCTAAATATATCACGGTGTGAACACTTTCAAATAAGCACTGATCCTCCAGTGAAGTGATGAATTCGGCTGCTAACATTTTATTAGCCCCATTCCATTAAAATCATTACAGGATCCATTTCAGACACATTTGACCTTAAAGTTACCTGGTTCTTCCTCTCACCAAGGCAACACTGTCTCTTACAGTGTATTTACCTTCCACTGCTTCTCAGGCATCTCAAGAAATAGGTCTTTTAGCAAGTTTCAAGGGAAACGCTTCCCTTCTCATAGGAAGCGATACTTTGTTTAAATTCTCTTAAATGTAAATTCTTTTCCATCCAGTGCCACACTAACAAATCTACCTACTCTCTCTTCAGTGTTCAGGATCAGTATGCTGAGGCGGTTTGTAAGTTCATTGCTCTCAAAGCAAATGAGGCTGGTTACACTTCCCAGTGGCACCGAGGCAAAACAGCAACACCCTTCCTGAAGCCAATTGCTTTATCAGAGTTATTTAAAACCTGCAAGAGAGGAGGAGATCAGGAACAACGGAAATACATAAGGTGAAATTAAGACAGAATTTGGATGAAGATCTATTAACTTCTCTTTTCTGGTTTGAATTTCGTTTTATAATTTCCTGCTCACAGTTCTATTCTCTGTTCTTATTTCTCTCCTCAGTGGTGTTTGAAGTTCCTTCCAAACTAAGGTCTTTTCAAACAGTTTCAATCCTTTTGACTGCACTCACATCCAAATCAATTTGAATTATTGTTATTTTTTCTATTCAAGAAAGGTTATGCATGGCCGGTCTGGAGTTTCTAGGACAAAAATCAAACCAGCTGCCCACAGACTTCTCATATTGCTTGCTGTTTGTATTTGAAATATCACAGAAAAGGGAAATTATTTTCTGTACAGTGCATCTGGGAACAATTGATAGAGTTTATAAGAAACTCGAGGTGTACTTAAGCAGGTTTTGGAACACTGTAACAAAGGCTTGACCCTAAGCCTGCTGATGTAAATGGAAGAAAATTCCCACTGATTCCTGTGGCCTCTTTGGATCTGTCCCGTAGTTACTAAAGCCAAAGGACACAGTAAGGCACTTCAGTAATTAGCAATGCCTGACTTCCTTGCCAGTGACACAACCTCCGAGGGCAGCGTGTGTGCTCTCTGTTTTCTGACTTAGCCTCAAAGCAGGGGCATGGAAAACTCATTTGATATAAGCACCTTAAAGTGAATTTAAAGCCTTACTGCAGCTCTGCTGGCCCTGTGGCTTCAGAGGTTTTGTATGGACACCGCTCCTTCTGCGCATAAGAGATTTGTTCCCTAATGCTTTGTGTCAATAAGGAGAGCGCAGAGAATAAAGTATCAAGAGGTAAAAGATTTTTTTCACTGAAGATGGTAAGGAAAATGCTCAGTTTATGCACCAGGTTTGTTTCACAGAAGCCCTCACATGGCTTGTTTCTTATTATAACGTGGCTTTTTGCTGACATGGCAATTTTGTGATTCTGGACCAGGTTCTTGCTCTGTCAGAGCAGCCCAGCACACAGGTGAGCATCCTCTGGGGCAGTGCAGAGCACCGGGGATGGCTGACAAGTCTTCTCATAACATACACTGTGTCCTAGACTCTTTCACCGACTCCAGAGTGTATCTGTATAACTGTGGAAAATTTTGGAGTGTTTTTCCAACTGATGTGAGTGAGAAGAATCTGGCCAACACAATTCAGCCATATTGTATATAACTTTTTTTTTTTTTTCTGGTAATATACCACATAATCCTAAACACTTCGTGCAGTTTAGCAACATAATTGATGGGTTGTATAATAAAAACTCAAAGAGAAAACGAAGAGATATAGGCAAGTGCTAAAAGGCATGTCTTCAGCTGAGATTTGGAAGAAGACAGAGAGGATTAAAAGCAAGCAAAGGCAGGCCTGGGCAGTGCCAGGTAATTGCAGTGTCAGTGGGGTGCATGCTGTTTTCCCTGGGAAAAGACTGTTTTGGGGCACCTATTTCTTTACTGATATCTCTGTAGCATCACTCCGTTATCACGGTACCCGACAAGTTTAAAGAGCATTATTTATCCCTAGAGGTTATCGTTCCAAAGGTACAGATCTGGCAACTGAGGCACAGAATCAGGTTATTGCATTGCATATTGTGCTTACTTGGAGCATGATGGAGGAGCTGAGCGATGCTTGAGCATTGATTAAAACTACTTTCTTCAGACTTGCCATACAAACAGGTGAGCTATCTCAGTCCACAGTGAAGTGAATAATCAAAATATCCAATGAAAATAGTACACATACATAATTTTTGTTTAGTATTGCCCCCAGGCCTGATCAGAGGGATTGAAGATGCTGGCCTGTTCCCGTCATCGCAAAGGGCACCTGAGGAAGTGAGAGCTCTTCTTTTTTCAAACGGGCAATAAACCGTGGTGCTACATTTGAAATTATCTCTGGCTGTCCCTTTTCAATTAAAGCTGGTCATAGCTGACCTATTCTTTATTAAACGTTAATCCGTAGCTGCTTCCAAGACACCAGTGAATTCAGGGTCTGGACTTGAATCCCAACCAGCTCCACACTATTAGGCAACGATGCAGGAAAAATGCTGTTTGCCCCCATGTGAACTTTGCTTCTGTAATTATCATCCTGTAATGTGAAGGTTCACAATTAAAAGAAAATGGAGTTTAAAAAAGAGTTAGCTAGTGTTTCTAGCCCCTGCTTGTACCAATAATATTAGGCATAACTTGCAGCCAGTGACTTTTCTGTACAATATCCCTTTCTTTCTTTTTCAGGAAGCAGTCCAGTTAGGAAAGAATTAGCATTGAAATTTATGAATATTTTATGTCGAAAGCGTGATGGGCACATATTTATTCACGCAGAGTTTCTCACAGCTCAGCATTTATGCTGTTTGCTCTGCATTTGACATCATCTGAATAATATGAAGGCTCCCAGGCGTATTATTCTTGACAAAACCCATGCTTTCTACTCAATTGTGTCACAAAATTCTCAGACTTATATCCTTCTGTTATTTCAGCTTAGCAGACTTTAAATAATTAAATATCACATCAGTCCTTGCAACTTTTTATTCAGAGAACCTCATTTTGTCTTCTTTATGCCTTATCTGAGGGCTTCCGGTCGACTCACATAAGCTGTTGACCAGGCTAGGCACATTATTTTCTTTCCAGAGTCCAAGTCCAAAATAATTTTTGATACAAGTATTTCTTATCAAAGTAAACAGCATCTTTCATTTAAATGTAATGAGATATGGTCCAGGAATGCAGACAGGGACTTTAACCTTCGTATTTGAACTGTTAAATGAACCAGAATTCCTCCACGTTTTTTCTACTAGTGCCTTGGATGACAAGTGCTTCCTCTACACATTCTTCTCTAACTCAAGAAGTTTTCCCTGTTTCAGAACAATGATGAATCTCAGAGCTTTGATAGACTGACCAAGGAGGACAAGTTTTCTTAAAGCAAAGACATAGTCTCACATTTGTAACTGTCAACCCAGATATGACAGATGAGTCCAAATCCAGATGCGCTGCCCTTTACTTTTTTTTTAACCCTTCTCTCTCTCTTTCAAAATTCCTTATTTCAGGCACTTGTTTTTTTGTCACTTGGTTTAGTTTAAGAACATTTAATTAAAAAAAAAAGTGTCAATTTTGTCTGTATTCTTCCTAAATGAATATTTCATGAAGTATAACTTTACGGTGTACCTACTTCTGTTAAAATGTACTCTATCATAACAGTAACACTCAGTAGTTATATAGTTAGCTAAGCACCATCTGAATGGCTGACATTACCATTTAGGCAGGGATTACTACTTTCTAATTGAAAATACAAGCAACACAGTAAATGAGTAGGCAAGATTTCTATAGTAATTTTATATGCAAGGTTTGCATACAAGAGTGGCTAAGAATCACCTGCAAAACAGCTACAATGGCTTGTAAACTACTGGCAATTTAAGATGCAGCTACATGCATATGACAGATGCAATATTAGTATGACCCACTACTTATTTGTATATGCATGCATATAGCTTGAAGAAAAAAAAATCAGGTCTCAAATGTCAGGGGCTTTTTTTGTGGAGGAGGGTGTTTGACACTTAGGATATTAAAAGAGCTCCATGCAGGATCTATGTTTATTAGATTATTCAAAAATTTAGACACAGTAATTTCAAACATATAAATAGTATACAGAACAAAAGAAAATTAAGTATACAAATCTCAAGTCATGTGTTAAATACTGTTCATATTGCTCCTAAAGAGAGGATCTAAGTAATTTTTAATCTGCCAAGGCTTCAAGTGACAGATTGGAAGCAGTACTTCTCATAAGCAATTTTTAAATCAACTATCAGAGTTATCTATCTGACATAGACATTGGTTACTGGGTCATCTGTGAATCATTTAGCAGGAATGTAACTTGGATAGCCCTACTTTAGTTATCTATTAAAAATTGCCTGTCCATTTTCTCCTCCTTCACAAATGTAAAAATTAAAAGGATGTGCCAACAAGCTTTCATTAAAAAGCAATTATAAAAAATTAGCTTGGATGTAATTTTCAGCTAAAATCTCTTTGTATCTTCTATCTCAGCTCACAGAAACTATTTTCCAAATCTTCATAGCGAACTTTCCAGAACAAAGTTCTTCTCCTGCCAGTCTTGCCATCACCATCTCACACACCTTTCTCTGTTTCCACAAATGTTTGTTTGAGGGTTGCCATCATTTTGAGGACTACACAACACAATTCATCACGATGGTGTTATCTGACATAAAATAAGAGCAGAAACGGTCTGTAGGATGCACCAGAGCTAATCAATAGTACCAGAAAACGGAGGATTAAAATCATAAGGTTTTACTAGCAGAAGAATATACTTCTACAGTAACAGCAACGCATATCCTGACTATAAAATATCTTTCTAGTGTCCGATTGCTAGCACACAAAAGATTTCATTTGATTAATGCAACACATATTCTGATGTATGAATACTACCGATTTATTTTGCCTGTTGTTTGCAGACCTGCTTAAAATCCACTGGCTGTTTACTGTATCTGGAAGTGATTTTTAAAACAGATTTTCACAGTCTTTTTTTTTTTTCTATTGATCTAGACAGCCTGGAAGATTGGGAGACCTAGTTCTTGCTCAGAGAATGAACAAACCACAGGATCACCACTGTTTTTCTCATTCTGCTCTTCAGTGTGAAGGAAAAACATGAGTCATTCTGCGTTTTATAAATTAGTATGTTTATCATGAGATATTATTATATCTCCTTTATCAACTACAGGATGAGTATCTCCTTCTCAGTTCAGTCACAACAGTGTCATGCTCTGTAGTCCTACAGCTTACCAGGGTTACTCATGAGATAAACAGAACCCCATGACACTACTGTATGTAAATCTTCGCTAGAGCCCTATGAGTTACTCTGATACGCTTTTGAATCTCACCTTTACACTTCCCTTACAATCTCTTTCTTTTTGTTACTCCATACAGACCATTTGCCATTAAAAGCACTTTCCAGTGATAATATTCCTTCACTTATAACATCTTGGATCCAAACAGCTCCCAAAGCATATTACCAACTGGCTTTATTGCACAAACGAGCTGCTCAGAACCACTTTCTTTTGGAGTATAGCCATATTCAAAGGAAAATGCTTCCTCTGCTTAACACTGCACCTCTATCTTGAGCAAACCTTCGAAACCAGTCACACTAGGCACAGCTCTGAGCGAGGTGAGTGTAAACATCCCAGAAATAGCCCCACTAAGCAATGAACTCATCAGTACATTTTCATGTCACAGTTTCTGCACGGATAAGTATTTTAGTAACGGTGCTTTCTAAGGACAGTTTCATTCTTCTTTCACTCTCCTATGCTGCCTTGATAGCAACCAAAACTCCCAAAAGATAATGAGGAATATGACACGGCTGCGCAGCTTCCACACACTGTAGAACCCTAATTCCTTAGGAGGTTATCTTGTAAAGACAGGCCAGGTCCATGAAAACAAGCAAAGGTGCTCCAACAAATATTGTCACAAAGTCTGTAGGAGCTACTTCATCAAGAAAACAGAGGTGATCTCTGAGAAGAGACTTTTAAATTTTATTTCATCCCAAGGTTATTTCCTTAGCATCCAGTTAGATGCTTCTGAACTTGACCCTGAATCGTCGGTAGCAATCAGCCCATGTTTGGGACTGGAGAAGCTGTAGGCAAGAACTCCAGCGCTGGAGTGCAGTCTGGAGGAAGGTCTGGTTTGGGGAGTACTGCAATGATGTGAGTTGCTGTTGTGGCCTTTCTTCCCATTCAGAGCATATGCAAACCAGATCTAGATAGTAAGGTCCTCTGGTTTTAACTCTTCTGAATCAAATAAATAATAAAAGATCAAAAAAAACCCACAACACACAAAACAAAACAACACCAAACCTGTGGGGGAATGCAGACTCAGAAGCAAGAATTGCAATCTGCATCTCTAAGGATCACAGATTAGATTTGCCCTGGAAGGAAGATTTGATTAAGCTCCTGCTTGAGAAAAATATTGTAAAGTAGATTTTGTTTCGTGCATGATTCCTTTTTCAATAGGAAGGAACTCACCACATACTACTTCTAAGGAGACTGTCTGCAAAGTCAGATAGTTTGTAGTATGTTAAAGCTAGAGCTCAGGACTTTTAAATTATATGTTCCTGTCCTACTGGAAAAGTTTATTTTTTTCATTAAATAGGGATGGGTTAGGGAAGACTTTAGGTTTTTCAAGTACATGATCTTATACCACTAGTCTTTAACAGTATTTGTGAACTAAAAATAAAGAAACTGCTATGGCAATAGGTCCAAATTTAACTGACATGATCTCCAAAGATCACAGTACAGATTCAGTGCAAAGATCTCAAAGCACTTCTTCAGTAAAACCATTTTAATTGCAAAAAATATGAACAAAATCCTTCAATGATGAATGACTGGTCATGCTTCTGTACCAAAGGATGGATGCAATCTGATGTGAGATGTTGATGAACAAACAACTAAAGGTTTAAGAGTGGAACATGTTACACATAATGAAATATGAACCTTTACTAATCGATAGTGAGTGTATAATTACGTTTCCCAAGGTTAGTTAAGCAGTCATACCTGAAAGGCTCACACTGAATTTTTTACCAGGAGTCTCAAGAAGGAGCCACCAAGCAAGGTTAAGGAGGCCTCCAAGGTGAGACAAATCCACTTAAGCAATGCTGCAAAACCACTCCAGTAATGTTGTCTGTGTCTATCTTATTCCAGGGTATCTCTGCATTTCTGCACTTTGAACAGTATCGAGAGAACTAGATCAGATTCCTTCAGACAGTGAGCGTTGCTTTCTTAAAACACATTCGGTAAACTCATCTCTTTGAAATGGAAACATGAAAAACGTTTATTTAACATTTAAGACTAAAACGCTCATTTCCCTGATGGGAAGTTCTGTTGCAAGCCTACATCTTAACCTCAATTACAACAAAAAATAATATTTAGAAATACTTTAAAGAAAATGTCTAAGCAATGTGATAATTTGAAGATGTCAAGTGGGCAAACAAGTCCCACTCTGTCCATCAGACAGAAATATCAAGCAACATGATTGAGTACTTATGCCCACTTTGGAATTAAAAAATCAACACCTGAAATGCTTTCCTCCCACAAGTCACATTTATTTTAAAAGAGCGTTCATGTGAAAGCAGCTCTGAAACTTGATTTTGTCATCTTTTGCCCACCCATTTTTTTGTAAAATATTTTCCTGCAGCCCACTGTAATCAGAATTCCTTTAACTGAATTCCTACAGTAGTTAAAATAAAAATTCTGAGATTTCCTTCAAATTTAAGTTAACAAGAAGAGATGGGGGGGAACAAATATCAAGTTTAAATGGCACCAGAGAAGGCAGTGGGTTTCCAAACAGACCTGGACAGATTTTGGTTGGTTTTCAGAGGGATTTTTTTCATGAAATTAGATGCTCATCTTTGTAATCATACAGAGACAAACTCATACTGATGAAACTTGACAGGATTTCCAAAAGCACACATACAATGTATGCCATGTATATGTACAATATCTATACTGAACTTACTTCAGAGAGTAAGAGGAAAAAATACCAAGTGATAGAGCTTCAGATGAAGATTTCACTTCTACCCATCTGCAAATGTATGGCCTGAGTAAACGTTCTCTCAGTTTGTCCCTAACAAATAAAACCATTACTTGTGGGTTTTCTGTAGCACTTCAAAATTTCCTGATGAAAAAGCTTTAATGTCTGTAGACACTGAAACATTCTCCAGATTTCCATCAGATTTCTACCAAAGAGGATTTAAGCCACAAAGATGAAAAGCAGTAAATATTTTGTCACACAAACGATTTTTATTTACCTAAACCATAACAGTAAGTTCAGCACGACTGCTCAAGTAAACAAAAGCCACTTAGAAATCAGACTGCTTCCATCTCAGCCCCTTTGACTCAACTCTTTTCTATTGAAAATTTCCTATACATTTAGAATAACTCTGTTGGTTTAGTAGCACATCTTCATATTAGCACTAAATTACATTAGAATTGGTCCATAATCATTTTTTTCAACCAGTACTGTTCAGGAGTTCTGATAAGACTGGTTGAGGAATAACTGGCCTGTAAGCAGAAAAAAATACCGGAATAACTGTGCCAATAAATGCATTAAATTTGATAAAGAACAGACTTTGCAGTAAATGGTGAGGTTTTCCATTACATGCATATTCTCTCCCCTTTGGACACGGCTCTGCTGGGTGAGGTACAGAGCAAACAAACATTTCACTCCAGCCCAAGAGGGCTGGTGCTGGGTGCTCTCAACTGGCAGCTGCTTATGTGCTGACACAAAAAAGAAATGTCATTAAAGAGAGGTGCGTGCATCCCAGCATAAACAGCTTCTTGGCCTGCATTCTTCTGAGAAGCTGTTTACAAACAACAGGCCAGAGGATGTTTCTGAGGTAGAGAAAAACCCTCATAAATATGAACAGGACATCTTTATCTAATTTCACCTAGAAAACACATACAGAGCTTGATTCAGAAGTGATTAATAAAACTGCCTAAATTAGATTCTGTCACTCTTAATCCAAACACATATAAGGGAGTCTAAATGGATATAAATTTGATATCACAGAGATGAATACTGCTTTATTTTGAAGAGACTGCCAGGAGCCTGACGACTGGGTGAGCTCTGAGTGCCCATGTCAGGTCTGGGCTCCTGGGCCATGGATGAGGCTTCTCCCAGACGCCAGAGGGACAGAAACCAATGGATTTTGCTACTTACTTGACCAAAAGGTCCCAGTGCAGAACTTTATTGTTTAGTTTGTCAGCCAGACCCGGGATTGCTGTTCAAAGCTCACAGCTCGTTTGATGGCGCAGTTTAATTTCTATTAATATGTATCTGAACATCGTCCTTCATCCACTTACCAAGACCAGGTCTGTTTTTTGCTGTAAAATCTGGGCATGTTAATAACAACCAAGGCAAACCATTTGCTCGCAGTTCTTGCCTTACCTCTAAGATATCTGTTGCTGTCACGAATTCTCACGGGAAACGCACCAGATCCTGGATGCTGGAAAAGATAAGAGAGGAGAAAATTCTTCTCAAGAGTTTTGTTCTAAAAAGCACTTGAAAGTTTAAAATGCTGCTACACAGGCTATTCTCTTGCAGAGCTGATCCTAAAAAACCTTTTCTTTCTCTTTTCAAAGTTTCAAATTAGGCAACCAAGTGTGTTGCAATTGCTTCTGAGCTGCTTGTGAGTGCATAGTAATAGCAAGGCCAGGCCTCCAATACTGCGCTGCTGATGAAAGTGAGCATCACTCTCATTTGCCCTCATTCAGGAAAGTCTTAATGGGAAGCAGAGCTCAAAAGAAATTGGCACTTTGAGAAAAATGGCTATGTGGGGAAGAGCACTTTTGTTAATAGTAATTGGAGGACACACTGCAACATCTTTTCCAATTGTCTGAAAATCTGTGGACAATCCAGAGCCCCATTTACCTCCATTTTCTACCAGAGTAATTCCACTGACTGCATTGTAATGATCCCTAGTTTACACCACTGTTAGCAAGGACAGGATTACACTCCTGTGCTGAAGTCCCTCGGAAAGGTGCAAATGTCTAAAATTCAGAGAGAGCAGATGTTTAATTCAAGGCCCGCATTATGCCTAGAGTTCAAGGCTCCAAGGATGAGCACAAAAAATAAAAAGACAAAAGAAATGTTATTTTGACTCAGTGTCTCACTGTAAAATACCAGAAGCATAATGACATAATGTTAACTTCAGCAAAGGATACAGAAGGTGACAAGGTTATTTCTTTTTATCAACTAGGATATCTTCTGTGACAAAAGTACTGTTCTGCAGTGCAGCCTACTTCATCCTCATACAAATGCAGAACAAAGAGGGTGAAAAAAGAGCTTTTCTCTCCCATTTTCTTCTAATTTTTTCCCCAGTATTACTCAGAGGCAGATTTCAGCCAAGCTGAGACATGGTCTTTCAGGACATTTTGTACTCAATAATTTCATAGGTACAGTATTACACAAAATTATTTGCAAGCACCAAGTGGAACAGCAAAATCTCTTCCTTCCTAGTGTGTAGCGGCCACCGGGCAGGGAGAGGTGCAGCTCTTGGCAGCTCAGCTTTGCCCCTCCTTGCCTGGCTATCTGCCTATAGCAATTCTGCAGTTCTGATGTGTGCTAAACGCATGAACTAAACTAAAACAAATGAAACTAAATCTTTAAGAGTATTCTTTAACTTAGATGCAGGTCTAAGGGGTGAGTGATGATTATTTAAGCCCAGTCTTTAAGGTGCAGAGAGGTGAATCCCCAGGAGCCTGAATCCCCAAGCCACCACTCTGTTGTTCATTCCTCCTTCTGACCAAGTTTGGGTGAGGAACAGTCGTGTTTTGCCACAGACTATGCTTGCTTCTCCAAAGAGAAAATGCGAACTGGGAACCAGAGAAGGTCAGCTGGGAATCGGAGATCCCTGCCCCTGCCATGCTCTGTGCTCCTTATTCTTGCCCTTGCTGTCACACATTGCCATTCCTCCACTCCTACCAATTCAATCATTCGCGTGTCCACACCACTAACAACATACATGAAAGAAACCATTACAAAACAATACCAGAGAAAAGGTTGTGATGGAGTCGCTGTTGTGCTAGGGTAAGTGAAGGGACTGCAGCCTTTTGTGGAAGGAGAAAGGGAAGAAGAAGCGCAAGAAGCCAAGTCAGGCTGGGAGCACCAATATTATAGTATAGCTAAGATGCAGAACCAAACGAGCCTGCAGTGCCAACAATTTGAATCTTCTTATTTCAAAAATAGATTTTTAAGTCCTGATACTTCTTAGACAATAGACCTGTCCTCAGGTAATCTGGTATACACAACAAAGTGAAACATTCTCGTGATCAATCTCTGCAAAGAACAGCTGTGGACCACAAAGCCCTGGATTCCAGTAATTTTATCTGTAGCCAGCATTCCCAACTAAACATGATTTACACTCCTCTTTGTATTAGTACAAAAAGTACCACTGAAGAGACACAAAAAGACGGATCCACACATTATTTTTGTGCCAACCACCATATTTTAAAAATACATTGTAGTACATTTATCAAGAAGTAAAGAATGTGAGTTTGTACAAGTACAGAGCCTGGCTTCAGCAGCTGTGGAGGTATTATCCTTCCTAGAGAAAGAAATATTCAACTTTCCAGGGCTCTTCTCATCTCAGGGCATAATAGTAAAGCTTGGCTTGGAAATATTTTCCTTATGTAACAGTTAAGAAAAGTAGTGTAAGATAGAGCAACTTCTCACAAGGTCTTTATTTAAATTCTTCAAGCCTTCTCAGCAGATGCTGTGCCTTCCTTCATTTATCTGTTTGACTAATTGAACTTGCAAGTCCAGCAGTAGCAACAGCAAAGTTTGCAAGTCCTTTGGTTTGGGATCCCTGTTCTCAGGTTGAGTTATTTCTCTGTGAAGCTGATCAGACAAAGGATTTGTTTCTGTCACTGCACAAAGCCAAATCCAGTGCAGGATTGAATATGCAAGGAAAACATTTCTCTCTAGTTTTAAGATTTGCCATTAATTTAGTTTATTTGGTTAGATATCTTCTCAACAATTGGTCTGTTGAATAATATTAAGTCAGATATACTTCACTGGCTCAAGTAACATGTAGTGGTTTGTATTCAGAGATGTTAATTCAGCCACCGAAAGGGTCACCCAGTTTTAGTGGGAAAAGCTACTTCTCTCTGATCACCAAGTAAAAACTATTGGAAATAATAAATTTCAAGATTCAAAATTCATAATGCCATTAAGAAACATGTCACACTTCATGACATGGGAAAATGAGACATACACTTTATCTTAATTTCTGTCATTTTTGTCTATGTATCTCCTTTTGATTTGTAACACCCTACCTATTTCTTCTTTCATATGGTAAGCAGACAATCCAGTCATTCTTGATAGCATAGGATGAGACAAGAGAACCAACCTATTTTACATGTGAGCTGCTGAGAATATTATGTATGGAAGCTATATAGTAATTTTCGCCTATTCTTGTTTTATGTTTGATGAATTTTTGAGTTTTCTCATTACTCATGCTCTTAAAATGAGTGGAGGACAACTACAGAATGTTTTAACACTAAAATTCTGGTCCTTGGAAGTGTGACACAGTGACAACAACAAAATATTATTAGCAAAACATACACAGCAAAATACAAAGAGGATGCATGGCATACCACAAATTTCTTGCAAGTTGTTAGTTTCTCATACCTAGCACTTCATTAAATGTACTTGAAGGGAAATTCCCAAAAAGTAATGACTAGTAATGTCCTTAGGCTCTTAAAGATTAAAATGATAACAGAAGCAGGTTGAATATTTGACCTTATGCCAATTAACACTGGCCAATAAACAAATCAAACTGAAATAATATTGTATGGCAGAGAACTATGGATTTAATCATGTTTTCTGAGGATTTCTTCATGTTCAACCAATTATAGCTGGGAAGTGCTCAATAATCAGATGCCATCAGCAGTACAGCATGCTCTTAATAACAAATAAATGTCACAGTTGAAAACTTACCATGTGGATGTAGCATGTCTGTAGGTGGCCTTAATCATACTGTTTAACGCTTTTTTTTTTCCCACCTGACCTATTGTGTAGGTTTTGAAAGTAAAGGATATAATTTCTTAGAGAAACTAAATCACTACTTCACCTTTTTTGCTCCTTGCATTCTGGTATTCAGCAGTGTGCTCACAGATTTTCATAGGCATGGTATGATTGCCTTGCCAATAACACTTCTAATTCCTATAGCTGGTTGCACAGCCCCTTCACAGCTTTGTCTTCTTGCCATTGCGTCTCAGTCTTGGCTAATATGGTCCAAAAGAGCATCCTAGTCATATTTTCCAGCAAAAATTATTTTGTGAGAGTCAAACTAACTCGCCAGAATCCTTACTGTTCTTGCAATGCTTAGTCTTGAGTGTGGCTAGATTGATATCCACCACTGGTGTGCCCTTGCGCTCTCCTTCAGGTGAGGCACTGCAAGATTTTTATAGTTTTCTGACACCTGGCACTATGTTAAAACAACAGACAACTCAAAGGACATGGGCAATAAAACTGAACACAGAGGAGAAGACGTACAGGTAAGAGATCAAATTTTCCCCATGTACTGCACATCGGTATTCTCTGCAGTACCTGAGCTGATCTGTGTGCATGTGTGTGCTTGTGTGTGTGAATACATTTTTCTTTAAACTCAAGTTACATTTATGCTGTGTGTATGACTTCTCAAAAGTGAACAGTGAATAATATCCTATGGTTTCATCCTAAAACATCAAAGCTCTCTATACAGTAACCACAGAAATGATCCACTCCCATTATATCAGGAATAAAGGTCAGAGCAATTTTCATCATTTGTCCCTTTCTCTCAGACTCTGAAATCAGAATCACCATGACAGCTTCCTGCAGCACTGAGCTTAAACCTTAAGTAGGATTATTTAAGAGATGTTTTACTATTTTTCTGCTGTACAAAAATAATGAAGAGGTTGCAGTTATTACACAAGACATACCGCCTTGGAGAGGCATTTGCAACACGCTCTCAGGAAACGCCCAGTCCTGTGACGTCCAGTGACGTGCAAAATATCCAACAGGTATTTTGAACAGGAAAAGCTGGTATTTTGACAAACTGTATTTCTCTCATTGAAAATAAGTAGTCGATGATCAATGTAGGGTAAAAGTAACGGTGAGTGACTGCAGTGTTAACAGACTGGTGACAGCTCGGCTGCTTTTCAGCCCCATGTGTGATCTCTGTCTATCAGCTCCCCTTTTTCTTTCTCCCCCACTGTTAGACTGTTGGCTCTTTATCACTCCTGTGGTTGACCCAGAGAAGTTCAGGTAGTTGGTTTTCCCTTTAGAAAGGGGAACGAGAGCACGAGGTGAAAAACAGCTCTTGACATTTGCTATGACACAATACTATGACAGACCACAAATCCCAGTGAAGGTCCTTTTGCCAGAAAATCCGATACAGCGGATCTGTGAGGATCAGTTCTATCTTTGAACAGAGGATGCTGCACCATAAGAGTCTCTGATCAATGTGTATGACACACCAGGGGAAAGTATCAGGCACCAGTGGTATCTTTAACCAGAGACACAATAGATAATTGTAACTTGGCAAATTTTACAGAAGTAATTGGGTCAGCCTGTTCCAATGCCTTCTTTCACTGTGCTTTATAAGCCTAGCAATATCATAGAAATTTTTCAAAAATTGTTTGAAGAACTTCACTTGATGAAGGGCTTGTGGACCTGAGAGTAACAGTATGAGTTGTTCTGGCAGAACCTATTATATTTCTCAAGAAAATTTGCCTTTCTCTCATCACTAGGCCTGTGGCTGTGCCTTTGTCTATATGGTTCATCTTCCTTTCCTACAGAGGAATATAACATTGAAGGGGTGGGACCTGGCAGCTGGAAGGAATTCTCCAAAACAGCATCTAATATAAATGAATATATGTGACACTGTAGGATAAACTGGTTTAAAGGAGGAGAACATGTGTTCCCTCTCAAACAACTTGTGGTTTGCTTGTTGGGCAGTAACTAGCTTCAGCAAAGGTGGAGGGGATCAAAAGGAGTGGGAGAAGGTGGAAGATCAAAGCCTCTGTCTAATGCCCTTTGATTTTAGGATAACTCTCAAGTCATTGAAATCCTTTAAACAAATATTCCCTCAAGAACTTGTCTATAAGTTGTTGTGTAGGACTTGTGAGAATCTGAAGGGAAATTCTGTGAATGATAACGATAAATAAAATAAAAAGCAAACCCCAAAGCACAATTCTTACTGTAGTTGTGGATCAGGATAAAGAAGTAGATCACAACATTTAATAATTACTTAATATAAACACTGTAACATGATAAGGAAATAATACGTGAGTCATAAAGGACAGATAACAATAAACATATAAATCAATCAATTGGTAGAAATGCCATTATATTTATAGCTACTGTGATGTTCTAAGGTACCTATCACTTCTTCCAGAGATTTACCCATGTCGAGATACAAATAACATACCAGGTACTGAAGATATGTTCACTTAACACACATACAATACATTTATTCATGTCTTACCACTGCTGTGCTTGTTCTCACTCCCATAATGTCCTCCTTTGCATGCACTACTACCAATAATAAACATACTAGCTCTCCTCACTTTTGCCTATTACAGATCTTCTCCATGCCCTCTCAATCTTGCCATTTCTTTCATCTACTGCTACCCCACCACCCATCACTTTCCTTGCTCTCACTGACAAACAATCATTTGTGCCAGAGAAGAGCACCGATTCCATTATCCTAACATCCACTTTTGCTGAAAATCCTGGATTTTTTGGTGCCTGTTTTAAGGGGAAATAACGATCCTGTGGTTAAGACACCAGGTTAGCGTGGCAAGGTTCAGATTGTGTTCCCTGGCTTCCTGCCCAGTTAATGTAATATGGTTTTAGTGTAATTGAGAATAAGGAACGCCACACATGTAGAACTTTTAGCAAATCACTTAAACAAAATGCTTGGATGTCTGAAAGCTTTCTCCGAGGTATTCACTGCTCTGCAATTCCAATGGGAGTTGAGGGCATACAACACTATGTAGGACACATTCATCATGTTGAAGGATTGGGCTTAGTTCACCACCTGCAAAATGGGGCTAATTCTTACTCAGCTCACATAAGGTTTATGATGATGAAAACAATCTATTAATGTTCATTATGTGTTCAGTTGTTACAGTAGAGAGTGCCAAGAAATAATTCTCTCAGTAAGATGAATGCCAGCTAAAATAATTCTGCTCTAATAGATTAAATTCAATGCAAGGTTACCAATCACCTTCCTGCAGCACCCTTTATCTTTAATAAGTTCCTAACACAGAGTGCGTCTATGAAGGAAAAGATTAACATGAAAGTCCTTCCCTGTAGGAACACATATCAAAGACCAGTGATACTTCTCTTAAGCAGAGGAATATGCTCCAGTGCCCACGGCCAGAGTTCCCAGCTAGGCAATGTGCTGGGTTTTATGCCTTTTGACTGTCAGATTTCCCATTACAAGTGTCCACAAGGCAGCAGTGAGGCAACTTCTGTTGATGTCATGTTGAGTTCAGAACCAGAGATTTAAATTCACTCTTTGTAAATTACATCTGGATTAAAAGACACAGGCTTTCTTAGTATTATTCTTCTCTCTCCTAATCCCACAACTGCAGCCATCCCATTTTTTTCCCTTTATTAATTTTTTAGTCTCTTCTCCATTTTCTATTTCTTTCCCATCATTTCACTCCCAGCAATGATTCTATTTAGTAGCCATTTCATACTTTGCATCTCCTACACGCATTAACATCTTTAATTGGTAGCTTAGCTGATATGATTTTTCTCCCTCAGTGCAATTTTTCGTATGAGTTTGGTTTGAATTGACTCTGCTTTGTAATTTCCTTACCTGTGCACAGATCATAACTTCCATTTTGTAAGATTTTCTGTTCCTTCTTATAGCATCGGATTTACATTAACATAGTTGATACTCCTTTTTGAATGCAAGAAATGGAGTTTGTGCACATTTACGTTTTGCTGCATGCGCCTGAATATCTTGCAGCTGTAACATACTATTTTTGCTGAAGTAGGGTGTACCTCTCAAATTTATTCAGAAGAGAAAATGGCAGGACTGTAAAAATCCTCCTTTTCTTAAGAAAACTGGTGACATGAAACACACTGAAAGAATATGATATTGTTATTTTCCTCTTCTCAGGTGGCAGAGAACTGGAGGACTTCAGAATAGTTTAATCTCAGACTGTAGCGTTCAGGTTCTTCTTTTCCCAGGCTATGACTGTGATTTAGATCTTTGTATCAGCAAAACATTACATGGTACCTCCAGTTTGACCCAGCACAGTACCAGGAAATGTTGTGAGTCTTAACTGACATTAT
This sequence comes from Pampusana beccarii, assembly GCA_013399365.1. Taxonomy (NCBI): domain Eukaryota; kingdom Metazoa; phylum Chordata; class Aves; order Columbiformes; family Columbidae; genus Pampusana; species Pampusana beccarii. The sequence continues at coordinate 874,936 of VWYH01008560.1, read as the reverse complement.
ATTTAATGGGAACTGAATGTCAGCAGCACACTCTCCATGGATATTCTGGCTTGGAGATCTTACAGCAAAATAGGTAAGACCATGTTTGTGACCCAGCCCTTCAAAGGCTGGGGATCTGTACAGTGCTTTTCCTTTGCAGTTCCATTTCCCAGCAGGCTTCGAATGACAGGAGTTCCTACAGTCTGCAGTGTCCTTGGCTGCCTGCACACAGCCCAGCACTTTGGCTCAAGTTCTCCTTGCATTACCTTGGCAGAATACCCACTCTTCAGGAATCCTAATCTTTTATTTAATCACTTTATCTTTTCCGTTTCATCCCTTTCTAGCCTAATTCTTTCTTTTTCATTAAAGGCAGTACACAAAGATCAAGCCGGTAGAATGTGTTCTGTAGCTGTCAATCAGTGGTCACAAAAAAATACAAAATGTGAATAGTTAATCAGCAGACTTGCCTGCTGGAGTTATCTGCATGGCAGAGATGTCAGAGTATTGTTTCCAAGCCTGACTTCTACATGCGGGGAGTAGCAGAGCATGTCCTGGCTTCTTTTATCTTCCTCAGGAGAGCAGCCAAGTGGCATAATCAATTCTTCCAGGCTTTTGTCTTTCACCTGATGTTTACTTTGCTCACTGCCTAAGGCTCTGCTGTTCTTCTGCCCCTTAAAATGTATTTACTTTCAGATGTTATGAAAAATAAATGTGAGTTTTGCATGGTGAGGTATATATATTAATGGACTGTATCAATAAAGAAGCAGGAGGTTTTGCCTTTTCTCCAGTTAATACAACCACAAACTTTCCTCGGTTGTTGAGACAGTGTCAGGCAAAAGAAAATTAGTGCTAAAAAGTTAAATAACAAGGAATAACCTTCCTTGTACAAGCTAATGAGGGAATTTTAGTCATACAGGCAGTTTGGATGAGCTCACTTTATTGGCCTGTGGTATATATTATCACAGCTAACAGAGGTCAAACGTTAGAGATGTGACTTTTCTTGCAGCTCCTGGTATTAAAAAAAAAAATAATAAAAAATCTAGGACTGAGAAAATCTGTAAAGCATTTAAATAAATGCAAGGTGATGTAGCCAGTACACGGCCAATGCACAAAGCAAAATTAAAGCTGGAAGGAAGACCAAGCTAAATTTTACTGTTGTTTTCTTTTCTCACTTATTTAAAATCATAGGGCTGAGGTACCATAACAGGATAATAGTGACAGTCATGATAAGAAAATACTTCCTTTCTTTCATATCAGTTCTCTTTCAAAGTCAATGTCACAAATTTGGTTTAGTAGGCATCTAACATTCCTCTGAGAGCAATTTGCAAAGTATATCTTTAGTACAACCTTTCAGAAAATAAGGAGTATTGCTAGCAAAATAAAAGGTGGAACTGATAACTGACCAGTGCTTAACTAAGCAATCATGTATGGAAGATAAAATATCAACGGTAGTAAAGCGGGTTTCTGACTGATAGCATTTAACTCCACACAATTTTGTGGACTCAAATGTTTATGTGCTTTGTAGTTTGTATATGCAGTTTACTCTGAAGGGAGCTTCAAATACGGAATGGAATCAGGGTCAGGTCCCCAATATAACTGAAAAGACCTGTGTTATGCACACCTATAGAGGTGCCCAGTTATTCAACATAAATAAATAACCGCATTTTAAGATTATATTTATGATAAGACTCTTAGAGGGTTTTGCAGGTTGGATTTTTTCCTAGCATTGTGTTATGTTTTACTTTCACCTGCATGAAATGTGAATTTGGCCTCGTATACTAGTTGAAAATAGTTAAAATTTGTTTTCAGTTATTTTCATAGACTGTTATTTCTAAAAAGGGGAAAGGGAACAGTTAAAGAGTTAAGATCAGTAACAGAGCTTATCATAAGAAAGAGTTGGAACAGCTGGAACAAACAAAACAATGCAGTGGTTTCCCTTTAGTTACGCTTATTTCAGAAATCCCCATATTCAGTCTTAACTTTGAATTTCCTCAGTTTCATGGGTGTTAACAGATTATTTTTTTTTTGTAATACACTCTGCAAATGTACATTTTTCTTATATTTCATTTCTTGGATTACTCCCACTGTATAGTAGTGCCACTGTAATGAAAGCTCTTCTATTGCTAGGGCATGAAAAGTGGTTGTGTGATAATGAAATGTGATGGATGTATTAAGAATCAGTCCAAGAACTAATTATTCATGGGGTTTTTAAGAAGCACTCTCCTTTTAAAAACAATAATCTTGCTGAATTCTTGAATACTGCATGTGTAGAGCTGGAAACAGCTATACATACGGATTCAACTTCCAAAAAGGACTAAAAATCCCCGATTCTTACCTAACTTTTAAAATGCAACTGGAGACTATAAAGAATTATTCTTCCAGGATTTAAGTGCCAAGGAAGGATCAGGAAACAGCACACAAACCCACTCAAGACAAATCAAAGGTGGTAAAGGAGGATAAACCATATTCCTTTACCCTGTTAACATCTCAGAGTTTGCAAGAACGATTGAAGTCCCCAGGCAGTTATGAGCAGCTGAATGAAGACTTGTGTCAGGAATCCGTGCCGTTGTGCAGTCCCGGTTGCCACTTCTTTGTGTTGAGGTGCAATACTGAGCATGCATAATGGTGCCATTGACTACTGTTGGCATAAGTCAACATTTACTTCTTGGAACAACATATTCAGTTATTCACCCAAACATAAAGTCAATGAGCTGTAAGTGCCGTTACACCCATTCATCCATAATCATTCAGGGAAGGCGAGTAAAATACAGTCTCTTTCTAAAACATAAAAAAAGAAAATCCCTCTTTTCTCCTCTCATTTTAGGAGGTGATAAATAGCTGAAAACACTCAGAAACCTCACACAGAATACACAGATTCTTAAAACTTGTTTGTAAGGGCTCCCACTAACCTTACAATTGCCCTGGAAAGCCACCATGACCAGGGTGTTTTAACTTGAACACACTCTGCAGGAAGACCTCTAGTGGTCTCCACCATCAGAGCTGCCCAGCAATGGAGTAGAGATCACTCCTGTCTTGGCTTCACTAAGAAGCAGCCTGGTTATTTCTCAGGGATTGGTGGAAATCAGGTCATATGTATTGAATTGAGACTGTTCAGAGACCCCAGCTGACAGGCACTGAAGGTTCCTGACTCCTCCTAAGAAAGGAAATTTTGAAGAAAGAGAAAGCACAGAAACAACAACCAAGACTTTCACAGGCTGACGTTGCTCTTCTTTCTGTAGCCTAAATCTGATCATATTAAAAGCTTAGAGTTTTATCTTAAAATAAGATTTTTACTGTATTTTACTCAAGCTTTTGAACTCAAAAGGAATTGAAAACACAGATAAAGAACACATATTTACATCCTCTACCTTTGCCCCTCTCATTGCAGGCCCTGGAAACTCAAGTGCATAGACTCAGAAAACCCATTTTTTTGTAAGTCTGCTAACAAGAGAATAGAAAAAATGGTAATATGTCACCAAAAATTCCAGTCAGGCCAGAAAATAAGAAAACACGAAGTTGGTCATGCTGACATTTATAGTGAATTATCTTTTGACAGTTGCAGTGAAGTATTCTGAAAAAAACAATTCCAAGTTAGTTCTAAGTGTTGATTATTTTGATGCCAGCAATGTTGATATTTCCTAAGCTTAACCACTGGAGACTTCAAGAGTCAATTTATGAGAATTTATCTCAATTGCACCCATAAATTCATTGGTCCCTGAATTAAGTCATTTTTTGAAACAGAGGAAAAGTGTTTCTAGAAGTTTCTACGAACTGTTGGTTTTGTGGACTTTCAGCAAGTTCTACTTTACACTTGCCTAAAGGACAAAGATAAAACTTGTCAGGACGAAAGTTTAAATTCACATCAAAACCTGTGGTGGGTTCATTTTTCATTGATCTTGCTGCATTAGTTTTCCTGCCTGAAGTGGTCTGTGTTCACAGAATTATTTTTTTCAGCATGAACGCTTATTTATAAGCAGCCATTGTTGTAGCACAGTAATGTGGAAGTGCAGAGATAAACCTAGCTATTACTTTATTATCTATTAATTAGCTTAACAACTTCATCAGCGTAATCATTGTCATCCAGTCTGCAAAACTGTAGGCTGAAAAATGCAAACCTATAGGACATTATCACAAAATAGGTACAGTAGCTGTGGTGGAAATGTGAATATTTATTCTCCTTGTGGCAGAAAATGCTTGTGAAAATCTCCTGAAAACAAAATAATAGCATTACATTTTATTCTCACAGAATACTAATAATCTTAGTTTTAGGACATGAAGCAGAAATATATTTTGTGGGAGTCACCCTGGCAGTGTATTACTTGTATTTCACATGCATTCGAACAATAAATTAGCAACCTGACTATAAATTAGGTTCACTGGGAAGTAATACATAAGACTATAAAGATCTTTCGTTATTGCACACAATAAAAAGGTGCACAGTTAAGCTCTTAAGGAAGATACATGAACGCTCTCCTTTTCCATTTAAACAATGCCTTCCTTGTTTGAAATATTTCTGCCGTGCACCAAGGTATACCTAAAATTAATCTTAAATAAGACAGCAGGACATTTAAAACTTGCAATTCTGAACTATAGGGACAGAACTATATTTCCAGGTAGATGTCCAGAGGAGGCCTAGACACCCAATGCAATACAAAATAACATCCTTGCACTTTCCTTCCTTCCATAGTGTGCATCTTTACAAATCTCCGGCCACCATAGTGAAGCGGATTTTATATATATATACATATACATATACATACACATACACATATACATATACATACACATACACATACACATACACGCATATATATATATATATATATATACTTAAAGAGAGAAGAAAAAAAGAGGCAATTTTCCCTGAGTGTGAGTTATAAAAGCACCACTTCAAAAACTGGATCAGGAAGACACAAAATAATTTGCACTTTTTACCCTAACTTTGATCAGCTTCAATTTGCACATGGGAGGTGTTTTTTCCCCATTTAAGACATTGTCACTGTTTCTTACTTCAAATAACGTACTGAAATTTGAACAAGAGTAACAATTGTTACAAGTTATGATGCTTATACGTCCAGGGTATTGGAGAGAATCAGCTCCTGCACACTATTAAACACACCTGTTAAGAAAATATTAAAAAATGAATAGAACTCCAGGCCTTGGTAACACATATTTACATGTATATTTTGTCTTTGAGTTTAAACTTTTAGTAAGCTAACTGCCCAATTGATTTATTTCTTAAATATTTTGATGATTTGTCAGTAACTGATGTCCAGTCCAGGAATTTCCTGGCAGTAAATGATGAGCTAGAGCAGGAAATTCTCCACCCAGAGTTCATTAGTACTTAAATATTTTTAGGAGACTTCCAAAGAGTTCTTATACTTCAGGATGTTTCTTACTTTGCCATATCTCTTCTTCATGGAAGTAAGGGCCTACAGATGGCCAGATATTTTTAGAACTGTTGATGAATTTTTTTTTTCTTCTAAATTTTAATTCAGCTAAGGGAAAATAAGGGAATCTCCTGCCTTCATTACTCATTTATGTCCCCCTAAATATACTTGTGCAGTTCTAAACCTGAGAGGATCCCTTGTGGTGGGCTGGAGCAGAATCCTGGCAAGTTGGATGGACTTGCTTTGTGACAAAGGTGCATCACATCACCGAGTGGCAGAGGAAGGGGCACTTAAACAGTTGTTACTGAGGCAATAAAACTAAGCTGTTGGGTTCATGACAACAGTTAGACCCACTCTTTGTCTTTATTGGGATTGATGACGAACCATTTAGAGAGGCAATCATATAGCAATGAGAGTGGGTGATGCTGTAATCTTATAGTTTGCATGGCCTCATTTAAATGACTAATATTTTACAGGTATAGTAGGAAATTGGAGATATATCTTAATCATCATGTCTATGCTCATTACCAGTAATGAATAGAATTAAAGATTAACATTAAAGCAATGTATTTAGCAAACTGAAACCAACACAATGCACTGTCTGGATCCCAAAGGCTGCATGCACTTTTGCCGTCAAACACATCAGCACATCACTGTGCTCTTAAAGACAAGAAGAGCCCCATTTTTATGTAAAAGCAATGAAGGATACTTTTCAGGTCTAATCCAAAGTGTCTTTCACAACCCAAGAGACAAAACTCTGCCTGGAGACTCAGACCTGGTCACACAAATGCACACATTTCATAGCTTTCTGAAAAATGTCTTAGTACACCCTTGTTCAAATGAGCAGTGACCGTCACACATACACCTGCCATATATTACCCATACAGTCTGATGAAGACAAGTACCAAAAAAAGCCTCTCTCCTGCGACAGCTGATTGCACAGGACTATCCTGATGGAGGGGTCTGCCTGGCACTCTACCAGCAAGGCAAAATCTCATATTTGTGTCCTGTTTGAACAGATGTTTCCTCCTTGCATGTTGTTGATAATTACTATGTTACCTGATGTATTGTAATGAGCTCCCATCTGTGTTGTAAACCAGATTTTGCAGGTAGTGAAACTAAGGCTAAGAGTAAAGTAAAGGACCTGTCCAAAGTCTGACAAGAAGTAACAAATAGATTTACTGTTGTAATGAGGCATCTTAGGCAGCAAGATAGGAAGAGCTTAGAGGTCATATTAAGCCTGTGTCCAGGTCAAAAGCTGGACTGGGATGAGCTGTCTCAGGGATGGGTGTAGATGATACAACTTGAGCAGCCTGGCCATTTTGGACTTCCTTCTGTGGACTCCAAGGTCTTATCTGCCATTGATAGGGCAGTGGATGACTTTAATTTGATCGAGGGAAAAGGAAACAAATTGCATGGTTACTTTTCTCTCATCTCAGTGTTTTCTTTTCCTTGCAGTAGACCTTAATGATTTTTTAAGTCTGTGCTTTAATTCTACAAAAAGGATCCCTTCAACCTAAAGGAGACTTAAAGTCTTCACACAGAAGTTATTACATAAGTCATTATCAGAACAGTAATTAGCTAAATAAGGAAGAAGAAGCTAGCAACTCAAAATGGCAATTCATCATCAAGTGTCTGCTGCTTTACGTGCTAACAGCCTTTCTCAGCTTCCTTGGAGTCACCTGCTTATTCCATCTACCTCTCCACACCAGCAGCCTCTCCCACTCCACCCCTCTGCATCTCACACGTTTCCCAGCAGGTAGCTCATCAGAACTCAGACTGGCAAGACTTCGTGTTTTACTATCTAGACACTCTTGCCTTTCTCCACAGACATACTTGTTCTAACAGGTAGGAGCATTGGCAGACAATACTCATACAAAAGGACAAACTTGAGTTAGCTTCTTTTTGTATCAGGAAGCACCTCTGGAAACCTTTCTCCATTAAAATAAGGTATTGAAGGACAACAGAGAAAATCAGTAGTTTTTGACAGGCAGGAATAGTTGACAGGTACTTAGGGATGACAATAATGCAGTGAAAACAGGCAGCAAAACACATGTGGAAGTTTTTGTCTTACTGCTACCATTAGAAGTCTTTCTTTTGCTATTTTAAAACATAGACTTAACGGAAAGAGATTTTGTTGTTGCCATTGTAGTATTTTGCAAATGCTCAGCTGCAAAACTGCTGGGTGGTGGAAGTTGAAATGCAGAGGAATTGCACACATAAATGCATAGGAGCATGAAGACTTGAGTATAGAAGCTCATACTCCAGATATATGGAAAATAACTACTACAGCAATAAGTCACAATGTTGTGAAGCCCAAGGCTGAGGGCTAAATACTTGCAGCCATTTAAGAAATGCAAAGTTTGTTGCTATGAAAATGTAGGTCATTAATTTAATACATTGTTTGGAGGAAAAAACTCAACAGGAGACATCAACAGTTTAGTGCTGGATATCATGGAGGTGAGTGAGATGAGGGTGGGAAACACACAGGAATGGATGGAGCAGAGCTCCCAAGAGCAGGAGGGACCTCTGCCCAGGAAGAAGCAGCGTGTGCCCAGCAGAGAGGAGGCCAGAGGCATCTTTCACCTTTTTTTTTTTTTTTTTTAATAACTAACCAAATAGACATGGAGAAGCCAACTTCAAATAGCTTGGATGTTTGGGTTGATAGAGATTTTTTTTGAAAAATGGATTTTTGTTACAGTTACCCAATATTTAATATAGTGCTCATAACACCTTGTTTCCAGATATTGCACAAAGCAGAATCCAAAAGCCACTATTATGACCTAGATCTAGCTTAAAGGCATAAAAAGCCCCACAAAACAAAATTCAAGACCATTTATCTTTAATATCCTAAATCCTATAAGATAGGACAGGCTGTAACCATTGTCATTTATACACTACTGAAGAAAACAGGTTAGTTCCAAATGTGCCGGAAATGAAAATCTGAAGAGTTTAAAACTTTCTTGTCAGCCACTGTAAGTGAAACTGGTCAAATAATACAAGTTGTGATAGATTCACATTTTTCTGAATAAAGCTGAGGCATCACTCCAGAGATACTTGTGAGATCATGCTACTACTTGTAAGTATTAACATCAAGCAGCTTGTTCATTCCAGCAGGAGAAGCTGTTCATTCATTATTTTATACACACACATATACATTTGTATTTGTTTTCCTTACAGATTTGATGAAACAGATTTTGAAATCATCTGGAATCTCTTTTTCTACTGACTTCAGGGGACTTCAGTTCCGGACCCATTCTTAATTTTTTTCTTTCATTCAAAATTTCTAGTAAATTGAATAAGCAACAGAACACACATCCTCCTGTGTTGAACAAGTTGCTAAAGAACAACAGTTTGCAAGCTGCCTTTGTGGTATCAAATTCTTCACTGAAACCTGTGAATAATATACATATAGGCACAGATAGCAGATCAGTTTGAGAAAACGCAAGGCCACCTCTATCAGATAGTATATTCACAACCAATATTTCCATTACATCGCCTTAAATCTCTGTCTTGACTGATGTGAATCGTATTCAAACTTTTGAGCACTGTGAGGAATGCAAAATGAGTGCATCTTTTCATACTTCATCCCTTCACTCCCTTTTCATAGAGAATGTCTTGTACTCTGCATAGTCTTGCCAGTAATGCAGACAATATTTTAAAGGCAACTATAGGAACTACCTTAAATATCATCCATCAACCACAAAATGAAAGATTATATCACAGTGACAGGAACGGCAATTACAATAATCGCTGGGTTTTATTAAGCTTTAAAAAATAAGGAAAGCTAAATTCTGTCGCTGGCCTTATAAAAGTGATCATCTGTTTTTCTATTAATTCTGCATAAATAAAAAAATGTTACTTAATGTGGGTTTATAGTTGTATTTCATTGCAAATAGATTTATGATAGCATGCATATGGATGACGTTTTAGGCCTGGTATAGTATAGACATTTTCTTAAACAATGACAAGCAATAAAGGCTGTTGTTCTGGGGAAGGGAAAGATGCCCTGCTGCCCATCATGCTTTTGAAAAGCACAAGGAATTGCCTTGTATTCAAATCGTATAGAAGGTGGAACTACAAAAGAACAACGAATTAATTAGAGCAATCATTTCTGAAGAGCAGTTCCAAACCTCATTTTAATTAGCAAATAAAGCAGGATACTAACTGCTTAAGAACTATTTTTGTTTCCTGATTTACTGTGTGATGGCAGTTGTACTGCTCTTTGTTTCAAATCACAAAATCTAGTGCCTCATTTTGCATGTAAAGTGCATTAAAATACCTTCTTTCCCATTCTATAGGGGCCTTTAAGATATATTACAATGGTAAAGTCTGTACCACCTAGCACAATTATTTTCTAATTAGCATCCTTAAACGTTGCATTGTGGACTGAATCAGTTTTAGCATTGTCAAAGAGTTCTAGAAACGGCCCTATCTGTACAAGCCAGGCCACATGTGACAAAATTAAATTGGCACACTTCAGTGTATAGACCTTGTGCTCCTGGCAGTGATAGCCGGCTCAATACCTCCGAGAGAAGGCTCAGCTGTCACTCACTGACCCATTACACTCTAGTTGCATCCTGCAGTGTCATATTCCTCACTCGCACAAAGACAGTGCTCCCTGGAGATCCCCAATACCTGCAGGAATGAGGGAGGGACAGTAGTGACAGCAGCACTATCAAACAGGGCAGCAAACATCATAGTACCAGAGCATCTTGTGCCAGCATCCCACACTAGAGCTGAAACCCACTACACAGCCCTGGCAAGCCGGTTTTAAATAGGATATCAGGTCTAACAAGCTGTCCCCTTCAACATCATGCACACATACACATGGAAAAGGCCACTGCCGAGCACCTTTGGTGTACTGCAGGAACACAGTTTGCTCAATTTGTGCTGTGGATCCATGCAGCGAGGTGCTAAATAAAACAAACACCTGCTGCTGCTTCTCAAATGTAAAGGGGAACCATTGGGAGAATGAGGAAAATCAAGCATAAAAATGCTGCCTTTTTTCTTCTCGTTGTCCAGAGTCCTGTTACTGCCTGTACACAAAATCATTTGAACAGAGCGCAATGCACCGCTTAACATAAAGACAATATTGCTCCAGGCTTCTGTGGGGTTTGCTCAATGGGGAACAAAACCACAGGTCCAGATCAGTGCAGGAGAAGATAATGTCAACGTCATTCTGCCTGGAGAGCTCCGTCACATCTCCCCAGCAGCCTAACGTGCTGGGGATTCACTGCATACATGGAATTTAGGCCACGCTGTGTGCACTGGAAAATTAAATTGTACTTTACCTATAGTAGTGTGTAGGTGTGTGTACATAGGCATATGAGGACAAGAAAAAGTATGTGTGTGCATGCGTGCATGTGCGTAGGCAGAAAAATGAGAAAAAGAGACAAATAGAAACAGTCTGAGACTTAATGAAAAAGATAAATTCAGGCATGATTACAGCTGTGAGGCGAAAACAAAAGTCCCAATTCCGTTGATTATGTGGAAAATGATCCAGTAATAAGGTTTTATTTCTAAAGATTCAAACCTCTCTCTTGCTCTCTTCTCAAAACCACACATCCATGCCACACCCAATAAAAAAAAAGTCACAGAAAAGAACATAAGAAATTCATACAAATCTGAACAGAAAAATAACTCGTTTTTGAAATAAATAATTCAGTATTGATATTGTTGCAGGGGACTCAAACTCCGTACATTGCAGACCCCATGTTTCAGCCTCTAGGCCATGTTCACCGATGGACATAAACCAATGTAAAATAATTCCATCCCCAGGTTTTGTAAACAATGACAAAAGCAAACTGCCCCCAAAAAAGAACAAACACATGACCCCACTTGTTCTGCCCACACAGAATTGAGACACAGATGAACTCTACTGCTTAAGATTTATCATTAAATTATTTCTGGTTGACAAGTAGACATGCTATGTCAAAAACCAAAAGCGAGCAAAGGTGCAGAATTCTAACTATTTGAAAAATTTATTTTCTTGTGGTCAGTACACAAAATGTGAGTGTTCTTATTTTTTAGTACCTAGCTTTGCCCATCCCTTAAATCTGGATCTGCTCCTGTTTCCCAAGCCCAGCTAACACTTCAGACACGTGCAAAAATGAAGCACATATTTATGCCTTGCCGAATCCAGAGAAACGCTTATTTTAATACATGGACTTTACAGCATGTGCACATGGGGGTCAATTAGTTTTAAAGAACATTCCTACTTTGAAATGTGACCTGGGGCAAATGGGTATCATTGGGCTGGATGTTTACTCTGCAATAACTTTAAATTCGAACTGTCTTCAGAGTAGCTTAAGCCTTCTCTACCATGGTGTCACAGGGGAGTAATGACTTTCACTTTAAATGGGATTATTTGTGGCGCACATTCCCCAGCAATTGCTCTGCTGGACAGACCAGATCTAATTATATGATCAGAATCATCTAGGCTGTCCCAGTGCTCTCAAAGAGATTGCATAGGGGTAGCTGAGATACAGACAGATAGAGATTTTAGAGGTTTCATTATCTAGCAATACAATTCTAAAATTTCAGAGCAATGAATTAAAGAATTAAAATAATACGCACGCACATTATACTAATAGATATTTAGGCTATCATTTCAGAGCAAACTTAACTAGAGTAAAATGCAACTGTTCTAAGGTCGCTGGCTTTGCAGGGCTACTAAGACTGCGAAGCAGGAAGGATCCTACACAGGCACTGGAGCCAGTAACGTGATTCTGTCTCCTGAAAGGAGGCAGATTAGTTGAGCATAATGGTGCCACTTTATAGGTTCTCACTTTTCTTATTAGACACACACTTTGAAGGTTGAAAAGAGGATTTATTTATTTCATGCAGCACTATGTGTCTAGGGGTTATTAGTGATTTAAGCACATAAAGGTTGGCTATTTTAGGATTTTCCATGGCAATTTTTTTTTCTGTGGTATAATTTCACTATAGCAAATGAAATTATGAGAAGGAAGAATTTTGCCTTATATACCTTAAAACCAAATGTTTCTGTCAGCATTTCAGGGAGGTTAAATAGTTGCAGAGTGTTAAATTTCAAGGTTCAGGCAGTGAGCTGCACCGTCAGCTCAATGCAAGGCTGTAATCACACAGCTATTGTAAGGCCCACAACCACATGATCAGAAAGTAATGGGACATCCCCTTGATTTACAGAGGCTTAACGTTATTCTCCCCTTCCTGGTCCCTACTTCAATGTGCCAAGATACCCTCACACACTGTTCTTCTGCATGCAGTGGTCACTAACAGGAGGTGAAGAACATGGAAACCAACAGAGTTCAGCCCATTGTGCTTTATTCATAGAGGTAATGAAATGTGGTTTTACTCTGCTTTCAATAAGAATAATGATAACAATAAAAAAAAAAGAAGCAGGTTTGAGTCAGGAAGACACCGGAAAATAAAACACAAAAATATTTGTTGCCCATTCGATCGACGTGTACACAGGAGCACACAACACCAAACACTCACGTTATGGTGTTTTTTCACATATGTATTTCCTATTCTTCTTCACTTGTTAAACAAAAAAAAAGAAATTAAAATACAGTAAATGATACTGTGAAATACCGCTTATGCCAAGAAAGGCAATGTGCTCAGATATACAGTGTTTTCCAAATGTTACTTCTGGTTTTATCATATTTCAATTGTAGATCACTAATATTTTATTCATGTATTCTCTCTTCATTGATTCATATGTGTGCACATATATTCATACCCACACTACCCAAGTATTGTGTATAAATACACACACGCAAATTTGAGAGTGTGAAAATGGAAATAGAATTAGACAACAGAGTACAACAAAGCTGCCACCCTGCTGCCTTAATAATAAATAAATGCACAGACCAAATAATTTAGTAACATAAATGAGATGGCCTGATGGTCCCATGAACTTCTGGACGATGGGAAAGAGATCAGTCATCCCCAAGCAGGTTCTGTTTAGCTCATAGTATCTTGGTCTGTTGAAAACTTCTGGTTACATCACTCAGGAATTATTAAAGCATTGTCTGGACAATTTACATTCTCCTCTTATAGTTTTGGTTACTTCCCTTTCAGACAATCTGCTACATGAAGTATTACTTTGCAAAAAGAGGCAGCAATTATTTTAACAACATTTCTGGAAAGTAGAAGCTATTAGATTTCACTTGAATACTTTTAGTTGCACATTAGCGAAATGATACTGTCGCTTTAGGAAGTCTATCATTTGCTTCCATTAGAGACTTGCAGCCTGCCAGCTCCAGCAGAGCCCAGAGTAACTTCCACTGAAGCTGTAATACCAGCAGTAGTAGCAAAACAACAGCATCTGCCTTGACAAATGGAGATCTTTTTTTGAGCACTGTAACATTTGGGGGCATACATGAATGATTTTTATGCTTAGCATGCAAGAAAACTGTCTTACAACACACATTTCTGAGGTCCTTGTCAATACATCTACACCCATTTTACCTGTAAGTTAATTGGCAATAATGCAGAAAACTGACCTCACCTGTACATGTGCTTCACTGCAGAAAATAAATAAACAGCCTCTAACTTCTTTCAAGGATTTACATTTTTGATGAAAGCCCCAAATAAGTTGCTTAAAGCAAAGTTTAATTTTTTTTTTAACATAACCTCAAGAAAGCATATTTGTTCCCAAAATTTTCTCCACTGAATCTTTAAGACAACCCTAGTTAGCGATACACAAATAGAGAAACTGCAGCAACGTGCCATCTCAGAATCACAAGGAATGTGACTCTTCCGAAAAGTAGTTTTCACCCTCATTGTAACATCAGCTAATACTATGGCCCTTACGAAAGGACCTCCCAGGCTTGAAAAAATTAACAAAAAAATACTTCCATAGGAACCCTTAACAAGATTTTTGGTCATATTTTGCTGCATTGGTATAGCTGGATGCTTATGTGAACTTGTGCACCCTTTTTCCAAAAAAAGCCAGCAAAGATTAGAAGGAAAGCTTATACAACATCAAAAGTTGTGTGTTATTTGTGACATGAAAGATGAGAGAGATGAAGACTTTTATGGGACTCTGAGGGACTTCATATGGGAGTATTATACACCTTTGACAAAACCTGCCATTTAATGAAATCTGTTTACTGAAAAGAATTTGCTCTTCTCTATTATGTTTGTGAGTCCAAGAGCAATAAGTCACACGTGGCAGAGGTTATTAAGCAGAATTCAAAAAGGAGAGTAAAATAATGAAAGCGAGCAAATCACTCCAAGACTGGGCGTAATCTGAGCAATGTTTATGGAATTAATTTATGGACTTCTGAAGGTGGCACACAGTTAAAATTCAATGTCCAAACAAAACCTATCAATGACATAAGTCCACATAAGCTCTTAAAATAGAACATATGTGATATTTGGGGCTTGCATGCACTCTACACAATGTCGAAATTCATTCACAGAAAAAAAAACGGTAAGAAGAATTTTACTACTTAAAAGTTCCCTGGCACAAATGGGAATACAGAATTTCTTTTTACTGTGCTGACTCAGGCATTGTTCTAGAAAATGTAATTCAACTACAGAGCAACTCCCAATTGTTTGTAGAGGAAGTATAATGTCATATTTTTTTCAAAAGGAAGAACACAAAGCGAACTCTTTCTGTGACATGACAATGGATCCTTCATAGTTTGTTGCAAAATTGTGTTATAGTAATATAGGCAATAAATTATGTCTCTTCCCAGTGAAACCTACCACCCAGCTAGGGCTGAAATATCTAAGAGCAGAAGCTAAGTTTTCCCTGAAATAAGGAAGGAGGCATTGATGTGAAAACAGCGTGAACTCTAGTTTTTGTTTGCTTTTGCATTCTCTTTCTTTATAATAAGATCTTACTGATGAGAAAAAAAAAAAAAAACCCAAAAAAACCTGAAAAGTAGAAATGTGCTATGTATAGTATATTTGATCAGTTAGACCATAAATTTATATTGGCTCCAGAATGACAACAATCCTGTACAAAAGCGCTACTCGTGCACGTGTATATTATGCATGTGATTTCATTTTGGTGGTCCTTACAAAATCATGTTTGATGGCGTGAGCACTGCTTTTTGATAGGCAGCACCATATAAAAGTTATTCAAATTCATGAATAGTTTAGTGTTACATATGTATTCCTATTTACACTCCTTACAGCTTCTCAAATGTCTTGCATGTTAATAAAATCATCATCACTTGCATGTGGTTTGGAAATTAATGGAATGACTCAGTGGTTAATGTCTACAAAAATTCAGTTTCTGTTTCACGATGGTAATAGCATTTTTTTCTTCTTCAACAAATCAATACTATACAACCTATAATGATGTGCTTTTTGACTCCACATAGCACCATTGAGATCTACATTCTCACTGGTGTTAAACAGCGTTTTCACTATTACTACTGTAGAATATAGCATACAGAAGAATATTACTGAAATAATTAGACTTAATAAATAACTTGATATATTCATTACAAATTATCAAACAGAACTAGAGAGAAACTTGAACAAAGAAAACGAGCCTAATGCTTGTGGAGTTACACTCTTATGGTGAATAAATTAGCTTCTCATATTCCTAGATAAGGTGGAACTTACCTTCTACCACCTTCTTACGAAAGTAGGGAGCAGGTGGCTATGTTATGTCAGGGAAGGAGCACAGCAGTGAGAACACTCCATTTATTAGCATTATTCATAAACTTCCTATCATGAGCAGCATTGCACAGTTTACTATTCAGCATCAGGGTATGAAAAGCGCACTCAGGCTTCAAAAATCAATGACAACTTGCCCTCTACCCACCGCTTTCCTCTGGCAAGCAGCAAAACGGCCACTCCTAAACTCAGCATGCCATTTTTTAATTCACAGTTATGTTTCCACTTGAGGAGACAAGCCAAAACAAACTATTCCTCCCTGAGAAGCACCAGGGGAATAAGTTCCCTCCCAACTTCAATGATTATTAGGCAAGAGTATTTCTCCATTCCCTCCTACACTGAAAGCACAGCCTGCTTATAATGACAAGCTTGCATTCTGCTCCTCTGTTTGCAGAATTCCCAGATGTCAGCCTGCGGGTTGGCTGCATCCAGCAGAATCCCAGCTTTGCTTTTCTCCATCAGGTTGAGCCCTTTCACAGCTGCAAATGGGCTTGAGCTGCTGCAGAAAGTGGCTGGTAAAATCTAACAGCCAGTTCTGCGTAAGCGGTACAACCTTCCTCAGCTCATCATGCGCCTCTATTTCTAACCATTTCTTTAAGATTTAGGATTTGGGCAGATGTGTGCCCTAGCATGAGTATTTACAGCAAGTGTAGTTAACCATAAAGAAAATTCTAACAGATGTTTTCAAGTCATTCAGTCCTTCATCATTTTATTCCTCAACATAAACAAAAAATGGAGGTCTTTTACATACTCTTAGTAATATCAAGGTTTGTAGAGGAAGCAAATTTAGTCCAGATTTTCTGTAGTCATACGGGCTTACAAAGTGGAAAATTATTTCCCAGTTATCACGTAGCACATTGTTAAAGTGTGTTCCTCTGACTAATTGGCATTGTAAATTATTCAGCTGAATTCTGCCAGCATTATACTGTATTTACTTTCTGCCTTTTGAGCAGCAAAGCTGTGGTGATACTTGCAAGGAAAACAAGGACAGAATCCCAAATGAAAGCAGAATGTATCGTGAATAATATACCATCATCCAAAAGAAAAGACCCTTTGACAGAAGGAGAAATGAGAGTGGCACAGCTCACTTTACACACTGTAATGAGCCTACACAAAACTTATTTATGTCAGAGGAACGAGATGAGAAAGAGATGTTCCTTAGACTCAGCAACATCAACAACCATGTGCCAAGTGGTTTTAGATACCCACAGTGATATTTATGGCATAACCATGCAGCCTAGCCAGAAAGGTTTCAAGACAAAACATTGACTGAAATAACCAGCCATGAAATACTTGCTCTTCAAGATGGAAATGATCCATTTGCTTTTCAAGAGAAGAATATTTTCTTTCCAGAGCCCTGCTTTGCACTGATCACATCTTCATGCCTAAGGCAACACCTGACAGGGAGCTGTGTTAGTGGCTGGTGAATGAATCTTTCATGTGTGAAGACTCTTTTTCTTTAATAGGTGATGATACATAATTTATTTCATCCTTAATTCTGCAAAATTGATTAACTCTATCTGAAGCATGAAAAGTTTTCATAAAGTAAGTGGTTTGTTTTATATATGAGTGCATCGCATCGAAACTATCAACAATCGTGTACCATTTATTCACAACGGTTAAAACTTAAGTGTCTGCAGAAAAAATAAGTATCTCACGAGCACAGATATTTCCAGGTACCTTTTGGAAAATTCTGCTTTCTTCTATAAACTTTTTCTAGTTTCAATGAGAATCTAAAATCTACTTCTGATTCAGGCGAATATTCAGAGAAAATGAATGTTTCTTACAGCCTTTCAGACTCCACCTGGTGGAAATCAACATATTTCCTTCAAATTCAAATGATCCAGAGTCTTTGGCTCCAGAAGAGAAAACAACTGACAGACCTGCAGCTGGATCAAGTCAGTTGCTCAGATATGTTTCTACTCAACATAAGCAATACAGAGATTATGAATTTACTACTGTGATGTCCACATAAAAGACAAGTTTTGGACTTTGCTGCTCTTTCCTCTACAGTGACTACACGGAATGCCCAATGCACTCTAATGACGAGCTGTTGCTAATTCTTGCATTGAGAAAAATACAGAACTATTGGAAGAAAATGGCTTCTTGTCCTACTTACAGCTATTAATTTGGTGGATCTTCACTCTTAGCTGCTTTTGTTCTACATGATTTGGACTCATAAAAGGTGCTGTGTAGTGAATAAAGATACCGCTAGTCCTGATTTCACTCTTTTATATCCCCAAAAGCCTGATGTTAAAGTAATACATTAAGTTTGGGGATAACATGAAAGCAGTCTTCAAAATTCAAAGTCAATTATCCTAAACCGTCACATCCAAATGACAGAAATGTGCAGCTTTAATCATTTTGATAGTGTTGTGGTTTCAAAAATCTGCCAAACATATTTTCAGATTGTGACTACTGTTTGATCAAGACTTTCAAGACAATTTTTCCCCAGTCAGTTTCCCCAAGTCTGAATTTTCTAGGTGTCTAGTATTTTCATTGGCTTTCATTATGTATCAATGGTGAAAGAGAATATGAGTTTTTCTTGCAGGTTTGATCTAAGTTGACTGGGAGGAACAATAACTAAGGCAAGTTAAATTCCTTAAAAGAATTACTTGATTAGTCTAAAATCTCGTTAAGCAGGATGCTGTGTCTCTCCTTTGCCTAGCAATGTTGTGTCATGTGCATCACTCCATCAATTAATAAAACAATTTATTTTGATTATTAATAACTTCCTTAAGAATCTGTTTTCTGTGGCTTTCATAAATTTATATAAGTATTAATTAAGCATCATTATGAAAATTAACTAAGTACGAAACTTTTAATTTTACAGAAGAAGAAATCAAGATACTGGGAAACTACATGACTTGTCCAAGGACACACAAGGAATCAAAGTTAAAGGTCAGTTCCTGGGCAAAGCAAGAAATCCTTGTGCCTAGTAGGCAGTGAAAACGAGGCCAGGATCACAGTAACACTTTCAACCACTTGTTAATTTCTGGGTAAGGTTTTAATCTGCATTTTCCTCACACCTTTCTAATATTTTCAGAGCCTTTGAATACATAAGATCATAAAAGTACATAAAAAGGAAATTTAAAATGTTCAATTCAAACATAACAATCCATATATGTCCTTCAATTGTTTTGCATCCTACATGAAGAGCCCTGTCTCCAGTTACAGCGCGTTCCAGGCAGAACAGTCCATTCAGGTCGTACACACATTTATTAAGTGAGGCAGCTTTCATAAAACGTCAGTGTTCTGGGCAGAAATTGACATTTTGAAAACGCTGCCTCACTTAACAAATTTAAGTAACTTGCACACACTGCTCTATGTATAGTACACCATAACATAAGAAGTATTTATACTGCCAGCGGAGCATTGTCAAGAAACTACAATGACCTGTAGAACAAGTCTCTACATTTAGGATTTTATATAGTGAATTATTTTGATGTAGTGTTGCTTATTGCTTTCAGAGCTTCCCTCTGTTATTTATATTGATTATTTGACATGTACAAGATCATTAACAACCTCAGCGAACTTAACATCAAAACAGCTGTGTCAATGGAAAGCAATGGGACTAAAGACCTTAGAACTGCAGACTTCGCACCCCAAGTAAGTATTTAACAGAACAAGATAGGAGGGAGGATCCTGCTAGCTGTATATCCATTTTGTGGCAGATGTGCTATATGGTATGTCTTGCAGCCTTTGCCTTTTAATTGTCTAGTCAGAGGCATCTCCTGGAGCATGCTGAGGGCTTCCCATAGGCAAGCAGGGCACGTCGGCGATGCTCCTGCCCTCAGCACCCTGTTTGTGGTGTGAAATCAGGACACAGACAACCTGGTCACCAGCAATGAGGGCCTCTCTGGTTCCATAGGGCAGAAACACACCCACCCAAGCAGTTGGTTCAGCAGCTGGGTTCAGTCAGTTCATATCTTCTTATATGCCTTCCAGAACAAGTAAGGTAATTCTGTGTTTAATATCCTCTAAATTCCTTAGCTATAAAAGGACAATAATAGTACTCTGCTTCTTCACCCTTCATCATGTTAATTTTTTTACATTTTGAACTCTCCAGAACTGTATTTATGAGCATCCTCATGTTATTTCAATCTCAGCTGGGATCTTGCTAAGAAATGATGCTAACTAGCACATCTTGCACCACCACATTACATGTGCTAGCAACATGTCTATTAAATCTCTGAAACAGAGCTGGAAATCCTACTCCTTGGTAATTCATAAGTGAAACATGTAGTCAAATATATGCATATGTTATACACTGAAATGTTAACACTGTAGAGCTTTCAACAGATAGGAAGTTCTGGGATTAAGACTCCCTGAATATTTTGCACTAGAATATTTTCTTTCATAATTTTTTACTTGTATATTTTCTAGGTAATTCTTCCATTATTTAGCTCAAAGCACTTGCTTAAGTGGCTATGAAAATCCTTTTCACTTGTCAAGGTACACCTTGTACAGAAGACTCACTGTAGTCCTCTGCTGAATACAGAATGAGCATCCTCACAATCCCTTCTATGAAGCTACTGTTAAATTATCCAAAAGCTTGTCTTTGCTCATTGTAGTAGCTCTACGAAGCAAACACATGTTAACAATTCAACTTGAGGACGGTGATAGTCTAGGGCATCGCCTAAAGTTAAAACTTCCTACTTGTTTTTTAGTGTTACCTCTTCTCTTCTTTAGCCAAACTCCCAGCAGGCAGAGAGAGATTAAGTAGGTGGCCACAAAGAAAGGCTACCAGTGATACCAAATTTGAATCTCCCCATTCAATTTTTATTTTATTCTCTACTTAGACAGAAAACATTATGCATTTATGAAACATCGCGTGATGCATGGTAATAAATAATTTTAATAAATGCCTGTAATGATAAAGATAAATAAAAAATTAGTTTATGTTTTCATTTCCTTGGGTAAATACATTGAAGAACAACATCTCATTTTCTTTGCTGACCTGGGGTGAGAGCACAGCAGTGTGGCATTTACAACAGATACTTCAACTGTAATTACTGAACAGTTAATATATCAATTTAATTAAAATCCCATAGTGATGAACAGCATAAAGTATCAAAAGAAGTTAACCCAGGCAAAAACAAACAAGACAACCAAAGCAATCAGCTGAGGCAAAATGAATTAAAGTACTTGTCCCATCGATTCAGAGGGGTTCTGCTCCTTGGAGACAAGAGAGCTTGCTGCAGCAGTCTTTCAAAAGGATATTCATTGTGAGACAGTGCACAGGAATATTAGGAATAACAAAATGAAGAAAGGAAAAGATATCCAGGTTGGCTTTTTTACTGAGTTTGATTAAACAAAAGTGCCCCCCTGATAAAACGAAAAATAGAGGCATGTTAACTCTTGGTGAAATTCCTTCTACTGGTTTCATTGTAGAACTTCTAGAGTCCAAATTCCTGTACTTTCTAGGCCAAGGCATCTTTACCTGGTCCATCTTGGATATTTTCAAACTGCTCAACATCTTGCTACCAGCTACTGCTGAGGCAGTTCTTCTGTCTGAGACACTACTCTCATTTACCAGATTAAGGGTAGCCATAGGCAACTAACATCAACAGAAGAACCCTTTGTCCCTAATATCTAACATCTGATCTTTCCCTAAGTTCAGTCCAATGTTTTCTTCTTCCTTCTATCTTAAGAGCAACTTAGCCTTCTTTAGATTTTACTCAAGAAAAATCTTCATTTTTCTTCAGTATCATCTTATGTAGCACAGAGAATATTTGAGCACTAAGGTAAGGAAGGCAGTTTGAAGCTTGAAGTGCGGAAAAAGCGACTACCAAACACTGAAACAACAGCAGATTGTTGGAGTGGTTTTCCTTGAGCACAATTCAACTCTTAAGACACAAGTCTGACAAATAGACCTTCCTCTCTGAACAGCAGTACATTCAAGGATTATGTTACGGGTCATGAAGAGAATAATTTTGACATGTAAAATATCAATAACATTTGGTAAATGCCTAAATAGATTATTTTTCTTCTTTCCCTTCTGAAAGGTGCTAAAATCTCTTATAACATGATTGATATGTAGATGATTTATATCACCTATCACTAAGCTGGTTCACTTTGTTGCCTCTCTCTATCAGATTACGGAAATCACTGTTTTGAAAATGCTTTCAACAATACCTCTAAAAACTTACATGCAGTAAAACACATTTTACATGAAACCAACATGAACATTCAAACCAGCAATTCTTACTTACACAAAGACTGTTTTGCCCACAAGGCTATTTTACTTGGAAGATCCCAGAAAACCAAATTGAGCCAACAGTGTTTTGGCTGAGATCTGGGCTTCCCATTTCCAGCAAGTGTTCCAGGGTATGGATTAGTCCCCAAGTTTGCTCTTTCTTCCTGAGCTAATAAATGGTTTTGTACTGCAACAAAACTTCAACAAGAACAGAGAAGTATGTCCTTGTTCAGTGTTACCTATGGTTGGTGACTAAAGATCCATCTTCCACCTTGGATGAAGAAAAGTAGTTCTGTACATGATCAGACACACAGAGGAAGTGAACTTTAAGTCTTCCACTTCATATATAAATTCTCTAAATATTTGGTAATCAAATAAACAGAGTATACACCAAGAGTACTAGCAACTATCAATGGATTTGGGAAACTGGTTCTGAGTCCAGATTGTAAATATTCTAGGGTGGCTTCCTGGACTGAGCCTCTCAAAGTGTTTGGAAAGATGTTACTGGCTCGTGCTCAGGACTGAGTAAAAGCTAAATCAGCTGGGCAGCCTGTCAAACCTCTTGCATTTCTAGAAACATATGGACAATGCTGTAGAGAACTTGTCCAAGAAGCAACATGCCACTGGAATTTAAGCACCTCTGGGTGCAAAGAGCACTTAAGATGGAGTTTTCATGACCACAGTTTTGAACCTTGTCACCTAAACTTCACTTATGTTCTACTCTAGGCAATTTACATTTGGATTTAGCTTACTTTATTTCTAAAACACCCAGTGGTAGTTTTAAAGCTCACTAAGAATTAATTTCCCTGAATGTGTAGTTTTCTGTTTATTCTGTTTTTCTTTATGTGAATGTCCAAATTCTGTATATTTTACTTAATTTTTGCAATAAAATATGCAGGGTTTTTCTCTGAAAATAGTATCCAAGTTTTACTATGTAAAATAATCCAACTGCTATTATTTTTATTATTACTGTATGCAAGAATTTTGTTGATTCCGAAGGGACATCATCAAGCCCAACTATTAACCACCATAGGGTCCCAAACTATGTATATTTACACTTATTCTTATTTTCCTTCCTTCTGGCCAGCCCACTGAGTGGGATCTTTTGTTCAGCTGAGCTGAACTCATTGCAGGAATCAGAGAGTGGGAGGAAAAAACACAGTGTACTGGAAGTTTTATAACACAGTGTACTGGAAGTAATGTGGGCCTTAGAGGCTGTTCAAATTTGGTTTGGTTCCAATTGTCTCCAAGCAGAGTCCTGATGTCCCCTTCTCTCCAGTCAGTGTTCCCCCCTGCCACGGGGATTTGGTAGAGGGCCAGACTTTTATGCTTGAGAGATGTCTCTGACAAGAGATCCTGATAAGGGTTTGGTAAGGCAGACAGAGCAAAGGCCAGCAGGGACACCCTTGTCTTCTCTAAGAGTATTGGTCAGCAAGTACGAACAACAGTAGAGGTAAAGTAGTTGACCTAGTAGTTGACCTGCTACAACTACCTGAAAGGAGGTTGGAGCATGGAGGGAGTTGGTCTCTTCTCCCAAGTAGCAAGTGATAGGACAAGAGGAAATGGCCCTGACTTGTAACAGGGGAGGTTTAGATTGGCTATTAGGAAAAAATTCTTCACAGAAAGGGTTATCAGGCACTGGAACAGGCTGCCCAGGGCAGTGGTGGAGTCACCATCCCTGGAGGGGTTTTAAAGGCATTTAGATAAGGTTCTTAGGGACATGGTTTAGTGCTGGAGTTGGGTTAGGTTATGGTTGGACTCGCTGATCCTGAGGGTCTCTTCCAACTGAAATGATTCTGTGATTCTATGAATTCTATGATTCTATGATTCTGTGACCTGAAGGGAAAAAATAACACCCCTGGCTAGGTACTTCTGCTATCATTCTTCCATTCCTTAACTACTTCTCTACTGATTTTACTGTGGTACTTATTGAAACTACATTATAAAGACATAATCATTCCATTCCCATTGTGTAACCACGTAAAACCACCTTGAATCAATCCCATGGCGTCAAAGGAAAATAAGCGGTGCTTTGAGACTCATCCTGCCTTCTGGGATGTGCAAAGAGAAGAAGAGCCTGCAAAAAAGGTGCAGTGCGGCAAAGCAAGGTACAGCCGGCATCTCCCTTTGCAAAGTTCTCATTTTGGTGTTGTCGGGCCAGACTGTTTATTTAATTAAAAAATCCAAATTTAAACCTCCAAACTCCTATTCATGATGAAAATACCAGTAATTTTTTTTGGAAAAAAAAGCTCTGTAAGTCCAAAACAGATCTGCATGCTAAGACAATAGCTGATACTGCTATAGTATACCTTTCTCTCTACAATTCCAACAATGCTTATTCTTGCTGCTTTTTTAGTGATTATAAATACATATTCTGGTTTTCTCATCTTAACTCCTTTTCCTACCCTTCACTTCCCTGTGTACTTTAATAATTTGCAATGTTCTATCTATAAGCACTTATTATTTTCCAAGGTATTCCTATTATGTTATCGAATAAATCTTTCCACCTCTTCAGTTTGTATCTCAAATTTCACTCCTAACAGATACTTTTTCTTCTATCACTGTCCATGATATTGAGGATGTGATAAAATGAGTCCTATTAACCCATTTTAAACAACTCCCAAAAATCTGACACATAGACTTTTTAGAGAAATAGCAAGAGAAGCATGCATAAAAATCGGAGAGAAAACAGGTTATGTGTGCCTTAAAGGGATGGGGTCCAAATTGTCACACTATTTAAAAAGTATTAATCACCTGTATTCCCCAGTTAAAAGTAAACTCCTGTAACTTGTAATTCCAGTTCCATGTTTAGAAGCCCCAGCTACAAGGACTTGCTTCCAAGCAAAGGATCTCCAGCCTTCAGTTGGAATATCCTGGAAACATGTCCAAGCTCTTTTGTACTAAGCTTGCACGGACTAAGGTAGTAGGTTCAATTGCAATTTTTTTCTATTTCCTCCACCATAAATGCTTACTTTCAAGGTGAAAGACTCCAAATGTGTATATATATATATTGTATTAAAACAACAGTCCCTATATCGAGAGCTTACATTTGCAAATGGTATAGCTTGGCTAGTGCTACTTCCAGGATGGGAAATGGTACTGGGAGGGAGACAAGCTGTGCTGCTTGCAAACATGTGCAAATCTACTGCCTGTAAAAAACAGGATAGTTGTGGTTATTTGTGATGCCGATTTTCAGAAGAACAGAGTATGCTTGGCTAGTTTTTATGTCCAGATGGGACGACATAAACCCTGATCTTGAACACTGGCCCAGTATCTCGAAGGAGAGAGGAGATGGCAAAGATGAAACACTGTACTCCGGTTTTAAGTAAACAGGAGACCTTTAGATTTCGATGTGGGGTGGCATAAGGTACAATTTGGATCCAAGTAAACGTAACGCCAGACACTTGGCACTTCAAAAAGAGAGCTGCTGTCCTTACAAGTCAAATGTGAGAGCTCAAATACAAGCATTTTCAATAGGCAAGTTCATTAACAGATTTATCAATATTAGTGGAAAACAGGTAACTTTGCTAGTTCCAACAAAGAAAGAAAACCAACTGTAAATAAAAAATAAGAAATCACTAGCATAGCAGTTAGTAAATGCTGGCAGAATTTGGTCTTTTACACAAGTTACAGTGCCACTGGATGGTTTTCTAATAAGATGTAATTTCTACTTTATGTCTGGGAAAAAAAACCTTAATCTCCATAAAGGCTTATTTCAGCTCATTCCATAGCCACAAGGTGTTTTATCCTTAACATCTTAGTACCATGCACGGCTGTAACTTGAGTGGTAACATAGTTAAGGTGCTAGTCTCAGGTAAAACAATTGCCATTTTAAACCACCGTAGGTGTACAACAGCCATTAATTATCAGCTTGACTTGTTTGCATCAGTAGTGATCAATCTTTGCTTTCATAATTACTGCTGATGGCTTTACATGGTCTGTTTTATTAAAAATCCTTCCAGAATGACACTGAGAGAATCCACAGCACAGCTACAGTGTCTCTGAAAAAATATTAGAAAGAATCAGATGTGATAGAAAGGCTCTTTGGTATACCGAAGACCAAAGTCTACAGAACCATTTTTGTGGTTTATGTGGTAGGTGTAACGAAACATCCACTAGGTATCCAAACTCAAGCAACATCAACGTGTAAAAACTAGTTTCCTAGTAGTGTTTTGTCTGGTATTAGCTCTAAAAGAAGAAAACTCACGGCCATGCATAACTGGGTGCCAAAACCTCATGAGTAACAAGCTCAAAATGAGCTATTCAGTAGACCTAGTTGTTTCCAAAGAATGAATGCAACAGAGACGCTATTACTATTAACAATCCTATTGTACATGACAAAGAAAAAATTATATAAATCAATGTCTGTACTTAACAAAATTCTTTACACTCTCAAATGCACCCAATGGGAGTAGTTTCACTTACGGAGCAGAATGGTTTACAGTGGGTAACATTTAAGATAGTCCTCAAAAGTTTCAGTTTTGTGGCCAAATTTCTGTAGAAGTTCAGACTTTCTGCAGAAGTTTAACATTGTGAAAGAAAATAAACTTGATGCCCTTGGAGGAAAGAAAGGCATGACTACATCACATGCCGTGCAGCAGTATCTTTTATGTGCTTTCTCATCAGGATTTCAATGCCCTTTCTAACAAATCGTTCAGACATTTCTGCTCTCTCGGCCACTTCATTCCTTGACTTCTTGGTTGATACAAGCAACTCAGTGGTAAGTTGATGCCAAACATACACTGTGTTTCTGTGACACCTCTAATGAGAATCTATAGCATAAACCAAAACTTACAATTGAAGCCTTTAACATCCTCTATAAGTGTAACCAAGATGCTTTATGAAAATGGACTACATTTGTACTTGATCAATACAAATACTATACGATTGTTCTGTTTTCTATACTTTCTTTAATCTTCTATATTGGTGATATAATTCTTACTCATAAATTATCACTTTTCTATTAAAATCATTAAACTATTCTGACATGGGCATACACCTGCCCATCAGGTACATCCAGTTCACCAGTTCATATCAGATGAGATGCCAATCAGCCATCAGGCAATTATAACATAGTATCTATCGATCTGACCTAGGTTTTGTACAGGTGACCTATAGCTTAAAGCTACGGACATTTACTGCCAACTTCACTCGAGTCATCCAGTTCCCCTCCAGATTCTCCTAAATACAAACCCATGACTTAGAAGGTATTCAGATTTATCTGCTTATTAGCATTTCACCTAGCATTAGAAATTCTGGGATAATACATCCCTTTTTCAAGAAAGTCCTTGAGAGAGGAAAGAAAATACAAAGTCACATTGGCATTTTAGTCCATGTAGGCTGCTGTCATAACACAATCATCAATAAAGTTGGAAAAAAACATGTTACGCTAGGTTCTCAATATTTTTGAAACATCTCTTTATATAACACTATACCACACCACACACTCTTTTTTGTTAACAATTGAGATTTCAGAACTGAATTTTAGAAAGAAAAGCTATAACTGACTTTTTAGCCACACTTTAGTATTGCTCTCTAAGTTCAGAATTATCAGAAATGGGTAAGCTTGAGAGAGAAAAACCTACAACAGTGTTTCGGTTAATTGATTTTGAGAAGCTTTCCCCACTTCTGCTGTCATTTCCTCATATGCAAAGTGAGAACAACAAGACTATTATGAAGGTGAAATTATTAATTATTATTAACTATGTGACTAATATTAAATTACAAGTGTACTTCCGCCTTGGGATAGATCAAGTGGCTTTTAAAGCTCTTCAATATCTATGCCTTTGTCAAGCTGTGATTGTTATTAATCAAATCTTGTCCAACTGAATTACTTAGCAACACAGAGTGTAGCACGGGCAAGATAATATCCATTTTGTGGTCTCTTTTAGATAGATTTTGGTTTGCTAACAGTTTGCCCAAGTTAGGTGTAAATCCTCCTACACTGAAATTCTAGGGCTTGCAGTACAACGCATTGGTCCATCTCGGCACGAGACAGCACTGGCCAGATCTGTTTCAGTTTGTAGTTTACCTAGGAGAACATCCCCATTCCTTAGTGTCCTTCAGCTTTTACATATCCTTTAGGAATGCAAATCACTCAGGTAGTAGTGCAAAACACCAGCAATGATTTAGATCCTGGAATGCAGAAATAGGTTGCGAGACTGAGTAGTGAAATAGAGTATCCTGTATGGGCACAAGTCAAGGGAACTCAAGGAAAGTTGTGTCCAGGGGTTTAGAAATAGCCATCTAGCACCATTTTAAATGTTATATGGCCTGGTAGGTACGCTGAAGGACCAAAATTTTTTTGAGTGGCAGCCAGAAACTGACATAAAAATGGGACTAAATGCTTATCTTCAAGCTCTAGAATTGCTTCCTTAGTACTTTGAGCATACACATGTTAAGTAGTGTGAAGCAGAAACCGTAAGGCTTTGGATTTTCGTAAATGTGAATGAAGGAGGTCGTACATAGAACGAAGATCTGTAAGTGGAAGCATCCTGGCCTACAATGGACAGCTTGTTTTTTCCCTTTTGAATTATGAAATTAAAAAGAAAACCAAAAAAAAGAAAGAAAAAAAGAAAAGGCTTCATGACAGTTTTCAGATGAATACCTCCTTTTTTCTCAAAATAGATGATGTTTATTTCCGGTAAATTACATATTTGGAAGAAAGTAGGAAATACATAGCTAGAGCTACTACCATGCAATCTTTTTTACAAAGAACCACTCACACTATTTACAGGGCCAGGTGCCTAATGACTTTTTTTGACTGGTTAAATCTGTAGTTATGTCCGTCAAAACTCCCATATGGGAGCTTTTATTGACTTGTGGTGACATCTACCAGAAAGGGCAGAACTGTTCACTCACCAGTCCCTTGCTACTGAACTCAGCCAATACATTGCTCGGGACTCCTCAGGTAACTTCCAAACCCAGAGCATAAAGTCAATAAGCGCTTTATAGGATTTTCCACTTTCCCATGGTAGAAAAATAACTGTGAATTTGTTGTTTGGGAAGGCATTGATTAGCATATTGTTGGAACAGAGTGTTGACCTAATGATCACAGACTCAGCATGAACAAGTCTTCGAAGTATCTAGAAGAAAAAGTACTCTTTTCTCTATCAACATTAACCATTTCTTAACTTATAATTTTGTATTCCACTAGTCATATTACTCATGTAACTGAATAAAAGCAAAAAAGGACTGAACATCTAACAAAATCAAATTATCAGGTCATCTAGAAGCAGTAGAAATCAGTCAATTTTGCATTAAAAAGCTTTTCAAAAATAAAGATGCAGTATTTTCTTCTGCTTTCTGTTTTTCAAGCTATTTATTTAGATAAAACTGGAAATGACCATGAGGTGGTTCAGGCATGTCAGGACACCCCGAGAGTGTCAAAAATGTATTTGCAGACACTCTGCTATCGAATTCAATACAGCAGGACACAAGCAACATGGGACTGCTGTATTTGTAACACTCCTGTTAATGCAGCTGTGATGCCAACTTCAGAATGATTGTTACAAGCTTCCAAGATGTTTAAAGACACTGCTTTCTCTTGATGTTGGGAAAAAAAATGAAGTTATGCTGAAGGAAAACCTATGTGGGACTGTACTGGGAGATGGCTCATCGCAATGGTGTACTGCAATGGAACAGAGTACTTTCAGGTACTTTAGAGGATGGGAATTGCAGGGGGGGGTGTAGAATTAAGGGCATACAAGATGTGAGAGTGCCACACTGCCTCCTTTTTGCCTGCCTGTGCTTGGTTTGCTTTCCCAGAGAGTTGCTCCAGTGTTATTCCCAGTTCCAATTTTGGATTCATGGGGCATCCACATTTCCTCAGGGAAGATCTGGTTTTAAAGTACTGCTGTTTATGTTCTGTCTGAGTCTGTGCTGTACAATTGGTGTTGATAATGGAGTTATACTGAGATGATGAAGAACAGGAATTTTTAGCAACGCCCCCCCCCAGATTTTTACATATGTGTCTCTGCCACTGACTAAAGACAGACTATATCCCTTGTCTCCAGGAATCACAGTACTTCTCATGCAGCTTCTCTAGCGTGCTGTTCTCATAGTCAAGAGCATGATGTTCTATAGCTCCCAGAATGCAGAGCCATGCTTCTTCACCATAAGCAAAAGTTTTTGATGTATCAGTTCACAAGGGTCCAATGAACAACAAAAGGTTGGATAAAAAGTCTCTGAATATGTCTTATCATATATCCACTTATATGGATGAATGTAAATTAGTTTTACATATACCGGCTCTGTTACAATGTGGCCCACTGCAAATTAATTCACTGACATAAATCAGAAAAGATTTAGGCATATATGTATGTATCTGTGTACACACACACCCATGCCCCCCCCCACTCCTTTTCTAAAACAATAAAAGTGCATACAGCATGATTCTTCCAAGACCTGAGTTTGCTTTTACAGATTCTGTTCATTAACATGCATTCCTGCCTAATGGCAGAAAACTAAATGCCTCATTACCTAGTTATGTCTACAAAATAATTCTGTATCATTCTCATTTTTACACACAGAGCACTGAGGCACAGCATAAATTGGTTGTTCAGAGGGCAAATTATAGTTGACCCAGGACTGAATCCCAGCCCAGACCTCTGTGTACCAGATGATGCTTCTCTAGTTCGGCTCTGAGACTTGCTTGGGAGAGAGGAGATTTTTCAGAACTAGAGAATTTTTTTAAGAGCTATGGACCTTTGTAAGGTCATATACTGTCCTTACACTTCAGTCATTAAAAACTAAAAGAAGAGTGCAAGACAAGATTGAAGACAGAACACTTCCTAAGAAAGTGGGCATTTTAAGGTGGTACAAAAGGAAGAATTAAGGCAGTAATACAAGTCAGTGCAATTATACTGATGTACAACTGGCATGAATTAAGGAAAAAAGAAGCACCAGAGTAATTTCATCACTTTAGATGTCCACAGTGTTTGTGTCTATGACCCAGTCACTCATAATTCATCATGTAGAAACAAATAAACAAGCCAAAAACAAAACAAAAACACTTCTAAAAACGAAATTGTCTGTAATATTTGTGCCTTGGAATGAGAGAAATCGCATTCTGTATGTTCCTTTTCTTTCTCTTCCTTAGGGAGAACTAGCAAATTTCCTCAGATGTAGCAGTATATTGCACCATTGCATCTCCCCAACTACTTTTCTGCAACAGTGGGCACATGCTAAATGTGATTAAGCAGCTGAATAAAACTTGAAGAAGCTTTTAAAGTAGCAAATGAATGAATTCAGGGGCCTTTTCTTGTTTCCATTCTTCAAGTCAGTTTGTCCCCATTTATTCAGTATTATTCTCTTCAGCCAGTTTTTAATCTATTTCATCATCCTCTCATTTGCTCTAATATCCTTGAATTTACATATCAACTTCTTCTGTGAAACTTTATCAAAGCCTTACTCAGATCTAAGTCAATCAGATCTATAGCATCCCCAGTCTCTAATGTCTTTGTCCCACTTGCTCCTTGATTAATTCTATCACATGCTTCTGACAAGATCTGCTTCTATAAACCCATGGCTCTTGGCTACTGCTTAACAGACTTTTATCTAACAAGCTAACAAGTTCACCCTTTATGAATAATTCTAGAAATCTTTCCCAACACAGCAGTTAAATCTACAGGCCTGTTGTTCTCTGTTTTACAACCTCAGTTAACTGACAATGAACAAAATTTCAAAATTATACAGTTCTAGCAGTGCCTGATCAAGTGAAGATGTTCTCTTTGCAAATCGTACCTATTTAGTGTTACATTTATAGGGCAAAGTTTACAATGTGCATTGTCATCCAAACGACTGTGGCATCACTGCAAGATAGATTTGGGGGAAGAGACTGCAAATAAACTGACTTTGAAGGCTGTCACGTGACAGAGGATTTAGGGACCAGGGGTTTCTTTCACAGCGTTGTAGAAAGTACAGCCAAAAACAACATGAAAAGATAAAACAGTCCATCTGTTTGCCCAAGCCATATTATACCTGTATTATTGCAGACAGCCATTCTCTAACCTGTTCTTAAAGACATGAACTGACAGATCAGCATAAGCTCCAATCCATTCCCTTGCTTCATTGCCTCCTTATTAAAAGAAAGATTTTTTGTGGGACTCTTCACTGAGAGATGTACTAGATAAAACTATAAATGGCTTTAAAAGTAATTAAGCTACATTCAACATGTAAATCAAAATGGCAACTAAAAAGCATGATGCTGACACACCTTTGAACTCAGGAATTCCATCAATTCCAGCTTACTAAAATCTGGGAAATATATCAAGAGGCATTTTGTTCTATGTCTAGTTTTTACACTCGTTCCCTAAATACTCACTGCTGGTTAGAGACGAGATACTGAAATGTTCGATGCACTTATAGCTATCTTTTTGTTCCTACGGCCTTGTTGGTGTGCACTGGACTCTCTCCAGTGGGTCAGCATCTTTCTGAAATGTGACTCAGTCCCAAGGCTCTCTGGCTTACACTGTCAAAAGTTCCACGTCACAGTCAAGCTGCTATCATCTCACACTACGCAGGACTGCACTGCCACCTCCTCTATCACATTTATGTTTCCACTTGTTGCTTAGAGGCCTCTGAGACTACAGATTTTCCATGATGGCCTAAGCAATGCTTCTTTAAACTGATATCCTTTGTCTAGATGCAAAAATAGACCATTGCCCCTAATAGTTCTTAGGATGATACACAGCATCTGCACTTAGCCCATCTTTTCCATGGCAATTTGACTCCCCTTAGTTATTGCTATCCATTCTTTGTATTAATATTCTTTCTGTCTGTTCTGTTGTAAGGACTGTAGCAAAACAGAAGCTCAGCTCATTTAGAACGGCTTGCCCTCGCCTAGGAGGAGGAGATCTTTACTGGTTTTCAGGGACCCAATTTTTTCCCCTTTCTTCTTTTATCACCAAGGCTACAAGCCTTGGCAACAGGGAAAACGGAACATCTATTTATAGAAGCGATGAATGAGGAGTGCAAAGACCTAGACATGGACCAATTAGTAACTACTCTGTCTCGTTAGCATTCAGTTTAGGATGGAATAGCAAAAGACAAATCTGAAGATCATCTGCATGAGATATTGGAAACAATGAGACCAATCTGATACTGCCTAAGGGAAACACATAATTACAAAACAGTATGGGTCCCAAAATGGGACCCTGTAGAACCCCAGTATTAGTGAATGTTGCATTAGAGATAAAGAGGCTTAACTGCAACAAGCTGGGTCCCTTGAAAAAAATATGATCCATGCCATGCTAGATAATCCAGAAGAGATAGTTAATCTCTGCTGCAGAAACTGATGTTCACTGATAACAAATGCTGCAAACAAATCCTAAAATAGGAGATTAACATGGTCTTTTTAGTAAACATGTGAAGAGAGCTCTGCTGCATACTTCTATTAAGCATCTGGGGTGAACAACAATTGAAGTTGGTACTGAAATTTCTTGCATGTGTTGCTCACTAAGGGCTGTTCTTCCACCTGAGCTACAGCCACATCTCAAATGAGTGAATGCTACAATAGGGTATACAAACCCCAGTTCTCCATATGAAATACTGATAAATCCAGGACATATCACAGTTAAATCCAAAGATGTAAAATGAAACATGGTTATAGGGCCATAATACTGGAACTGGTAGACAATCTGCAAGGAACAAAATAAGCACAATTCTGACTGCAAATAACCAGCTCAGAATAAATGCACAGTCTTCTATTACTGTGTCAGTGACTCATATGTCAGTTGAAAACAGACCTAGACCTAATCTTCCATAGGAATTTATTCAAATAGTTTTAGTCTTCCTTAATTGGGAACCACCCATTTTGAAAACATACTACTGATTATTCATGCTGCCCAGACAATTCCAGTTAAAAGTTCTATTGCATAAAACTGTATTAATGAAATACCAGTAAATGCTGAGTGGCAAATAAACACAGCTTTTAATGCTCATGTTCTTCTGCGCACTCTGAACACAGATATTTGAACAAAGAATTTTAATTTTGTGGGTACCTGTCAACAAGATAAACCTAACAAGAGATTTAAAACTGTGTAGTTTTCCTGAGGATGTTTTCTTTACATTTTAAATGAAAACTGTGGTCACTTGGAAAAACTTGTTACAGTGTGAACTATTTCCTGTTTATGAAAGGCATGCATATTATCCAGGTCATGAAAACAGACACTGAGCAGTAAGAACTTACCAGATGGGCAGTGAGGCCTTACCAAAACAGAGGGAGTAGCAGCTTAGGGTAGAAAATATATTTAAAAGGTTGGACAAGAAGATGCATTACTAAAAATGTTAAGAAGACTAAGGTATGTATTTTCTTCAAACATCTCATCTTGTCAGAGAAAGCATTAAGTAAATAGGTAAAGGAACTCTTAAGGAAAAAAAAAAATATCCCTTGTCAAAGAAAGAAACAGAGAAGGAAACAATACAAAGTCTAGTATTGATGTTTTGCAGCTGAACATCTGGGAATTCTCCTGAAACTTTCCCTGTAAAATTGTCAAGATACACACCCAGCCCCGTATCATCTTTATGAATTGGACAAACATAACTCCCACATAGAAGGAAGGGATTCGTTAAGTCAGGATTTGACACTCAGATCCTTTCTGGAGATTTCTCCTCCTGTAGAGCTTTCCCTAGAGAGTTTCCAGGCTGAGGGTCTCTCCTGCTGGACTGGCATTAGTTGATGAGAGTTTGCTGCAGATATGAGCTATCTGATCTTCCTAAACATCCCTTCCGACTCTCCTCAATTGTTAATGCTTTAATCTTTATCATCCCCATTATACTTCTTAGCCTTTCACAGTTAGGCAAGCTTTAATTTCACCAGTAATCAGACTGTTCTCCTCAAAAGGCTCCTTGGCAATTACATCTGCTACAAGAGCTACAATTCACTCTCGTCAACCAAGCTCTTCCAGAAGCTCTTTGGCTCTCTGTGTGGGAAGGACTGAGTGTACTACTGAAAAGGACTCTCCCTATGGGATGACATTCACTAGCTGTAAAAACAGAGGGAACATTAACGTCGTCTTTCCAAAACACATCACAAGGATGGGAGCTTACTGGTTAAGACCCTAGAATGAAATGTCAGCAAACACACCACCAGTCTATGAGTGCTCTCAAAAGTTACAGTACTTTTACATCTAAACTTTTCCTACTACTTACTCATTTTTATGGTCCTTAGGGCAGGGACACTGTGTGCTGAATTTACTGCAGCCACCACTGCTGTGTCACAAAACACTTCCAAGGTACAGAAAGCATGGGTAGAGTTTACCGGCAGAGTCACGAAACGATGACACTAAAGATACTTTGCTCATGCCTTGGTAGTTCATTTCCATGGCCACCCAATTACTTGGCTAGCAAAGGGCTGCCAGAAGGGGAGGGTTTCAAATGAAGAGTGTTAAAAAGATGAATTGCAACATAAAATGCTGCTCCTATGCAATCCTTTGGAAGGACAGGGTTAGGACTTTTCACGGTACCATTCTTTACTACCAATGGAGAAGAAAGAGATGTGGAAGCATACATACACACACATATATATACACACATATGCATGCATATATAAGTTCCAGAGGAAAAGACAGATTTGTGAGGCACAGGGAAGAACCAAGACAAAGCGCTGCAGTTGCCGGGCAGGGCATACTTTTCCAAAGCTGGTTTCTCACACGCTGAAAACTACTGCTGTGAACATCCTTTCTCCCAATGAATCTCCGCTAGATAGAGAGGAGCTGGCAGTCAGGAGCAATGGATCTCACCTGCTTTACGGGCAACATGTCCCTCCCGTCCCTGCTTCTTCCCACCACTTCATGGGAAGCCTGACCCCAGCTGCTGTGGTCACAGCTGTTCTCCACACGGCTCCTGCAGCTCTGAGCACAGTTCCTTGCCAGTTTCTTCCCCGAGTCACTTCTTTGCTGCACTTGACATGCCAACTGGTGTGAAGAAAAGGGTACGTGCATGTGTTTGAACAGGGGTAGTGATGAGATGGGAATGGTAGCATCTTGTACCAACTAGCAGAGTCATGGTTTGATAGCACCCAAACAAGACGGGCCACTGCCTCCAAGAACTTCTGAACTTAATGTAAGTATTGAAAGATATCTTAAGGCTGATTTGTGGCATTTTATCAGGCTTATTAGGAAGAGAATGCCAGAAATGTGAAAGCAGATCTGAAGAATGTTCGAAAACAAATGAATGGCAGGAAAAAACCCAAACATAAAAAAAAAAAAATTTCCTACCTAACTGATCACCAATTACAAACTTCTGATCACAGTGCTCCACATTTTTAAAAATTTCAAATGTACCCTTTAATCTGTAGATCACAAAGAACACAGTCCTGATTAGTCTAAGCTCTGGTTTTTATGACCTTCAGCTAAAGCGGTGCCCTCGTTCCAAACTCTGCTCCCTGTGCCCCAGCGCTTGGAAGTTTTAGAAAATGTTCCATACTGCTACCCTGTCTTTGGGACATGCAAAATACCAACATACATGGGAATCGTATAGCACCAATTTCTGGCCAGACTCGAAACAGACTATGAAAACGGGAATACGGTGTATTTTAATCAGCCATCCATTAGGACTATGGAGGGAGTTCTGCCATAAAACAGAAAAGGGTCTTGTTTGGTGTCAGAAGCAAGCTGCTAACTTCAAACCACACTCTCATGACGTGATGTATGCTCCTCATTGAAAATGGAGCAAACTTCTTTTTCTGCTTTCTCAGGGTCTAGTGTTGCTCCTTTTCAAATGGGTGGCACCACTCCCATGTACTCGAATTCAAGGCACTGCCTCCTGGTTTGTCAATTGATTCCAGCTTCAAAGGATTAAACTGTTTTCATCTTGAACTCTGAAAACCAGGCAATTTTTTGAGTGCTTTTGGCCATACTTACGAGCCTGTGTGGTACAAGCAGCACACAAGGGATCACTCACACAGGTCTTTTGTGGTTTTACATGAAAAATAAACTCACAAATTGAAGAGGCTGCAGTTCCACAGGGTTAATCAGTTTTTTAAGTTTGAGACCAAATCATACTGGTCATTAAACAGAGATTATTTAAGGTCTAGGAAAAGTCACAAGAATGCCATACTTTGTCTCTTCATAATCCCTCCTCTGAATATCTCCATTTTCATTACCAGCTTTTCAAAAATACTGATAAAATTCCGAAATAAGTAAGCTCTGAAAACTTGCTGAATCTCTAGGTTAACACCCTTACTTGCCATTATGATGTTAGCAAGCAAAGGTACTCAAGTATAATATTCACTGATATAATTGCCAAGAAAGATTAAACCCAAGGAAGAGCCCTAGTACACCCTAACCTTATAATTTTAAAACTTCATTACTCATTAAAAGGCAAGGTTACAAAATAGCTGTTTCCCTCAACATTTTTTTTTAAATTGTCAATCACAGCTATGCTAGTTAAATAGTAAATGCATAAAGCTGAACTGACTGCTCTATAGCTTGGTATCCGTCTGCAGAAAGTAACATTGTGGGCTAATATGTAGGTCATGGAGGTCTGCAAAAACAAAATGTTTCACTTGAGCAATAGCCCAGCTCCAATTGTTTATATTTGTGATGTCAGAAAATCATTGCTGACCACTTATTAACAGGGAAATGTGCACCTTCCTGAGTGCACTAACACCAACAAACCTGATCGCTAATTAGACAGGTTCTCAAATAATAATACAGAAAAACTAGCATCTCTGAAAGAAAGTAGAAAATAGATTTACAAACGAGGTTTACAGATTGCTGTGGGCAAACTGAAAGGTGAAAAAAGGTAGGGGAAAAAGGTGATACTGAAACTCTGAGGACAGCCTCAGAGCAGTGAGCATCTCAATAATTTTTTTTTTTCCCTTCTTTGTGGCACTGACATTTCTGAAAAGTCTTTATATATGCAGAAATTCAAGACTGTTTGGGTTATATGGTGATCATGTGTCCAGTGAATTTCACTTTGCAGCAAACCCCAAAGCCCCTGTATTTTATCAGTTTTACATGACAGGTAAAATGGAGAGAAAATAATAAATGTAAAAGATTACACCTAAGAAAAGGTGATTAATAATCTGACACATCCTAGGCCTCTTTATCAGCTATTTCTCTAGCAATACAATGCAACAGCATTTTCCTAAAATAGCAGAATTTCACTGTGACACAGAGCTGGTTTTGCCACCTAATTCCCGGTCATTATATCATAGCTGTACAACACGATATAAAGGGATTGCTAGTTCCCTCATCTTCTTACCCAAACACACATACAACCTTAATCGCCAGTTGTAAACTGGCTGGATAAAGTATTTTTCATGTGAAATAATCCTACAGTATATACATTGCAATTTTAAACTTAAATTAGTAGCAGTGAGCAAAATCTAGCACCTGTGAATCAGAATGGATTTTTACCAGCAAGTTTCATTTGCTATCCTATCCAATTCAAGATTAGATATGTGATTTCACTTCAGAAAAGTAAATTATCCATTGTAATCTTTTATCTTTCCCCTTTATTCAGCATACAATATCATTTCAAGGACCCTGATGCTTCTGCAGTCGTGTAACAGGTGAGGAGTTACATACACGCATGGTGTTTTCACTAGTGAATTCTTTGTTGTGCGTGATGCAGGGTCATGGCTGTTCTTTATTTGTCTGGCAAATTGATTATAGTTCTTTAAAGCCTCTCAAGCAACACAAAGAAGACAGAAGAATTATGAGCTAGTTTAATGCATTTTACCTTGATAGAAAAAGCTTGTAGCTCAGAGGAGCAGTTAGGAAATTACAAACACAGCCTTCAGCTTGAGGCTTTCACTGCAAGCTGCATGACTAAATCAGAGGTTTATTAGTACCTTGTCAATGACTTTGCTTTGAAAATGAACCAGAATACTGGTGTAGGAATCAGGTTGTTAGCTACTGAGTAGTGTGATGTGTATCTGAAATATTTATCAAACCACTGTAACTGGTTGACACATGTTCTTCAAAGAGCAAACTTTAAAAACTTTGACTGAGGTGTAACAGGGCTAACTGTGATTTAGTTTATTACCATAAGTTTGTTACATGTTTTACATTTATTAAAATTATAAGCAAGAATTGGTACCCAATCTAGATTTCAACCCCAAACTAAATTTCACACCATATCTGAGGATGGAGATAGCCATTCCACTTTCCATATTTGCCAGGTGAACTGCTTTTTTTCATTATCTAATAGATCATGGCAATTTGGCGGCCTGGCACATGGATCAGGGAAGTTCTGCACACCACGTCCAATGGATCTGATGTATTTTAGATATGACATTCCACATAGAGCTGCCTGTGGATACAAAACGGGTGTACCTCAATAATATTAGTATCACCAAAAGGCACGATCCAAAACCACTGAGAAACAAATATGTTTAATTTGCTAATGCCTCCTGCATTGTCACGGACTCCCACTTCTCTGGGCAAGTTCCCCAGGATATACACTCTCTGCTTTTCATAAAGGCATATCAATCTGGAAGAGAAAATCCAACCAAGATGCCTAACCGGTAAGGTTTAGTGAGGAAAAGACACAAGCTATGATTCTTCTGAGACACTAGGCCAGACTTTTACACTCTCTTAGGGCTGATGCAGAATGGAGAGAGGATTAGGAAGGATATATTTTAATCAGCTCTAGGATAGAATTTGTAAATTTTTTTGCAAGCCAGTTTCATAGTTTTCATGCATTTATTCAATCATTTATTCAATCTAAAATGTTCAGAAAGTCACTACATAGATTCTTGTTAGGATTTCTGGCACATTACCTTAGGGCCAAAGACTGGCCATATTCCCCTCCACACTCTCCACACTTTTTTATTTTTTTTTCCCCCCTGAGAACTGCTATATAACTAGAACTTCAAAAAACATCTATTTGCCTTCTGATTATATAAAATCATGTACTCTTTTCAAGCACTGCCAACAGATCCTTACTACTAGATCATATGTCATTTGTTGGGGACACCTCTTGCCCATGTAAAGAAGCATAGAAACACAATAATCTGGAAAAAACTGTTATTCTGTGTCAGTTTTGAAAGCTAGATGCCTTATTTGAGGATATCATGTACAACAGAATCCATGCATTCACTATTTAATAACAGAATGCAAGTAGCAGCATTTGCAGACAGAATATTTAGGTTGCTCAAGTCTAAAAAAAGACTGAGAGAATGTCAAAAGGAGAGATAAAACACACTGATTCTTGTCATTCTATGACAAAAGCATTGTGTATACTGAATAGATAATTAGTGATTGTAAATCTGCAAATGAGGAAAGAATGACTTTGAATTCATCTGAGACTACTAAAAATAACTACTCCATTTTCATCAGTAGCTAAATACAATGTAAACAGAGTGGGGTAGCAAATAATTTAAAATGTGTCATTCAATAAATTATGTGCTTTCATCAACAATAATATTTTCTCTCTCCGTCCCTTTACAGAGGGAAAGCAGGCTACAAGAACTCCAAACACAGGTAACAGCAATTTGTAGGAGAATGGACAACTTTTAAGTGAAGATAATTGTACAGAAGAGAACTAATCAGTCCAAGGAACAGACTATGAAGAAGTGACATGATAGAAGTATACAAAGTATGGATAACATGACTGATAAAAATCATGATACACCTACTAATCCTTGCTCATTTTGCAATTACAATACCCACTTGGTGCAACATAGATTTTAAAAAGTTCGGCAGCAAGATTGTATAGCCTCATATGAGTATGATGATTTTCAAGAGTCTGAATGCTCTAATAAGAGAGTTCGGACCCCAAGGACAATGAGGACATTTTACAGCAGGAAAACAAAGAACATAATTGTTTTGATTTTGGCAGAAACCAAATTTGTTTTTCAGCAGATATGATCTTTTGCTGCATGGTAGTTATTCCCAGTGTTTCCCACTGCAATATTTAATTTGCTAATTTATCTAGATCTGTGGTCTTGACCTGTTATGGTATTTCTATCATGCTAAAAATCACATAAGTTATTAGCTTAATGAAAATCCTTCCTTTTTTCCTCCCCATGACACTATTACCCTTTTCCTTCACCTTCAGAATGATCTGAAGTGTGTATTTGCACAGATCTGTGAAAACAATCATGTTCAGCCACAGTTGGATGACAGGATTTCTATCTTCCCCCAAATGCACACACTACATCTAAGGCAAAATTCTGACAGGGAAAATTAGTCATCTTGTACAGGAACCTTAGTTTCAAGTTCCTTCTAAGGGTCTTTCTTCCATTCTTTCTCATGCAGGGAACAGGCAGCTGAACCTTATTTGGAAGCATAGACTGTACCAGATGGAGCAGGCTGGTTTAAAAATTGAAGGGACACAAGAGCCTGGTTTCTGTAGGAGATAAACACAAAACGTTCTGCACTGCAAGCACCTCTAAGCCCTCCTGTACCTTGGTGCAGCAGGCATCAGTTGGCTTTCAACTGCTCTGACGCCCACTTTGGCTGAGTTGCGTCAAGTCCAGGAGTCCCACCATCATGTCAGCCTTAACACTCTTTCTCAGTGTTATTTGTGAGCATAAAGTACTGGTGTTTATTTGCTGTATTTAAAATACATTTAGGGTCTGAGATACTGCAGTGAAAAGCTACCTGTAGGGTGGTACTGACTCCACACATCACGAACATCAGTCTATCTCATAAAAAGTCTCTAATTGAATTTGCATTGTATGATATTTTTTTTTCTTAGGAGAGGGTAATGGTGAAGGGAGGACAAGGTGGGCAGGAGCTTTGAGGCATTTGGTGTGAGAATCCCTGGTACATTAAGATCCAAGAACTGTCTGGGTCTCATATAGCAGACACAAGTACTATGAAGAGCTGCAGAGAACTGGCAGGATTAACTAC
The DNA here is from genome assembly GCA_013399365.1 of Pampusana beccarii. NCBI lineage: Eukaryota > Metazoa > Chordata > Aves > Columbiformes > Columbidae > Pampusana > Pampusana beccarii. Next base: position 832,934 of record VWYH01008560.1, on the reverse strand, counting down.
ACATGAAGGTCTCAATTTCTCTGCTATTAATGTCAGAAACCTCACCAAAACCCTCATGAAGATCACAATATCTTTTTCAATTTTTTACTGGACTAAACCCAGTATTTTCTTCATATCTTGTATAATAGCCACCTCATAGCTGGCACTTAATGTGAAACAGTAACACCAATAATGTGAGTAATTCCCAAAGGTACTGGGTTCTATAAACTTCCTATTTGAACTGGTTTTATTTATTATTTACATTAACAAAACCTTCTTGTTACATCTTTGCCTACTTAGGACCTCATTTTCAGAGAGTAAGATAAAGAGTCCATTATGAACATGTAGATACATACTTAATATCCACAGGTAATTATTTTCTCACCTGCACAATAATTTGTCTGCCATATTTTATTGATACATAAAGGTTTCCTCTGTAATTCTGGTTAATTTTGTTACTGTACAGTGCAGGACTGTGACTTACATGCATATGAATCAGAAATGGTTTCACCATGAACCAGGCTACACATACTATAGCCTTTCGCTGTCATTTTAATTTAAAACATCTGAAAATACTGAGGCATGATAATGCCACTTCTGTTTACACCGAGTAGTACCTTGCTCCACAAAGTTTCCTATCAAAATTGATCTAGTGTCTTGCAGATGACAGACCTCTCCTATGAAGAAAGGCTGGAAGAGTCGGGGTTGTTCAACCTGGAGAAGAGAAGGTCCCAGGGAGACCTTTCAGTACTTAAAAGGGGCCTATAAGGAAGATGGGGACAAACTTTTTAGCAGGGCCTGTTGCGAAAGGACAAGGGGTTATGGTTTTAAATTAAAGGAGGGGAGATTCAGGCTGGACATGAGGAAGAAACATTTTACAACGAGGGCGGTAAAACACTGGAACAGGTTGCCCAGGGAGGTGGTAGATGCCCCATCCCTGTAAATATTCAAGGTTAGGTTGCACAGGGCTCTGAGTAACCTGATCTAGTTGAAGATGTCCCTGCTCATTGCAAGGGGGTTGGACTAAATGAGCTTTCAAGGTCCCTTCCAACCCAAACTGTTCTATGATTCTATGAAATACTGTTTGAAGTTTGCCATAATTAATCTGGATAGGAAGTAAAAATGTGTGTCTGTTCTTAGTAATGTTTCTGAGTGAACTTTCAGTCTCTCTAAGAACGTTTGTTTCAAGAAGAGATTAAGCAACCAATCTCATCGTCAGTCTAGAGCCCAGACAAGTCAGTGCAAGTCTAAGCCATTGAAGAGTTCCCTCATTTACTAGAACTTGCAGTTTAGGAAGAAATTTTACATCATTAAAAAAATTACTTCTTACCTGTTCAGATGTTTAAGTTGCACTACCAGAGTTCCTGAATGACAGATACTCGGTATTTTTGGTGCTGACAGATTTTCACAAAATGCCATTCGTAAGTCTTGGCAAAATTATTGCTATTGAAATCGGAGCCATGCATGTTAACACAACACGTACATAGCATATCAGGTTTAATCAAAGCAATACTATTTTTGAATTTTTGATTGACAAGTTCTTTTCACTGCTCCCTTAACTCAGCTATGACATTTTCAGCACACACGCTTCTGATCAACACATCAGTAAATTCCAGAGTTGTTCTAATAATGATTTTTCACCCATAAAAATAGGTAAACATTTTGTTTGTAATGCAGGTCTGTTAATCCTCTGCATAACAGGTCATGCTGCTGTATCCCAGCAATATGGACTGTCCTTGCAAAGCAAGGATGATCTCTGCACCTTTTCAGCAGATGTCACAATACTCATTAGCACATACATTGACAGAGATGGGTTTGTCTCAGTGTTCTTACAAGCAAAATATAAAATGGTCTGGAGACTTAAGCCATTGGGAACAGTGGCATCAGCTGCCTTCAAATCAAAAGGAGAAGCAGAATTCCAAAACACTCATTTTGGAAGAAAGAGCTTTTAATATCATTTCAGACTTAGAAAATGAGTAAATCAATCTCGATCACTTGGTTACTAAAAACAAATCATGATAAGCTGATACATTTATGTTCAAAAGTACTTCTCACAAGTGGATCATATTCATCTGTAGCCAAAATGTGCTTTGAAGAGTTTCGTTGTTCTGAGCATGAGTTGTGAGGTGATATAAATAAAAATAAAGAAGAATGGTGTTGGGATTTTGAGGGTGGCTATCAACATTGGAAATAACTGCTAAATCAAAAGGCAGCTTCACAAGATTGACATTTAAGAACTATTTTTCACAGCACAAGACTTCTTTTTCTGGGCACACACAAATAATTCATTAATATTTAAAACACATGAAATGGTGAAGCCCAGTGTTTTGGCGATGGACCTTGACTATCATTTTAAGTAAGCTTACTCTCGCAACTGCAAAGGCCTACTAAGGCCTACTATGCAGGGTCTCTTATTTCCAAAATAATTTAGACGGCTACCTTTCAATTTTTCAGGGAAAAAAAGTCACTAACTAATGTAAGTAGTAGAGTGAAGTTTAAGGCATACAGAGGAGGTAAAAAGTACTGTGGAAATTAAAGCATTTCTTCTAATATGACATTTTCAGTACAAATTATATCATTGCCACAACATTTGCCCAGCACTTTGCAGTCATTAATTTCACACTGGTGCTGATATTCTTGTACTACACAACACTGCTCTCTGTGCAAAAAGCCTTGATTATTTCTCGGCACTTAGTAGGAGATAAGCTCTGTAAAACCCACTCTCCTGTTTGGAGAGTGATGTAGATCATTGCATAAGTGTGACCAGTGCCTGCCAACCGTGTTGCTAAAACACAAAGCACACATGCAGCAAGGATTCAACTTTAGATCACTAGCCTTTCCAAAATAATGTTACACATCATTATATACATCACAAGGGCACAGACAATTATGCAAGATACTTCATGTAATTCATTTTTTCCTCAGAAAATGTATGCGTGTGAGACAGCAAGAGGGACAGAAATGACAGTCCCACTGGAGCAAGGGGACAACAGTGAATTGTACTCATTTAAATGCTTGGGAGTCCTTGTAGCAAAAAAAACCAAAGCAACAGCTACAGGGAAAGATGAAAGTTAGCACAACTGACAGTGTCAATGCTAATGAGGAAAGACTATCAATGCAAACTCTCTGTTGGCCACATCAGTAGGACAAGGAAGCTCAATTTGCTGAATGTTCCAAAAATAAAATGACAAATTAAGCATCATCATCACACTTGCAAGTGTATGACAACAGCTTTTGTGTTTCCTGTTAAGAACCATCCATTCTTGTGGAACACATGTGCATAGACGTCATATATCACAGAGCCATTTTTCGCCCATAAAAATGTACCTATCCAAAGTTTTTCAGGCATAAATGAAAAGTTAAAAAAAAATCAGCAAATGTAGCAATGAAATAAAATACATAGTGAGTGTTGTTTCTATTTGCTACCTTAACAAACCTGTTGATGGACCAATATTAAAAAAAATCTATACAGATGTCTGACAGATGACAGAGACAATTTTTACTAGCAACCTGGAATGCTCAAGATATTAAAATTAATCAAGAGGTATGTTCTATTACCACCAAAAGCAAGATCAGAGGAAAGAATATAGGTCTCACTTACTGAGAGAAACTATGGGGTCTCACAAGAGTGCTTCTGAGAAGACCTGATTATAAGTAGATAACTAATTGATACTGCTGCAGCTTAGCCAAATGTCACAGATATGTTAATGAAGTGAAAGGGCAACATCTGTATCATGGGGAAGTGAGTTTTTTAATGTGTTCCTTCCAATGCTCTCCCAACTAAAGCTGCAGATGGAAGAACTTCTGAAGACCTCAAGTATTGCAAGAAGCTGCATAAAATTTAACCTGGTGCAGTCCTGAATCACAGAATCATGTGTTTTGTCTTGGGAGAAACACAACTAATCACATCAGTAATTATATTTTGCAACTGCTTTCTTGATCAGCTTGGCACATGGAACACTCATCAAGGCAACTACCATACCTAGAGCTACAAGAATTGTGCTGAACTAAAAGCTGATATGCAGATCTTGGCAAAGGTACAGTTACTTAATCTCCAAAACAGGTCAGTAATTTGTCACTTCAGCCCTTTTATGAACCATCAACCTCATTATCGCAGTTCACCGCACAATCTGCCCTTGGGAGTCCAACACTAATAGTGTGCAGAGAGAGGTGAGACACACAGTCCAAACTACCTCATTATAGATCCACTTTAAAGAAACACATATTAGGGTGAAACAAGCATTACATTTAGAGAAACGAAAATCAATATGAGGAACCCAAAAGCTAATGTGTGTTTTTAAGTCATACCATCAAAATCAGCTTCAAGAAGCAGCCCGGGAAACTGTACACATGACAAGTATCATTGATCTCGCTGTTAGCGAGGCTGTATGAATGGCATCATTATACACTCTCCATTACTGCTAAAGGCACTGCACGAGAAAAGAATTGCATATTTGAGCAGGAACAATGCTTTAAAACAAAAGATACAAAGGGCCTCCAATTTTACATCTGCATGTATGCGTCTGCATCATTCTCCAGGTGTTAACGACAGTGGCGCCTATGGCCTCAAGCCTTTTAAGTTGCTAGGTGCTCTGGGGAGCCATTACTGCTTTTATTGAATTTATGGGGAGCTCAGGATACTCAGTGCCTTCTTGGTATCATTAATGCAAATTTCCTTCTACGAAGCTTTGAAAATGTGTGGCACAGTAAAGCAGAAATGAAGTTGCCCCATTAAATGTCCTTAACAACATTAAATATTCTAAATGGGTACCACACCTCTAATTTCTGATGTAGCCACTGTAGAATAAGAGGACGATAAGTCCTTTTTTTTGTAAAGGATGAAGCTAATAAAGCAAGAGAAATCATAACATAAATGTGTTGGCAATTACAAAATACTCTGTTCTGTTTCATATAGCAGAAGTACATAACTTCAAAATCTCTAGTGCTTTATCAATTTTAAACACCCAAACTTTTCTACTCTTAAATTTGATCTTGGCCCTATTGTCCTCTTTGTGACACTACTGTAGTCTTCAGTAGAAAAAAAGTAATGTTTTAAGTGTCTGAAAAAGCATTTTGAGAATTTAATACAGACACAAATTCTGTATCAATTTTATGTCTTCAACTTATCTCTATTTTGAAAACAACTTACCCAGGAAAAGAAGAAAAATATATTGTTAAGATATCAGAAAGACTGAAAACAGATTTGTTGTTCATTTCCACACACTTTGTGGGCTATTATTTTTCTTACAATTTAAGTGGACTCAGATCAAACTTCCCACACACACTTTTCTATTTGTTGTCATAAAACACCACAGATCCAAAATAGCCACTGTGCAGAAGTTTTTTCTTGATAGTACACTGTGATCAGGTATACTGGTATTATTTTTCTTTTTCCAAAAATAATGTTTAGCAAAAGGAAATAATGGAATCATAGAACAGTTTTGGTTGGAAAAGACTTTTAAGATCATCATGTCCAACCACTAACCTAGCACTGCCAAGTCCACCACTAAGCCACGTCCCTAAGACCCTCATCTACACATCTTTTAAATACCGCCCGGGGCAGCCCATTCCAATGCCTGACAACTCTTTCTGGGAAGAATTTTTTCCTAATATCCAACCTAAACCTCCCTGGCACAACTCGAGGCCATTTGCTCTCCTCCCATCACTTGCTACTTGGGAGAAGAGACCAACTTCCCCCATGCTCCAAGCTCCTTTCAGGCAGCTGCAGACAGCGATCAGGTCTCCCCTCAGCTCCTGTTCTCCAGGCTGAACAGCCCCAGCTCCCTCAGCCGCTCCTCATCACACTTCTGCTCCAGCCCCTCACCAGCTCCGTTCCCTCCTCTGAACTCTCTCCAGCACCTCAATGTCTTTCTTGTGATGAGGGGCCCAAAACTGAATCCAGGATTCAAGGTGCTTTCTCAGCAGTGCCGAGTACAGGGTGCATGTACAGGGGATGAGTAACAGGTCATAGAAGACTAGATAAATAAATTTCAAATACAGTTCAACAACTTAAAGGGAAGATTTAGCAAAGTAGTCTTATCAAATTCTGAAAATTTAGTAAGATTGAAGTTTAAGTTACATGAAAACCTTGGAGGCTGGAAAAGAATGGGAGGAGCTACCAAACAGTAACAGGGTTTTACTTCAGAAATTTAATCCTGCTTTATAGTCTAGTGTAGCAAGAAATGCAAGACAACAGTATCGTTTTTCTTGAGTTCCCGGTTTGCAGGGATATCATACACACTCCTAACTGATTTTGTTTAAATAGATATACTGACCTAAACTGACTGCACATTCTTTACTTCATTATTTTTAGTGATGCTTTTCCCCCTCGTTTTGTTTTCCATGTACTGGCTTGGAAGTAGATCAACTAGAATTGAAATACAGTGGGTTTCAAACCACATGGATCAAAAGCATAGATGGAAAAAACTGAATTTCTATGGGGATTTTACCAATTTATACCAGGTAAGTCTCTGTTGTGTGAGAGATGCAGAAGAGGTGCCCCTTTTTGCCCCAGGTTCTCAATAGACTGGCTTTCTAGCTGAAGGCACACTCTCAGAAAGCCTCTCTCTTTTCAGAAATGTTTCTTTGTAAAACACATAATGATTTGGAAATGTGTCCTCTAACAGTTGCAGATGTCAATGCCTCATCTGAAACACCCTGCTAAACTCAATGCATTAATACAAACAGCCTTGATACTTCCTTCTACTGATACAGGTGTTTTTCTTATTTCCCCTGCACCTTCGTTTCCCCAGCTCTACACATCATATTTTAGACTGTCAGGGCCTGAAATGTGGTGCCAAAATTCCTTTTTTACTACTTGGATCAGCAGCCTGATTATCAACACGTAATCCGACAAACATTCAGCACTACTGAAAACCAGACCACCTAAACACAGATAGTTATTACCTACCTTTGAGCTTTGCTTGTGAAAGTCTGTTTTCTTCCCAACAGGAGCTGGCAAGAGGTGAGTTCCTGAGTGAACGTATCCATTCACTTTTCTTTGGTTGTCACAAAATGATGGAAAAGGTATCGTGCTTTGGTTTACTGACTCTCATCCCTGAGGCACAAGAATAGAGCTGAACAAAAAATTGTGAAAAAATTTTGGAGAGTGTACTAAATTGATAGGACTGAAATACACTGTGAGCTGTTTTCATGTTTGTCAGATAATTCATATTAAAAAGTCCATGAGAATTCGTCTATTCTCTCCGACACTTGAAATGTTACATGAAGAATATTGGAAGTTGCACAAAGAATAAACCAAAGCAACATGCATAAGTGAAATATGTGATATCGGATACAAAGATATTTCAGATATGATTGTATGATGATGTTTGGTTGAAAGCAGGAGTTATTCTTGATCAGCATAAGGCTTTGTCCCTTCTCTTTACCATCCTCTGCAGCACTCAAACTCCAGGTAGAAGTCACTCTGAAGTTTTCTCTTGAGAGAAGAGCAAGACAAATCACAGTGCCAATAGCCTTGACTTTATCTAAGTGGAGCAGAGATTCTTCTAAAGCACCCTTCTACTTGAGGAACAACAGAGACAAAACGCAGAGCAGCATCTGCAGGTCTTGCAACACTTCTGAGGAGCTGTGAAAAATTAAGTGCTTATTGCTGATGAGAGCAACAAAAGGGAACAAAAGCAGCGCTGGCTCCTCACAGGTGCCTTGTGGATTCAGCTGCCAGCTCCTGGTGAGGCCAAAACTCAGAACAGACCTTTTGTCTCCATCTCTGCCATGGTCTGTGTGTGGGGCCACAACCACCTCTGTGACCCAGACTTGGTGTCTCAGGGAGAACGAAATGTGGCGGTGCTTTCTGACACCTGTTTTCGATGTATACCTTTGTTTTGGCTGCATATACATATAACCATCATAGAAATTCAGCGTTTGCCCGTGTTTATCACACACTGTCGCAGAAGTTTCTCAGCCTTCTGTTCTTAGAATTGGAAATAAAAGTATTGCTAAGAATATCGTTTTCAATAAAACTGCTTTCTACAGGAATACTAAGACTGATCATTCCTTGCAGTGAACGCTGCCATTTCTGCCCTTGATTCAACGAAACTGAGCAGTCATTTCAAGTCAACTCCGTATCTGATTATTATTCAACTTGGCTTTAAGTTTTAAGGCAGGACAGGAAGACACAACAGCAGGTTCCCATCTCCAGCACGGGCCGTCATTTGGGAATTATGTACCTCTCACTAGCAGTGGCTAAATCCTCTTCGCAGCTGCAAGACAGCCATTTATTCCTCAGTGCTTTACATATATGCGCTTCCTGAAACCTTGTTGTGGTCAGAAGTGGGAATATGGGGATACGGGGACGGGGGGATATGAGGACTTGAGGGGACATGGAGGCAACAGAGAAGGATACAGAGGCACGTGGAGGTACACAGGTGTTGCTGGTGTGGGCAAAGCACTGGGAGAGGCCCTGGGGGGGCGGTGACTGGTGGTTACTTCCCGGGGCGTCTCACCGAGGCGGCCGTGCTGCGGTGCCGGGTCGCTCCAGCGCAGCTCTGCCCGGCGGGCCGGGGCCGCTGGGGGCCGCGCTCCCCCGGGGTCCGGCAGCGGGGCGGGACTCGCACCCGCATCTGCACCCACAACCGCCGCCCGCGCGGCGCGCTCGGAGCCCAAGCGTGTGGAGAAACGGCCGTTAGCAGCGCGCGAGCGGCGGGTTCCAGCGCGCGAGCGGCGGTTAGCAGCCCGCGAACGGCCGCTAGCAGCCCGCGAATGGCCGTTAGCAGTGCGCGCGCGGCGGTTCGCAGCGCGAGAGCGGCCGTTAGCAGCGCGAGAGCGGCGGTTGGCCGCGGGCGCTCCCGGAGCGCGAGGCGCGGTGCTCCAGGGAGGCGGTCAGTGAGGCGGGCGAGAGAGGGGAGGAATAAATCCCGCCCGTGCGTGCTCAAGGCAAGTGTCGGAGCGCTTTCTCAGGTGTTCGAGTAGCTGCTCCCAGGCAAAACCTAAAGGGAGGTTTAGATGGGATATTAGCAAAAAATTCTTCACAGAAAGGGTTGTCGGGCGCTGGAACAGGCTGCCCAGGGCAGTGGTGGAGTCACCATCCCTGGAGGGGTTTAAAAGGCGTTTAGATGAGGTTCTTAGGGCTGTGGCTTAGTGCTGGAGTTGGGTTAGGTTGTGGTTGGATTCAATCCTGAGGGTCTCTTCCAACTGAAAAAATTCTATGATTCTAAACTGGGGTGCTTTTGCAGTTGACCTGGGCTAGATGCAGAGTGCGGGAAAGGCTGGGGCTGGAGGCAGAGAGGGGCTGGTGACGTGGGGTGACGGTTATAAAGTGAGGTTGTGCCCTTGCCCGTTGCTGTGTGCGTGCAGGCAGGTGTGTGTGTGCTGAGAGGCTCTGCCATGGGGTGTAAGCCCCTCTTCCCCATTTTGGGCCAACAGCATCCTGGCTTGTATCAGGAACAGTGTGGCCAGCAGGACTGGAGAAGTGATTGTGCCCCTGTACTCAGCACTGGTGGGGCTGCACCTTGAATCCTGTGTTCAGTTTTGGGCCCCTCATCACAAGAAGGACATTGAGGTGCTGGAGAGAGGGCAGAGGAGGGAATGGAGCTGGTGAGGGGCTGGAGCACAAGTGTGATGAGGAGCGGCTGAGGGAGCTGGGGCTGTTCAGCATGGAGAACAGGAGCTGAGGGGAGACCTGATCGCTGTCTGCAACTGCCTGAAAGGAGCTGGGAGCATGGAGGGGGTTGGTCTCTTCTCCCAAGTAGCAAGTGATGGGACAAGAGGAGATGGCCTCAAGTTGTGCCAGGGAAAGTTTAGCTTGGATATTAGGAAAAAATTCTTCCCGGAAAGGGTTCTCAGGCATTGGAATGGGCTGCCCAGGGGAGTGGTGGAGTCACCATCCCTGGAGGGGATGCTTGGGGCATTAAGAGCTAAGAGTTCTCATGACTCTTGCAGTTGTCCTCTCATGTATGCTGCTTGCCATGCCTGTACTAATGATACAAGCTGATTAGATCTGAAGTGAAGATTATGTAGTGGCACTTCCTGCATTTTCAGATTTTTTTTTTTTTTTTAAGGTCGGCTAATTAGATTACAGTGCATTGCCTTGTATCATTAATTTTAAATAATATCACAGTTTGTTCACTTCATGTGTTATACCACTATGCATTTGAACTCTACTGAGCAAAAGTTACATATTTCCATATTACTCTCGAATAACCAGGGCTTAGATACACAATTTCTTTTGCCCTAATGTAAAACAATAATTGCTGATCTTAGTCACATCAAAGGTCCATCTAGGCTGCTTTCCAGTAGCTGCTGTAAAGAGTAAGACTAGGACAAGGATACTTTTTCTGTGAGTATTTAGTAACTGAGCTTCTTGTCCATCTTCCTTGAATTCATGTGGTCTTTGGCATACTTGCATCTTTCATTAGTGAGTTTCATAGATCTGTTTTGTGAAATTTATATTGTGAAATATACATTTTGCCTTTCACTTATCCGTTGTAAAGCTAAGCAGACTTGTTCATTTCACTCCAGTCTGCTGACAAACCTTAGAGCAAGAAGATCACTCTTCCCATTCTGTATCTAACATACCAACTGAAGCCAAAATGAGAAGACTATGTAATGTCTCAGGGCAGATGTGCACCTTCCTTCATGTTCACATACATGCAAGACTTGCCTCTTGTGGAGGGACACACCATTACTTTTGTAATGGCTGCAGCTGAGCCAAACTGCTGCACTTGGTTAATGTCTCTTGAAGTTCAAGTTGAAAAAAGTAAAATAGCTTGTACTGAGCTGCAGTGCTAGAATTAGACGTAAGCTGAGATAGGGATGTCTGTCTACAGCCAGTTGTGTTTACTGTGTAGACATAGTGCACAGCAATATCAAACAGTAGCTTTTAATACATAAGTCTTAACTAACTTTTACTCGTGGTTTGCAATAAGAACGAGATAGTGGACAATCAGAAACCCTTTCCTTTGAAGGCCTTGGTATTTAAACACTGTGCTTCAACACTGAATGCAAGTTCTAATTTCCCTCCAGCTTGCAGTGTGCCAGGCTAAATTTTTTGGACAGTCATATTTTAACATTTTAATCAGTTTTTTGCTCCCACTAGGTGGCATACATTCTAAATGTAGATTTAGATGCACACCAGTATCCTTTGTGGGGAGAATAAGTCGTAAGCCTAAGAAATCATAGATTGTATTTTTTTTTTGGCCTGCCTTTTTCAAATTATTTATTTCTGTACTGTCTCTTTTAGTTAGGTAGGGAAGGTAGTTAGGTACAGAAGGACTGTTTTTCCATTAACATAAAAAGCCAGGCTTTTACACTATCAGTCAGCATAACTCGGAGGGTATGGACACCTTAAATTATTTTTAACAACTGAAGTTTTAGTCAAAATGGTTTCCTTCTTTTGATCTGAAAAATGATACATGCCCATTTGGGTAGGTTTTTGTCTGTTTTTTACTGTCCCAATTTTATGCTTTTTTTATTCAGAATCCCTCACAGTCCCCATTTGTTTCTGTTGTGGTATGCAGGTGTTAGAAGAAGGTTTGAATAATGTCTGTTATTTCAATCTTCTTGCTTAGGACAAGGTTCCTTAATAAACTGCAATGCTTGCTTGTCAATTAAGTTTATATTAGGTGAAGGAGTCAGTATAATAAACATAAACAGCACAGCGTACATTAGTTTTCAAAACATTTATTTTTCTCACTGTTTCTCTTCAATTACTTCGTGTATGTGTAATGTGCTTATCTCACTGCTAAATAGTATACTTTGCCACTTCACCTCTCTGCATTTGCAACACCTCGCAACTGTATTGTTTTAGTGAATGACAATTTCAAGCAGCTTTCTGCAATGTGTGTGAAGAGTATAAATGAAAAATGGGCTTTTTTTTCTCTGGGCACTGTGAAGTTTGCATTAGAGACGATTCCCCAAACACCATAATTCAGGCATAGTGTTTATAAGAAGGCAAAAGAGAAAAAGCACAGGTAACAGTGAGAGGGATGTAAAAACCTGATAGGGGTGCCACCGTAGAGCAGAAAGAAACTGCCTCCTTGGGGCAGAATTTTAGTGGTAAAGGAAATAGTTTGGATTGGTTCAGTAGATTGACAATAAATCTAAAAGTGCTGAATTGTATTTGTTTTAGGTATGGATCCTGGTCTTTCATGTCAGCATAAAGCAAGCACACCATTGTGGATGACTGGAGACTCATACCGATATAATACCAAGTAAGTGAAAGAAGAGCCACCTCTGCTGACAGTTTTCCAAACAGAATCCCTAACTGTGCAGGCACCTTTATGCTCTGTGTTGTTTAGGAGGGAGTAGGGATGCATCCATGTCAGGTGCAGAGAGGGCAGAAAGGGGAAATACCTGAGTGTACTGAAACATTGCTGATCTTAGTGGAAGTTGGAGTAATGTCAGTATTTGTAGTCTGATACAGCTCAGGTTTTAAATTGTTAACTGTTAATTTGGTCAAGTAATCCTTATGGACCTTCTCTCCTCTGTAGAGAATCTTAATGTGTTTTGCATTTTACTTTACTAATAGCTGGATTGCAAACATCTTGCAAGTGTGAGCCAATACCCCTGTGAATAACAGCATCAACTTCAATGAGAGTGCAAGGAGAAGTAATTGTCTATAAATTATAAGGAAAGACTCCCAGTCTACTTCTTTCACCTTTCTCCCCTCTCCAATTTAGGAGGAAATTGAAAAGAAACTTAGTTGGTAACCAAGTAGAAACTACCATACATGAATAACTGTAATTCAAACAGGATTTATAGCTTTCTCAGAGCATTACCATCAGCTTGACAGCTTGGAAACTTAAATTAAGATAAACATGCTGTCATTAGTGTCAATCATTATTAGGTGGAGGTTAAGGAATTAAAATTCCTTCTTCATTCTTCTGCAAAAAATTTTTTTACCAGTGTAAGGAATATTTTTATAGTGACTTTTTAGTGGATTCCTCGTGAGATGAAAGAAGTGTATGCTGGGAGAGCACAGAGCAAGTGGTCTTTGAAAATCTAGATACTTCAGGTCCGCATTGATAATTATTTGATACCACTTTTGTAAATCTTGGCTGTATGTTTACTCCTCTGCTTCTTTTTCCTCCTCCTTAATGGCTACTTTCTTTACTACATAAAATATTATAAGGGAAACTTTTGGTTCTTTTCTTGGAGTGTCCAGTAACTTACTCTGTTTTGACTTCTGCTGAAATTTGTAGGACAAACTTGCAGGGTGTTTTAAGCACACTGTTAGCAGAGAAGTTCTGTTTCCTCAGTTTGTTCTTTTGCTCAGTGATTTAACTTGGCTTCTCCCATGGCTTTCTCCTCCCAGTTCTTATCATGTGAGATACTACTTTGGTTGGATTTAGATGGAAAGTTAAAACACATAAAATTTGCTGTCATTCTTTCCTTCCACTATGAAGAGAGTCGCATGCAAATCCCTCAACTGGAGCTACTGCCTGCATTTGAGTTATGCTTATGAATTCCACAAAGAGGATATTGCATTACAATTTCAATTTCTAGTTTCCAAGTGAAGATGTTGATATTACCAGAGTTAGCTCAAAGCTATCAATCATTAGAAAGCTTATTGACTGTTCAAAATAGTTCTATCAATATCTCATTTGCTGTCTGATCTAATGCATAAGCTGTATAATGCTAATACAATGACTCCATCTTTCAAATGATAAGATAATTTCTTACATGCATTTGCAAAAGGACTACGTTTTTATGTTTGGCCCATTGAGTTGGATGTGTTTGTCCTACTTTGCTGCTAGGCAAAGAAGAATTGCTCTTACAACGTATGTTTCAAGTACATGTAATAAGAGTATTGAAATAAATACTTACTTTGAAATACTTCTCAAAGACAGGCTTTTAGAATGGCTTCATGTAGTCTGAGATAAATGGCAAGCATTGCCTTTATTGGACGGAGATTTAGCTGAATGATGTGTAATTAAAGGTAACCCAAGACAGTGGTGACAAAACCCAGCTCCAGATCCTGCTCTGCTTTTGTACCCTTCTTTGTATCTGTTGATTTGTCACAGTATAATGATGTACATGAACTGCAGCATGTATGCAGGCAGCTCTGTTCTTTCTGGAGCTCTGGGAAACTTTTGCAGTTGCTGAAGTCTAGACTGTGATGTGGGTATCAGGTCTGAGCAAATCCAAATGCTGCACAGTCCTCTGAAGAAGACCTTCCACCCTGGATATCCAGGGGCCCAGGACAGCGCATGTGTGCTGATTCTCTGGAGCAGATGAAGCAGAATACGGACAGAGATGTATTTCTGTTCTTTACAATTCAGTGGCCAGAACAGCTGACTTAATGTTTAGGGCCAGGAGGGGTTAATAATTTGCTGCTGGTATAGGCCAGCAGCTAATTACTTTCTGTCTCCAACAACAGGGAGGCAGGATGGAATTGCCCCTGTCTAATTTGCAGTCATTCTTATGGAATGCTCCAGTGCAGAAACATGCTGCTCCAGGCTGTGTCTTAGTGACATTGTCTAGCTCTCAGTAAAATATGCAAACACTAGTAATGTCTTAAGGGAATAAGATAGCTTGGCTTCTCTAGGAAGTGTATGGTAGCAACAAACTTTTCAATGCAGCCTGGCATCTGAAAAATCATGAGCAAGTTTCCATAGAATTGTATAAACATTCAATATAGTTTTCTAGATATACCAAACACAAGGGCTGTGTGCCTTTGCATAACATTGTAAACTAATTAACTCTTCCTAAGTGGAAGTATGAAGTTGAAACCAAAATATTTTTTAGAAGATTCTGGTATTTCAAGGTTTTGGTTGGGCTGGAAGAACAGGCTGACTAGCAGGAGCTGATGTGTAATCGTAGCTGAATCTGGGATAAGCCGTCATGCAATGAGATGGTTTCAAGATGACTCAATGATAGACACTTTAAAGATGGCCAACAGCAAGCATTCCAAAAAACCTACTTTTTCCCCTACCCCCAAAGTGTAGATCAGTGTATGTGATGGGAGATATTTTCTTCTGGAAAAAATGTAAGGTGCATATAATCTTATCTTCTGGATTTAGAATTAGAATTTCACAATTCTAAAACCCAAAAATTGTCATTCAGAAATGCCAGCTCAGTTTTATAATTTTTAAATGTTTTCATGATCTGTTTTTATTACTACTTCATATGTTTTCTCCTTTTAGAACTAAATGTGCAAAAACTTAGGATTTTAATTAGCTTTTAATAGGGAATGTTTAAAAAAGTTTAAAAATACTGACACATTTCTGCAATTGCCAAACATTTTTAAGAAAAACCAAATTCAGACCCATTTGGTTTTGAATCAGAACCAGCCTTTTTTGGGGGTAAAAGGGAAGAAAGCCAGACCATTCCACTACTAGTGATTCAGTCTCTCAAATTAATAAACTTTTGCTGCTACAGTATTGGAGGGGAGGGGGGAATTAAAAAATCAAATTTGAACCAGAATGTCAGGTTTAGTTTTGTTTAGTTTTCTTTGCCTGTTTGTTTGTTTGGGTTTTTTGTGTCTGTTTTGCTATTTTTTTTCTTCTTGGGGTGTGTGTGTCACTTTCCCTCCCCCTTGTTAACCTTACTTGCAACTTGGTGTATTGTCGCTTTCTGCTGCCACTGAGTCTTGGGAATGCTAAAACTTAGTTCAGATCTAGAATATGCTGTTCTTCAAGTATTAATAAAATTGAGATTGTGGATCTGAAGATTAAATCACCGAAGTGGGTGCAAAACAACCCATATGCAGTCATGGGGTGGAAATCTGTGCTTTTGATCAGAAGCATACAAGAATGTTGACCAGCAAATGAATAATGTTAGGAACCACAGAAAACTAAGTGCAGAATCTCCTCAGGAGAACAAAATACACAGAACTGAAAAGCTAACAAGTATCTCTGATGTTGCTTCATAAAGAGAATATGTAGGACTAACTCTTGAGAATTATTATAATAACAACTGCATTAGAGATGTAGGAGAATTTAGAAGTAGTTATGGTAAATGTGACTAAATAGAAGTGAGTGATGTGGTAAAAAGGTGAATATTATCATTTATACAAACTAATGAGTATGTAATGTTTTTCTCAGTTTCCTCAGGCTGATAACACAGAATAAAACTGGCTTGGTTAAGCTGCTGTTTATTGTAGATAACAAAGAGTAAAATATGAGATTTTTGCTTATGTATGTGTTTGTATAAGTTTTGCTAAGCAAGTGTACACCTGAGAGCTGCCATGATTAGGTTATTTCCTAGAATTCACAAGCAAACTTGGTCTGCATTAGGTGCTGTGTACTGAGCATCATGAGACTGCTTTTACCATAAGTCTTAGTCTTGCAGAGCAGAGGAATTACTGATGTAAAAACTGAATTAATATGACTTTTCTAGCACAATTTGAGATCAGGATTATACTACTTTTGTTTCTTGACTGCTTAATGGTAGTAAGCACATCAATGTGACACTGTACGTATGCATCACTGCACACTTTATTGTGGCTATTTTATTCAGGAAAAATACAGAGCTGATCTTAGTTCTTGGAGCCTTTCAGTGTATCATTGTAAAATTTTTTAGCTGCTGCATTGTAGTGTGTCAGAAAACACAATACCATTATTAAGAGTGCGAATTTCAGTACTGAGAATGTAGAAAATGCCACACTTTGGACTTCTGGTATGTAAATAATAGAGAATAAGGACATATTTTACAGAAATACCTGCAATTTCAAACAATAAAATTCATTTATTTATGGGCATACATGTTTGTTTCTGTTCAGAAGTATAGCTTGCTTCTGTGAATGAATTACTGGACAAAGCATGATAAAGCTAGTCTAAAGTCTGTGGTACATCAGCTATGCAGAGTCTGCAACTTATTAGAAATGGCCATGTAGTTGTGTTAAGATATTTGGATTGTGAAGTATTACAAAGAGTTATGTCTCTCATAAGCTGAGGCAGGTTGCTGTGGGAAATGTTAGGGTGCAACATTATACTTTACATGCTGCATGTTTTCTGTATATTCTTTTTCCATCCTTGTATCTATAAACATTATTGATGACAACGTGAATGTTCTTTCAAAAAACACCCTATAACTTCTATATTGGATAGAGTAGAGCATTATTGATTTGAGTGGGGAATAAGTATCAGGCCCTCCTAAAAGAAAAGATCTTTTGTCTTCATGCACATGTAGTCACTTACAAAACTGTGGAAGATATTACGGAAGTGTTATTACTCTAGCGCTTTTATGGATGAGCAGGTGTTTTTTCTAAAACTGTGGTGGTGATGTATAGGAGAGATCACTCTGTACTTGTTTATTGCATGGGGGCTGAGAGGTAATATGTGTCATTTTCCTTTTCCTCCTGCATGGAAAAATCAGATATAGTCCTAAGCACGTCCTGGGCCATGTGAGTAGATGCTATTTTGAATGTAGGTCAGAAGAGACAAGAAAAGCTGGGCTGCTAAGTCTAAAGAAGCCAGTAGTCAGTTCAGGACTGGATGATGTCTTGTTAAGGTAGACAAAGCAAGCACACTGTAGGTGCTGACCAGCTCTACTTCACTTTAGTGCATCTGATATAAACTACTGTTGCCTTTGAGCTGAGGAATGCACAGTGCTCATTTTCATAGCATTGTACAGGAAACTCTGGAAAGACTCATAACTGTACTCCTCTTTTGATGAACCGATGGCAGTGTCGGTGAGCTGTTGGTGCCCTCTATACAGAAACATGTCAAAAGAAACACAATACCCGTCTTTGCGAAGAAAGACAGGATACAAGAGCCAAAGCTGCTTTTACAGAATGTACTGACTCTTCAAGGTTTTGCCTTGTAAAGTTAGCTTCTCTAAGCCCTGTTAATGTGCCATGCCTACTGAAGCCAAGAGATGTTGAAAGAATGTAGAAGTGTTACTGATCAATGTAGAAGCATTGCTAAATCACTAGGTAGTCTGTGTGGTTGAACTGAGTAGCTACTGGAGATGTGACAGAGTTGTGGACAGAGGTATGTCCTGCAAACATATCTTCTGTTAAATGCAGCAAGAGCCTTCAGTGGCAATAAAATATAACTACCAAAATGTAATGTCAGGTCTAGTGGGAGATTTGTCATTGCTATGTAGAGCAGTAAGCCCCCAGAACCCATTGTTCTTTTGTGTGTGTGTCCCCCGACTTTTGTGTTATTTTTCTTTTAACCATACACATAAATATAGATATTTTTAATCTAATTTTCTTCAGGATTTTCGTGTAAAGAACTTAGTGGTTTTATAGAGGTTTGATTCTGCCATAAAGGAGGAAGAACATTTTCAAAAGATTTGGTGTAATTCTGTGCTGTGGAGTTGCAGCTTTGGAAATAACCTGGCCAGCTTTCCTGAATTATCAGTGAGTTAATGGAAGGAGGAGGAGGCTGGGAGTAGTGTCCTTTGCAGTCCTGCAGCATTTTGGAAAGGTTTAACCCTAACAGATGAAGTGAAGATGATAAATCGCACTGTCAGTTTTGACCAATCAAGCAATGAAATGGCAATAAGAGGATACTGCACTTTTGATTTTTTTTTTTTCCTAAGTTCTTTGTGGCAAAATTTTGCCAGTTGCTGTTATTTTCATTGAGAGACTCAGAGACCCTTCCAGTTATCTTGTTTTCTACAGGATGCGTTCCATCCTATAGAAAAATGTTTATTTGGAAGGCATATGAAGTATACATTCTCTGAAGTAACAATTGCTGTGTGAAAGGACTATAGGTTTAGCAGTGAATAAGAACTGAAGCAGGTGCTTTGTCTTAACTACACCTTTGTTTATTTTGAACTTTGTATCCTTATGTGGGTTTGCTCTGGGAAATCAATTACTGAAGCATGCCTTGGGATTTTATTTATTGCTAAATCGCAACAACCATCAGTTTAAGAAGGCAGTTTTCTGTGTGTGTGTTTGTTTGTTTGTTTTAATTAAAAAAAAAAGACCACGTACCATCTCTTATTTAGGAGTGGAAGCTGGAATGATCACCTTTCATAAAAGTAAGCATCAGACAATAATGATTAACATGGAAGCCCTTTGTGAGTCTTACTATAAATGGCCAAATCTGTGAGGGTTTCCCATCCTCCTCCTTTTCTTTGATATTTGGGGTATCTTCAGGAGTGAAGCTTGTAAGCCTGTTTGGCATAACCCTGTTTCCTTGGAGTCCTTGGAAATGCTTTGTCTCTTCAGGAGAAAGGCATAAGCCACTAATCAAGGTCTTATCCTGCCATATCCAGTATAATGAAAGGTGTTTTCTGAGACTCAGAAAGATTGGTCTCTGAGTGGAAGCAGTTTTGTATGGAGCTGTAAGCCATTTATGGGTGACATCTGGAAAGGATTGTTTCCTAAGAAAAAAATTGCAGTTTTTCCAGTTTCTCTGTTGTGAATCCTAAAGTAAACTATATTTGCTCATCCGTGTTCTCTTGCATGGAGAGGCAATGGCATGGTAGCTGTGTGTAGTCAGAAAGTATTGACACATTCAGGCTCTTGCATATCATGAAGCAGAGCTCCAGCAGCATTTCTTGAGCCCCAACATGGTGGCAGTTTTGAGAGGACATGACATGGCTGGAATTATTGGATCCATAAACTGTGGTGGGGTTTTATTACCTTTGTGGTAAGTCAAGCCATTGCTGGCTGTTTTCTTATAACTAGAGATTAGTGGGAAGGCTGTATCCTTGGGAGAGCTTGCAAGTACACACATGGCTTCTAGGATTGCAGGAGCCTTTGTTTAGCTCTAAATGGCTTATTCATAGAGGTGTTAATTTGAGAGATGAGAAAGAGAAAGGAAAAAAAAAGAGAAGAAAAAAAAATACTCCAGGATTCTAACAATGCATAAACAGAATATTTTACAGTATTTCTAGTTAATATCTAATGAGACAACACATCCTTCCTGGAATTCCTGCTTCTAACTCCAATTATTGTTAATGAGAATTTTATACCCTCTGCATTAGAAATAATATGTTAAAGATACATTCATGGAACAACTTGTGGCTATATATTTGTATTTAACACCTCAAAGGGAAATGAAGACAGTGTATGTGCCTGTATGTCTGTAATTAGTGTTGTCATCAATTATAAATATAGCAGCTTGCTGTAAACTTTGAATCTGGATTCAGCTAGAGACTTAGGGCATCCAGCATCCCAGGCTGTTTGGACTGCAGTGGCTGGTAGAGAAGATCTCTGAGAGATGTGCTATATTTTTATTACAAATTTTAGCTATAACAGCAGCTATGTTATTTCAGAGAAATGAAAAAAAACATCTGCTACAGAAGCCCATCAGTGTAGCCCATCTGACTGTATACTGTACCTATATATGTTATGTATATTTTACAGCCTTGGGTTAATGGAACCTCCTGACTGCTGATATAGGAAAATGTCTTTTATGCTTGCAGTGAAATATAGACAAATCCATAGCCCGTTACTGAAAGTCACGTGTGGTTGTCCAAGTCTGACCAAATAGGAAAATAATTCTTGCCTGGTCAGCTGTTAATGGGAAGGAACTGGGATTTTTTTGGTTTGCATTTGAATTTTTGAAGTACGTGATAGTGTGAGATAAAGGGGGATACAAGAAATCTTAAATTCTTTAAGACAGAAGTAAAATGAGGGTTTATTTTGGACTTTAAACACTTTGGCATCCTTTGAGCTGGTAGTCTGTAGCAGTGCCATCCAGCTGGCACCTCTAATTACCATATTTCCCCCTAACTATGTCCACAGACCTATTTAACAAGAGCAGTCTCTAGGGATGACCTTGAGCTGTCAGTGAAGATGTTTTCCTTTGGTCTTATATTGTTAACTTCCTACAGGGAGGGGAAAAAACCCTCTTGTGCCTGATGGTGTAATAGCTTGAGCCAAGTGCAAATGAAATCCAGGCAATATGGTCATACACACATTCAATCACTTAAGTTTTTAAAGAATTAAAGCAATCTTTTATTTTTTTTACGTGCAAACAACAGATCTTCAAAATATGTGCTGTACACTGTGTGTTAACCTCTGACATACTGTACAATTTCAAATGTGGAACAATCTGTATAGTCTGAAGTAGTTTACTGGAAGATGCAATGTCTCTCTTCCTTTTATATCATTTGCTGGTATCCTTAGTCAAGCAGTTCTCTTTATACTCTTGAAAAATGCCAGTCATTTTCAGCACAGTGAATAATCTTCATGTTGAATTATTTACATTAATTTACAATGTGATCTATAAAAATAAAACATTTTAAATTTTGTATGCATGCCAGATTCTTATAAAATAAATAAATGTTGTTGTTGGATTTTTTTTTTCTCTCCTCCTTCAAATTAGATGTCTTTGGCATATGGTGAAAATTTAAATACATGTGTTCAGACAGAAGCTAAGTTGATATTATGTATGTTTATATCAGTATTCAAATTCAGTAACATTTAATCGTTGACTCTTCTGCAAAGGTAGCAGACAAAAGGATAGCTTATTTTTGCTTGGGGCCTGGCATGACCTCTGGAAGTGCAATTCTGACTCTGTTGTTGATAGCTAAGTGTCAGTATATTTCTATCTGGAAAATATAATTGGGAGCTAGTCATGTAAGTCAGAAAATATGTGTACCAGGCCTTCATCTAGCCCATGAGGTACATTAGTTTTTTCAAAGCTCTCTGGGTGTCCAGAAGGTGTCTCTGTGATAGTCTTAGACCTGCTTGATCTCTTCAGCACTGAGCACCTCAGTGCCATCCCATCTTGTGGTGAAGGAGCTCATGTTTGCAGTCAAATCTTGCTATGGTCTGTATCCCTGAGAAGCCTGGTTTCATGGGATGCTGTGAGCAAGATGGACTGGTGGTCTGCACTATACAAAACACAGTGGCAATGGCTGTTGGAAGAAACAGCCAGAGAGGGATGTGTGCTTTTATGGAAGGTAGCCAACCTTAAAACCTTTTGCCTTGAATGTGGGGAAACCCAGTTCATGTTGCTGTAGGTTTTTGAACTTGCTTTTTCTCATGTAAGGGGGCCAGTCATTGGACCTGTGGGTTGGAGTAAGGAGGGAGGGTTGAGTTTAGGAGACAGTCTTCTGTCTTTCTATGAAGCCTTTTTCTGAACAATAGAGTGGCTGTAACAGCGCATTAGTTCACACTGAGGGGAGAGTATGTTTTGTTAGCCTAATATTTGGGATAGTCATCTGTGGGGAATTCAGTCCTTGCTCTTGAGAACTATGCCTGTGTCTTACATGAAATGGTCATAGGACAGAATTCAGAAATCATCCTTCAAATGGGGACTGCAACCCATCTTCATCTTACAACCCTTTCTTATCATGTGGTGTTTTTGAGTGGTGCTACCAAGAGTCTGTCCCCTTACACATCATGAGGAGTGGTGTCGCATTTTAGTGAGTGGTGTGCTGCAGGAAAGTGGAATTTAAGTGCATACTCTTACTTGCTTGACAGGAACGCCTACAGCACGTGATGAGATTGTCTATTTGTTTTACAGTGGGGTGGCTGTTGTCAGAGAGTTTGGCCCAGAGACAGAGAGGTAGTATGAAATGCCAAATATTGTTTCAAAGAAAGATGTACACAAACATAATTTTCTGTAAAAGCCAATGCTATCATCTTACAGTGCATTAAACCTTAAGCTAATGACAGTTAAAGGAAATTATAAGAAGCTCTCTTCTCCTTTTCAAATTCTGTGAGCTCACTATCACACATACTTAATTGGATTGCATAACAATACTTTTTTTTTAAAATTTGAAATGTAGAAATCACCAAAGAAAGTGTGTATGTTCTGACATTCTGACTCTGAGTGCTCAGCACCAGCTGCTTCAAGTGTAAGTGAAGAAAGCACCATACTGAGTAATTCCGGAGCAGTTTGCCCATTGGGAAAGATTCTTCCTAATGCCCACCAGCAAGAAGTTGACTTATTCACTGAAACATCAAGGTTTATATCTCACGTGTTTTTTTTAATCTCATCTAATGTAGCTGTGGATGTTCTCATTATGCATATAAAAGTCTAAATCCTTTTTGAATCTTGCTAAGCTCTTGGTCTTAATAGTACCTTCAGGAAAACCACCACTGGTTACTTATTTGTAAAAAATATTTCCCCCTCTGCTTTTCAAATTGTTTTATTTCAACATCACTGTCTATCCACTTGGTTTTTCAGTATAAGTTGTAGTAAATAGTGCTATCCAATTTGTTTTCTTTTTATTATTTTGTATATCTCCATGGGTTCTGCTTATACTCCTCTCATTTCTCAATCACATGGTCCAAAACTTCAAACTCTTCTTCCAAATTCTAAGTTTTTCCTTTCTGAATACAAATATCTTCCTTTAACATACCTTAGTCCTGAACTGGACTGAGCATAAGCTGCAACTCATTGATCACTCTGTTTTGTTCCAATAGTGAAGTTCAGTAGAAGTCAATTGTGTGCTTGGCATTCAAAATAGAGCAAGATTTCCAGTTCTGATTCAAACACCTTCCGTTACAGGTGTCTGATCTNTTAAATTCTGTGTGTTACCATTCTGGACCTGTCTCATTTGAATCTGCTGCAAAAGCGTTTTCATGTGGTTGACTTACAGTAGTTGTCTGCTCCTACCGGTTGTCTTCTTTCCTTCTGGCTAGTATTATTGTTAAATCCTGTTATGCCTGCTTCAGCATTGTGTCTTTTCCCTTCAATACAGAGGGGAAGGAATGTTTTTATAGGTGCAAGTTTCGTTACCTTTTCATGGGTATTAGTACCACTTGCTATCACAGAGTGCTCTGAGGGCTCTGTAATTGTTATAGAGTCCCAACAGCAGGTAACATTTTGCTGAAGATTGGTAAAATGTGTTCACTAGAAAACTGAAAAAAAAGGCTGGAGAGAACCTTACAACCACAGGATAACAAATGTAGTTGAATTTTGGGATTAAATTCAAGAGGTCACTTAATTTGCTTCTTGTTTCTTTAGAAGACTGACTCCCTGAACCATGGTGAACATTTGGAGACCTCACGTAATTACCTCTGATATTTCTGAGGAGTAGAGATGAAGCATTTCCCAGAAGAGCCAGACCAATGGTTACACTGACCTGCTGTGAATATGCTGTGCAGTCCCATAGTTCTTTGAGTATCTCAGAGCAGAACCGGTACTTTTATTTGTCTCTTCCTTTTCGGCAGTCCTCCTTTCCTATCAGTTATGCCTTTTAAATGATTTGGGCTGCTGTTGGCTACTGCTGAGGGCGTAAGAAAGTATGGAGGTGATGCTGATCACTTGAATGTCACTCGAGAAATGGCCAGCTCCTGCCGTGTATGCAGTGGGAGAGGTTGTTGCTGTTCCCAGAGGTGGAAGCTCATTCTGCAAAGTCAGCAATCTTTTATTCTGGTGCATGTGTGTTCACTTTAGCTTGTAGCTGGCTGAATTGAATGTGAGACTTTGAGGATTGTCTTATAGAATTTTTGTAATTAATTGTTTGAAATATAGATAGAACTTTA
The DNA here is from genome assembly GCA_013399365.1 of Pampusana beccarii. Lineage (NCBI taxonomy): Eukaryota > Metazoa > Chordata > Aves > Columbiformes > Columbidae > Pampusana > Pampusana beccarii. The sequence goes on along the minus strand of VWYH01008560.1, from coordinate 808,648 downwards.
TGTAGATGAGAAGATATAAGTGGCAATTAGCAGGTTTAGTCATCATAGTTGATTGAGACCCAAATAACCATGGTGGTTGGAAAATGTTCCCCACTTCTAAGCTTATCCCCTCTCTGTAGAGTTTGCCATTCATTTAGTCCGCCTGTGAAGGTTTCATAGTTTTTCTTAACCTGCTTCAGGCTGGACCAGCTGGGTTTGTTTATATGGCCTGAAACAGATAATGAGCTATCACTTGAGCGTTTTTGCCAATAGGGACAAAACTCTCCAGCTGGTGAATGGAGAAGTTAAGGATACCCCATGTCTGTCCAAGCCCTCGTTGTCTGAGCCAGCAAAGCTGTTGTGCAGCTTCACCTTCAGTTGTTTCAGAGAGGCTACTGGAGCTGGAAGTTGTCTTTGCCTTAGTACTTAGCTTGATTGGCTAATAAAAGAGAGAACTCATAGTGGACTCTTCTCACTTGTTTTTCTAAACGCACATTTGAAATGATGCCTGCACACTTTGGGTGAAAGCATGAGTTTCTTCACACTGTGGCCTGAAAACAGGTTGGTATTTTTACCAGTGTACTTGTGTGTGCCCTTACATACTCTGTCCTTGCACACATACACTGCACTTAATAATCACTGTAAAACAGATGATTTGTATGTTACTGTGCCGAACAGGAAGCTGTGCAGTGGTGTTGAGTAGTACTTGAGAAACCCTGGGAAGGTTTCCTCTCTGGAAAATTCTTGCTTGTTTGTTTGACCTGAGGTTATTAAGTTTCTTGAGCAAAAAGTTAAGTATCATACCTATATACTCCATTAAGCATACTGTGTTCTTCTACTTCCTTCATGATGTCACAGATTATTCCAAGAATTACTTTCTGTGAAAGATTTGCTTGTTTTTTGATGTGGAATCTACTGGAAAAATTCAGGCTGAAAATTCTGTATTACCGTAAGATTTGTTGTTGTTGTTTGTGTGTGCCTGTTTTCTCCTAGAATAGTCCATGAACGAGCTTATGTCCTAGATTTGAAGATCAATGAGTAAATAACACATTACCCTGTTGGGTCAGCAAGTCTCTTCAGTTTGTGAAATACTAAAATTTTGCTCTAAGCTATTCCTGAATTCTCAGTAAAAACTGGGCAAGTCCAAGCTGAAAGGATCCTATATCATTTGGAAAATCAGGTTATTTTAATGAAAGAAGTCCTTTTGCTGAGTAAGCGTTAGAATTGCAGATGACTTTATGCAAAACAAAGACTGCCTGTGGTTTGGTAATTGTCTCTTTTAACAACAGTGTATGCCTTGGCCCTTTTTCCTCGTTTTACGGCCATTCACTTTCTTTGTGCAAGCTTTCTGTTTATCCAATAGTCCAGCTCATTGCTGCATCCATTTACTTTTTTTTTTCCCACCTGCACTGCAATTTAATTAGGAATAACTCTGCATTAACTGCTTATAGAAAAAAAAAAAAGCACAAGGGGGAAGGTTTGTAGGATGTTGTAGGATGTTGGCTGTGTTGTTTATGGAATTTTTCAAGATTTCTAAGTAATTGATGATACATCAGCCATCAATCCAAATCCATGTCCAAAGAGACACTTTAAAACTTTAGTGCTTAACAGAGCTCGAAATACCCACCTGTCCTCCATTCTAATCTGCAATTACAGATTGAGGGAAAGATAGACTGTTATAATTATTTGCATTTCAAAACACTGCCAATAACTATCTCATTGTTGATGTTCAGTGCTTTGTGCTAGGTACTTTCATCAATTTGATAGTGCAAAGTTCAGCATGGACAGAAAAATGTAAGAACCAAAATCTGTCATCTGTGGAGGAGCAAACAGCGTGATTTAAGAAAAAAAAATATAAAAAATTAGCTTTCTCTAGACCCAAAGGAAATAGATTACACATGTGTTCCTTAAAGGGGCATGATATTTTTGTTGTTGCAGAACTCTTGCATTAACACTTGCTTTTTGCAGACATGTGGATATTTTTTTAATTATTTTTGTTGAAAGTCTGATTATACCATCAGTGGTGTTATGGATAAAGAAGCAACACTTTTTTAATTTATTGCTGTTCAGTACTACAGTGATGAAGATATAAGACCTGGACAAAAGAGAAGGTTAAATAATAGCCTAGACCAAGTCATGGCTAACTATAATTTAGTTTGTAAATTGAGAATATTAAGCTTTCTAGCTCAGGCATAACAATTAAATTTGATTTACTTTACATCAAATTTTATTACATGTATGTTTCTTTCATCTTCAAAGCATGTAAACTGTGTCAGGTAATACACTTCTGGTGATGCAGCCAAAGAATTTTTCCTTATCATAAATGGAAATGAAGGTGTCTGTACAAATGAGTAGACCCAAGCCACAAAGGGAGGAAAGTTCAGATCTAGGCTAGGAACATCAAAAGGCCGACTTCATATACTTGTACTTAATGTGCTAGTTCAAGAGCCAAATTAATAAAGGCATTGAAAGGCATTCATGAAGGCAGTCTTTTTGACTTTGGCGCTATTCATGGTGTTGTGTTTAAAATGGTACTTGTGTTCAAGTGCTTTCCTAGATTAAAATTAGAAGGACATCATGCATTGCACTTCGTATTTCAGCATGGACTGAAAGTCTTTCTTAATAGACTAGCATTTTAGTTAGCAGCTCAGCTTTTCACCATGTGAAAATACAGGAAACAGAAATGGTATTTTTGGAGCGATACATTTATACTTCTTGTTTTTTTCAAGGGAATACTCAGGGGCAAAAACTATGTGTACTCTGTAAGTGAATCTGAGAGAGAACATTGCTTTGATTTCCAGAAAATCACCAATGCTGAGTTTCTAGTTGTAGCATTTTTCTACATCTGCCGCTCTTCCCGGAGATGTTTCCCAGCCGAACCTCTCTGCATACTGTAGCAGAGCCCTCTCCTGCCTAATATGCCATAGGTCACACATGAATTTTCTCATCTCTGTTCATCCCTTCCCCCATGCTCACAGCAGGGTCTCTGTTTAAGTAAGAAAATACTGTTGTCTGCAATTGTTTGTGAGTGAAAAATTCCCTTGATTCTTTTTGTGCGTGTGTGATTTCAGTTTTGCTAATGTGGATGTGGCCGCTAAAGATGTGTGCTAAGGCCTAATGTGGACAAAAGGGTACCCTTATTGGTTGGGTATTTTTAAAAAAGCTATTGGAAGGCAAGCTATTAAATTCCCCTGGGAATAAATTAAAGATGTTTCCTCAAAATTCTGGCCTTGATTATCAATGTTCTGAGAAATTGTCTTTTCCATAATTTTTACAGGTTTGAGAATAGCCAATATCTTACTCATCATACTGACCCAGCAGACAGCTGTCAATCAAACACTCACATAAGCATAGATCACTCAAGGTTGCGTGGTGTTTTAAAGGGCAGCTGTTTTTAGCTTTTGCCTTTGTAAGAGCAGGTCAAGCACTCTATCCCACATTAATGATTTTTCTCAATTTGTCACTGGATTGACTCAGTAACTTGCCTATTATTAACCCAGACCGTTAAATGCTTTTAACCCTTTTCCATGGAATGAAGGAATTTCTCAAGTATGAACAACTTCAATGAATGTATTAATTTCATTCAGGTGCCATTTACCCTATAACATTGGCTTGCTTTAGTGATACATTTTATAAAGACAATTAAAAAGCAAAAGAAGCTTTTTTTAAAAAATTGTTTTGCTACACTGAAGATTTTTGTTAAGACGTGAAGCATGTGTTAGAGGTGTCAGTAGAAACTGTAATAGCAGAAACTGGTATGTTCCATGGAGGTGCTAAAGGTGCATGCAATTAAGGCAGATTGTAAAGCATCAAGGAGAGGAAAACTAATATAATGCAGAAAAAAACAAATAGCAATGAAGTAAACTTATGTTCTGCTGAGTGATTACAGGAACACAACAAAACCTGTATACAGATAGTGTTTGTCTTAGTACACAGCACTGATATTTATCAATACATTCTTGCTGTGACCAGAAGCGAGGGCTGTTTTGGAAGTTAGTACAAACAACAATTTAACCCCTGCTCCTCCAGCCATGTTTAAATTAAGTGTACGGGGTAAAGCACTAGTGTAATAAGGACTGTGAGGTGATCAAGTACCAACAAATAGGATTAACCTGGTGGGCAGCTTCTTGTCCTCTTGGGCATGGCCACTGTTGTAGAAAAGACACTGAGTTCTCTGAACTTGAAGACTATGAGATAATAGTTCTGTTCGGTTAGGGTTTTGTTACTGCTATGGAATGCTTTTGGAGAAAGTTTTTTGCAAGGCAGGACAAGTTTTTTTACTGCTCTTTGATAACAACGGATGACAAGAGAGCAGAATTCAACACAAACTTTCTGTGCTGTTTTTTTTTGCAAATCAGCAAGACCTGCATCTGATGTGAAATGGGTCATACTACATTCAGGTCAGTGAGTGCTTGCTAGATGATACCCAAACAGTTTCTATTCTAAAATAATACTGCTTATCACTAGCCATTTGATTGTATTTCTTTTTGCCACCCCACCCATTACTCTCCCATGCCATTCACTGTTTAATAGTATCTCAGAATTTGGATGTCCTTGACCAGAATTTTAGCTGGTAGTAACCTGCTTTTAGGGAGAGAACAGGACAGGGATGTTTCTCTTCATTCGTAGTAATTGTACTCTTCATGATCATCTGACTACAGATCTTGATTAAATTCTTTGTGGTAGCAACAATATGATTATAACTAACTGCTTCCAGCCAAAAAATGAATGAAAAACCATATTATGGATAATCTGTTTCTTTATAAAAACTTAATAATGGCCTAAAAAAAATATCAGATAGTGACACAGAGGGTTTTATTATGCAAAATTAAATCGGTGTTCTCAGGAACCTAGATGCTTAATAACAGCAGAAGAATCGCTGTTAAAGGCGATGACTTGAATGGGGTACTGTCTTTCCAGCTTTCCCTGTATTTTGCACTATTGATGTAATGGAGCTCGATGCTTTTAATAGTTTTAATATAGCTGGCAAAATGGATTTTTTTGGGAATGTCTTTTGCTCATGTTTTTAATGATTTTGCTAGCCTATGGCAAACTAATTTGTAGGTTTGACACCTTATTATATGAAGACAGTCTGATTCATGACTAAAATGGTAATTTTTACTTTGCTAGAGAAAATTTTACACCCTATGTAAGGTCAGTTGGTGCCATATAGGCATATTTGAAAGACATCTTTTTGGACATATTCAAAATCAGAGCCCTGGTTCCATCAACGTGTAAATGTGTGTGTGTGTGTGTGTGTGTGTGTGTGTGTTCTGTATAAACAAGGTGCAGAGAAAAGCCCCGCAAGTGCGAGCTGACTGAGGAATGTTGCAGTGGTTTTAAAGCATGGCCTTACTTCAGTATGATTGGAGAGAAGTATCGGCAGATCTGCTAAAACACAACCCTTACCACGCTTTCACACCATTCATCAGATACTCCTTTCTGTGCTTGACTACTTTTGGCTAACGTCTTCCCATTTTGCTTGCTTATGGTAGAATATGCAAGATAACTTGTATGCTTGAGCAACAGGCACTTAAATAAGACTGCCAGACCCATATATTACTGAAATGGAGTTAAAGTTATTTGTCACTCACAGGTAAAAGGAAAGCAAATGCAGTGAAAAAAAAATATTGTCAACAGTTGTGGGTTTGTTTTTTGTGTTTGTTAGTGTGTTTGTATTTAAGTGCAGTGCTTCCAAAGTTGCTTTCAGAATGCTGGTGTAACAAGGCAGTCTTTTCATATTAACAGCTTCTGTGACAGGAGAACTCATCATTACAGAGGACCATGGATACTTAGTTTGAATTCAGAGGTCCTGTTGAAAAATTGTGGAAATAAGAGCTAACAAATTTGATTAGAGACCCCTTATTCCTGGCCGACAGAATCCTGAATCCTAAGCATTCAGAGCACCCCAATAACTCTTTTTATCTGAATGTAAGATGTGTTCATTTTTTTCCACCTAATCTGATGATAGATACCTACCAGTTTGGTAGAAAATCATACACAGCTTTGGATCTCAGGATTTCAGCTTTACTCTCTTATATTACAGTTTTACTAGAATGCATCCTGTGGCCCCAACAAGATACCTCTTTCCCGGTCCTTAACAAGAAATGTAGGAGACAATTGTCTTTTGTTGCACACAGAATCTCAAGTCCATATGAACTGGATGCAAAAGAATCACTGTATCAAAAACTGGTATCTGCTTTTAAGATAACGGAGTCAGAGATGACATAAGTGGTCCATCATATTTTGTAGATAATAGATAAGCAGTGGTAAGGAACCAATAAGATTTATTGAGAACTATGAGAGAGAATGAAATTCTGTTCTTGCAATGCAGAACTATAGGGAGCAGAGTTTGGCTTTTTCTCTGCAGGGGACTGCATTCTTCTACCATTGATGTTTCAGATTCTCCACAAGGTCAATATTTCCTTTTCAATCCATTTCCCATGTCTCTCTCTCTCTTTTTTTTTTTTTTTTTTTTAAATTTCCTTCCTGATTCCTGGCTTTTCATTCCAGTTAATTTCTTGCTCATCCATCCCCATTTTTATCCCCAAGGTTCTTATACAGCTTGCACAATTTCCACTTATTTCCTTAATCATTCTTGTTCATTCCTGGGTTTTGAGCTTCTTTGTTTCTCTTTCTGGCTCTAGTTTGTGTCACTGTGCTCTGTCCTTCCAGGTCCCATGTGTGGCATCCTTGCTCAACACCTCTCTTCACATTCAAATGCTGGTCTCATTCTTCCCTTGACTTTGATTTCTCTCCAGTAGTTTTCACTTTTGTGCTACCTGAATTCAGCCAACTGGGCATTCAAAACAGAAGAGAGAATAATTATTCATTGCTTCCTACATCGCACTTGTAAGGAAAGTCTTGCTCAGTCTGGACTCTTCAGAGACTTCTGCAGTGAAGATCCACCAAATGTATGCTAAGCATGTGCAAACTGTTTTTTTTTTCCAAAGTTTTACCACTTGGTGTAATTTAGCAGAATTTCTCAGGGATGTATGGAAGTGCATCCCTGAGAGAATTCATTCCACTGTCAGTTTTCCAATTCTTGCTTTAAAATGTCAAAAGTATTCAAATTTCTTTAATAAAAGATCAATAAAATATTGAAGGGGGAGAGGAAACAGTTTTTTTCTGTAACATTTTTGAAAATGCTTGAGCTGTTCTGGCTGAAATTTTTAAAAATAAATGAAACAAAAATTCACTTAAAAAGAGATTACTGTATGTAAAATTGTAACTTGCACAATTTGCTAAAGCTATGAGCAACTGAAAATGAGAAAGGAGAAGAGCTTTTAGTAATAGGGAAATCTGTCAGTTTGCTTATAATATATACATTTGAAGATTATAAAATAAGTGTCCAAGTCTTTAGAGTTACTGCCTTAACTCTGTGTCCTTTACAGCAAAAAATGATTGTGTGGCTCTCTGAATTGCTTAGCAACTGAGATCTGTATTAATTTCAGCATATCTACATGTTTTTATTAGGGAAAGTTTTTTTTTTGTTTGTTTTGTAGAAGACATGTTTAGATTAGTATAATTAAAGAAAACCATCAAGCTCTAGGTTACTTTTTAAAAAATAATACAATATGAAGTCTTCTATAATTAGAGATAGTAATGTTTTGCCCTTGTATGCTCCTTTCACCTAAGGATCCAAAAGTCTTTCACAAACATTAAATAAGCTTCACAAGTTACCAATGTATAGAAAGACTCATACATTGACTCCTATTACTTGGTTTGCAGGAACTACGAATGAACTAGTTCCCTTGAGGTTCATCTAGAGATATGAATTCATTTTGTATTGAGCTGTAAGAGAAAATCTTTCAAGAGAGTCCATCTCTGCTCATTAACTTCCCACTTCTTTCTCCATTTTCAAAAGTTCTATGCCCTGGTTGTGCAGACAAGGTGTGAGAGAAGACGTGTTTTGATGGGTGATTGCTCTCAGGCTGTGAAAATGAAGAAGGCATGTGAATTCAGCAGCTTTTCAGCTATTCAGAGACTCCTAGGATGTTTTTATTAATGGACAAAGGTTTATGATTATGTTTGACTGTGACCCCAGCTATAGATAGGACCCAGTTATTTTTCTGTGGATCCAACTCTGTGTAGTCTTAAGGAAATTATTACACTGTGATTTCTGAAAGGCTTTGGATCTGCTAATGAGAAGTCAGATAAAGACTTGGTGTTACTGTAATAACATGCAAGGTCTGATTTAGAGACATATTGTTCTCGTCTGAATAAAAATGTCTATTTCCACTTTATTCCCTGCATTATCACTTAACACTGCATTTTTGTTTTAACACTCTTGTTTGTCCCTCCTGTGAGACAGCATCTCCACTGGCTTTTTTTCATTCCTCCCATACCACTGTGAGGATCATAATTAAGCAGCCAAAACCAATTGCTTTTAAATCCCTAGCAGAAAATGGCTTGCTTGATCATAAAAATTAATAGTTTCGTTTTACCTGCCTTGCAGATTGGATTTTACTGTAGTTGATGCAGACTAAGCCTTTTAAAAGAAAAACAAAACAAACACTTAGTTAAAATGGAATTAGTTGTGCTGTAATTCATTAAAATGAGGTATCATTTGATGACAAAATTGCTATCTGGAATAACAGATTTCTCAGCTGTAGGTAGGTTTATGTTATTTAAGATTTAGACAAATTCTGAGATGCAGAAAACTTTTTACTATCTTCGTGTATAAACCCTTTTAATATAGTTAGTATTCTTCAGGCTGGAGAAATAATTTGTATTTTAAATACAAAATCCCATGAGAGATTTGCAGCCACCACAATCTGACTGTATCCAGGATCCATAGGCAATACATGACCATCTGTATGACAACTTTTTTTTTTTTCAAGCTGGCATCCTTGTTTTTAGAGCGTTTCCGTCTGCCTCTTCGTCATGACTCCACCAAAAAGAGCCACTGTTGAAGTGGTAGATTTCCTTTCAGAGACAGCAGACTCCCCTAGGCTGGCATGGGACACTGAGCCTGATAGTTCAGTGACATTTCATTAGAGTTCCTGTTAGATACTGGGCCTGGGGAAATGGTATCCAAGGCAGCTGCATGTTTTCAGTCTATAGGTCTTGAGGACTGGTTATACCTTATTCGAAACTGCCATGCCACCTCTTTTTGTTTGTGGGTGGTTTGTGGACCAGTGTGGATAATCAGGCTTACTTTACTCAGCTGGTCAAGTGGAAATTCTGATTGGAAAGCTATGGCAATGTTGCTTCTGACTAACTTAAAATTAATTATTTTGTAAATTGGGTGAGCTGAATCTGCTCATTTCAGACTTATCCATTTAAAAATTAGTTCAATTTTGGGGGTGTTCTAAGGGCAAAAGGCAACTGCCAATGGGCTTCTCAGTGTTGTCTTTGGATAGCTGAGGGTTTAGGACTTAATCTCGTAGCACTAAAGTGCAGTTAATTGCCCCCACAGATCCTTTCCTTGTCGTTGGAGGTTGTCTGACTTCCAAGGAACTGATAATCTGTTCAGCCTAAACCACTGCATTTTTATAAATTATGAAAGATAATTAAATCTAGGCTGCTCACAGATTATGTGGGTGTCCTTAATGACCTTCATGTCATTTTCTGTCTCTCTGGGCTACAAAATGCTTAGTTTAGATGAACTAGACTATGCTAAAGAGGGAAGTCCTATCCTCAAATTCCCTGGAGCCCAGTTTTGCATGCACAGAAGGTGTGACATGTCAGTTCAAATTGTTGCTGTGAATCAGAGAAGAGTTCTGAATCCAGGCCACCAGCATCCTCCTGGTGTTTGAGGTTCCCAGGCTCTTATGAATTATTACAACTGTTTAATCTTAACCGTTAAACCAGTATATTTTGACATTGACAAAATGAACAGTTTGGATATTGTTTTCATATAGGAAATACCCATTCAAAACTATTGGCTGAATTTTACCAGAATTTGTCATTCTGCATTGGTTAAGTTTTGTTTGGCTGGCAAATAAAGTTTTCCTTCTTCCTTTCCTCTTACCGTATTATAGCTCAGCACTTCTGGCATGACTCATCTGCCAGCACAGCATGGAGCTCTTGTGAGTCTGATGCGAAAGAGAATAGCTCTGTCCATCTGTAAATGGGCTCATAATTATTTTCATTCGAAGAACAAGTTATTCTTATAATGAGGTAATACTATCAGCAGTATAAATATTGCTGTTTGTCCTGTGATTCCTACATAGGAGTCTGGACAAAGGCAGAAACCCCACCTAATTGTCTTGTGTTACAAACCAGGAACAACTGCACTAGTGACTGGCACTTCCACAGGGGCTGTGACTTGCAGCCAGTGCTGTCCTGGTGCGATGCCAGACTGGTCTGATGGAAACATGAAGGTTGGTTTAAGACCCTTTTGCATATGACACCTTCTTTGTCAGATGGAGTCTGCACTAGTAAGCTATGATTGAGGTCTTAGATATATGAATATAAAATATTTGCAGATGATGTGATTTAAAAAAAAAAGGACAAAGAAGGATGGAATATAAGCTAATAATATTTTGTTTCTGCTGGATTAGTAGCAGCTTGCTAAAGTGGCCTGCCATCAAGCAGTATTTATAGCAATGTATAAAACATATTAGTGACATCCCTTTTAAATTCAAAAGCTCTAGCTAATATTACTGTCTGCATTCAAAGCAGAGCTCAGTGCCTAAAAGCTGGTCAATAAACATTTTAGTACTGCTCTATTCTAGTGATCTGAATTCAATAATGTTAACTTTCCAGAAGCTGCAAAATGGAAAGTGAAAGAATGATTTATGAAGCTTAGCTATGCATGGCCAGATAAAAAAGCTTTAACTGATGCTTGCAGGATTCTCTTTAATGAAGTACAAGTTGCCAAGATAAGTTTGGGTAAATGAAGCCTCTGTCACAATATGTTACAGCAAAAGAAATGACAGACACAGCAGAGCAGATGGAGGTTATTACAGAACAGTGGTGTCAAGAAATGTAGTCTAGGTAACTGAACAAAGACAGAACAGATGCATTAGATTTGTTATTAACAATTCCATGATACCAACAAATATTTATAGAATCTGTTTAGATTAAGCCTAGCAAGCTTCTGTCCTTAAATTGACAATTAGCCTTCACTGAGATCATATTTCTAAGCCATCAGTTTTCTTCTGAGTGGAACACTTCTCTTTCAGTACCACCTTCCATTTTTGATGCTGTCATTAACTGCAGAGCCCTGGTGCTTTTCTCTTCAAAATGTGGTGTGTTTTGTTTTGTTTTGTTTACCTACCTTGTTGACAATTTTAAGCAGTATTAATTCAAATAAGTATAATTCCTGTTGTCTTCTTTTAACATCCTAATTTAATGTGTAAGAGCCTCTTGGGAGTGAAATGAGATAGGTGAGGGCCATGTTTGACTCTTGGGGCACAGGACCTAGAGTTATCACATGTGAGAGACTTAGATGGAATTATGCCTTTTTCAGGAAAGAACTGGGACTAAGTAGATGCAGAATCTGCATTTCATTGTATTCTAGCCACTGATGCTTTACACTGAGTAGGTAAATGGTTGTGTCACACTGTCCATCTACTTTGCCAGAGTACTTTGTTCTTGTGTTCACTCTGGCTATTGAAAACCTGGCACTGAAGGCACATACTTTCTGCACGCACTGACAGTAGGCTAATTTAATGACTATTTTAATGCTGTGTCTTTTGAAGGGGAGACAAAAAGCTAAATGAGAATGTGTCACACAATATACCTTTCTTACTATTTGAAATACCTCTAGAAGAACTAATATATAACTGATCAGTAGAGACTTTCTCTTTGGTACAACAAGATATAGAAATACTTTTTGTTCCTCTGCTTCCTTAGATATGTCCAGAAGTTTTCCTCTTCCCCCATTTAAGAATTAATGGCTTAGTTGTGTTTCTATGATCACCTCTGTTCCAAGGCTTGGGTTCTTCTAACTTCTGTGATGCTAAAGTCTCTTTTCAGCATCTTTCATACATTAGTCAGTGTAGGAAGAATTGAAGGAAGAGTGGAGAAGGAAGATGAGGGAGTAAAAGTAGGAAGAAGCAAGGGAATGTGCAGACATCAGATTTTTTCCCTATGGCTAATAAAATAATGAGGAGGATCTGCATTTGCTTTCTGTGAAATCCGTGCATTACCAAAATGTATGGTTTTTGTATTTCCATGCTGTCTTCAGTTCTAGTCTGATCATTTGGGGAGGGTATTGTATAATGAAACATGAACTGATGCCACAAAACTCACTTAATATAGATACATTTTGTGTTTTATTTGTCCAAAACTGAAGGTTACTAGCTTTTTTAATTAAATGTATTTTCTGCTGTGTTTTTTTCTTTCATTTTAGACAAAAATCTCGCAGCCTACAAAGTAGAACTAAGACATCTCTGTTTTGCTTTTTCTGATTTGTTATGCTTTTTGTAACAATTTAGCCTGCATGTAAACAAAGACAGATTCCACTCAGATGCCGGAATCAGCTCAGTGTTCCTTGTAGTGTTTTAATAATAGTTTCAACAGCGGTGCCTTTTTATCCCTACAAGTTGTCTTTGCCACTGCTGTGTTTATAAAGGGGGGTACAGGGGGAAGCTTTAGAAAGAGAGTGAGAGCCAGAGACAGCAAGAAAGAATGAGAGCAGTAATTTGCAAGGCTTAGAATTAGCTTCTTGAATTTTCTTCATACATTATTTGTCTTTAGGACTGTTACAGCTTGGAGAGTGTAATAAAGACTGGGATTTATTTTTTTCTGTTCACGAAATCTGAATTTTATCTGGGTTCTGTAGATGCTGGTAAGCTCTAAAAGAAGAAGGGAAATTAATTGCTGCATCACTTGGTCTACACAATGGACTAGTTGGAAATAAATTTGTCTTTTAATAAATTGGAGCAGGAATCTGTACTTGCAAAACAAAATGAGGACTGCTATTAGAAAATTTATCGAGTGGTTGTGGGTTTCTTTTGTGCTCAAGGAAAGAGAAGAAGTAGTGCTTTACTCCTGCCCATCCATCCACCCATCCCCACACCCAGCGTTACCCCTGGTGCCACCACAGACCCTACCATCTGGCAGGAGTGGAGACTTCACAGAGCTCACACCCTGCACACATTACTTATGGTGTTATCTTGGCAAATCTTAACAAATTCTTTCTGCCACTCTATAACATCATTTCTCAAATGTACCTCAGAAATACATCATTATTCAGGTCTGCCTCAGGTTTTGACATTCAAAATTAAGAGCTGAATCACACATAATTTTTCATATGGTTTGGTTTCAATGGTTCATGCAAGATGCTTGACTCAATTAAATAGAGAATTAAATCATAATTAGTTCAGAGTTAAGGGAATAAAGCTTATATTGTATGTGGCACCTAGAAGCTTCAAAGTGAGCAGAGTTTCTTTTCAGCTACAAGGAAAACAAAAGGAAGACAAGCACAGCTCTCCTTTGGTTTTGTTTTTAAGAATGGGTAGGTAAGATTTAAATAAAGCTCCTAGTGGTTAGAATCATGATAAACTAATTCATGATAGATTTACCTTGGATGTTCAGGCAGCTGTAAGTTCAAGGCAAGTACTTCTACTCAGAAACTTATATCAAATACCGAATGGGTAGTCATAATGCAAATATGTAATAAAAAAACTTTATTCCATATCATAGTACTGACAAAAAACAAGGATTCAAATTAAGAACTTTCTGCTTTGTTTTAGTGACATAGGTCTGTCTCTCTGCTTTTAACAAAGGACCACACGAGAATTCATCCCATTCTGTTTGAATCATCTGTCTCTGGCCCTGTTGGTTTCTTGGTTAGGGTTTTTTTGCTTGGTTAGTTTGGGTTTGGGGGGTTGTTATTGTTTTGTTTTGTGTATTGTGGTTTGGTGGTGTTTTTTGCTTTTTACAAAAATAAATCCAGCTGCCTGGGAGTTTAAACCTCTTCTGTTTCTTCAACTTTTGCTTGATTAATTTGATAGCCTGAGTTTCTGTGTTCCTCTGACTTAATAAATTTCTCTCTAGTCACATTTTGAAAAAAGAAATCTTCAATTTCAGCTTGCTTATCTGAGGCCATCATTTGGTATAACTGTGCTAGGGAATCTGATGCTCACAAGCGGAATTTGGGCCAAATTTAGGCAATGTTTCTTTCTGGGTTAGTGAGCTAAGTATGCATTTCAGAATTCCCTAAATTTGAAAGGTTGATTGAAAACCAGTTTAAAATTTGACCAGGGCTGAACTGATCAGCTGCATTCCTGGCTTCACAGGACATTTTCTGTCGTGAAGGCAAGCTTTTAGAATAATTGTCTTTTTTTTACAAGCTCGTAGAAATACCATTTATTTTGTATAAAATGGTCTTTTTACAATCCCTTTCTCCTTACATATGATAAAGTTACAGTTAATATTCTTCTTCAAGGGTGCTGCTCAACAGTGGGGAGTAGCTGCTTGAAATAAGCGGTATGTTGCCTGATTTGTCCAAAAAACTGCAGCGCCTAAAACTCTCCTTGATGCACTTTGCTTTCAGGGTCTTGTGATTTATTCTTTCTTTGTTCAGCCTGATGCCAAATGTCAAGGCACAGCTCCTCTCTCAAGCTAGCTTGAAAATTATGCAGGGACATGCAGAAATTTTATAGCACAGTTTTCATTACTGCTCATTTATTCTTTTATTAATATATAAGGCTTGGGTCTTCAAGATGGTGTTTTGAGACTGTATACCACAATTTTTGTTAAAAGAATAAGCTCTTAGATTTGTTAGAATAACAACTCTTTCTGGACTTTTCAGAATTAAAGAAGTAAATAGCAGAGTGTTTGTGAACATGTTTTTAGTGTGGGTTTGGGGTTTTTTTAATACACATATGTGTGAAAATGTCTGAACAATATAATTGGATGTCCAAATTTCATAAACAGATAAAAGGTTCTGACTAAATGTGAATCTGTTTTCTCTGGTGATAAATTTTTGCTTGGCATAGACAATCAAAATTATGGCACCACTTGCAAACCAACATTTTCTGATAGCCTAAAAGCTCCTATTCCCTCTATTCCCTTAATTTTTAAAGTAATATATATTAATTAAATAGCGGAAAATTACTAGTAAGACTAGCTGATGCAAGTTTTGCGCTTTGAAGGCATTTGTGTAATGGGATTACTAGTTAAGAACACAGAGAATTCGTTTTTATTTATACCAGGAGTTTTTGGATATAAGCAGATAGAAAGAAGCAGCCATAATACAGGCACTGCTGTGATTCTGTTTCTTCTTAAAAGCTTAGGTACCGTGCCTGTTATTTTGAAGAATTTAATTTGATTTTTTTGAAGAAGCTTATGTCTGAACTACTCTCGGTTTTATTAGGTCCCAGTAGTTTGTGATATTGATCTTTTAAGTAAATACTAAGTGGTTCAAATGGAAGTTTTCCAAAACCTAACTCACAACTGTTTTTCATTTCTTGAAGATAAGTGTTTATCTTAGATTTTCAGTACGTTGAAAGAGCAGTCTGTGATTTAGTATACCCCTCATCTGGTGACCAGTGTAGGTCTAAACGTGATGAGCTAATCCTTTGTGCAACAGTGCAGCGTCAGTGTACGGGAGTCAGTTATGGAAAGACTTATTCCAGCTCCTCTGGATACATCTTTCTACATTGATGAAAATTCTTACCAGCTTGCTGAAGAAAGGAATTGTTCGATGAAAATGAGATTTGGCTTTATTTATTACTTAAATGTGTATTGGTGGTGACTTTACTGTTGGTCCTAAGCGGAAAAGTTCCAAAAGAGTGGCCTTTAAAAAAAACAAAAAAACAAAACCAAAAAAAAACCCCCAAAACCCCCAAACTTTTTCATTGTTACAAAATATTTAAGTTCTTATTTTTAAGATCTTTGCTACAGCATATCTGGTTTTCACCATGGTTTTAAGCTGTTCCGTTCTGGACAGATATACAAGGAAAACATAGATTTGATTGACTATTCAGACATTTATAAGTCTCTTTCCTCATGTGTAATAGTGGGCACATTGATCCTCCCTTCTTAAACACAGACATTAATTCACTGATTAAGCAGAAGGTTTCACATTAGCTACACTAATGTACAAGTGCTGGGTTGCTCCATGTAGAAAGCCATGACTGGCTCCAAAGCACCTGAGGATCTGCTGGAGAACTGTGAGGGACAAAACTGTGATCGTTTGAAACCCAAGTAAGTGGGTGTGTGGGATGCTGAGCTCTGCAGCTTTCCCCAGCTCAGGGCTCTGCGCCGGGCGTTGTTGCACACCACGCACAAGTTCGCTTGTTATAATAAGCAAAGGGACATCAGTGTGTTTTAAAACTTCATGTCAATTACTTTGGAGAAAGTAAGAAAACCCTGAAGAAACAACTAATAGTCACTGGGTATCTTTAATTTTTGTCCACTGTGTTGCAGATGGAAGGTATTTATTTCTGTGTCCTGTTTGGAACAGCTCCATTAGCAATAAATAATTTGCTTTTTATGTGTTTACTAGTCAGAATACTGCTGTGCTCTTTAAACTGTCACTAACTGGAACAGGCTAAGAATATAATTGTGGTGGGCTGATGGAATATAAAGTGAGAAAAGTTTTCCTAGAATAAAGTGCTCTTATGCATCTCTCTGGTCTTTGAATGTAATAATGTGATAAATGTATTGCGTGAAAATCTTATATTAAGGAGGAAAAAATAATATTCCAAGAAAATCCTCTCACTTCTGATTATTGAAGAGATTTGTGATACCTGTATTGATCTCCATCTCAAAAGCATAACAGATATTTTCTGCTGGATTTCTTGCAAAATCAATACTAACAATTTTCAGAGAAAGAATACAAATCAGATGGGAATTTTTTGTATGCCGTGACGGAACATTTGTTTTCTAGTTATTGTTATTTACACCAGCCTTGGAAAGATTAAAAAATGGATGGCTATTGTCACAGATAGTCTTCTCTCTCTATTAGAAGCCATACATTATTTTAATTTTTTCCCTCTGGACTCCTTTCTCTCCATTGTTTGAGGATAGTGTCTCTCTCCACATACATTTAGAAATGAGGTTTGAAAGCTTCTGGTAAACGTCGTGAAGGGAGGAGTGAACTTACCAACCACAGTTTGTGATTAGATGGGATGCTTTTCCCATGTGATAAGCAGGTTTCATTCTATCCTAAGCATACTTCTCTCTGAAATACATTTTTTTGAGTGGGAAAGCTTCACGCAATATCCAGGATGCTGAAGAACTGAGAGTAGCATGAAAATGGTTTAGAAATACATCAGCACCTTTCCTTACCACAAGAGCTTTGACCACTGGCCCTGCTGAGAATCTTGTTCTTGGATTTGATTGAAGCTACTTATATAGTGCAGAGGGAGGAGGGACTGACGCCAGCCTTTCTACGAGGTCTTCAAGAGGGCAATGGTGAACAGTTCTGGAAGCTGGCACAATGTGTTGTATTATAAAATCACATGTTCCTTGTGTGCAGTTGTGACTTGCAGAGGAAAAGCCAAATGTGTGCCTCTACATGTTTGGACCTGTACAGGTTTTGACCTCCTTTATGATCAGAATGCAGAAACTTGCCTCTCAGATTACAACTGTTGGAACTTCTTGAATTACAGTAGTCTCGTGCTATTAGTACATTAGCTTTAAGCACATACACACTTTCTTTTTTTTTTTCCCCGTGAGGCATTTAAAAATTAAGGCCTCAAATATGCTGCTGTCTAGAAAATATACTGATTCTCCACAGTCATATCTAGATAAATAGATATATAATCTTCCTCTTTCTGCAATCAAAGAAATCTTGGTATTCCTGGCTGTATTCTCTGACATGGCAGAAGTAACTAAATCTTTCCTTCATGGACAAGAGAAAACAGATAAAAGAAGACATGAAAATAAGGGAAGGTGCTTGAGAAGGACTTGTTCTTTCTCAATTAAACACAGTAAAATAGTGTCAGAGCAGGCAATGGGGCCTCAGCTGAAACAGAAGAGACAGAAAAATTCAGGGGAGAACTGTGGGAAAGCATAGCAATATACACCAGCCATGAACTGAACTCTTCTGAGAAGGGGGGTTATTCCAGCCTCCAAAGTGGTTCCTTAAAACCCTTAAAAACAAAGAGATGCTCATGAAATCAAATAGCTATTAGAGCACATCAATATCTTAATTTTTGTAGAAATGGAAAACAAAACAGAGGAAGGATAAAGTGTTTGAACGCTTTCAAAACATTCTGAGAGATAGCAGCTCTTGAAATGCCTCTATTCAAAGATGCTTTCAAGGTAATAAACTTCTTGTATGTTCTTAGAAGAGTTTAGGTAATTCTTGAAATATACTTCCAAGAATGAATTTTTCTTCCCTGTTCCATAATTTCAGGGGGAAAAAAACCTTCAAATTTATTGAAGCTTGATTTGACTCACCTTAGAGTGCAGTAAGGAATTCTTGCCTATCCTTTTTTTATTTCCATCTGAGATGGTAAAACTTTTCTTGATATTGAAATTCCAGTTTCCTTAGTTTTAGTTTTCCTTCTAGTGCCATTTTACTATCTTAAGTTATTCAGAATTCTTATGTCTTTATTCCAGGAACTTGGGTCATTCAAAACCGTTATGAGGATTAAAAAATACTTTCGTTGTCTTTTTCCTACTTCTGTTCCCCACGTTTAATCAATAACATTATGTGTCCTGGACTTATTTTTCATCCTGGTGTTTGATATCCAATCATTTATTTTTGTTAGCACATTCTTTGTACAACGATAATTAAGACCTGTATAGGTAAAAACATCACGCATCTTTTTGAATAGGTTTGTGTTGTGTTTTTGCCTCTTAGTGTTTTATTTAACCTTCTGGTATTTTTTCTGTTGTCCCCCTCAATCTTATTTTTAACCTTGAGCTCAGCTTAAGTGTTGCTGGAATTGCAAATTCATTCATATTTCGAACTCCTATTCAAGACTAGGTCCCTAGGGCTATGTAATGTTGTTAAATGTCAGAGCTCCAGTTTATGTTGTATTGTATTTAATTAGAATTCCAACTAACATGATTTCTTGAGGTTTTTAAGTCTTCATGTTAACAACAAAAAAAAATCCAAAACTTTTACCCTAAAACTTAGGCGATATTAGACTCCACAGTAAGAGTCTTCTGCACTATTTGAATTATATGTATGTACCAAACTTTTTACATGTATTTAGCAATGAGCATTAATTAGGTATTAGCTGAGCCGTAACTTTACTGTCAATTATGGATCAATAGGTATATTTTGAAAACTGTTCCATGTACTGAATTACTCAGATATTTCAGCCAATGAATGTAGAGATAAGGTAGGTATTCTTTGCATTTAAAGAGTGAACATTATCAAAGTAGAACACTGTGGTTATCTTAAAACTGAAATTCAGATTATAGTTGACCTTCTAGATCTGGCTGTTTGGCATTCAGAAAAACAAAGACTGAAGCTTGTCACCTTAAGTAAAAACAAGCAAACAAAGATGTGAAATTTCAGCTTTCAAAGGTCTTTGTGTGTGAAAGAGTACTATTTAAGTGAAGTACTTAAAAAATGAACCTTAGTAGAAATAGTTTTTACAGTTACTGAAGAGCTGTTTTCCTTCTTTTTCACTTAAAAATGTATTTTTGAGCATAGCTTTCCTCTTGTATATTTATACCAGACATGTCAGTACAAGATGCCAAGTTATTGAAGTAAATCAGGTTCTCTCAACCTGTGTGTGCTCTGCAATCGATACCCACGCGAGCCTGGGTACAAGCCAGGCTCCTTCTGTGGGCTTTTCACGAAGGCTTCTTCTCATTTCCGATAATTTCTGACACTACATAATATGGATAGCAATGGAAGGATAACTTGGTCGATGGGGGGCAGCACGGCCGAAGATGTATAGCACTGATTTATCTCCTTGTAGGAAGCGTTCCTCTCTGAAAAGGTATTTCTTGTGTAGCTTATAAGTCTTAGGAAGTTTGTTTTGCTGTTTCTTAGGCTTTGGGTTGATTGTATAAACTGACCCACACATTGTACTACTCCACACAATATTCATTAGTTGACACAAGAAAAAGAGCATAGTATATGGGTATGTACCATTTGTATGAATCACCCTTCAAACCAAACATAATATAGGGATATGAAATACAAATTTTCTGTTACAGGATTGTTTTTCATTTAAACTTGAAATGAATTACCGAAATACTTACCTAAACAGATGATTTGTGTAGGTGGTGAGAATGTAGTGCTCTGTTTGTGAAGTCGATTTGTTGTAATGTAGAGCACACAGTGTTTACTTTCAGATGATCTAAATCAAAATCATTCCTTTTCTGAAAGGATCTTTGCAAATCTCTGCAATTGCATTCCTGCCCTGAGTAAGACTTTCATGGTCTTAAAGGATATTTTTGTTTGGTTTATTTGTTTACAGCAGTTAGAATTAGAATCTTACCCTTTATTTAGGAAAATTAAAGAAGAATGTGGTCATATCTGCCTGCATATGTCATCCAGTTTCATGCCTTTATTCAGAAGACAATGTAAAACTAGTTTTGGTAAGCTCTGCCTTTATCATTTTAAAGTATGTTTTTTGTCACTAAACATGTTAAAGGTTACTCTGTCTTAAAATTAATAATTTTTCTTTTTGTGATACTTTGTTACTGACTGTATGACTTCTGGTATTGTCTTTTGTTTTTCACCAGAGAACCAAAGGAAGAAAAAGCCATCTAGTGCTGATATTTAGTATAGTTTAATATCATCAAACAGAATTTTTTGTTTTCCTTTACTGAGAAACTTTTTTCTCTGATGAATTTACCGAATATGTTTAGTCCATGCCAGTAGATTGTACTGTCTGTAATGCTTTGACTTGGTCTGAAAGGAGTCTCTGTCACCACAAGTTGTTGTAATGTGGCCCAGGATTACATTATTGCTACAAATCCATATTGTGCTGTCTGCTGGAAAGTCCCTCCTGTTGTTTGGTGGTGGAAAAATTTAAAATTAAAAAAAAAAAGTAATGTTTTAATGTTTTTTCTTTATGGAGTATAACGAGAGTTTCCAAACTTTGATTCCTGAATTAAGGTTTCTAGGTTGAGGTTTACCAAATGAGCTTCAGAGGTCGGATGCCTGACTTCCATTGGATTTCAGTAGCTATGCCAAGCTGCACTGCAAATCTTAGCAGTAGTTAAATTTGAACACATGCATGAGCGGTAGGAATATTGATCACATCAAGAAATTGTTATAATAATATCTGTAAAGGTGTTTTAAGATGCCAAACAATATTTAGTAATGTTTGCTCTATGGCTGAAATAAAACAATACTGATTTTGAATTGCTGACTATATTTTTCCTCATTCCAGAGTCCTAAAAGGATTTGGAAAATCTTAAAAATGTACGTTTCGATAAGTGTTTTCCTGTCCAGGTTAATGTCAGTTCTGGCTGACTGGAATGGCTGAAAAAATGATCAAGCTAGAAATTTGTTGATATTTTATATCAATGTTGACTTTTATTAATAATAAAAATAATCTATGGTTGTAGATTTCATTGATAATCTGTATGCACCAATGACATATACAAAAGTAGCTGGCTTTATGCTGCAAAGATTTATGGGCATTCTGGTGGTTCTGATGAAAAATTACAAATGCCCATGAAATAAGTCAGCTCTGCCTAGTTACTTATATAGAAATAATCTTTCCACCAACGATAGGCAGTTCATCAGGCGTGAAAGTGCGAGAAAGGGTAAGGCAAAAAAAGGATAATTATGGCATTTGTCAGTAATGTATCTGATCTTGAGAGGCTGTGCAGATGGATATGCAGATGTATGAAGACAGAAAATGATCTTTCTGTCATCTGGATTAATCTCCAGAGTAGCTGGTGATTGCCAGCAGAGGTGAGAAGTTGCCCCAAGCCTGGCCCTTGAACACCAGGGCTGACAGCAGAATAAAGTGAATAGCCACTTCTTTGATGTGCTGCATGGGCAATGAGATCTGTGGTACTCACCATTCAGACTTAGAAAAGATGAGTAAATATAATATTATTCTCAAACATTTCTCACAGTGAACTGGCTATTTCTGTATATGATGTACTGTTCAGGCAGAGGGTGGTTTAGTTAACAATTCCTATTGAAACTGCTCGAGTCTGGTTAACTAACTTGATGTGTTGTGGGTTTTTGATGAAAACCAAGTAGTTAAATATTTGTCATGGTGTTTAAAGTACCTTGCTTTAGGGATCTCTTTTTATGAATCATTATTGTAGAAACCCGCAAACAGATTCTTTTCATGCTAATGTATATGGTACATATTTATGAAACATACAGAAATTAATATTGTTCTCTCTTTATACACTGTGGGGAAAACCAGTTTTTATTCTAGCAGTCAAATGCATGATCTACTCTTAGTTACCATTTTAGTGAAATTGCAGAAAGCAGTGATTCATATTATAGTTGCTCCAGGCTTCTCATCCATCCACTTTCATGGATTGTTTTTCACAATCTAATCAGCATTCAAAGGTAGTATAGATCACAAAATACATTATGAAGATACCTTACAATAACTAATGCTGTTCTTTCCTTCTCTGTGGAACAGCGATTGGGAATCAGGGCACTGTTCAGAGGGGAAGTGTGTGAGAGCAGCCAAATAAACTCACCTCTCTTTCAGTTTCATCCATGCTCTTTACGTTGCTTGATAAGACTGTAAATTCCTCAGAAAAGAGTCTTCTAATATATAAGCGTATTTGTATAATATGAAGTGTGATGCAGGTCTGATCTCTGGTGAGGCATCTATAGCTAGGGAAAGACAGTTATGCTATTTCTTGATAAACACTTGTAATTTTTAATGCAGTTACTATGTTCCTATTTCTCACTTCTGTTTCAGCGCTTGTTGGTACTCTCTATCCTGTTTAAATAGTGTTTGCTGCTGCAGTTTTGGTGTTTTGGTGGTTTTTGTGGGGTTTGTTTGTTTGGGAGTTCTTCGTTTGTTTTTTTAGTTTTTTTAAACATAGCAAGTTTCATTATGGCAATGTTTTTGAAATTCACTATGGACTAGTAGAACGTCAATTTCATTGAGAGCAGTAGGTTTAGAAACCATTCTGTTAGATGCTGTGTGATTATTTGAGGTGGATACCACCATACAAGGGCATTTGAAAGTATTTGCCCAAAGCTGGGGTCCAATAATCAAATATAATGCCTAAATGGAAATGAAAACTGATAGTTTGCTTCTGCATGTGGTTAAATCTATATTAAAAAGTGCTCATTTGACTTCAATAGGGCTACTCTCATATTTGTAAAATTAAGCACAATGGAAGTGTAATCAGGTCACACATAATGGTCAATCTCCCGTGATATCTTTAAAGAATAATAGCTCAGAGGCTTGACTCTACCAGCATGTGCTCTGCATACAATTCAAGATATTTATAGACATAGTTAAAGCTAAGATTACGTTGTTATAAAAATGTACAGAATTAAGGATGCTTTGGGCTTTCTCTGAGTTCTCACAAAGTCAAAAGAGAAAGTTCTGTAGAAAACAAAGCATCACACACTTGATTACTAGACAGCTGCCACTAATTGTGTTTCTAGGATTACATTGCATAGTCTGTGCAAACACTGGTCTTTATATAGTGGTGAATCAAGTTTTGATGCCAGCTCTTTAGAACAGAGACCCATAACTTTTGGTTACTCCTGCCTGTTTGTGTTCCACCAGTTTGTAGTCATGCTGCATGGGAATCAGATCCTTGCTGTGGCTAAACGGGTTTATTATGGGTAATACAGCTGCACTCTTTGGTTTTGAGTGAGGAACATGGATTTGATGAACATTTCCAGAATGGGAAAAGTCTCATTTCCTGATTAAGCCATTATGGTACTATCAAATGCAAATACTATTAAGAACTAAGTGTGGAAATAATCAGAATGTTCCATGGAAGAAAATCTACTCAAAGCAGGAATTGCATTATCCAAGGTGTAATGGTGTCTGGTAAATGAAAAATTGGATCTTGTGCATTCCTAAAATGACATCACAATGGCCTGTGTGGTCAAGTGTTTTAAATGCATTTTGTAAATTTGATACCTAATGTTTTATTTTTCTCCAATAAGGAATGTTTTAAAGACATTTTAAATATCTCCCTCATTCCCCCACCAAAGTCTTGACTATCTGGTCATATTGCAATTTAATCAGGATGTGCATGAAAACTACTTATTTTAGAAAATCTTGTCCCTGGGTTATCTTCAATTGATATATTAGGTATGTATCTGTGACTTATATAAAGTCAATAATTTATATGGAATGGATCCTCACCCTTACTCCACTGAAGCACTGAATGTAGCCTATTAAGCTGAGATGAATGAGTACTGACATCACCTACGTTCCTGCGTAGAGAGTGGGTTTTTGTCACCATCTGTTGTTGTATGAATCATGTTTTTCTTATGATTTTATGGGAGAACAAAAATAACAGGAAAGAGAAAATGAGGGAGGAAAAAAAAGGAAAACTGTTGGCTATTATGTTCTGCTAAGAGGATTCATCTTGTTAGGAAAGGAGTGTTGCTTGCCTTGCCCTCTTTTACTGTCACCTTTGCACAGCTAGCTAATTTGCACCAGCTTGGGAAAAAGTGAGAGTAGTGATTATCCTAGTGCAGAAGCACAGGATGGTTGAGGTTGAAAGGGACTTCTGCAGGTCAGCCGGTCCAACTCCCTGCTCAAGCAGGGCCACCTAGAGCCTGTTGCCCAAGACCATGTCCAGATGATTTCTGTTTATTGAGACTAGATTTCAGACATATTTGGGTGCCTAAATAACAGGTCCCAGCCCATGTGACTTGAGAGAACAAGCTTCTATGAAAGTTGCAGAAATCTTATGCTGGCTGCTGTCATTTGAAGTGCCCTGGGGGGCAGCTTTGATTACTGTTGTACAGTAAGGAATGGGATTTATACACTGAATCTCAGTTCAGCAGCTCACTGAGGATGAATTTCCTCTTACTTCTGTTAAGGTAAACTCTTCTTTTTTTCAGTGTAACTATTTCATGTTTATCCTGTGTGTTCATGAGGTGAAGTGTTTGTGGATTGGGGCTTCTTGCTGAATAAAATCTCTCTTTATTGCAACGAATCAAAACCTTAGCAAATTCAGCCAAACTGCTTTCTAGTGACAGGGAGGGAGAAGCATTACATGCAAGTAACACCCACAAACCAGTAGTCTTTGCAAACTGGCATAATCACAGTTTACTTTCCCAGATAGATTGAGCTCTTATCTGTCCTGCCTTGCCTGGAACAGATATGTAGGTGGGTGAGTGAAGTAATGTTCTAGAAAGCGTTGCCCATAACGTAAATTCTCTACATAACCTGAAGGACAAGCTGTTAGCTCATATACAGGTTATTTTTGGTTTTGAACAAATAATGTCAGAAGGAATCAACAGTATTAATCATTAAAGAAAGACAGGTTTTTAGCAGAAAGCTAAAGCAAACAACTGGCACTATTATTGCTCATTAACTGTCTTTGGATCTTAGGCAATTATCAGTAGATGCATATGGAATGACTACTGTCTAAATGCAGCAGCAATTAAATCCCATTAGGAGAACTCCAGAAATCATTAACCTGAGTAGAAGGCAGTCCAGCAACACTGACTTTCTATTCTGTTATCAGGAATTGCTGCAAGAGGCAGAATGGCCAATATGTGATAAAACAAGTCTGCAGAAGCTACTTAGAGCTAAAACTTCAGAAATGTGAAGCCATTACATTTTCTAGGCAGTGATATAGGTATAAAGGAGCAAACCACCACCGTGCTCATGGTGACAGAGCTGATTGCCATGGTAGCTCTGACTCCACGAAGGACCACACCTCTGGGGTCACGCTGGTGCGTGGGGCCTCCAGTTCCATGGAGATGGCCCTTCACTGTATTTGTTTTTCCCACCAGGTTTCTTATTTCCACATAGCCCCCATGGTATCACCTCTGCCTTAGCGCTCTCTTCCTTTCTTTTGTTTTAATCTTTACTATTCTACTTTTGAGACTACACGTTGCAGGGGACTTATCCATGGTATTTTCAGAAAGCTCCATGTTCACAGTGCTTTGGGACAAGGTAGTGATATGAACCTGTATATTCTGAGCTGTGTAAGATACACTGCAGATCATTTGAAACATCCACCTCTTGCTTTAATGCTTGGTCTGTGAGTGCCAGAATGGAAAGCGAGGTATGTGACATTATACAGTTTTTATTCCTTTTGTTCTCAGCTCCACAGCATCTGCTGAGCCTGGTATCTCCCTAAAGGGATGGACAAAGATGGCAAACATTTCTAGATTTAGAAATTTCCATATACAGAGAAGAATTTCTAGAAAATCATTGGCCTGTTTATTTTCCCAGTACAGGAAGGTGGCATCAGCTGGACCCACATCACACATTCATCTTTGTACATGTCTGGAGGAAAACAATTACATTAATATGCTCAAATCATTTTGATGTTAAGTCATATGTCAGATCATGAGACATTATTCCAAATGTTAGTGAAATGACCTTTCCACTGACAAATGTCACAACCTTCAACTTTTAATGGTTTTGGAGGGAGCTCATGTCCAGCTAGTCATTTTTACATAGTCAGGAATAGGGAGAAAGTGCATCCTTTTTATCTGGTTTGTCTGTCACATCAGATGAGCTAGTTAAAGAACACCAAGTTAATTACTAAAATAGCCTACATTTTGTGCTCAGATTATGGACTTATTGTAGTGTATTTCTTATTAATGATGTTACTTTCGATACTGATAATAGATACGAGTAACCTTCATAAATCATGTTTGGATAACTTACTTTGCATTGAAGTAAAGAGGTTAAAACGGCAGCTTTGAATCTGACTTATTCATATCAGGCTCCTCAAAATAAGCAAAATCTACCATTGACATGAATAGTCTTTGGATCAAGCCTAAATGTAATTGAGGAGTATAGCTTAATTATTCATCATTTTCTTCACAATGAGTCACCTTTCCCTCTAAGATATTTTTTGGCTATATACATACAGGTCATACCTATTTGTTTTTACATGCAATATTTTTGTTTTAACATTGCAGTAGGACCCAACTTACAAGAAATTGTTGATTCAATTTAAAACGAGTCCTTAATGACAAATCATGAGACTTATTTATCTTTAATTTTGGCATAATATGCAGTTCCATTAATGCTCCATGGATGATAACACGAATATGGATTTATAGAAGAAATTTCTTGTAAGTAATCAAGGGAGAATGAAAATTACTTTGGCTGATGTGTTCTATGTATTAAGCCGCCCCTTGTGTCCAGCCCAGCTCTCTCGCCTATTAAAGATAATATTTTTCCAACTTTCAGTGATGAAAAGAAGAAAGGTCTGCAGCATACAGACTTCAGAAACAGGGAGCGTTTTGGCATACTTATTAACATGCTTTGTTTTGCAGATAATGAGAACATTGCAAGCTGTTTGGGTCTTTTGTCTAAAAATTCCCACCAGAGGCTCTTGTAAGCCGCCATGGTTTTCAGCGCCTGATTCCTGTGGAGCCTCAGTCTGATTTAGTTGCTGTTGTCAGCTGTTTCTTGTGCCTGTTGGTGCCTGTTTTGCTGTCAGTGGGCACCTTGCCAAAGTTCTGAGAAATTCACAGGCTTTAGGTGTCCTTTCCTTCACTTTCTTCTTAGCGGTTGCAGTTTTGATCAGCTTCTCCTCGAAGAGAGCTGTCATTTTGAAGCACATCACATGATGACATAGATTAGCTTGCATTGCCCCATCCTGGCTAGAAGTGAGATCAAACTAATGACTGACATATGGAACCAGAATGCACAACCCCAGCGGATGAGGTGCATCAGATCTTGCTGTCCCTTGAAATTTTGAACAAGCCAATAACCACCAGTAATTGAGATTTTTTAAATTAATGTTCCACTGAGTGTTACAGACTAGAATAGCAACTTTTTTCTTTGTAATTATTAGTTGTATCATAAATTTCTTTAAGATTCTTCATTTCTCAAACTTGCAGCTTTTTTCTGAAAGCACATGCACAGCAAGAGTCAACCGATATAATGTATGGATGTCACAATCACAGTGGCTATCCTTCAAATCAAAAGAAAAGAGTTGAAAATTACTTGGGCAGGCTTAACAAACAAATGGAAAGTGGTGCTGTTTCAGCAGAAGATTTTGTGTGTGTGTGTGGTGTTTGGTTTTTTGTTTGTTTGTTTGGGATTTTTTTTTTCTTTTTTCATTTTTTGGTCCTTAATCAGTTTAAAGCACGGAGTCTTGTAGGCCTGTGAGGCAAGATTTCCCTGTACCCATCCACATCACACAACACAGATCGATGGCAACGTTTTGAATTTTGGAGCGTCTTTGATCTGGAGGATCAGGAAAGGACTACAGGCCACTAGTGAGGAAAGCCCCAGTTTTGACATGGAAACTGCCCTATGTTTATACTCAACAGCTGAGAAACAACCTTTCCTGGAATAATAGCTGGGAACCCATTTAGAAAGATCTTAGATTTGTTTTTAGAATCTTGAATGTGGATATTCAGGAATCTCTGTGTTACCAGAACACAGCTATACCACTTTTATCTGTCTGTTAGGCTTAGATGCTTTTGCAACCTGCATCACTTGAAGACTCTCATCTGGAAGAGATCTCTGGTATCTTGAAGGTTGCAATAAGTGGTAATTTGATGAAATACAGGAACAGATCTTTGTGAGAACCTGGTGCCCGGTGAGTGCTCTGATCAGAGTGCTTCACAGTCCTGCTCAGTTTCCTTCTGTCTCTGGTACAGTGAATCTTAAATTCTTTTCTGTGGAGTGGAACAGCATCAATGTAAACAATATGACAAGGTCGATTAGCGGGGTGAAAGAAAAATAGTGCAGCTGCATCATTGCTACTGATAAATTGTTCCCAAAGATAGTATTTTTTTCCTCAGATTGTTAAGGTGAGCGAGTATGATCATTTTGGAAGGCACTGGAGAATGAGAGGATGTCTCCTTGCAGCTGGAAGGATTTAAGCATTCTTAAGGATCCTTAAGTGTTACAAGGAGATGAAATAAAACATGGTCCTCAGTTAATACCATTTCTCATTAGCCAGGCAACTGGCCACTCCGGCTGTGCAGGCAAGGTACATGAAATCCAGGTTTTCCACAGGGAATGGCAGTGGAGGTTCCAGCACACGGACTAGCCCAATGATGTGGCAGCCAGCAGTTAGTATCTAAGTCTCCTTTTGAATTGAGACCCAAACTTATATAAACCCTCCAAGTTTTTGTTTGTTTGTTTGTTTTTCCTGTTTCCAGTATTTGAAGTGCTATGCGTTCCGAAACTATAAAGCAGTGGCCAA
Organism: Pampusana beccarii; assembly: GCA_013399365.1. Lineage (NCBI taxonomy): Eukaryota > Metazoa > Chordata > Aves > Columbiformes > Columbidae > Pampusana > Pampusana beccarii. The sequence continues at coordinate 779,527 of VWYH01008560.1, read as the reverse complement.
TGAATAAGAAAACATCAGCCCAATTAAATCACTTGATTTCCAGAGAATTTTCAGAAGCAGTTTTTCACGCATGGTGCAGGTAACAAGTGTATTCTTCTCTGAGAATGTGCACTGTGGAACTCCTTAGCTACAGAAGGATAAAGCAGTGCTTTTGAACATGGCTTCTGTCACTCTGATCTCTATGTGAGGTCTAGCTCAGTCTCAGATCTGTATTTTGCTTCTGTGCTCAATTCTCTCTCTGTGTACAAAGTACAATTTGTTTTGGTTTATGTTATAATTGTCTCCACCAACAATGGTATCATTTAGAAATGTTCTTTTTTTTTTTCTTTTTTAATTGGGAAGATATATCTCTGTAAGAATCCATATTTCCTTTATATGGAGTTTTTATCCTGTACAGATGAGGATTCTGGAAAAGCAGAGGTTGTTCTTTATGCAAAGCTATGTGGTTGGCAGTAGCAGACTACCAATCCTACCAGTACATACAGTCTTTCTGCCTCTTGCTTTAACAAGCCAGTTCCACAGTAGAGATGTGTCCTTTACTAGGATTGTAATAGATACGAAAGATACCACCTAATGCTCTAATCACCACACTGGAAAAGCAAGCAGGGCACAATCTGTAGGAACATGAAAGCAGGTCAGTTTTGAATACAAATATAGCATCCAAACTATAATTTGAGGAAGAGATGCCTGTATTAAAAGCATCTGTTACAGACTTTTCACAAAACAAGTATAATTGCTGTTTTCCAGTGCTAATAAAAGTTTAGAAAAAGTTTTTATTTCCCAGCTCTTTCAGTCTCATAACAAATACTACATCTCTCTGAACTTTGCCTTGCTTTAAGAAAACAACAGCTTACATCTGAGGCTGAACTGCAATTCTTCAAACACACATTGTGATTTACTTTACTCATTGCATAACTAATATTGCAAATTAATGACACTGCTTTTAATATAGAGTGGATTAACACTGAATTAGTTATATTAATGAGTTCAAGACCAGTAGAAAGGCATTTATTTTCTTGTAAGACTGCAAAAGAAAACTGATATTTAGGAAATTATCTTTGACAAAGGTCAATCAAGGACGATGAGGGTCTGTATTAGGTTTCATCTGCAGATTGCCATTGTGATTTATACCACTGAAATTACATCTGGAAGATCACTCAACAGCTCTAAAAGCTAGATTCTTTAAAAGTATGATAGGTAACAAGATCTCTCATCTATTTATTTGATTTAAAGATAATTAGGAAATCTTTCCAGCCACAGAGTAGTGTATTGATAGAACTAACCTGTGTGGGAAGAGAACTGGTAAGAGCACACTGATCTCACCAGTGGAGCTCGTGGTTAGCGAATGGTGTTTCTTGAGCCTTTAAGCATTATTCAAAATCTACTTCATAGTAAGATACTGTCATGGGATTTGTGTTCCCAGTTATATATTTTTTTTATTTATAGTTTTAGCCCTATTTATGCTGACAAATTTCACTTTCAAAGGCTGGGAGTGACTATGGATGGGAGAAAATCCACTTATTTACGTTTCCTTTAAAAGTGCAGTAAAGAATGGGGTTTCACTGCATGATGCAAAGACAGAGCAAATCCATTTCAGTCAATATCCTTCATTCTTAAAAAGTATTTTTCAAGTATAATTGTAGCTTAATAATCTTCAGTATCTGTAGTGAAGCAGTGTTGTACATGAAAATACAGGATATGTTGTTTGGGAGGAGTATGTCAAGAGACAATAGGAGAACAGGAAGGGAGGAGAGTTTTATACTACAAATCTGAAATTACTTAATGGAGACTAAAGCAGTGAGAAAAGGGAAAAATAAAGAGCAAACCAGCTAAAGATTTTGAAGAGAAATTTTCATAAGGCCTCATTAGGTGTACTGTCAAATTTACATTGAGTAATTACATTACTGATGGGAAAGATGGTTTTCATCTTAAAATTTCTGATAATCGTACGTGCTTTTTGTAGTCAGATCATTTTTATACATAAATACTCGTAGTATGTAATTAGCTAGAAGCCAGTCCAAAGATGTGATTTTTCCAAAGTGAGAGACTCAACCCTCTCAATATCCATGGGCATTAGATCAGACTTTAAAGTGGGTAATTCTCTGACCCATGATGGTCGGATGGTGCTCTGCAATAAAGGCTGTCTAAAGACATACAGTTTGTTATGAGGGACAGCATTTTGTGTAAACCCAGGTAAAATTACTGGAGAGAGGAATCATAGAATCATAGATTAGTTTGGGTTGGAAGGGACCTTCAAAGGGCATCTAGTCCAACCCTCCTGCAATGAGTAGGGACAAGGGAGAAGAGAGGAGGAAAAAGGAACCTATGTAGGGAACATGTCCCCAAAAGTTTCTCTATGTATTGGGGCCAGTCTGTTCATTGGATCATCTGCTTCTTCCCTCCCCACCCCATCTTCTTCTCTAACCTTACCAGCTCACGTAATAAAATACAGTGTCTCTCCATACCAGTTGTCTCCTGTACTCTTAGATCATCTTGGCCTTAATACAATTAAGATCACCCAGTGTTCATCTGGTCAGCAAAACAAGATATTGGTTTCCTTAAGCGTGGTTGAGGTTTGCCAAGAAGGACGTGCAGAAGTTATTTTCTTTTCCCTGCCATAAGTATTTTTGAGATGGAAACTTTCCTGATGGCGCATAGTTTGAAAGAAGACTGTTTTTTCTTTCTTCTTATTTTTTTCCTCTTACGTTTGTTAATTCACAATCCTTTCCAATAACATAGCAGCACTGAAAAACATGCCTCAACCAAGGCTTATTAGAATATGTTGCTTCTGAACCCTTTCACCTGTTCTCAGTTTTCTTTTAAGTTCACCTGAAAGGCACAAGCAAACACCTTCAATTTTAGTATTTTTCTCTCTTGATCTCTGTGGATGAGGGAACTGTTGTTCTCGGTGACTGCAGAAAACTGTCACAGTAGCTTAAGACAAAAAATGCTTATGTATCATTTTAATTTCTTTGGCTCCAACTCTGATCAGCTTTAAACATCATATTAGAAGGAAGTATCATTTAATGGGATCAAAGTCAGGTATTTACATAACTTCCTAGCACTGAAGAAAATACAAGATACCTCCAGGATGTTCTTCCAATAAGCGTTTTTCTCACTCTAGCTTAACTGTGTGGCAACAGAAATAATAACTGATGTACAAATGCGTACATATTTAAGTTGCTCCCAATGTTTTAGAGAAGATACCTTGAATTTTGTTTTCTTGGGATCTATAATATCTGTAGATTTCAAAAGATCAGAGAGACAGTGTGAAGTTCGCTGTGAGCGCAGTGTGGAGTTATCTGGCGTACGATCTGGGAAAACAGGTCTTCACAGCTCCCCTTTTAGAGGCTAAATCTTTCCTGGCCTTTCTTTAATGATTATGGGATTATTGTGCACATTTACATGCTGTCAGAAGCTCCAATAGAATTAAAAAAGGACATCTGCAGAGAAATATAAGGTTTTTGGTAATGGTACCTGTTTATTTTCAATTGAAAGGACATTAATGCATTGATGCAGTGAAAGTCATATTGAGTAGGCAGAGAGAGCAAGTCAGTGGTTGTAGTGCGGTGTGTTCTCCCTGGTTTCCATATAAACAAGTTTTTCAGGATTGGCAACAGGTTTTCATTTTGTTTTCTGTTTTATAGCATGAGGCTTATCTGGCCTCCATCCCCCTCTGTGAAGAGCAGACAAAAATCTCCCCAAGCTCTGACTTAGCAGCGGGTCTCCCCAGGCTGTAGTGAGGCCTGTGCGGTGCTAGATAAGAAAAGAGTGTACTTCAAACAGCTCGGCGTTAATCAGCCAGCAAGGCTTCAAGCTCAGTGTTAGAGCAAAGGAATGCAGTTCAGAGGCTCGCTTACATGAAATGAAATTAAACGAGACAGACTCACTTAATTCTTGCTTTTAAAAAGCTCTTGAAGTGCTGTTTTAAACTAGTTACTTTGTGATGCCACTGAGCGAGGCAGTTAATCTGGCTCATCGGAGAGGGAAAGCGGCAGACCCCGTGGGATTCTTTTACAGAATTGCCGGGCTGGCCTTTGAAACAGTTTCCTTATGTCTTATTCATACCTTTTCAGCATAAGATATTCTATCATCTATTATCTTTAACTGGAATACTCAGCTCCTCCTTTCGCATCACTGTTAGGGCAATCCTCGTAAGGAATGTAGGTGGGAGCTTAACTGCTATATGAGGCAACACAAGGTCTTTCCTTTGCACCCAAGAACTACACTTGTGTGATTCAAGGGCAATCTTAGCTTATAACTTTAAGGGCAGTGAAGGAGCTGATAGCAAAATTTTACTTTGTAATACGCTCAGTATAGAAAGCTGAGCAAAAATTATCCTTTATCCTTCTCATTTTACAAGTTTTGAAAATTAGAAAAAGTCAATATCTGTGGTATGTGGTCTGTTCATGTGGTCTGTGGTATGTTCACAATAATACAAGATTTTTGAAAACCACATAGATGACAAGTAACAAGTAGAGTCTAAAGTCTAAACAGAATGTGCCTAAGAGAATCCTCTAGTTATAGAAACAATTCCAAAATTGTTCCATATTAAGGATCTCTTTCCTAATTAAGTGATTAGCCAATCAGAGCAATCAATTTATGCTAATGATAGGGCTAATAGTGAATTCCCAACTGGGGTTTAAATCCATGGCTGTAAGCTCAGAAGCATCTGTTCTAATGATTAAACCATTTGCTCTGTATATATCTGATACTAGCTCCATTAGCTAAACCAATGATAACTTAACTCTAGCTCTTTCACCTTAGGCAGAAAGTAAAGCATCGGAGAAAAAAATCTTGTGCTGACAAACTCTTAATAGGCATATATTTTTGTCATTGTGCTCTTTGAACTATGCTGCAGCAAAAACACATCTGCAGCACTTAGAACTTTGTCCTTTGCTCCAGTAGAAACAAAGGTCACCTGCCAAAACCATGGAAGACTCATGTGGAGCATTGGAGCCTTTCTGGAGCTCATGTGTATACTTGGCACTAATGTATTTGCATTTATAAAATAATAGTCTTAAATGCAAGTAGTCAGGAGATTTGTGGAGATAGAAGAAAGGTCAGTAGGATGTGACGAAGCTGGTGAGGGGCCTGGAGCACAAGTCTGATGAGGAGCGGGTGAGGAAACTGGTGCTAATAAATGCTCATTGCTAAATAAATTTTGAAAGTTTGGTACATACATAGCCTGGAGAACAGGAGCTGAGAGGAGACTTTATCGCTGTCTGCAACTGCCTGAAAGGAGCTTGGAGCATGGAGGGAGTTGGTCTCTTCTCCCAAGTAGCAAGTGATGAGACAAGAGGAGATGGCCCCGAGTTGCACCAGGGGAGGTTTAGATTGGCTATTAGGAAAAAATTCTTCCTGGAAAGGGTTGTCAGGCATTGGAACAGGCTGCCCAGGGCAGTGGTGGAGTCACCATCCCTGGAGGGGTTTAAAAGGTGTTTAGACGAGGTTCTTAGGGACATGGTTTAGTGCTGGAGTTCGGTTATAGGTTATGGTTGGACTCTATGATCCTGAGGGTCTCTTCCAACCGAAATGATTCTGTGATTCTATGCTGGAGGAGTTCTATGTGAGTGAGAGGGAAGATGGCTTTCAATAAGCAATTGCCGTGAGATTTTTCTGGTCCCTGCCTTACCAGAGAAGAACTTTAAGATAAATGAGCATTTATAACTCTTGGAAATGAAAACAGCACTTTTTAATCTATTTGAAGACTAAATATAGATCTTGTCTCCTGTATGTCCCTTTCTTCTCAGTAATACATGTAACATTCTTCTTAAAAGGAAGTTATATAAAATAGGACTCTATAGAAGATATTATTTAATACAATTGCCTATATGCAATTTCTCATCTCACTTAAACTATGTTTACTGGCATTTATATGATGTATTATTTGTATTATGTAGTGGGATTGGTCAATTCATTCTACATTGCAACATGCAATCATTAGTTTTCAGTGCAGGTGCTTTTTCTGTGGAGCATTAGGTTGCTGACCTACATATTATTTTCAAATGAGAGAGACTGAAATAAGGCATTGTTGCAAGAAATAAAATTAGTTTTGGAACATGATGTTAATAGAAAGTGATTTGTCCTCAGAATGTGATTTTATTTATGCTAGTAACTTGTGTGGTTTAAATGATGAACTGTTATACGAAAGAGGGAAATCATGGAATCATGAAATATCTTTGTTTCTTAAATAATAAAATATTGTACTTTCTAAGCATGTCCTCCTCTGATGTCACCTACAAGAGAGGAGCAGGCAGTTATATTATTATGGGTCTATTGTATTTGCTCTGGCTACACAGCATTGAAAGAGACCCGAGGATGAGAACTGAGTATGTTATGATGCTTGCTCTAAGACTACCTTATGTGTTTCATCCAGAAACCCATTATCATCTGGGCTCCAATTAAGCAATGTTAGTTTTTAATTTATTATCTTAGTCCTTATTATCTTAATTTATTATCTTTAGTCCAAACATAAAATGAAAAGGAAATTAAGGGCTGTTGGAAGGATAGAGGAATGAGAATACTTACGAAGAACCACAAAGTGGAAGACGAGGAGTTCTAGTGAAAACAAGGACAAGGTGGCAGAGAAAATGTAAGGGAAGTGATGGGGTAAGAGACAGACAGTGAAGTTTATGAGTTGGGGAGGGGCTATTTTACCTCTGGTTTTTAAGTGAAAATTACCATGTCATTAGTGAGTGGAACCGAATGCAAAATCCGATCAGGTCAGAGAGTGAGGGACAAGCAGGCTCAGACAAATGCTGGTACACTGAGTCTTTTGTCCTGTTGAGTCACCTCCCCACATCCAGTGTTGCAAACTGGAAAACAGAGACCAAAGACAAGTTTGTGTCAGACCAAACGAAGTAGGTGAGGACCATATTCACAGGACGGAACACATGGCAGAGTGTAGCACTCCCACGAACACTGATATGTGGCAGGTAAGGGCGACAATTTGCTTCAAATAGCAATTGTCTGATTTGCTTGCATATCCTGCAGAGGGGAGAAATAAGGATTTTTATTTTCCTTCTCTCCCTTCTTATTTTTCTCCTTCCTTATTTCACATTCAGTCATCTGTTCTGTAGTGTGCTATTCTCTTCAGTCCAGAATAGCTCACCAACTATTGCCAGTTCCAGTCTTCTGGGAGATGCTCTTGTGTTGGACAGCTGTCTTCCCAAAGACAGGGGCATCACCTCCCTAAAAACCTCTTACTTTGCTGTTGTCAAGGCGGAAAGCTTGAGTTTGTCCCCGAAACCAATCATCCAGTTGTCACTCAGCGTGCTCTCACCATATGCTAACTTGATGGGAAACTGTCTTCAAAGCAAACGGGATTGTCTACTCTACCACTCCGTGATTTTGTGGGTGCGTATGTGCAGCCGTGCAGGTGGCGTCTGTGTATGTGTGCAAGGAAACAGAGTTAGCATGAAATGATGCAAGTGTCAAACAACAGGGAGAGTTTGCTAGTCACATATGCTGGGTGAAACCTGGCAGCATGTAGCACTTTCTGGTTTTAATTACAGAGAATCAGAAGCCCCATAGATAGTTTTTGGGGGGGGGTTGGTGTTTTTTTGGTGTTTGTTTTTTAAATAAAAAACCCCCACAAAACCACAAATAAAATAAGTGAGGCAGGGGGTGGAGGGGTGGGCTTTATTGGGATCAGACCAGTAATTTCAGACATGAAGTTTATATAAATGGAAACACTGATTTATTCACATCTAGCTATTCTCATTTTCAGTGACTGGGATGAGCTACATCTGGAGGCAGAAACATGATAAAGAGTCCCCAGATACTGGTAGTCTTTGAAAGCAGAAACTGTTTTAGAGCATGTAAATGACAATTTTTTCCAAAGTTGTTAGCTACTAAATCAGCTTATTAGGTATGCTTCAAAACTCCATTGGGAATCATCCTTCTTTTTTTTTTTTTTTTTTTAAGAAACAAAGACACAAATCTTTCTTTCAAAAAAATATGTAAACACAAGTGAATAGCAACATATTCCAAGAGTTATATTTTGCAATTCCTTTCTGTTGCACTGAGGACACTTCATTCAGTGGCACTATTCACATCAGTGAGGTGAGGACAATAACGGAAAGAAAGTGTAAAACACAGTTCAGGCTTCTGTTTGGGAACTGAAGGGCAAATCTCCCAAGGCTCTGTGTGGAAACAGAAAGCTTTGGCAGGTTTGTTTTCAGTTGGATCCAGAATCACTCCCTGTATAAGGAGTATGTACAAGGCCATTATTAGTATTGGTTGAAAGGTCCTCTGCTTCTTTAAATTTGCATGCTGATACGCAAGGAAACAAAATGATCAAGCTCAGTTTTCTTGGTGGTTGGACAAATGGTAGCTAGAAGATAGGAATGGTTTTGTTATTGTTGGCTTGAATGGGATTTTAAATAATAGATTTAACTAAAATCCCATCCCTGAATGGGATTGGAACTATTGGCTGCCGCTGAGGAGAGGATGAGCTCTGTATCTCAAGCTTCTCTCCCGTGGTGAGGAGGTTCCATTTCCTCATGTTATCTTCTGTCTCTGAGTAGTAATAATAAAAACAGTTGTGCAGTGTTAGTTCATTGGTTACTGAATTTAACTTCAGCTGTTAAAAAGCAGAGAAATGAGGAACAGAAAAGCTCTAAAATATCAATGCAATCTCTAGTTATATCACTGGAACAAAGAAAAATGTGTTGCTATAACTAAAAGAAGGTCTAAACAATACGCAGCTTCTTCCAATAAACAGTGTAAAACTTGATAGAGGGTTTTTTTTTTTTCCAGCTGTTGTCAGAGTATCACTGAAAAGAAATGTACCCCTTTTTTGTAACATAGTTTCCCCTATCAAAACTGGCTTGTATGCATAGAGATTCTAGAGCTGAACGGTTCCGGACAGTTATTAAAGCCAAATTGCTTAATTTTGACAAATGCACACGGATGTATGGACTAGCATGTAGTGCACAACTACCTGTGGAGCAGTTGTATGTGGTTAGTTAGATGCTCATTTGCCATGTTTTTGCGGAGACTGGTGATTAGGATGTGCAAGTGTGATAGAGGATGTAAATGAGAGGTGCATGTGTATGCAGGTAGCGTAGTTATACCCTCCCTCAACTTGTGATCTGTGTAAAAAGTAGAATTAGCGATGGTCTGAAGTCAGCCAAGGACATTAATACTGATTTTTATATAGAAGGTGTTCAAATAGTATGGTGAAGACAGTGCCAGAAGACTTGAGGGGGAAAATTGCTGTTTTTAACTCCTCCAATGGTAGTATAAGATTATAGCCAAGCAAGGAAAATATAGTGAACAGAAACATCCCAGAGGGAAAGGCAGAGGCAAGCACAGAGGTGGCCCAGACACCAGAAGAGGCTGCTGTGGCTCGGGGTTCACTGGCTGCGTTTGGAAATCTGCTCTTCTTTCTGACCGTGAAGTAGAATGTGATTTTGCACATAGCACCAGGTATAGAGCTGTGAAAATGCAGAAAAGTCCTGAATGACAGGAATTTTGAAGGAAAATTTGCAGTGAAAGTAGTCGTTTAATTGAACAGGGGTTGAGCAGGTAGGAGCTTTTCGTTTAGTGTGAGCTTCTTTTCTAAACCTCTACTTTGGAAAGGCACATAGCTGTTGCCTGCCAAATAAATTGGACTGGTGTTTTGACGCCACACATTTTTATGCACCAGCGGAGCAGAAATGAAAGCTATCAATAATAGGCATGGCCATTCAGGTGTATGGCCGCTTACATTCCAATCTTTATAAAAACCTATTCCATACTTCACTGCTGAGGGGTGGAACTAGTGACAGAAAATGTATGAGCCTTCCAGAGCCTGTGCACTACAAGCTCACATTTCCTCTTATCAGGGAAGAAATTCTAGTTTGTTTTATATTCTAAGAACGGAGGAAAAAAAAGAATCCAAACACTAAACACGTTCAGTGTTCCTGTCAGTGCCAAACTTCTACACTGGAGGACTTTTGTGTGATGTGAAATCAAAAGCTATTGTTCTCTGGCAGCCCTGCCTGTCGTTCAGCCTGCTCCCATAAAAAAGAATGTAAAACCTGGCAACTTCTGCAACTGTGCAAATGATGTATCACATTGCCGGGAGACTCGTGGCTGGGATTCAACACGTGCCCCAAGTCTAGGGCCAGCCAACACTTAGCATGTTTGTTTAGGTATGTTATATACACTGGGAACATATGGTCTTTGTAGTTTATTGCTTTCCAAAGGGACTGGCTTGTACTCTTGCAGAATCAGATGAAAGCATATGAAAAACACCGCAGAGGAACTAGAATCTGATCGACACTGTTGTTCCACAGGTCATGTGAAATGCACCTTTCCTCCATAAAGCACTAGCATTTTAATCTACTGAACTTTCCTTTTAAAGAAATAATGTATTTTAAAATGCAATTACCATGCTTTTTAGTGGTTCTTGTATTATTATTTGCATGAAGCAGACATGAAGTACCTCATGCATCTCATTTGTTTCTGTGTTTAATGTTGTCATATGTGGCCTTTGAAGGGCAAGTGAAGTCCTCCAACTTCCCGGTGGAAGCCTTTCTTTCAGTAGTATTAATATTTCTAGCCTTAAAATGGTACTAGATAGCAGAGTTCAAAATGGTAAGCTGTGCATAAAGGTAAATGCAAATAAGGGGTTATAGTCTTCGTTGGAAGGTATATGAGCTATGATTTTTGGTGAAATTTCACAGACTTTTAATACTTTTTAAAAAATATGTGGAAATAGGAACCTCAGCCGCTGTCTCTTGCCTTCAGTTTTCCCAAATTTTTTTTTTTTCCTTTTAAAGGGCATAAGAACACAAAATAATTTTAGTATGAGTGACATAGTTATTTTAAGAGGTTATTTTAAATTCCTGTGTTGTGCCTACCCTAGAGACTATTTGCAGAGGGTGGAAAGAGCAGGTCTGGGTGTGAGTACATGTGCATGCAGGTGTGCGTGGACACGTACATACACACACAATTAGTTGGCCTGTCACAAATTTGTAGCTATTAGACAGTATCTCTGTAACTTCAAGTTTAAATGAATAATTACCTGCCTGAATGAGGCCTTTCGAGTAGGTATGTTTGATATTTAAATGTTTTGATTGTTTTTAGTAAAAGGATTCAAACAACTCTGGCAAGTTATCCTGTTAAAGTACACGACACTCAAGCTGGCAACCAGTTTTATCACCTGAAAGTAACCGTTAGTCCAACACATGCTCACATTTATGCTATGCATTCACCTTGGAGCTTTTTCTAGTTAAGATCCTATTAGCTGAATGACTTTGCAGCAAATTATAAACATCACTATGATTACAGGGACCGAACGTCTCCCTATTAATTTCTGTAGAACAGTAGCTCTGCGTCTCAAAGCCACCATTCCAATTACATGGAAGCTGGGTTGCTGCGCTGTGTGGACAAGCAGCACTATGTATAGCACAGGTGTGAATACCTGCGCTCCAGGGGAAGGTCGAACACAGCACAGAGTCCCCACAGATCACACGTAGGCTAACTGGAGGGACTGGTAATTCAAGCTAGGTTCTGAGTAAATGAAATCAGACAGTAGAGTGGTTTTCACAGCTCTTTAGGATGCTTCTGCATGTATGCAGACACCTCCCAAAACATCTTAACTGATCTAAGGGGCAAGCTTTGCCCTGCGGAAGCAGACGTGTATGCAGCTCCTTTGGAAATGACGGTGGTTGTGAGAGTGGCATCCAAGGGCTTAATTTGGGCTGACACGTAAAAACTGACATAACTACACTTGGGATAAAAGTGTTAGGAATACCAGATGCATCACTGTAGAAATTACATCTTGCTTTTTCTGCTTCCCTACTGTCAGGGTACCTGCTGGAGTGGGAAACTCCTTGGCACAGGGCAGGCAAATAATTTTGTTCTCGTAAGTAAGCTATTTAGAGTGACTATTTTGAACACAACTTGCTGCATTGTAAATTATTGCAGTGACTGTGGCTTTCAGCGAGGTTCACTAAATGTAGTACCTAGCAGCAGTTCACTTAGCCTGGCTGGGGTCTTTGGAGTCAAACCTGACGAAAAAGTCGAGGTGGTTTTGCCACCCTAGCAGGAGGACATGGCCAGGGGGTCAGCGTTCCCTGTTATCCAGAGGGTCAGCAGTCTGTCCCAGGCCTTTTGTACCCTGTCTTTCAGAAAACGTCCAGTTGATACAAACAAGCAGATTAGGAAAATCTGATGTCAGAAATTGCATTTCTGCCAAACCTTGCTCAGTCCTTTCATTCCCTCCAAGATGAGAAATTCTTTTGTTAGCAACTCCGCTCAGACTTCTCATGTCAGGTAGTCAAGGCCTGACCCTATATCACTCACCTCCTTGTTTCTTAATTCACTGTAATCTCCAATTTCAAATATGTTTCTCTTCCAGATCTTGAATTAGGGAGCTGCTTACTGAAGCTCTACAATTAGGCAGCTCTATATTGTCTGTGTAGGAATGCAGAGGAGAAACATTGAAGGGATATTTCTTAATTTTTATCAGTCTGCATTATTTATTTTATTTTTTATTACATTTCAATTTTGAGAACAGTAGGTTTTCCTTTTTCCTTTAAGTCAGGAAGTAAGATAATTTTCATAAGGGCGTTTGAAGTGAAGCAGGTTAGAACAAATCAGTAACTACTGTCTGCTGGTTTTAGTCATCACTGAAGTGCCAGAGAGGTTAAAAAAATCCTCAAGCCCTGACACAAGAAAGCACAGAGTGTAGCATGTTTCTCTTTTGTGTTAGATCAGTTACTGTACAGAATTGGTGTTTTAACTTTCATTTGTTCTTCTGCTGATGAGTGAATACCTTAGATAGGAGCATTTTACATGTGGCACCCGCCTTCAAGGACAAACACAAAGGCTTGTCATAGGACTCAGCATGTTGATGTAACGCTGCAAAAAACATCAGGAAATTGTGAGGAAATAAATAACTTGAGCCCCGTCATTATGATAGTTAATGGCTTCAGGGATGGCACTAAAGCAGACAATATGGTCAGAATGAAGTCTCCATCTGTGTCTGTGCTGTCAAGGGAAATAGTGTTACATCATTTCTTGTCTCTCTTTTGGTCCCTGTGACAAGTAGCCCGTGAGGTGTTCAGACCCTGCACTGAACTGACTAATGAAAGATGATAGGATGGGAATTGATAAGTGAATTTAGCTTGGCTATAAACCCTGCAACGTCAGATGGCAACTCCTCCTCTTATCCCTTTTATAATCTTTCTTTTAGTGTGGTGCCCCTGAAAACCTTCCCACATAACTCTGAAATGTCATTTTCACAGTGATTCAGAAGTGATCAGAAAGGCAAGCAAAATGACATAGAGAGCAGGGCTAAATTAATGGGCTGTCAAAAAAGTATTCTCACTTGGAAGGATTTCAGGCTTCTCTCAGATCTGATGCTAACCCAGAAAAATTTTGACAAAACTGAATTCTATTAATTTTCAATATAAAAGTTGGAACGTATTTATTGAAAGTTTTGCCAAATACTTTGAGCTCCTAACTAGACCATTTGTGTTTATCCCCTGTTCTGGTGACAAGCAAACCCTAAACCAGTTCTGATGCCTGATCCCAGAGAGAGGTCAAGAGGGTCACTCATATGAGTGGAGTCCTATACATGCTTAAATGTGAGCACAGTGGGAGCCACAGTTTAATGATCTGCTTCTCTCAGAGTAAGAACTTTGAGTGCTCGTTTGAAATAGTCCAAGCTGTCTGCAAAAAAAAAAGGCACAGCAAATTAAACAAACTTCCTTTGACAAGCAGCCTCTGCCTTCCAGCCTCAACAGGGCTGTGTGGCAAGGTTGCTAATGTGTCTTGGTGGGAATCACCACATTAGAAGTATCTTGGATTTAAGTTGTTATAACTGTGTCGGGCCCCAGTTACAAAGAGAAAAGCAAATCTCACAAAACAAGAAGATGAAAGAACTTTTTAAAAATAAGATTTATTTTTTTTAAAAAACCTTTCAGACTGACTGACTTGGTTCATTTTATTCCAGTCTCGCTTTTGTGGCTTGGGAATATAATTCATAATTGTTCCATTTTTCAAGACCACACTCATGAGTGTGTAAAGATAGTCAAGCCTGATCCTGTTTTTGCACTGACTTGTCTGTGTCAGGAAGTGATGGCTTAATCCTTCCTCTTCTCTGGAATCTGTGTTTTGACTTCCCGTGTTACCACTATTTGCACCATTTTATTTTCTTAATTTTCACGGTCTCTAATGTTGCATCCTCCATCCTCTACAACATTCAGGCTCGGAGCCAATGTCATTGAATTATAACAAAGAGCTCATATCCTTATAAATCATTAAGCCTGATTATTTGGATAAACTCTGACTAAGTGCTTAGCAGTTTGAAAATTGGGCATTATGTCTAGGCAATGAATCATACCTTATCCTCTATAAACTGCAGTAACCAGAATGAGAACCGTCCCAAACTTGAATGCATGTAGATTGTGGATGGAATGAGTTGCTATCTGAAGTGACTCTGGAGGGAACAGGGAAAACTACCTGAGATTCGATAGACGCACAGCATTTTATAACACCAAATGAGATGAATCTTATCAAATGTGACCAAGCAAGTATCAGTTTCTGGAGGTTCCTAAATATAGATATAGAACTGTTTACCTACTTGATCTAGGTCACCAATTTGAACCTAATTTTAAAAGCTGTCTAGTTTACCTTTTCTTCCATAAAGGAGGTACTAGGTGTGAGGAGGGCAAAATGCTGAGGGAACATCTAAGGTTCTCTTATTTGTTTGATATTGGTGTGGAGGGGAGAAATTGAGAACAGAACAAAGAGAGTTGTAAACTTGAATGCTTAAACGGCATCACTTGTCATTTGCTGGGAATCAGGACATATTAGCTAAGGATACAGCTGTCAGTTTTTCAGGTAAAGAGCCAGAGCTAGATCTTTGTTATAATTATATTTTTTCCCTTATTTTCTTTTTAGTAGTGAAAGTGCAAATTGAGGGGAAAAGGAGTAAAAGTTGTCCTGAAATGATTTCACTGAAAAAAAGATGGAGGAAAAAAGTATATTTATTATTTTGAAAAAAAAATTAAAAAGAAAAGAAAAGGCATTTCTTCGGAAAATGTTCAAATAGAATCCTTCAGACTGAGATTTTTCCCTTTTTTGCGGGTGGGGAGAGTTGGAGATTTGCACATATGTTCTGAATTCCTGGACTAGGGCTTGTGAGAAGTTATTAGTTCTCTGCACATGAAAATCAGCTCTCCACCTTGACTCCACAGATAGAATAAGGGAGTAGGAGTTCATAGTCTCCCGAACTTGTATTTTTGGAAGAACAAGTCAGTCCTCCTACAGGTGTCAAAACAATTATCTATGGGGGCATTACAGTAAGTCTGCTGTATGATAAATACTATCTGTTTCATGTAGGCATGGATAATCAGTTTGCACATTTAGACATATGGTTTGACTGACCACAACTGTGCACTGAAATAATTAAGGAATATATGTAGGACTTAGTCCTATCTCTGAAATGAATCAGGTTTTAAGTAATTCCTCAGCTGAGTCTGTTACATCTTCTATTCGAAAAAAGCAATGCTTAAGTCAGACCCAGCAAATTTAAAGCAACCTTTTTGCACTGCGTCTGGCTTATCTTTTGCAATACGTTTAAATGTATGCTTCATCTCCATTTAAAATGTATTCTTTCCATAATGGCAGTTCTGGAAGGCAACTAATAATGAATCATCCAAACATGGAAGTTTTCAGCCAAATTAGGACACCACCAGCATGATCACAAAGCTGCCAACTTCCACTAGAAAAAGCAGATTCTATCATTGCAAGTTCAAGCTGCTGAAATAAGCAGTTGTGCACCTCCTTGTCTTGCTTTCCTGTCTTTGTGCTTTGCTGTTCTGTAGTGATTTTTAGTATAAGCCATGAGAGGTTCAGTTTCTCGCGTTTCCTCTTGACTTGGATCCACTCCTCAGAGCTGGATGATGGAGCTCCACACCGGTGCGCTGCAGCGCTTCGAGGAAAGGGAAATGAAACCCATCTGTGTCTCCCAGACTCTCACCGTACCACCCACCTGTACTCTTACACAACACGCTGAGACTGCAGGAGGAGGAGGCACAAAGCAAGTGCAGCTTCTGCCTAAACTTTCCTTCTGTGAGCCTTCAGGCAGCGGCTGGGTGAAGCGGCTGGCCGATCCATGAGAGCGGCTCTACCGTCACCACCTGTCACACTGCCCGCTTCCAGTACCACTGATCGGCATGAAATTGTTCTGAGGCCTTGTCTGTCTAGAACGAGTAGGGTTTAAAAGTCACTTGCTTTCATTCCACATGTCCAGAAATTTCAGACAAAACTTCCATGACCTGAATCTCCTGATTATGAATAGTTACATACTTCTTTGGTTTAATAGTCCCTTTTGAAGCCTTTGCATGTTCTCTATTTTGTCTTCTGATGCATTTATTTTGCTCAAAATGCTATGCCCACCCTGTAGTTTTCTGTAACTAATTTTAGAAATTAGATTTTAGACCATCTTCCACACACTTTTCTCTTTTCCTCTGTCTTTTAAGTTTTTGTAGCAGTATGTCTTCATTAGCTTTCACTCAAAAGCTCCTCTGATGTCTACAGATTAGGTTGTGTTTTCAAGGTGTCTCTGAAGAAGGCATGCCTTATATATCATTAACATTTGTAGAATCAGATTTTAAATATTAGATGCAAGGCCTTAGATGCTGATGTTTATTTTGGTCAACACAAAAATTCTGCTAGTCTTAACCTTTAGAGCAGTAGAAATTTGATGATATTCCTGTTGTGAAACAGCACCACAAAGCTACATGGATTTTTTTTAGTTTTGAAAACATACCTATAAATAATCAATATGTAACCTAGATAAAGATTCCTGTAGTGCACATTTCAGTTTATGAAAAGGTAACCTAATCCTGTTGTGAAGAATTGCCACTAAACTGTACTGTTCTGGCTATTTAAAAAATAGCAGGCTAGACAATGACAATGTAAGATGTGCTCATGCATGAAGCATAGCCTATATGCATTTTTTTACTCTGTGTTGGTGGGAGTATTTTTTTTTGTAGTTTTGGATAATAAAGCCAGCAATATTTTAGATAGACAAAAAAAGGAAAAAGAAATTCACACAGTGATGTTGAAATTGATTAACACAGAAGGCTAAATTGAGATTGAAAGCCCCACAGGGGAAAACAAAATAAAACAAAACACAAACCAAAGGACTATATATTAAAGGGGAGACAATTGATTTTCCATGAGGTTGGGTTTTGCTTGTGATGAAAAAATATCTTTAAGAGATACTAGAAAAAGAGAGGGGATCTGAGTGCGTTTCATGGATTAAGTTTTCCTGACAGAAAACAGAATGGTCCTGTTGTAGGTTTCTCAAAATAAATATAGAGATACCATTTTATTTTCTGCTACTTAATGTTACTCTAGTGCTCCCTTGAAAAGGTGTTTTCTGTCGCTGGATATGCAAGTAGAAACACTGGCCACATATTTGACTTTTGTAAGAAAAACCCTCCACCTGCTGAGATACTGCTTTCTCTGTACTTTTTGGTATCTTTGAAAGAGATTAAAGATGTCCTCTTTAGTTTATAAAATCTTTGGGCACTGAAAGATAGCATAATTAATTTTAATTATCTGACTCAATATAGAAGTAAAACAGCTTAAAGAATGGTTCGCAGATCCTAAACTCTCAATTTGCATTGTTTTATAGCTTCTGACTGAACTATTTTTTTTTTCCAGTGGTGTGCATAAATTTGATCTGGTTTCCAACATCTATTATTGAACTTTAATAAACAAACAAAAAAATACCCCACCAAAAAGTGTCTCACATATATCTTGGTTCCCTGACTCCTGTAATGTATTCATGTGGAAAGCCAGCTTTTCTCCAGGTCATGGATTTAAAGCCAAATTATTAAAAACCAAACCTAACCAAAACAACACACATAAACCCCAAACCCAACAACAACAAAAAACCCACAAAACAAATAAAACCTACAAAACTGACAAAAGATGCAAGAACCAAAAATTAGCTATCTCATGTTTGTTTTTACTGGGTTACACAGTAACTCGTGTTTGTGCTTTATTTGTTTTAAATTTCATGCCTAACCATTTCTTAGCCAGACAACCTTGACAGTGTCCCTTTAAGTTATTCACAGCAACACGCAGAGACTTCACAGTGAATTTATTTCCATCTCTAAGTATTTCAGGGGCCTGCAGCTTCTTCACCAAAATCTTGTGTGCCAAACTTCAGAATAAGCTTCAGTGTCCATTTGGATGGATTGATTGATGGGCCGGTGAGCCCAGTTACTCCTCTAACAAGCTGTGCTTGCAGGAGCTCACTCTGGGTAAATGAACAGGTCAGTGAAGTGAGAAGTATGTGGCTTTGTAGGATGTTTTGTGCAGGCAGGCTCTCGTTTCACCACCAGGTTACCTGCAGTATATCAGATGGGCAGTCACTGGGACCGGATGTTGCTTAACCTTGCACTCTGGAACAGAGAGAACAGTTTCTGACATCTTTGAAACAAGTTTGAACTAACCAAGCTATTAAATGATAGTTAATGCAAGATTCTGAGAAATAATTTGAATTCATGAACTCATCAGGCATTATTTAGATGTGAGTTTTTTCATTAGCATTTATATTTGCCAAGCATGTCTTTTTGCTTTTCATGTGTAATATAGACAGGTTCTGTTTCTTTTTATGAGTGTCAGCAATCACTGGCATTGTGGCTAGTACTAATCTTGGACTTATAATGACTCTTTCCATCTTTAGGTCCTCTATGAACAGTTTGGAATCTTTGAATAGGTTGATCTGTGAGCTCCTTTTAGGCAATACCATAAAAATGTAAAAGTCCTGCTGTGCTTAATTAAAAAAGAAGCATCAGTATCTCTTATGTACAACTAATAGCATTTTCGTTTAAATTGGGAGGAAGATAGAGCAAGGCTGGTCCAGATCCTCAGCTGATAATTTACATTTATTAAGGGTCTGGCACAGAGAGTCTGCCTATGGAATTATGATTGCATTTATTTTTTAGTTAATGCACACAGTTTGAATTAAGTACTTCAATCATTGCATTGTGTTTCAGTAATGAACATCACCATTGATAACTATGAATTACAGCTCCAAGTAAAAGTTAGGCACATTCATATCCTTCTTCAGGCTTTATTAAACTTTTCTGACATCTAGAAAACGCAGTTTGCTTTCCTACTGTTATGCATTAGAGTTTTAGGAGAACTCAAATGGGATATGTTTGCTCTGTGCATAATCATGGTTTAGAAGCAATATATTCAGGGAATCCAATTAGAGGTAAGTAATTCTTCTGAATGGCATCTTTCAAATGAGGGTGTGCCTGCACTATGTGTGTCAAAGATCCAGCCTGATTTTTCCTTCTTGTCATTGCCAGAATTATTCTTCTGCTCTTTTTCCTACAGCATGCAGCACTGAGATTTCATTGGCATTTGCCTTCTCTGCTCAGAGCTGATTCTGTTTCAGTGGGATGTCCACATAGCATCATGAAGCACTTTGGGAGATAAGGTGCTGTAGAGATATAAACAAGGAGGGGAATTTCTAAGCACTTGACCCGTTACCTGAGATGTGCTGAGGGACTCTCATTCTGGCTAAGACAAGAAACCAAGGTCCCCTGTGGCATGGAAGATGCAGTTTAAAGTTGATCAGCACTGATAAAGGAGAATAATTGTGCTTAAAAGTTAATTTGCTGAACTTTCACACTTTCTTGTGGCCAAAATGCTTTTTGAGGAGTGATGTGAGCACAACTAGAATGAGCCTAGAGGTTACTTCAGATTCTTTCAAGGCTTCCACTAGATCACAAGGTCAAGAAATTACAAGACCACCAGCCTATACTCTTTGTCCTTTTTTGAACCAGAGGATCTGTATCTATGAAAAGATCGTTATGTGGAGGCTAGCCAATTCAACCATTTACTTACACAAAAGACAGCTGGATAAATCTTGAGAAGTCGTCTAGTTTACTGCCTCTGCCTCAGGGTAAGGTCAGATGCTGACAGATGCTTGTCCTACATTTTATTTAAAATACATTATAATGGCGGCACTATATCTTTCTCATATCAGCTCTTCTATTGGTTCACTGTCCTGGTCTGTAGAAAACTTTCCTGGAAATGTACTGATATTTTCTTCTCTGCAATTTAAGCCAATTTTTGCACCCTGTTCTGTCTCTCACGGATATCAAGAAACCCTCATAGGCTATTATAATTCTTCCTTTCAGGCTTTGCTTTTCTAGACTAAAAGCCAGTGCTCTCAGCTTTTTCTTGTGGGTTCATGTTCTCCAGGCCTTTGAATACTTTGCTCTTCTCTAGGCCACCTTCTGCACATGTGCATCTTTCTTCTAGAGCGTGCCCAAAACAAGGCACTGGGCTTAAATTTAGCACTACTGGTGCTAGATGGTGCAAATAAGTCATCTGAAGTTCCTTGCAGCTGTTTGCATCCACGTGGCCAGTGATGGTGTTTGTTTCACACCATGGCCTGGCAGTGGTGATTTAGGTTCAGCTTGTACCCTGCTATACTGCTGCCTCATTGCTTGTCCCCCTCAACTGATAATTTCTGCCTGATTATATCTTTAAATCATCCTGTTTGAACTGAATTCTGTTTTTTCTCAACCCATTTTTCTACTTTCTCAGCGATGCAATTTCTGTCCTCCAGCATGCATTGTCGCTTAATGTGGCGCAACGTGCAAGTTCAATATTCCACCATTGTGTTATTTAAAAAGAAGGTGAGAAAAAAACCCCACATAAACTTGAATTTGGCATCAGTAAGTTGAACAGGTGAGGCTGTCTGTGGAACACCAGCGGTAGCTCAGCCTGCCAGTCTATTTAAACAACTGAGTAAATCAGCTGCTGCTGAGCTTGGGGAGAAGGGAAGCAGCCAAGTGTGCAAGCCCAGTCTGCTCTTGCAACTTCAGTCTGATGATATAGAAAACGTCTTATAAAAGAGACGGCACAGGGATATTTATGGCTTTTGGTTAGAATCAAAGTGATTACCAATTTAATCTTGCTAGGATGATAATAATGAAAATAAATAATATTTTGCTCTCATTTGGACGTGAAATTAATTAACTCCCTGAAAAGAACGAGATGGAAGAGAGTTAGTAGAGACATGCTGAACTGTAAGGACATACCATAAATTACAGCTGACGTAAATTTTACTTACCGGAAAGAAATGATTTTTTAAGGCAATAGACTTAGTTATAACTGGAGTTCACTTGTTAATCAAAATACCTTTAAGAAAACTTTCTATTATCACAGTTTAAAATGTCTATTATTTTTTAGTTTTTTGGCATTTCACTGTATTTGCGTTAGGAAAGGTATCTGCTATTTTCTTTGTTTACTATAGGGACAATAAATATTGCAACTTGTCAAATAACAAAAACATCGATCACTGAAGAAGTGATGGCTAATACACAAATCAACAAACATTATTAACAGTGAATTAGGGAATAAATAGTAATTTTGAAAAGCTGCTCCTACTCGTTAGAATTAAAAAGATCTTTTGCTTTTCTTGTGAAGCATATGCAAGGTTTTCTATGGGGTTTTGCCATATGCCCTCAGTGAGGGGCATCACTTAGTTTTTGTGGCCAAAGTGGTTTATTTCACGGTCTACCAGCACCTTCCCATCAGAGGAGGCGGAAGGAACCCCCGGGCAGTGCTGGTCCTGCTGCCTTGTTGGGCTGCCTGTATTTTATCCAAAACTTCATAGATCTCTATATCCCAATGTATTTCTAGATCCCTATCTTAGTTTAGGGATGAAGATTTTTTGTGTTTTCTTCGTTAGAGGTATCATCACAAATCATATGCTCTTATGCATATGCCACTCATTACTCGCTTTGAGTTCATTGACACCCTTCCTGGTTTCAAGTGAGAGCAATTTAGTTTCTTTATGGGTTTTTTTGTATGTATCTTCTCTTTGGAGTCTTTTCTGTTCCCTATGTGGAGGTTGCAGGTATGAATTAAAAAGAAGCCTGACTACTGTAGAAACCAGGTCACATAAATAAAGGAAAATGCAGCATTAACCGCACAATTTATTCAAATAGGGCACACTCAATGTGAAAAATGAGCAGAAGTAATACCATTGGTGTCATAATTTCTACTAATTCTAGAAAATTTATCTCAATCAGAGAAGAGCCTTGAAAAAAAAAGCAAACCACAGAGCTTATGCTCGTGAAACTGTAGTTAGCTTCTTTTAAGGCACGTACAGCCTAATTCAACAAGATTCTTAAGCTCCTGCTTAATTTAGAAGGACTAGCTGATTTCAAGAGTATTCAACTATGCACTTAAAGTTAAATGCATATTTAAGTATTTAGATGAGCCAGGATCATCCTGAAACAAGCCAGGTAGAGGAATGAACTTGTAAAAACATTAGATAATATGGTCAAGAAGCTTCCTTAAAATCATGTAAACGAGAGCTGTATGTTCAAGTCCTGTAAAGGTACTGGAAGGTAGCCCCATCTAACTGAACAAAAACCATGAAGGGAACAGTCTGTAGTGTATAAATTACTACAAAGAAATTATTAGGGCAAAGAAAAGGTGTTTTAGCTTGTGAATTAGATGATGGAAGAGATATGTAAACTGCTCATTAGTTTATATAGTAACTGATTATGCATAGAGAAGGGATAGACATACAGAAGGAATTTGCAGGGATTGTAAGTCAGTGTAGTGGTAAATAACTCACATATAGAATTCAAAAGTAACCAAGTACTTTATAGTGCATACACAATGTGAAATATGTAGCAAGTGTTTTATTAATTGTCCTTTCCTAAAATGTGCATACAAATTTTATTGTATACTATATTACATGCTTTCTCACTGTAGAAGCTTGTTTATTCTTACATATTTTGTCCAGCGGACATTGTAATTATTTTAGTTATTGTCTTATGTGTCCGACTCCAAACTCAGTCTCACGATGGGTTTGTTTAATTGAATCCAATGGAATCAATGGGAGTTTTGCCTACATCAGGATTAAGTTAGGAGTTGCCCCAAATAACAATCTGAGATAATTAAAATGATTACAATTAGAAAAGATTTCTCGCACAAAATCTGAACTTGGAATACAGAAATAATTACATAAAATAAATCAATGTCAGGTTCCTTGTTTTATTAGTAATTCTCATATAACAGAAAAGTCACACTAGTGGCATTAATTTTGCATATTTAATAAGCTCTTTGAATCTACGAGTAGCTGGGATGTTCATGTCTCTCTTTACTCACATGAGAATGTTTCCTGATAAAGCTACTGGAAAAACATACAGTAAACCAATTTGAGCTTTGCATAAGTGACATAAATGCTTGCATTGGAGCAGAACAAAATACACTTGTCGTAATAGTGTGAGAGCCTTAGTAGGCAAAGGGACTGCTGGAGCTGGCCCTGGCCTTTAATGCGCTCTTGTCACTTAATCTTCCCGTCAGAAAAGCTTTCCCTTAAAATACAGAAAGTTGTGTAAACTGTTCCTTTTGCCCTGCTGCACATCGTTGAAGGCTACAATTTTGTCTTCAGAGATAAGACATGACTTCCCACAAAGGCCTGTCTCTCTCTGTAGAGCAAATCCTCATAGATAGAAAATAAACACAGGTCTTCAACAAAAGGTTGTTCTCTGCTGGCGATTACAGGTGGAAAACTGATTAAAAAAAAAATCCTCTGTCATCTTCCTGAGTAGAGAAATACTGATGTACCTTTTGCAGTTTGTTTTTGTGATTGTTTTAGATCACACGTAATTACCCATCTACTAGTTGTCTTTGAAATGAACTCCCTGTCGCCTGAATTCATAAGATCAATAGGCAAGGGAACCTGTTCAAAAAACAAACAAATAAACAACACACAAACAGGCAAACTAAACCCCCAAGCCATTATTTGCTTCAGCCATGTAACCAAACTCACGGTTCAAAAATTTCATTGGTAATTACAGTAATGAGGAAAGTATGCTGCTGCTGGAAAGCAGACAAGTTTGGAATGCTTTCTGAACTCCTTGGTGATTTCTCATCAGTGCTTTTACACAGCTCTCGTCAAGGATACACTGGCAAGAGAGTATAAAGCTCAGGAAACTTCAGGTAGTGTGATTTCAACACACTACGTATCTGGGGGATTTTTATTACGCACTAGCTCTTTCTGTGAAATCTTAAAACTGTTCATATAGTGCTCTGAAAAGATATCATCTGTATTTGTAATATGTTTTTCTTATGATCTAATGGTTAAAAGGAAAGCATTTAAATTGTAGATTGAACTGATTTTTTTTTTTTTTTGGTAACACCTTATGAATTTGGAGTATGCATTTAGGTATCTCTGGAACCAGGCTATAAATTGGAGAATCTGTTTTTGACCTTTTTCATTGTAATGTTAACATCGAGCATGAACCTGGAAAAAAACTGGAAGTAATTGTTGTGATTATGGATACATAGTGACAGTGGTTCTTGCAGTTAACTGAAAATATATTCCCCTTCTGCAGCAGTTGACTAATGCTTGTCTGTTACTGTGCTATTGGAAGATAGAAAAATGTCATTTTATATATTTACCTAAAGAAAGCACAAACCAGATGAATCAAAATATTTGGTGGGTTTTTTTGGGTGGTGTCCAAGAAGAGGTGAGGGAAATGTAACAGAGAGTGGAATGAAGTGAGCTGGTGGGTGCGTGTGTATCTGACTGTCTCTGAGTATAGAATTATTTTAAACTGTGTAAGAGAAACCTAAGTATGAGTGGTAGAAAACTTTTGTTGCAACAGGTTTGGACATGCAAATGATCTACCAGTGTCAAGGAGGACACTGGGACTGACTGGGGTTGTATCTTGGTGTCAGGGAGATCGCTGTGGTGGGCAGGTTTGGAAGACGGATGAATCAGGCCGGTTTCAAACTTCAGAGCACCCCTTTGCTTGACTGATGTCCATTAGCAATCTGTGCTAATGGGTAGCTCTTACATATTATCAATCATTATCACTAAGTATTCAAACAGATGGTCCTTAACGATCGTATCTCCCATTAGCTGTGTGTGTACAGCCCCATGGAGCGGATGCTGTGTCATTAGCACTGGTGACTGTGGTCAGTACTGGTCTCCGTCACTGGGGCCAAGGGACCGGGCTCCAGCCCTCTGCGATGAGGGGAGCTGGAGCTGAAGGGTGACCTCTTCCTTCCCTATTTTTAAATGCTCACCATTGTGGTTTTGTGCTCCTCAACCCCTACTCAAAAGAAAAAAAAGAAGCAGTTTCTGTTCTGGCTCCACCATACATCTTTCCTGCCAGTACTACATCTTATTCTTACCACCAGTTTAAAAAAAAAAAATCAATTAAAAGTGGGGCACACTTGGGCAGGCATGCGGTTTCAACTTAAATAACCAAGACTGGAGAAACATCTAAGGAACTAGAAGCAAATATATCTGTTCCAATTGTAGTGAGAGATAGAAAAGTATGGCTCTGTTACTGTGAGATGGTTGGGACAAGTACTTTCAATATATAGCACAAGGAAAATTGGAAGAAAAAAATGGAAAAGGTTATTCTAGNTTTTTTTGGTAACACCTTATGAATTTGGAGTATGCATTTAGGTATCTCTGGAACCAGGCTATAAATTGGAGAATCTGTTTTTGACCTTTTTCATTGTAATGTTAACATCGAGCATGAACCTGGAAAAAAACTGGAAGTAATTGTTGTGATTATGGATACATAGTGACAGTGGTTCTTGCAGTTAACTGAAAATATATTCCCCTTCTGCAGCAGTTGACTAATGCTTGTCTGTTACTGTGCTATTGGAAGATAGAAAAATGTCATTTTATATATTTACCTAAAGAAAGCACAAACCAGATGAATCAAAATATTTGGTGGGTTTTTTTGGGTGGTGTCCAAGAAGAGGTGAGGGAAATGTAACAGAGAGTGGAATGAAGTGAGCTGGTGGGTGCGTGTGTATCTGACTGTCTCTGAGTATAGAATTATTTGAAACTGTGTAAGAGAAACCTAAGTATGAGTGGTAGAAAACTTTTGTTGCAACAGGTTTGGACATGCAAATGATCTACCAGTGTCAAGGAGGACACTGGGACTGACTGGGGTTGTATCTTGGTGTCAGGGAGATCGCTGTGGTGGGCAGGTTTGGAAGACGGATGAATCAGGCCGGTTTCAAACTTCAGAGCACCCCTTTGCTTGACTGATGTCCATTAGCAATCTGTGCTAATGGGTAGCTCTTACATATTATCAATCATTATCACTAAGTATTCAAACAGATGGTCCTTAACGATCGTATCTCCCATTAGCTGTGTGTGTACAGCCCCATGGAGCGGATGCTGTGTCATTAGCACTGGTGACTGTGGTCAGTACTGGTCTCAGTCACTGGGGCCAAGGGACCGGGCTCCAGCCCTCTGCGATGAGGGGAGCTGGAGCTGAAGGGTGACCTCTTCCTTCCCTATTTTTAAATGCTCATCATTGTGGTTTTATGCTCCTCAACCCCTACTCAAAAGAAAAAAAAGAAGCAGTTTCTGTTCTGGCTCCACCATACATCTTTCCTGCCAGTACTACATCTTATTCTTACCACCAGTTTAAAAAAAAAAATCAATTAAAAGTGGGGCACACTTGGGCAGGCATGCGGTTTCAACTTAAATAACTAAGACTGGAGAAACATCTAAGGAACTAGAAGCAAATATATCTGTTCCAATTGTAGTGAGAGATAGAAAAGTATGGCTCTGTTACTGTGAGATGGTTGGGACAAGTACTTTCAATATATAGCACAAGGAAAATTGGAAGAAAAAAATGGAAAAGGTTATTCTAGCACTTCATAAGTTCACACAACTTCTGATAGACCTGAACTGGCCGTTCCTTGGGTTTAGAGGAGGCTGAGAGCACTGAGCTTCTACAAGCTCTACAGCAGAAAATGGGAGGGGGCAAAACTGGAATTAAAACGGCTCTGGAAAAGTTTGTTACAGTGATAATACTTGACATGGTGCCCTTGTAGCAGCAGGAATAGGACCTGATGATCAAAAAGGACCCTTCTGGTTGTAATTTCCTGAGTTCACTTGTAGAACCTTAACAATACTTCTAAGACAATGAGCTTACTGGCAAAGGGTACTGTGTAAGCTTTTAATACTTGTTAGCTATTAAAAAAAAAAGATACTCGTCTGTGTTTGAATAGATGGAACTAAGAACATTTTATCCTGTTGCTGTGTAATGCTGCCTTTTTGGATCAAGGAAAGGTTATGATGTTTCCGAGGAAACATCAACATTTTCGTTGGTTTTAGGAAAAACAATACATCTGCAAAACTGAATTCCTACTCAAGCTTTTAGAACATTTTCAGAAATGGATCAGGTTTGAAGTGTAAAATATTTCTAACCTGTTCTCTTTTTGATAAATTCTTTCTGAAGTTACAGAGGAGAGGAAATACAATTTGTATAGATTGAGGAGAATGCATCTTAATGGAAATAAAGGGTTTACCTGGTATTCCAGGATGAATAACAGTCTTTGACATACTGCTCATGA
Organism: Pampusana beccarii; assembly: GCA_013399365.1. Lineage (NCBI taxonomy): Eukaryota > Metazoa > Chordata > Aves > Columbiformes > Columbidae > Pampusana > Pampusana beccarii. The sequence goes on along the minus strand of VWYH01008560.1, from coordinate 752,122 downwards.
AGCCAAATGATTTATTCACTCCACAGAAATACTCCAAGAAAGTACCAAACTATTAAATAGATAACACAAAGGCATTCATTTTACTGAAAAAATGTTTTTCCCGTGCTGTTGACTCACTGTTCAAAAAAGAATCAATATAAGATGTTATTTATAAACAAAGGCTCTTCTTCTGAGATCACTTACAGCCTGTTACCATGTGCATTAAACATGTTCCTAAGATTCTGTGGACTTTACTGGAATTTAACTCAGGTTTTTACTCAAATGTAAGGCAGAAGTACCTTCCCAAAAATCACTGGTGTTACACTAGTGTGAAACGAATTAGAAGATGAACTTGGTTTATGGTGGAAGCCAGTCCTGGCTGCTCTGACTTCTCTAACTCCCCTACTTATACTGAACACTCAGCCAGTGCAGGGGTGGGCGAGCCCTGAGATGGGGAATTACACCAGAATAGCATATTTCATGTTTTGAAAATCACACCTAGACTCCTAGTGGCTTTAAAAAACGTTTCACAGCCATGTGAGTATGGCAGTTGCAAGACCAGCTGCCCCTGAGTGTGGTGGCTGCAGTTATCATGGCTCTGCAAGGTCTCCTAAAATTTAGGCAGAGCTTCCAAAGAAGTTCTGCATGTGCAAAGCTGGATTCCCCATGTAAGTGTTGGTCTGTCCTCTCTTTCATGGTTGGGTGCAGTGCTGGACATGTGTGTACCTTGTGCTCAGCACATACCTGTAAACGGGCACTTTGTTACATAGGTGTCATGCTTTTTGGTACATGCATATAGATAGAATCATTATAAAAAGTTTCAAAAGCAATGGCTACATTTTTAGAATTGTCAGAATTCATAAAAAATATTTACAAGAGGACTGTGGAACAGGATATTACAAGAAAGCCTTTGGGTTTTTTTCGATTCCTGCCATTGTACAATGCTCACTTTCTGCAGGAATTCTGACCCCTTTCAGTTAAATGCCTGCAGAAGCAGAGAGGTTTAAATGTTCTGAATTACGCAGGATGCTTCTTGTAATTCCATGGGGTCTGGTTCGTCAGTGCGAAGCGTTTTGACAGTGCATTTCTGCCCAGCTGCCTTCCTTGTCTGCATCTGCCACTACATAGATTGCACATCCTCTTTGCTCAGTGTTTGCACTGAGCACAATGGAGTTTTAATCCAGAACAGGGAATCATTTCCCCTGTCACAATATCTATCACACTGGTTAATGAATAATACCTTTCTCCAAAGAATATCAGAGAACAAGCCCTTTTAATATTGCTTTTGTTATAAGAGCTACATGACTGAAAAAAGGAGGTGAGAATTCTTGCCTCGCTTTATTTCAGTATAAAGGATAAAGCCTTCTTTTAAAAATGAATTCGTAGGCTTACATTATTATGAAAATGTATCTGAAAATGTTATCTTAAAATGATTACATGAGTGGGTAGTTATTTGACTGTACCATTTATTCCTGTGCTGCGGTGAGATTTTTCAGGGAAATAATATTTCTGGTCTCCAAAGGTGAGGAAGACACTGACAATTTTTAATTTCGGTGATGGTGGCCTTTGTTTCTTTGAGAGTCGTTTGGGACTTTTGTCAAGGTGGAATTTATTACTTTATGCAATAGGCTTATGTCTTGTATAAACTAGATTGTTCCTAAGGCTTGTAAACATAAGTTTTTCTAAATACAATACAAATGTATCAATGGCTTGAAAAAGAGTGTACTGGCAAAATACATATAAAACAGAATTGAAAGCAGAGGGAAAAAAAAAAATCAGTTCTGTAGTGATTCTATTGGTAGCTGAAACATGGCTTTGATACCTGAATATGAGTTCAGGATTTCTCTACACTAACAAGAATTTGGTTTAGGACAATGGAATGTCCTAAACTGTCCCAGCCATCAGAGAAGAGATGAAGTGCCATCACATTTAGATTCTCCCTCAAACTCCAGTTACTTTGTGCTGAGAAAATGAAACAATTGTGAATCTGGCAGAGCTGTGGAAAGGCAGACTAACTCTGAGGGGATCTTCATGCCGCAAACCCAGTCACATCTTTTTTCACTCTTCTGTCTTCTTATAGGAGATGGAAAATGATGTATAACCAATGCTGCCTTCACCCTGCTGGTTACCGATGGCTTATTAATTTGGAATAGTGCCTGCCTGCTGTGGTATATATCTGAGGACTGGTGGCCATGAATGATGTGGACAGGTTTTCCTCTGCGTGAATGAGTTCAGAAGAGTAATAGCACAGCCACTGTGCTCTGAACCAATCCAGTCCAATGTGGTTTATACTCTTGCTTTCTGCTGATGGCTCTTCTATTAGACTTTAATCTATTTCAGATTAAGCATTCGTTTTTTTCATGACTGAAAACCAAAACGCCATAAAGAAGCTGGTGTGAGGTTCCATCCCATCCATAATCTCTTTCTGTTAAATGAATGATCACTTACGTTTCAGCTGAGGGCTTTGGAAGAGTAGAGACCTTTTCATAGGCAAAGGTGTGTTTTTAAAACATAGAAAGTAAATGAGGTGCCTCCTAGTATAGGCAATATGACTGCTCTGTGCTGTCACCCATGATTTTTGAAAACTGAATGGGTAAAAAACCAGCATTGTTTAAAACAGCCTCTGACAGAACAACTTTTACATACTCAGCAGTGTGTTTGTTAAGAAGAAAGTACATTTAGATTGAACAGAATGAGCATCTTTATCTGATGTGAATAGATAGAAGAAAGATGATTTGAAAAAAAATGAATTTCTCCCACAGAAAACGGCTTCTTGATCTCTGAAAACAACAGGCTTCTTGTGAAGTGCAGTCAAGGCTCACAAACACATCGCTGTGGTACATGGAGTTCAAAATCCCAGCTGACATTTCAAATGGTATTTAGAGTTATGACAAATCTGATTTATTTGGGTCTCTCTCCAAAGCTGCCATAAAAGAAGTGCTGGTTTGGTGACTTATTAATCACAGCACCTTCAGACAGCTTCTTTTTCTAGGTGTGAAATCGCTAGCAGATCTATATGTTCTTTTCAGTACCATAGTTTAGTATTTTTTGTAATGATGCTGTTCATTTGGAAGGACTCTTAGTTTTTTGGCGAAGTCTTCACCAGAGTATGTGTTTCCTTAGAAAAATATCCTGGGAAACAACAATTTAGGTAATTGAGGGTAATGCCTTGCAAAGTGCTGGTTTGAGTGATTTTAAAGAACTTACTTCAGCTCTGTGAAGAAAAACTGACCCTTGTGGTTTTGTAATTTAAGTAAAATAGAATTGGAATGTTTCTCTAAGTATTATTGCCCAAGCAAGATTTATAAAATTTATTTTCAAAAGCAAACCAAAATCATTAATTACAACAAACATCCTCTCAGTGATGAAGCTCTTCTTAACAAACAGTTGCATTTAAGGCAGTATTTTAATCTAAAATTTCATTCTAATTGCAATCTTAGGGTCTGACTCAAAGTTTGAGTCACTGAGGATGCCTGAGGAAAGGTGTCAATGAAAATATTTTTCCCCAGATGCTTTCATTGATTTCAGTTAAATGGAGCACACTTTTTTCCTGTTTTACCATACACTTTCTCACAGTTTACCACAGAATCTTATGCAATCTGAGCTGTATACTGGTCTCTAGACCTGATTTTAGAAAACACTGAAAAGATGCTTTAAAGTGGGGAAATCTGGTGTACTGATTAAAATATAGTTCTTAGCATGGAGAGGAATAAGGACTTTCTGTGTTTTAAATGCAAACATGTTAGTGGATTGTTTCCAAGCTTGTGAATAGAATGCATTTCTTGTGTGCGAGGTGGGGTTTTGTTCATTTGTTTGGTTTAGTTCCGTTTGGTTGTTGTTGAAATGGTCTTGCACAGTGTTAGACATCCAGGTTACGTGCAGGGTGAAACTTCAGGTGTGGGTTTTTTTAGACCTGAGACTGTTATTGAAGCACTTTTAAAAATTACTCTGCACAGCTATTCTTTGTCCTTTGCCTCTCTAGTGCGAGTAACAGTTAACACAAGCCGTTGTCTGGATAAGCTGCAAGAGTGGCAGTGCCAGCAAAGCCCAGATTTTTGCCTTCCCTGCCGATGTGATGCAGGTTGTCTGTAATGCATTGCGTGTGTGGGTTCACTGCTCTGCATTGAGTCCTGACAACAGCAGACTGCCAACTGTTCAACAGAAGGGGACCAGAGTTCGTTTCGTTGGTTGGTCAGTCAGTCTGTCTGTCTAGCCATCCTAATCTATTCTGATCCCCTTCGTCTCTGCGGAGGCAAGAAAGCAAAGGCTAATGTAGATAAGCAGGAACTTCTGTTTTTTGAAAGGTTTCCAGGTTTGTTTCTCTTAATGGATGTGCTTAGAATACACCTGCTGTATTTTCCAAATGCTACTAACACTGTTCTCTCCCATAAAAAATTGCAAGTAGCAAAACCTCTATAGATTTTCAGATGAAAGAAATGTAAACATGAAAAAGAAAACCTAGAGACTTCCTCCTTTTGCCATTATAAATGTTAGTTCTATTAATAATTCTGCATGTTGGGTTGACGAATAAGCTATTACATTGTGTCTTAAAAATGCAGACAACAGAGATTAGTGATTGCTGCAAATTGATATGTTTAGCATGTCCTTCACAGCGCTTGACCTGACCTAGGTCGGATCCTCATTTATATGGCATAACAAAAATCTACTTAACAGATGCTCAGAGGATGCATTTTCATAGATTCTGAATCTCTCTGGTGTTAATTTGCTTACGTTGCTGAAAGCAGAGGGGAATATGTCTGAAATGAACCATGTGCAACCAAAAAGAAAAAAAAAAGAATGAAAAAATGTGTTCACTTTGAATTAATGAATCAATGAGCTGGTAGGCCTGTTAATTGTAGTACTCAATGGAAAATCACCACTTCTGCACTCACTGAGTAGCTCACCAGCGCAGCACATCGAGCTTCAGGAGATTGCAGTCATTTTAAAAGAGTATTACAAAAAGTCACAAAGTCTTTGTTATTTAATCTGACGTGGAAAGCGTGCAGCTCCCTGGTCAACAAGGCTTGTGAGCACCGAGTTCTGAGCTTGGTAGGGGAAATGTGTATATTAAATCTTGGAATAAGATCCGTTCACTTCTGGAGTGCGAAAGGCCCGTCGTCATCACGCAGCACCTCTCTGATGAACTAACAAAGCCTTTCGAGCCAGTTGTTGATGTCAGCCAGGCTGCGCTTGTGCTGAAACTAGTGAATATTTTTTTCAAGTTTTGCAGCCCCGCTTGCAGAACATAGCACAGAAAGCCCCAAATAAAGGCATCCTTTTAGACTTTCTTCAGCACAGTTGTAGCCTCCCATAGAATTATTATGTAGTTTTTCCTTCCCCACCTTTTGTTGCTGCTGATTCTGCTATGAGCATTCAGATTCTTGCTGCATTATTTCAAAGATGGAATAGCTGCAGCAGACCAGACCATCCGTTGATGTGAATTGATACTGCTTCACTTAAGCCTGCAGGGCTGAGCCATGTTGCGTCAGCTGAAGATCTGTTCCATAAAATGTCTTGGGATTTGCTTTTTTGCTGTTCTATAAATTACCAGAATGCTGCTGTAGGAGGAAAAGTATCTAGTTAGATGGTGCAGTATTTTGCTTTTGCTGAAGTGTTGAGAAAACAAAAATAAAGTGAAATACCAACACACAAGTGGCACGATATAAGAGGTGGCAGATTTTAAAGACAAAATATTTTTTGAAAAATATACAGGGTAGACATACGGGGGCGAGCAGGGAAGGATAATTCATATAAAGAAGAGCAGATGGACAGCATGGACTGCCTGGGACTCCAGCAGCTATCAAGTGAAATCAATCTGACTTTTGTTAAGTTCGTGGCTGTTCACTACTGAATAGAGGGGAGAGAAGTGCAAAGAATATGGCCACCATATGTCTTAATCCAGAGCAGAGAGATTTTAGACATTTTTGAGTGTCCAGCTTCCAGGACCAGCTGACTCGTGAGCTCCCTGATTTGGTAGCTGGTTTCCACAGACTACAACATCACGTAGTCTAGTAGACAGCTTTCCCACAGGCCTGAAAACCTCATTTTTGTGAGTCTGTAAGATGAAGTTGCCTTGCAGATTCTGATAAGAATGCACAGGCTAGGACATCCAGACTTTTGGACTTTTTTGGCAGGAACCTGAAAGACCTGGGAATCCAGTCAGATGCACATCGCCTTTAAGGTCTGTCACCACATCAGGGAGACAGGAGATCTAGCAAGCCCTTCTTTGAATTTGTTTTCAGTGCCTCCACCTTTCTGATGCAAAGCTGCCTCCTTTGAAGTGGGGCACTTAGGTTTTTGTGTTAGCAGAGATTGAAGAATACATGAGGTTTCCTCCTGTTTATTTCCCTCCTCACTCAGCAGTGACAGGGGTGCTCAAGTGAAGAACCTGGCAGTTACATATAGGAGTTACATAAAATGCCAGGAGCAAGGCTGAACATGCATCTCACCAAAGAATATCATCCTAGTATGTAAGAAATGTTGAATGCATGAAGAAAGGTGTTGGGGACGAGGAGAATGGGGAAGGATTCTTAAAATGGTAAATTGCTTCTTCAGCACATGTCAAGTTCATAATAATTCCTACTCTCTTTAGCTTAAACCCAGCTGAAAGCCATTTTTTTTTTCAATGCTACATCACAACATGCAGCCATTCAGCTTCTCATATAAGCATGCCTGCCTGTTCAGTGACAAGAACGGTATTTGGTCATCTACACCTATGTAGAGCAAGTGTGTATTGATGTAAATATTTTCACCTTTGGTAGTTCCATCTTTTATTTTTATTCCATTAGTACTTGGCTAATACTACTTTCTATCACATATTGTTCTTTTATTGAATTTACTTGCTACTGTGATAGACAATAGACTCTTGGGAGAATCTGTCATTTTTCTACAATTTCTAAGCACCTGCTCTTCCAGCATCCTTTTTGCTGATGAGTTGGTGCATGGCCAAATCCTCCATGGCGGAGGTGCAGCACTCATCCTTTTTTCTTCCGTTTATCCTTATACTTGAATGCCAATGTGTTCTGACCCATGCGGAGACACTGAAGTACTGTTTAATTGAGTGCTGTAACATGAAAATATTTTTTTTCCTACACACACATAGGTGTGAGGGATCACTTCACTGAAGCCAATGAACCTATTGCTGGTTTATGTTGCTATAAAGAAGAACTGATTCCCTTTTATCAGGGTGACAACTGCAATACTGAAAAAAAAGCTGTAGAATCATCATAAAGGGAACCATGAAACAGGAGATTTTGAAGGGGTTCTTCCCTGCATGGTTGATAGTGTATGAGCACTGGTCTAGTGGTACACATGGAAGCTGACTAAACAGAAGGGAGGATTTAAGGCAATACTGCCATATGTGAAATGCTTGAATCGTTTCAACATTTAGCACCAGGGGGAAAAAAAATATATTCCTGAAATGTTGATTTAGCACCAGACAAGACATAGTTGGCTCCACTTCTAGTCACTCAACTATTCTTCATAATCCTGAAACTGTTATCTGAAGGGCTCATAATATATTGAGATCACTGCTTTGGCACTCTTAAAACAAACTGAAGAGGAGGAAAGGAATAATACCAGAGGAAATTGTCCAAGAAAATTGGCTCTCACAGACCAAGTAGGATTCATTATTCAGAGGCTCAGATCCCAGTCATGCGTCTGACTGCTTTGGGTTGCTCTAGTGACACCGGCAAGTAGAAAACTGGCCCAAATAGCCAGTTTAGAACAATCCCTGGAAACACAGCTGCTTCAATGCTGTCTTCTTCCAAGCATAAAGGGCAGACTGGTGGCAAGGCTTTTTATTTTGCTTTCTTTAGAAAGCTGTGCTCAAGTCAGAGGTTGCTAGCAATGTAGGTCTGCACGTCTGAAGTGAAATGCAAGTTCCATGCATCACTAAATAAGGTTTAACAGACTGGATGAGAGCTCTGATTGTTAGTTTATGATTACAGTTGTAATACTTACTGTTTATTTGTCTCTGACAAATGAATCCTCAAACACTGACTATCCAAAATGAGCCCCACCTTCCTGTGTCCCGACCAAGTATTGCAACATTGAGTAGTTACATCAAGGTGAATTAGGTCCAGACTAAATTTCAGGTATGTTCAGGAAAGATATAAGATTTAAGCATTATTATTACCACAATTCTGTTAATTGGCAAAACAGATAATCTGGCATACCTTCATCTGTTGTATTGACATTAAGGAACCTATATGGCTAGGGCTCTTTTTACAATTGATGGGAGGATTAAAAAGTGCCTAGCTTACCTGTAGCATCTGTGACAGTTTTTAACATGTGATTCACCAACCAGAAGCCAACTTTTTTTGCTTTCATTCTGAGTGAGCTGTAACAGTAATGATTAAGTAATGATCCCAAACTGTCTATGCCTGGCAGTATCCTACCTGGGAGTCCCAGGCTAGTGTGGACTCTTGGGAAAAGCTGGGAACATCAAGCACAGGTCGTGGCCTATTTCAACTCCAACATTAGATGTTGCAGCACAGCAAAAGAATGAGAAGATACAGCATTTCTTTTACTATGTGCAGAACTTCTGTGATATGCACACAGAGCATGTATTTTCTTTGACAGCATCATCTAGGACACCATCTCAACCTTCAAAGCACTGCCAGGCCATTCCAAATTCTCACACATTTTCTTTTTTCTGAGTCTCTATAATACAACACAGTGAAGTCTAATCTCCTACTTCTCATCACAGTAGGCAGCTCAGAAGTTATAGTAAGTCTCATAAATGTCAAGCATAATGAAAAATAAGAGAAACATACAGGAGAAAGTTGTTCCTGTTCGTTCCACTCATAGACACAATGTGCATCATCTTCTTGCTCATCAGTCACTGCAGTGTAAAGGTTCTCATTCTGTTTTCTCTGATACTCTTGTAACTACGAAGACCTACAGTCCTTTAAAATAACATCTTTTGCAGAAATAGCAGGACTTGCCACATCTTGATAACTATAGCAAATGCAGCTTCGTACTTTTACAGATTTCTGCTGTAAATTTCAGATTTTTCTGCAGGGAAAACAAATGCCTAAAAACTGAAATGTCTGATTTGCATCTCTCACTACTTATCATTTAGTATTAGTATTTATTTGTTTGCTCAAGATTAATGCTTTCTTTGTGGATCTCCATAGATGTATTAAACAGTTTTTCATAGCAATGTATGCTTATTCTTCTACACTAAAACCTATGTCCCTTAAATATTGATAGTAATAGTAATAAGAATAATGCCACTGACTCCATTTAGGCTCTGATTTGTTCTGTAATTGAAGCATACTTAATCTCATCCAGCTTCATACAGTGAACTATATATATCTATCTATGTTTGAAATAATAACTTTGAGAGTCAAAAGAATTGTTTATTTCTCCATCAAATGACAGCTTGAAGAACTAAGGACCAAATTAGTATTTTCTGTCAAAGACTACCATTCAGATAGAGTTCTGTGCCCACAAACCCTTACAGACTTTTGGTGTAATGCCAAAGATCTATGGGTCTGAGTTGGGCTACCAGTATTAAGTTTTAGATATTATACGCCAAAAGTAGCATCTAATTCTTCATACCCACTCATGTATTCTGATTTTTTTATAGAAGAGAGTTTGCAGATTAAGTCTTGATTCATGTTTAGGGAGCATTACGAAGTTTTAGTGAGGGCCCTTTTCCTTACCTTTTTTTAGAAAGTATTTCCCCTATTACAGAAAATCTAGATTTTGAGGCAGCAGGGACAGACAGAAAGATACAAAAGACTAAGGGTTTAAGAATATATTATTATATGTACATGAAATACACGAGTGAGAGAGCAACTAGCTTTCTGTTTTTCAGTTTGGTTTGGATCTAGAAGCATGTTCTATGTGTCACTGGAAGATGAGAATCACTGCTCTCTCTTGGCAGATATCATTCATTTCCAGCCTGGCTGTCTCGTTAAATAACGGCGTTCAAACCTGTCACCGCTCCAGTGCTGATTATTGCCCAGCTTTGGTCACAAGCCAGTGTGATTTTATAGGGAAAGTCCTCATTTATGATGAAGCAAAGAAACATTTTGGCAATTTTTATTTTTAAAAGCGTAGTCATTGGCATCACTCTAAAGTTTGGAATATTACGGGTATTATGAGTAATCCCAGGATTGTTGGATTACTGAGCAGCATGAAAGTAAGATAGTTGAAGCTGTGTGGTAACTGCAGTCAAACAAACCTCTGTGTGCATTTGTTCTGAATAGCACATTGATGACAACTGGCTTGGAAGGCGTTTAACAGTATCCTTCCATGTATAGGGACTTCATTGTGAGGATCATTCCCTGAAGCACTGGTTCATGTGCACGTCTTTAGCAAATATTTTCGAATCCCTTGAACTGTAAGGGAAAAAAAAAATTGCTTCAGGCAGCCAGCTTCTTCTGGTGGGGTTTTAGAAGAGCCTCCTGCTGTCCTGCGTGGCCTTGCTGAGGCTCAGCTTCTGAAGTCAGGTACAGCCCGTGAGGATCAGAAGCACAGTTCCTGTGTCTGTGCACTGCTTGGAAATTGGAAGTACACCTTTGTGAGAGGGCAGAGATGCATTTTTGAAGCATATATCATTTAATACTATTTTTTCCAGTGTTGAAAATCCATTGATGGCTAAGTGTCAACAGAAAATGAAAAACTTGTGATTTGTAAAAGATTAAAAGGGATGGAAAAATTTGATTCTGTAAATGTTTCAGCTGAATAGAAGTTTCATTCAGTGGCAGGTGTCACATAGCTAAAAAGTAAACTACATAAAGTTATTACTTTTTTTATTCTCACATATCCCTTATTAAAAACCAACCAAACAAAACAAACCCAAACCAACCAAACGAAAAACCACACACCACAAAAAAAGTCTATAAGGCGATGCAGTGCTAACGAGCTAAGTAGTCTTAGCTTTCTATCCAATGCTATCGCATTGTATACACTATATGATATGACAAAGATAATTATGTCATCTACTGCATAAAATGCACATCTAAGGAGGATGCAGGAAAAGTAGTCATGTCACTCAGAACTGCTAATTTGATAATGGTGGTTTATGCAGCACTACCAGTGTTCTCCCCAGAGGAGCCAACAACCTTCCTAGCTAGCTTTGTAAGAGTATGAGTTTTTTCTAGAAATGAAACACAGCTGGCTGTGGGATGAGGTTTGCAAAAGAGCTGAAGTTTAGAACAACAAATGAAAGAAAATGTAGAATTTCCTTTTCAATCTGAAAGGGGAATTTTGGGAAGTAGAATGCAATTACTGTAATCAAGTGGCAGAGCACAAAAAGCCATGTGCTTTCAACATTAGTGGGTTTTATTTTAACCTAAAGCGGGAAAAGAGGAGGCTGGGGGAGAAGGTCCAGTTTTTGAAAAGAAGCGCTGTGTGTGTCTGTACAGCCAGCCTTACTGTTCCAAATGCAGCTATTTTTTAAAGATATTATTTTGTGGAAGGTGAGATGCCAGAACATTACAAGGACAAGCATATAGTACATTTGTTCACTGTATATCAACTAAAACTGGTCAAATAATAAGAAGGAATGTTTAGGATTCCTTTATAAAGCTGCCAAAGGGAAGGAAAACATGAAATGAACCATTCCTTAGTATTATTTTTTATAAAACAGTGATGACTGGAAAACTGTGAGTACAAAAAAGGCTGAGAAGACTGAAACGCAAGAACATCTAGTGGAGGTGATGAGGTTTGATAGCAATACATTGCAAGATCGGATTAGGATTCTTTTGCTACAGATAAGATGACCAGTCAGACTAATAGCATATAGCTTGCTTACTTGGATGTTTGAAAGTGTAGGCTGGCTTGCGGTGTTGTCATAGGAACGTTTGGAGATTGTTGCTGACAGAAAGGAATTTAATCACCCCAAAGCAACAGAATTAGCAACTCTAGTGGAAGCAGAAGTGAAGAATTAACAAGATTTGTGTGTAGAACCAACCCAGAGAATGCAAAGCCGGCTGGAAGCAATCAAGCTCAGGAAAGGTACTTTTGAAGTAGAGGAACTTATTTAGTGTTTGTTTGTAAAGTGGTCCAGCATTATAACTTCTGTAGACTGAAAAAGGAAGGTTAGCTGCCAAATTCCATCACAAATCCAGGAGGTGAGTCACCAAAACACCAAAAAAAAGGTGAAAATCAAACAGCTCTTTTATCAATAATATATTGTATATTGATAATATATTTCCTATTATTCTGGACAAACTGCTGTGCTCTAGGCCTGTCTCTTATATGGGCTGCCAGAGCTTCCACTTGCATACGTGGTCGTGGCTCTCCTTTCCTTGTTCTCACCCGGCAGCAGCTTCTCAGAGACTTCCCAGGAGTTCTCAGATGATGCTGGACCTCGTACCCAGAAGATCCAGAAACTCCCAAAGCAGAACCCAGTGCCCGTCGGCTGCCTCTGTGTGCTGCACACTCATGCTCTCTGCGTTCTCACAAAATGAAATAAAACATGCCTCTGATCTGAGTGCATAGACAAAAAATTAGTAGAATTAGAAATTAACTTCTCAGATTTTACCCCAGTGAAAGGTACTCTCATGGAGAAACCTTGGACATATTATCTTTAAAAAGAAGTGGCAGGAGGGACAAGGGCTACAGTTTGTGTCCAGGTTGAGGTCTAGCCAAATTGCTGAGAGCAGGAGCACTTCTCTCTGTTCTTGAATAATGATTGAGAGTTGAGGGTGTTCTGTCACTTATGCAATTTCCTGAATAAGCTGTGCTTTTATTGCCTTTAGCTAAATCAGACAAAAATGTCTATGGTACCTTGATTAATCTCAGCCTCCAGTGTAGGGTCGAAATTAAGTGCAGCAAGTTGTAAACCCTGTCAGCGTGTGAGACTAGAGCAAGATGGGAAGACATTTACTTCTCTAAAACTCTGAAAGGGCTACTTCAAATGTAGTGGCTTGCCATATGAAATGTTGTCACCACCTGCAAGTTCCTAAAGAGCAACAGAAAATCTGTTAGAAGGTTATCTTTCAACACTGCGGTAGAGAGAACTGACAGTGTTCCCAGAAGAGGCAGAGTTAATGTTGAACATCTGTCCACTCTGGAAAAGGTATTTCTAAGATTTGAGACAGTGGGACTTAAAGCAAAGAAAATTCCTATTTATGAAACTGTGTATTTGATTGTCACAGTAGACAGGGAGAACTTAACCTGCAGGAGGGGTCACAGCAACTGAGCGGACCTCAGCTCCCTCTTTATGGAGTGATGTGAAGTGTATACTGAACTGTATTAAATTGTGATTACACAAATGAATAGGCCTTTTGATCAGTCTTTGCAGAATGACATTGCTGAGTTTTGAAGAAAGGGATAAAGCAGAATTTTCCTGGAGTCTTTAACAGTAGCTTAAGGTGTTAGAATCTGTGATTGCTTCAACCTAGCCAAAGAAATTAATCTTGTCACAGAAAGTGGCACTGTATGGCTTGGCTAAGTTCTGTCATATACCCTAAGAAATTTTGGAGAGGAGTCAAATGGATGAGTCTTTTGACTAAAAATTACTGGGAATGTGATTACTTCCAGCTGATGGAACAAAGCAAAAAATATTCCATTAAGCATTGGATGAGAACTTTTGACTTGTATAATAGGTAAGAATTTACCTTGTATCATTGGGTGTTGTTTTTAAACACATGCCATTATGAAACATGCAAAGTTTAGTATCAGTGTTTCAGTGTGGCTGCATTCAGTGTATTGCCAGTACAAGAATAATTAAAAACAACAACAAAAAATGAAGTGGCATTTCCAGTGAAAAGTGTGTCTTATGGAACACTTTGACCTGTTAGTAGTAACGCCCTCTCAGGTAGAGATGAATTCAATATGGTTCTGGATATAAGAGAGGAGACTATATACAGAGAAGTATACATGGAGTGCAGAGCTCTATGTGAGGATTAGACAAAATCTTTCCTGAATAGCATAAGACCCTGATAGTTTTTGCACAAAATCTTTGGCTCAGAGGCATGACTAAAAAAAGGGAGAAGGACCTAGAAAAAGTAGAACAAGAAGTACACTGGGAAGAAACTTGGCAGACTTTATGCTTGCCTAGCATGTCAATAGACGTCTGAGTCTTATGAACTCAATGCAGAGGCTCATGGGTTGTTGGGAAAAAAGTTAACAGTATTGGGTTTGTTCCTTTGATGAACAAAATGGAAAATTCTAGAAAAGCTTGGGTTTTGAAATCAAAACCGTAGTTGTTATGTGAAAGTTCGTGTTAAGCCTGAAGACTCTCCCAGAAGTGTCAATATCCTTCCACTCACTGACGTTGATTTTACCTTGAACTGGCTCAATGTGAAGTAGAATGCATTTCTTCTTGGCCAGTCAACTCATAAGAGTGTTCCTAAAGCGTTCATCCAAAGGGACAGGGAGACACTGAAGTCCAGAACTGGCTCGGGTGGATGTGGCAGTCTGAGGAAAGAGGGGAGGAAAGTCAGAAAATAGTATATTTACAAAATCTCTGTTATGAAACCAGAGAGAGGAAAGTTTTTCCCTTACTACTGCTGCAGAGAGGCTCTATCCATTTGTGGACCTAATGCAAGTTATTTAGTTAAAAATCGGTATTACATTTGAAAATGGAGAGAGATGTGTAATAGCATGGAGTTAAAGACATTATCTATGGTATTGCCTACATGGCCACCACCTGTTTATTTCCTGTTCGTTTCTGCAGGAGGTTTTTCCCCTCTGCAGTATATGGTACAATTAAAATAGAACAACATGTTCCTGCATGACTGTTAGTAGTTTGTGGTTCTCTGGTTCTGGTTGGTATATATCTGTACTGTTGATTCTTGCTTGCACTGATTACAGCTTTTTTCATTACGTGGAACCAGATCCTTTTCCATGCTTATCACATGGAAAAAAAGTCTTAGTCTTGCTCACTTGTTTAGGATTAAGTTTATCATCAGATTTGAGGTCAAGCTGAACTTTCCCCCTTCAACTGAAGCTGGCAGGGATTTCTGCTCATGTTATTTTTGTGACTGTAATATGAGGACCAGTCTTCTTCTAGGATCATTTTGAAGGTTTTTTTTGTAACAAGTTACCTGCTATTTCAAGAACCTTGAACATTGATTGTGAGGCCTATGGTCTTCTTGGGTATCATTTGTGTAAGTTTCCTACAGAGTGGCAAGAACTAATTTCTGCAGAGCAGGATAAAGAGCAGCTATTCTTCAGACTCAGCTGAATGAGAAACTTATTGCCCAGTCCTTTGTCATCACCACATAATTATAGGTAGGTGTTTTCTATTCGCTGTCCCACTGGAATGTTTTAAAAGCCTCTGTAAGGTGTGAAATACCACTTGGCTCATCAGAAGTCCTTGGGAAAGATTTCTGTAGATTTCACCACTCTCTATGGCTGTCTTCGTTGACTAGTACCTTCCACAGAGGATTTGATTGTCTGCTTATTTGTTCAGACTATTATTGAATGATGCAAATAGCCTAAAATTAATCAGAATATTATTAGTTGATTAGAAAGGATGAATAAATGTGCATTTTTCCTGTGCTGACAAGCTGGTACCTATCCAATCATCCTCTAGCTGAATGAGAACAATGCAATGGAATGGCCCTTAGTTGCTGTACATTTTAGATAAAGTGTCCTACTTACATGCTATTTCTCCTTTGTTACTGACAACTTCTCCCTGTTACTACACCCTTTACTCTGTGTTTAGCTTGACCATGGAAACTTCCCAGTACATGTAGCTTAGTCTTATCTGGCTATTGTGAGTGGCTTTTGAATCAGGAGTGCAACTGCATTAAAAAAATAAAAAAAATCAATCAATTTTAAGAGTTTGATGTGAAGACCATTTTAATAAATGGAAAGTACTTCCCTGAAATTGAATGAGATTTGCACAAGTACCTGTAATGGTTTTCCTATCTAGGGTGCTTCCATTCCAGAAACTTAGTCAAGCTCTTTTTAACATTTTTTTTATGAGCGTGTCGGTAGGCTATCCCTTCTTGTAGCTTCTTGATAAAATTAGTCTCCAGTTTTCTAATTGAATGCACTACACGTAATGCTTTATCTAATGATATTGTGATTGATACCCACTCCCTTTTGTGCATCAAGATACATCTAAGCACTTTCATGTTAACAGGATGGGAGAAAGAAACTTGCTGCAAATTCTTGAATGTGGCCAGGAGCCACAAAGCACTCAAAGTGCATTTCTAACATAAGGATCTGCAAGGAATCTTCATCATCACCTTGCAAATTTTAGGACAAATCTGAGAGTTGTGGGCAGTTCATTTGTGAGCCATGACAGCATTAGCGGCAATTGATTACTCCCTCACTATGCACGCCCACAATGAACACACATTAACATGAGCAAAGCCAAGAAGGTAGAAGTAATGCATCTCCAACAAGCATTTACTTCAGTGGATTTTCTGGTGGATTATCGACCAGTTTGCGGTGGAACGTTGCCACCAAGGGTGGTTGCTGCTTGGCTTCATTTCTTCCTGGCTAGACACATCCCCTGAAATTATGCGAAGCCCTGGACCATGCTGTGTTCATCCAAAAGAGAATCCACAAGCTCAGAGGAGAGAAGATTATGATGATGTGAAGGCTTCACTCTTCATCTGTGCTTGTTGGATGCATTTGGCAAGGATTATCACCAACTGACCTCCCTCATGCTGAGCAGCTGGAGGAATGATATCACACCTGTTTTGTACAGGAAAAGATGAGTCAGTCTATTCTTAACTGTAATGCTTAATCCTGTTCATCTCTGTTTCCTGAAGAATAAATATACCTGGAAGGTTCTGGAGAAACCATAAGCAACCAAGTATATTCTTGTTTAGTTGGAAAACAGAAACTCTTGCAGCATTTCTTCCACTTAGATTTTTACATCTTGAAAAATTACTGGGGTATGTCACCCTCTGTGGCTATCTAGGTAATTGAATGCTATCATCACTTCAGTTTTCATAGCAGTTGCATACATTCCTTTACTTGTTTTAATTCTGTGTTTGACCAACAGTGAAGAACAAGCCATTGTATGCTGTAACAATTAGTCTCACTCTTTCTCTCATCTTTTGTAAAGGTGGCCAATGCTAGAAACCACATGTTCTTGAAAAATATAGACACAAAAAGAAAAAATGCTAGCACGTACTTAGTTCATAACTGGGATTAGTGCTGGCAATAATATAAATTGTTCTAAGTAGGAAAATGCTGCAGTGTATTTTTCTTAACAAAAGCCAGTGTCCAGTCTGAAATCCATCTCCTCAGTAAGAGGAATTACTGAGACAGAAATGACGCAGATTCTGCTAAATTGTTATTATCTAAATTCTAAGTTGTTACTGTAAAACAATGCTGAACATACTACAAAGTTTACTGTAGCCCACCCCCCTGCAACCTACAGTACTAAGGTTAAGTATTAACCTGTAGTAATAATAGTTGTAGAGCACTCCTGATTTTCAGTTGTGACAGGTGGTTATGATTGGAAAATTGCTGACTTGAAGGGTAGTTACCAGCTTATTTGTTTGCTAAATTTAGAATCTAATTTTTTTTTTTTTTTTAATAAAACGATGAATGAGATCTTTATGTGCCATTGTGATGTTTCATCTTGGCACTTTTAAGGAGATTGGCACTCATTTACTTTCCTTTCTTTCCAAAATTCTCACCATACAGAAGACCAAATCCCAAAGTGAAAACTGAGATGCAAATATGTAGGAATAGTAGTTTTATTTGCTCTCTCTTGTGCCCTCAAGATTCTGCAGTCATTCTGAAGATGAAGTTTAGTTACCCTTACAAAAATTAAAGAGCAGTTTTAGCTACATGGTGCTTCTTTTGAACTTTAGAGCTGGCATTAGAAATGTGATTACGATACCAATTGTTGTGCTAAGGTACGTTGAGTCATCGTGCTCGTATATTCATTCTTAAATAAGTTGGGTTGACAAGAAATATTGATATGTATTTCCTAGGTTATCTGTTCAGCTATCACCATGAAAAAAGTGCAGATAGATGGCTGGATGATGAAATAGCAAGATAATAATCAGGAAATGGTTGCAACTATAATGCATTTCTTTTCTCCCCCTGCCCCTACCCCCAAGCTGTTAATACAAAAAAAAAAAATCAAGATACTGCATCTTCTTCAGAAAACTATGTATTTCAGGGACTGGTGACAAAAATTTCCTTATCTAAGGCTGATCTTCCACACTAATTTCTGAATGACTTTGCCAAAATCCCTGCTGAACAAAAACCAATCTATTATTCTAGTCTGTTGATGTTGCTTCCCAGAAAATAAAACTCCTTTGTGTTGATGCTTGTTTCCAAGTACTGTACTTTTAAAGGTGGAGTAATAGAGGGTAGTCGCAGACATTTTGTATAAACCATAATAAATTGGACAGCCCATTTTAGAGAGATCCGTTGCTACGTTGAGAATGTGTGTTTCTGAAATCTCCCGTGTGCATCACCATCTGTTTCTAAAGAGTAATATACCTGTCTAGCCTCAAGCTATTTTGCCGATGACTCAGGCAATCGGATGAAGCATCCAACAGCTTGATAAAGATAGCACTGCTGTCTACCTTAAGCAGAGGAGCAATTTAAGCTTTCAAATCGCAGGAAAGCATGAATTTCTCTATGGAAAGCTGTACAGTAACACCACAGTCTTTTGTTGGGTTGGGATGCATGAGGCTTGAAAATGAGAACAGCATTTGGACTGTAAAGTCACTGGTCAGTGGTCTGGCAATGTCATTAGATGCAGCAGAAAATAGTTGTTTTGAATGTCAAAATTTTTGTCTTATATAAAGATTACTGGTTAAATTAAACTGTCCTAAATAGGGATTGACAATATAAAAATGAGATATGCTGTATCTTCTATAAGGCTGTTGCAAAAGATTAGTCTGAAGGTAAAACTGACCCCAGCACAGGGTTTGCAGAGGTCACCTACTTAAGCGCAGATCCTGAAAGCCACGTCTTAGGCTTTATGAGGTCTAAAGTTTTACGGCTGAGCTTTGCATTGGCAAGATTTCATAAATGGGACACCCATGGAAATGTCACTGAATTTATTGCAGTATTCCAAACTAAATGAAAGAACAAAATTTGGCCTGATTTAACTGATAATATAGTCACTGGCCTGTTTGAATTCTCCACACTGTATTACATGTGAGTTAGCCAAGAAAACACATTTTCTGCTGGCTAATGTGTGGACTTGGAAGTCTAGAGGTCTGCATTCAATTCTTAATTCTATCAGGAACTATTGGTGAATCTACAAGCAAATAATTTCTACAAAAATGCTTCTCAAAGAAGCAGAAGTCTAAGATGTTGCCCACAAACATTTCTGATCTGATTTGCTTACTTCTGTGAAATATTTGCAGTTCAGCTGCAAAGGTACTTCAGGGTTGTCCCTTCTCTGCAGTATTCCTCTAGCTTTTATTCCAAGCTGAGATGCTACGTGCATGGTCCTCTGGACAGAGGATGCCTCACAACCCCACAGCTCACACCCACAAAGATGCAGTGGTGGATGCTCCGTGTTGCCCACTGGGTACCATACAGTTCTTCTTTGGTCTCTGTCTGGATGCTGTTTTTCAGAAGCACAGTAATCTCAGATGAGCTAGATCCTTCAGCTTCCTGTGACACAGCTGGCTTTGGCTTGATGACAAATATACGGTTCACCTTTACTGCCAAGGAAACCAGGGATCCAGTATATCTAGGGTAAGAGTGGCAACATCCACCAAGTCTTCAAAAGTGTTTGCAAAGCATCTGTAAGTGCATGCTTGGATTTTCAGCTATGTCTCTGCTGTTAGACAACTCTGAAAGTTATTCAGGGCTGCTCTGTGTGGAGTGATTGGTGTGGTTTCTAATGATGTTGGATGAGACAGCTAATATTTGTTTTATTCTGTGCTGTCTGAATTGTATTTCCTTTTTATATTCAGATATTGGGTTTCTTTTCTCCTAATGCAGTCTCATAATGCAGTAGTGAACATAAAATCAATAGCCCCTATCTCAAGGCAGTGTAGATCTTCTCTCCCTCACTGTGCTCTCCAGATTAAGTATCAACAAATTATCCTATAAGCACGTCATAAAATCCGTGCCCCTTGCACAGCCATCAAATAACTTGGTGACTAAGGACAACCGTTTAAATCTCATGTGCCTTGCTCAGGGGAGCCTCAAAGACTACTGAGTATTTGAGAAATGTTTTGTTCTCCACAGGGCTAGGGTGCTTGATAAAGCTAAATTAGGAAAGATATCATATGCTAAGGCAGTGTTAGAGCCTTGCTAACCGCAGTGGTTCACAGCTGTGGAGAAGGAATAAGATACCTGTATAGTGCCCAAGAGGCATTTCCCATGTGCACTGGCAGACTAAGGGACTTACAGTTCTCTTCCTTCTGTACTGGTTAGGTTATGGGAACTGGGTCTGGGATTTAAGATCTTGGTGTTTTCCATGTAAATTAACAGAAGCTTTGAAATTGGCCTCAGTGTGAAAAAAGCCCCAAACAATCAGGCTCTACTTGCACATTATTGAGCCTGCAACTGTGAACTTATGACTGAAATCTG
Source organism: Pampusana beccarii (assembly GCA_013399365.1). NCBI lineage: Eukaryota > Metazoa > Chordata > Aves > Columbiformes > Columbidae > Pampusana > Pampusana beccarii. Next base: position 731,695 of record VWYH01008560.1, on the reverse strand, counting down.
CACTGAATTTCAGTAGGATTTCATTTTAAAATTTGGTGGGTCAAAAAGTAGAAAAATACTGAGAAGCCCCCAATCAACGGATAGGGTTTTTTTAAAGCATCATAATAATAATAAATATAAGATGTTGCAAAAATGCATTTTAGAAGCATTCTTAGAGACCTTGAAGATGATAATACACATCTTGGCAGAGGGCAAGAGGAGGTTTCCAACTTCATGAAGTCAGTTTCCTAGAGCTCTGCAGTGTCAAACCTTTGATTTACAGCTTATGATGTATAGGGCTTAAGTGAGCTTGTTGGGAACATCTATAGTGGAGAATAAGCTGTTTTATAAATCTATATGCTGTACAAGTATACTGTAATGCAAATCAAACCAATATTGATGCAAAGTACATTGATTGTCCCTGAGCTACTACCAGTTTTAATAATAGAATTGCTGCAGATGCATGTTTGAAGTGGCTTTGTTTAAAGCCCCTGTTTTATTTACAGCACAGATGAAAACTGCTCTGCAGTAATAAGCTTTCCCTTCTTAACAGTGTGTATGTGTTAGTTGTTGTTGGTTACCCCCAGGTTCCTGATTTCGAAAGCGACTTTGGCTTGATTCATTGAGCAATTTATGCACCATTTACATGCAGTTCCCCAAGTGTTATTTGAAGTAATTGAGTACATATTTTTATGATCTATAAAACAGTCCTTTAAATTTGTACACATGAGGAAACTCTTTATGATGAACCTACCAGTAACCATCCAAGTATGAACAGCGTCAAAAAATCAGGGGCAAATTTTCCCACAGCACTTCAAGTGCTTAAAACTCCATAGTAATTCTTTCTTTATTGCAGTTACTTACTGTGCATGTCATACTTCTTATGTGTAACATTTTAAGTGTTTTATCAGCAAAAGTGGCTATTATTTTCCCTTCTTACCCACCCCTTTTCACATATGGAGAAAGCCAAAGTAGAGGAAGATTAGGCAATTTTCTGAAGTGGTGTAAAACATCTGCCATGAAGATGGGAATGAAACTGTGAGAGAGCAGCACTGATTCTACCTCTCCAGATACAAGACCCTCACAAGAAGCCTGCAGTTTTGTTTGGTTGGTTGGTTTGGTTTGTTTTGTTAAATTAAAACCCCATACTTCCATGAACTTTTTCAGTTCAAATTTACAGCTTTAAAGACTGTCAATGTCTTTCACTAAATATCTGAGTGCTTCTCTGCATTGTCTGTACTTGGTTGACCCTTCAGAAGAATTTCCCCCACCACATGACTCTCATGGTCTCTTTGAGAATCATATTGATAAGTGTCTATGTGCTAGTCTTTTCTCTTTACTTACTTTGTTGTTGTTGTTGTTGCTATCTTTGAACTTATTATAGTAGGAAATATAAGTGTAATATTATTTGGGAAGCAACTTGTTATGAATTGCCACTTCTTTACCAGTAAAATTTCATGCAGGTTGTATAGATGCATGAATCAAAATGTGGATGTGAATCCATATAGGGAAGGAAAAGCAGTATGTGTTCCATTATTGATTCGTCTGTTACATTGTGTTTCCTCAGAATTATGAATACATGATGTTATAATAGAAAGGAACTATTTTTAAACTCTCTTCCCTGCCCTCCACCGCAGAACCTCACCTTAATAACCTGGCGATTCCTCAGTGTACTTTTTCTTCACTAATCTGCTACACCTTTGTTTCCATATAAGCTACATGAATGAACAACTCTAAGAAATCTTTGTGTCTTAGTAAGTACATATGTGTTGCATTTTTATTTTTATGGTGAAATTTCAGCACGTTAGTTTTTTTAAAAGTTTTGGATCTCCATATTGGAAGAAAGAAAAATTTCCCACACTGAGAAGATTTATAAGTTAGAACCCTACTATATATCCAACAGTAAATGAAAGCACGAGAACTAGACTGAAGCCCAGTGCCAGATTAGCTTTTTATGTTTGAAGTGCATGACAGGTTTATTACCAAATTGCAAATTCAAGAAATTACTCAAGACCACAAAAATTACTTAAGTGCATCATGGAGAGGATAATGTTTTGGAATCATGAATGAGTTACCTCCCTTAAATTAATTAGCCAAGCCACATTTTCTTGATTATTAAGAGTGTATGCAAATTACACAACTAACGTGGAATATCAACATGTGGGTTTGTGCTTATCTCTGTCAGACGAGCATGGGGAATGACTGCAGCATTAAAAGGAACAATATTTCTCCATCCTGTGGCATGGTCTGCATTTGTGTTTGTGTGTACATGATAGTGAATGGGCTTATGGATAGTTAAATACCAAGAAAATCTCCCTCAGGAAGAAATAAATCCACCTGGTGCTGGAGATAAAACAGTATCTTCCTATTCATTTGTGATCTAGTGTTTTAACACCAGTATCGTCAGTTAGGAAAGAATAGATTAGGAACATCCTAAATGTTCTTAAATCCACTGAGCTTGATAAACTGGATGATGTAATCACAAAAATCTTAAAGAGAATTATCTTTGCTATTAAGGAAAAAAAAAGGGCAAAAAAGCAAGTATCCGTAGTTGCCTAGAATATGTGAGAAGAATAGCATGCAACTTTTTTTTTTCTTTTCTTTTTATTCTTTCAAGAAAGAATAGCTCCATAATCATTCCCTTTGTGCTATGGGATGCTGATAGGCCTTGTGTGCAAGAAAAAGCAACAGATAAAATATCAAAGTTCACTAGGGATTTTGTCTCTCGTAACATTACTATAAACAAATTGAGAATCCTAACCTGTTTGAATCTGCTCTAAGGTTCTATGTAAAGCTGGAAAACTGTTCCCCGGCAGCACTTAGAAACCTTGTGCCATCAAATGGGTGGAAGGTCAGTGGGAGTTCTTCAGATTCAAGTACTATTCAATATTTCTCTTAATGGCATGACTGATGAAATAAAGTATGCTTCTCCCAGGTGCAGCTGATGACCATCTTAGGAAACCATGCTCTAAGAGGTTTATTTCCAAAATTATCTTTACAAATTGGAGACATGATCTAAACCCAGTTAGGCTGTTTCAGTAAGTGCATAATATGATGTTTAGGTAGAAATAAGCAGCTGAACAAGAATGAGATTAAAAGATACAAATGTAGTAATGTTCTTATAGCTACACTTGATCATAGATTAGATATGAATTGTCAATGTTATCCTGTTATAAATAAGTATAAAAGATGAGCATAAAAGAATATAACCTGCAAAATATGTGAATTAGTAACTCTGATCAGATCCGGTGGAAGGCACGCAGTTCTCCTTCAGTCAATAATTCACAGTCTCATACCACAGGTCTGCGTTTGCATGATGAGCTAAGAATAGAGGGCTTTGACTTTCGATATATTTCGGTATGTCAAGGCTGTTAACATACTTTCCCTCACAGACACACATATAAGTATTTTTTTTTCTCATTTGCACTGTTATCATGGGACGAAGTTGCTTTATTTATTGAACTGCTTCATTTATTTTAGTTTCAAAAGAATATTAAACAAGTTTACTAATCAGTAACAGTAGTTAGTTCAGATAACGGTGAACCTAGAGAATTATTTTAAAAGATTGATGTAAAGTTATTGAGGACTGGGTTATAAGCCTCCCACTTGCAAGGCTACATACAGATTCTCATTCCATACCCAGAAAAGTTTTCTTGTGCGATTCATGGCCACAGATCAAGCTGTAAAGCTCAGGTTGGCTACCTGAAATAATCAGATGGAGCAGTATTTAAGGAATGCAGTAATGCATTTAAGTAACGCAACACCACGTGGCCTTGGTTTTTTCCCCAGCATCCAAATGCCCTAGAAAACACAGTTTATATAAGAAAAAAAAAAAAATCTCCATGTTATGCAATTGTTCTACTTAAAGTGCCATCATCTCTGCCTCAAAACTGAAATCTGAGAGTTGAATTAGTTGTACTAGGAGATCACAGCAGATGGTTGTTCATGAAAGTGTTCTCTGTATGGGCCATTTAGAAAGAGAAAAAGAAGCAGGTTTGCTTCTTCTGGAAGCTTATTCAATCAAGAAAGCATTGTGGAAATTCTGCAAAATGAACCTTAGTAATAGAAAATGTGACTTTGCTACAAGCAGATCATTGCTGTGAAAAGAATCACAGAACTCAGCTGACTATTCCGGGTTCAGGAAGCAATGATGCTTGTGGAGGAAGAAGAGTTTAGTCCTTTAGTGCAACAGGACATGCGATTGCTTTTCTTGAGTCCCTACAGCTGTAGGCTACTGTCCAGAGACACAAGTTACTCAGGGACTGTGCTTGATTATTCTTAGTTCTGGAGAGGCTGTGATTATTCATCCCTATTAACAGGTGGAGAAGAAAACTTTGTCCCTTCACCTCTACTGGACCTCATTTGGCTACATAAACTGGGGAGAAATCAGGCAGTGCCCCAACCCTGGATGCAGTTCATCAGCAACTTCGATCATGCCAGGCCACCCTCTGATAAGGACAGGTAGGCAGCCTCCTGGATTTTGGATGCTTTCCACTGAGAGCTAGAAGCATTGCAATTGTTCTGTCATCTGGTGGGTACAGAAAACGGTCCCAGAGTGGATGACATTAGGTTCTATAAAACATACAGAAAACAATCATGGAGAAAACACACACACATGAGTTAGCTCATGAGGGAAGCAAGCAGGCAGGAGGTCCATTAGAGACTTCATCTTCCCAATACCTCTTCTTTCTGTGGTTTCGTTAGCTTAGTTCAAAAGCTTTGCTTTGCAGACTTTTTAGTCTTTTTCATGCAAAACCAGAAGTCATAAAAGCCCACAGTTACACATGTATTGAATATATGAAGACGTACATGTTGACATGAGCCCTTTGTGTAGAAGGCTTTACCTTCAACATAGCTACTCCCTGCTCGGCTTCACGTGGCATGGCTACTCCCAGCCAACAGATCCATAGCTCTGCCTGTCTTCTGCTGTGTGTGGAGCTGCAGGCACACTGAGGTGACATGCAGGTGCTGGTGTGTGAGGGCCAGGGACCAGACAACTGGTGATGGGCAGGTTATGAGAGCTGGATCAAGAGCAGAAGACTTAAAAGCAGCACTGGCAGTGGCAGCAGTGCATGGCTACTTACTGATGCATGTTTGAGAAACAACACAGCTTCAGTAAATCCTCAGCAAACTTAATTTTATCCTCCTCCATTTTGATGAAGTCATTGAACAGCCTCTTTGCTAAACAAAGAACCAAGACGTACACAGATCTCAGCTAAGAACTGTGACACTACTAAGGCATCCCTGATGCAAATCATGCTATCTGCTACCTACACAATTCCTGAAACACCTAGCAGCAGACATCCTCGCATACATAAACCTCAGGCACAGGAGTACCAGACTTTTATCTGAACAAAAATAATTCTCTTGACCTGAAGCTGAACCCATTATCTGTGCTAGTTTGAGACAGCATCTGTACTTAAAAGCAGCACCAGGTAAAAATACCATGGGTGCTGTCAGGACAGACAGCTATAAGTCATCTTCCCTTTCGGACTGGAGGGCAGCCTGTCAGCTTGTGCTGTGATCTCTTGAGAAGTACCGCTGCAAAGTGCAATAGATAATAGCATTTTCTAGATCAGGATGCTAGTTTGTAGTGATTCTCCTCCTGCAGTCAAAGGAGGGGTTTTGTTTTTAGCCAGCCCTGTGTTGGCTGGTGTTCACCCATCTCTCTTGCTTACTGCTCTGTATGTATTTGGAGGGTCTCTCCGTGAAGCTGGGGCCATCGTCTCCAATGGGTGCACATACTGCTCATCAGAGACTCAAAAGAAGCTTTCACTTATCTCAGTGAGTAATTATTGAATACATTCAGTGTGACATCCCTTCTGTCAGGAAGAGGACAAGGATGTGGGTGAAAGCTGAAGGGATTTTAATTCACTAAATTCTCTTTATGACATGATGAGTGTTGGAAGAACTTGAATGAAAAGTACATACCATCTGTGCTTTACTTTAATATTTTACTTCCGATGCTGGAAAGAGTTAAAAGGTTGGGACAATTCATTTTTTTCAGAATGAAGTCTAAACTTTCCTTGTCCATTAATATACAATTTGAAAATTCTTGCTTTCTGTCTGAGCTTAGGTAAATACTTCTTGGTACTAGAAATTAACCAAAGCCTTCCCATTCATTCAGTTAGAATTACTAATGATCTCCTTTACGATCTCCAGCAGCGGGGCAAATTAGCTTTCTCAAGTGTTTCAAGCTGTAGAAAGTGTGTCACGAATTCTCAGAAGATTCAGATACTCATCTTACTATTTTCCTGTTGCTGAGCTACTTGCCCAGCACACACTAGTACTGTCCCGGAGCAGGTCTCCGGTGGCCTGGCTCCAAGTAGAGCTTGTGAATCTCCAGGACACGGCAGGAATTTTACACTGTCTTCATTAAAGAATGACTATTGCCCCTACAGAGTACGTGCCCACAGGTTAGACAGGTCTTTTAAAAAGATGGTTATGGTAATGTGGAAACAAAATGAATTACAAATTCAAAATATACTCTTTAGGTTTCTGGAAACAGAGGTTCATAAAGACAGGAGTTACTACAGGGAAGAAAATCAAAGTTAATGTAATTAGAGTTTATCTCTAGTGAGGGGAACTGGTGAACTAAATTGCAGAGTGCAATTTGGAGGTGACAGCAGCCAGCACAGGGAATGTGACCGTCTCTTGGAAGTTGGAATGCCCAATTAGTACAGCAGGTGTAACTTTCTCTATGCTTGACCAAACTACTAGCAAGACATTAACCCATCGAGAGGAAAAATACTTTTATTATGGGTAAGGCAATATACATATTTTCAAGTGAAGTTTTTCATGCACTGGAGCAAATCATTTACATAAGACTTCGAGTCAGCAACTCTACATGTAAACAAATATTAAGGGAATCAATGCATGTGGCTCATTTCTGGCTTATGAGTGAGATGACAGTGGTGCCTTTATCTTTATTTCAGCCCCCTTAAAGTTGATTTGGTGATTTTCTGACCATAGCACAAGGCTTGATGTAAATTCCTCTGTTGCCAAGGGCTTAATAACTTCTAAAAGATACTGACTGGCATTTAATGAGTCTTGAAAACAATTTCCTACTTGGTCTCCTCTGAATCAAGGTCTCCAAGCACCTTAAGTCACTGTGATATGTCTGTGTAAAATAATCATGACAATGCAAAATGAGGCACTTTGTATTTGCTGCTCTTTACAAGTAAATAGCTTTATGCTCCAGATGGGCAGTCTGAAAGTGCTTGCATGACAGCACTGTTGAAAGTCAAGCACTGAGAATGAGCAGCAAAATGGTATAGTTTGCAAGATATAAGTGCATTTATTATTTGCGTAATTCATTAGGAGTAGTCAGGATTTGGATGTTTCTTTCACATGCTATCTCAAAAAAATATTGCTTGATAGGATGCTCGTTTACTGCATCTGTCTTAGCCTTGATTAAAAAATTGATGTCTGAACTAAGAATAGAACACATATTCTACGACATGCCACATAGAAAACGAATAAAAAATCATTTTCTTTCCTTATACTAAAACCAACCTCATCTTTTCTGGCTTCTAGTTGTTTGAAATAGTTTTATAGTTAAAAGAGAATTTACATAATGCTTTTAAAAGTCTTAATAGCTATAATAATTTTAAACTACTTTGGAGTGTATAATACACAGTAAGCATTTAATTGTGTAAAAAGGAATATTAAGGCACATCTAATCAAAGGAATAATGAAAATATTAAGTGTGATGGGTTTTGTTATTTTTTCCTAATTGCATCTGGACATCCAATTTTATTGGTTTTTTTGAGGCCTGAATGACCATGAAAAATGAGGCTAAATCTTCACTATCAGAGATGTGCTCACGTAAGCTCTATGCGAGTGCTTTATTTAGTGTCCTTTTCTGGGGTTACACGAGTTGGCTACACTGAGATCTGATCCTGCCCCACTCAAATCAATTAATATTTTGCCATTCACATTATTTCAGCGAGGCTCAGGGCTTCTATTACAATTGGTGGGTTTTGTTTGTTTACTGAAACATGAAAGACAAAAAATACGAGTCATTATCTTCAGTGTGCTATTTAGTCAAGGATCAATCTCATGGAGAGGTGCAGCAGATCTGCCACAAAGAACCTGCAGCTGTCCCAGAACAAAACCCATATTGCACGTAATCACAGCTCCGCACAGATTTCCTCCCTCGAGTGGCCAGGCAAGACACCATCGCATACAATCAATGCCAATCTCCTAACGGAATGCCATATAGCCATTATTGAAGGATTTGATGCAATTCATCTTTTCAAACAGGCAATTTTTTATTTATTTATTTTCTGTTTTGAATTGGGAAAGTCTCTTCCTTGGTAACTGTATAGAATTTTATGATGACTTTGTCGTGAAAGCATCATTTGGGTTCAGTCTTGCCATTTTTGTAAGATTAGGTAAAACCTCTTAAGTATACAATGAGGCCTGCAAGGTGGCGAGGAAGAACAACATGATTCTACCTGGTACAAGCGATGCCGTGTGTTTGTGCTGAGGAAGCTTAGGAACATTCTTCTGTACGGGCTTTGTTTTCAACCAATAGAAATTGAGAGTAGAATTCCCATTTTATCAGGAATGCTAACAGGTAAAAAATATGTTCTGGATTGGAATAGAAAGTTGATATTTGGCATTTCCCATGAAAGAAAATGTTCTGAGACTTTTGGTTTGATCTTAAATTTAAGAGTAAAAATCTTCATTTTAGTGTGATTATATTATTTTTCTTTAATATTTTCACCACATTGAGTGATAAAATATATATATCATATCCAAAAATTAACAGAAGGAATGACTTTTCAGTGAAATATTTCATTTTTTTAATAAAAGACCTTGAAAATAGCCTCAACATTTTTGACATGAAGGGAGCAGTGTTTGATTTTAAATGAATGGTTATCTTTACTCTTTTCAACCAACTTTGTATCTTACTTCTTCTTGTCATGCTCACTAATTTGCTTCATATTTTAGTACAAATCAATGCATGTTGTTGAAGTTTTCTATTAATCCGTTGTAAAGATTCAGAATCTACATCTCCACAACTTTTCCCTTGGCTCTGTTCATAACGAAGGATTAATACACACATATGGGTTTATTTTTTTTTTTTAAATTATGTGCTCTTTAATATGAAAGTAATATGATCTATGTTCTGTAGCTTGAATCCGCTAGGTTTCACCTGGGAAATAATATATGTAATTAGGGATGATGATCTTGTCTTTTATCACTGAAGGCAATGCCGGAATTTTTTTTTAGAGATGATGATTTTGTGTTTTATAGCATTTGGTACCAGTAAGTCCCTTAAGGGCTGAACATAAATGCAAATAAGTTAGGAGCTTCATTGCATATTTGCAATTTATGAGCTAGACCAGTTTCACCGACCAGCAGGAATACCATAGGAAAGTAATTCTCTGTTAGATCCCTGACACTTGCTTTGGGACTGTAGGAAGAAAAAATACCTGGGCATAACAGAGCTCCCGTTTGCTCCGGAAACTTGAGATTTGTTCTGTTTCTGAATGTCAAGACCCTGAGTATCAATCTGAGTTCCTTCCTTCTCCCCCTCTCTTGCCATTCTCACTATGCATTTTTGGAAAGTAGAGTGGATGGATTCCTGAATACACACATGCCTCAGAACTTTGGTTTAGAAAGCTCTTTATTGTAACATCAATTTATCTCATGTATCTGATAAAATTAAATCTGCTTATATACTTAATAGTATATTGTAGCTTATAGCTCAATGGGAATTTTTTTAACAGTAACTGTTATCTTCTTTAGTGACTCAGATGATTTATCTGGGGGTGTAAAAAGGATGTTTCTCTGTGCCTTCACAGTAAAAACTCTTGCTTATGCTTTACAGTGGCATTGGTTCAAGTGAATACATTCAGTGATGCTCTTCAGCTGAGCTTGCAAACCTTTTCATCGTTTTGTATTGCACTGATATCATTGTTCAGCAAAGAAAGTTACATCTTGGAACACAGAGAAGCTGGGGTACAAGTGAGGATTCCCAAAGTCAAACTGAGTTTGTGTGAAGGAATTTGAAACAGCAGCATCCCCTACTGGGAGTGGCTTTATAAAATCAGGTTTTACAAGCTGGGTGCTTGGGATTCAAGTATCTTATTGATGTTATGATAGAGAAGTAGTAGAGATAGTATTCTGTCTTTGCTAACTTTCTACTGTGTGAGATTGTTTATTTATTTGTCTATCTATTTATTTATTTACAGGAGCTGTTTTCCTTCATGCCTGTCTGTTTGGCCTTTGAAATACACCAAGCAGCTATAACCAGTAAGTAGTCAACCTGTAAGAAGTTGCTGTTTTCTAGGTTTTCCAATTGATACAGACCTGCTTTGTTTCCTCTCCCTTATCTATTTTTTCAAGAGAAACAACATTCTTGTAGAAATCTCAACCTGAAAATATTCACGTTTATTGATACATGCAATTGTCAGATATTTGGAAGGATTATAATAAATTTACTTCTGCTTTGAGAATAGCCATATCTAGATGGAAAGATGTTTTCAGTTTACAAGACCTTTTTAGATTGTTTCTTTGAATACGGGTAACTCAGAAGTAGCTTATTTTTATTTCTTCAGCCTGCAGCAAGACCAAAAGTGGCTTTACATAACATAGTTTGAAGCATCTGAAAACTGCATACTGAAAATCCTTCATTTCTGGCTTTCCATTGAATCCAAAGAGTGTGCCAGTGCATGATGCTCCAGATACATGCAAATATATGTGCACCTGTCTGCAGTGGAGCTCTTCAAATTGATAGAAATGTTGCTGTTTACTTCAGTGATTGCCCATTGAAATAATGATAGTACATTTATATTTAGATAGTAGCATCTATTTCAAATGATCCTGAAGAACCATATTATCATAAGACTTTCTGTCAGTCACGGGAATCCCTAGGGATTTCAGTACATCGTGTTGTTAGGATTTTATCACAGGAATGGGAATATAGAGATTTGGGGAATGATCTTTTGAGTCAGTTTGCAGTCTTCATTGCTATAAATGGAAAAATTGTTGTGAGCTGCTGAACTTAGACACATTTTTAGTAACATCCAACCAAAGCGGATGACAAGACAAGTGAAAAATGGGCTGGATCAGGGGACTGAAAAGGCAATGGTCAGTCGTGCAAAGTCCACCTGGTGGCCAGTTATGCCTCAGGGACTCATACTTGGGCCAGGACTGTGTCACATCTTTATTAACAACCTAGAGAATGGGATGGAGTATCCCAGCAGATTTTCAGGTAATACCAGATTGTGGGAAATCTTTACAATGGAAAGCTGTGCTGCTTTTCGGAAGTACCTACACGAGCTGAAAAAGTGGCCTGACAGGAACCTCATGGCGTACAACAAAGGCATGTGCAAAGTCCTATAGGCAGGAAGAGGAACCCCAGATGCAGACCAGGTAGATGTCCAGACAGCTGGAAAACAGCTTGGCAGAAAAAACCATGATGTGTCCTTGTGAAAAGCAAGTTGAAGGGGAATCACCAGTGTGCTTTTGTAGTAGAGAAGACAAATGGCGTTCTGGGCTGTATTAGGAAGGTTGAGGGAGGGGATCCGACCCCTCTGCTGAGCACTGGATCCATTCTGGGCTCAGCAGTATGAGATACCGGGGACATGCTGGAGCGATGCTTGTGTAGGGCCACTGAGATAGTGGAAAACTGCAGCGGGAGGCATATGAGAGGCTGTGAGCTGCAGTTGTGCAGCCTTGGGAGGGGAAGGGGGATCTTAGTCCTTTCTACAGGTGCCTCCTGGATGGTGTGGAGGAGCTGGAGCCTGGATTTCCTCAGGGGAAATCAGTGCAGGGATTAGAGGTAATGAGCAACATTTCAGCTTGTTGCAATGAGTTCTCCAAAAATATAAACACATACACTTTAGATAAATGCCTTCTAAAAGTCCTATTTTGAAGGAATTTGGGACTATAATGTACTGCTTTCTCACCAAGTAAAGTTGAAACTGCATTAACATTACATACATAATTATGTATACCAAATGAAAGAGTTTTTAAGTATTTTACATATGTACATCTAGAATGTATAATTTTATTTAAATACCTTAAGGACAATTATTCTACATTTAGAAATTACTGTACTCTTTTTTGTGTATTAGATGTTCTATTTTAATTTAAAACTTAATAACTTAAACCAAGAGAATCCTTTTCACTTTCAACTATTAATTTCTAAATATTTTTTCTAGAATATAAGAGATGAATTTTTTAGCAAACCCAATTCTAAGCTTATCTGGCTGTATTTGTTCATAGGTCAAATGACTGGAGAAGAAAATATAAAATTATGTTTTTAAAGACAATTCAGATTTTTTCCTGCCTCATGCAGATGGAAATCTTTGGTATAAAAGTGTGCACAAGATTTTAAAGAGTGTGGAAGAGAGGAGCAGATTCTGGGGTTACAGCTAATGGCAGTGATTATCAAAGAACTTTCCAGAGCGTTGCCTTTTTAATGTTGAAAAAAAAAGCATCTTCCAGATCCAGCTAATATTTTTTTAATCCCATTTGCTTTTTAAAAAGGATTCAAATTTTTAAAGTGGCAATAAAAGCTCTTAAAGCCATTAATAGCTGTGGTTGTATTAGCAGTAGAGCTGCGGGGCAGTTATTGCGCCTGACAGAGGTTCACCCTTACTCACAAGTTACTACAGCGGGTGTTGGTGCAGTGCTGGCTCCCTTCTCCTTTGCTTCTGAAGGGCAACAGCTTCCACAGTGTTGGTGGAAGTTTGAATGTGTTGTACTGGTGGAGAAGGAAATCTGTAAGCGTAGGGGACAGGGTTCATCCTGCCTCAGTGAGAGCAAGGGCTGCAGAAAGCAAGGGCAGGGTAAATAAGGCACGGCCGGTTTCCATATCCTAACTGTGCCTCTTCCGCGATGGGCAGAAAAGCACAGGGTGCCTAAGTTAATAAAGTGGTGATAAAATGTTACAGTGAATTTCATGTAAGACGATTAGGGGGTGATTCGTGGTGTTCTGCTTCAAATAATTTACAGGGGAAAAACACAGTTTCATTGTGCTTCAAAGACCGGTTTGCTTTCGATGCTTTAACTCTTAGCATTTTTCTCCCTTTTGTATTTAATCACAGTGGTGCTTTTTCAAGCTACTTTTCCCCTATCTTAGGCCTTCTTTTGGAAATGGCAATATTTCTAGAGGTAATACATAGTATGTGTTATTACTGCACCAACTTCCAAACTCCAAGGAACAGACCACATCTAGACTTTTGGTAGCATGAAGTAATGGTTTCTTAGAGGCTTTCTAGCAGAGCTGAGTGAAAACTGCAAAATATATCAACAGACAGTTGACAAATGTAAAAATGAGTGGTTTAGCTTCTCTCATGCTCCTCTTCTTCTTGACAAACAACAGCTGACCATTACCATTAGCTCTACAGAAGAAGCTGAAATATGCTTGGTACTCAGTGACATGATATTCTCCTCTAAGCTATGCCTCTGAAAGCATATTTTAAATTGCCAGATTTGAATGCTTATACCGAAAGTAGTTTGGATGGGACACAACTGGAGGGAAAGTGTTTGGTTTCTTAAAATTTGTGTAATATTTCTGAAAGGGCTCCCCTTAAAAAAACGGGAACAAACATCTTTGTGCTTTCTTTGCACCTTGGACTGCAATGTCATGAGGCACATAAATAATTCTGAGAGAAAATTAAAGTTAAGTTAATGAATATTATAGTAGCCTATTTAAAAAAAAAATAATCTGCCTCCAGGGAAGCATGTAGGTACCTGGAAAAAAAATAAAACCCATCACACTATGTTTATCATCTTTCCTTACTATGTTCAGATAGATAATTCCTTCTAAACAGCTTCCTTTTCATAGCAAAACCAGGTTCAATGGCTTATTTCAGGTTTATCTCATTCAAAGAACAAAAACTACTCTGTGAGTCTCAAACCACACAGAGACCACTAAAATTGTCTTCATATACAACTAAAATTTGTCCTGTTCCCATAATAGTGAGGAAGCAGTGAGGAAGCCATCAACACCCAGTGGCACAAAAAGCACCAATTACACATTTATGCCTCCAGCATTTGTCTGGCGAAGCCAATTCCAAGGACAAGGAACCTCCTGGAATAGACGCCAGTCTTCTCGTGAGCAGCACACGTGCTGTTGCATAGGCTGGTGCTAGCAGAGTGATTTCCAATGGCTTTGCATTCCTCCAGCAAAGAGGGCAGTCTTTTCCTACTGCTTTCACCTCATTGGGCTGGAACGTCTGGCTAACTGTTGAGGGACCAAATTGACTCTTCAGGAGTGTAATGCTGTTGTAGGTAAGAAAACCTACCATTGAATTACAAGGTTGGACCACGATGCACCAACTTAAATGGTAAATGAACCCCTGAGATCTCATAAACTGTGGGGTTAGGTTTTGGCCAGTGTAGTAGATGTTAAGCCTTCAAGAAGCAACTGTATATGAAAGAAAAGGGATAATGCAAGTGGCACTTTTGGTGTAAATATTCAATACTAAATATGTGACTTAATGTGTGTTAAAAAGGAACCATATCACTCGTTTTGCAGCAGCCCTTGTCACTAGTGCTTAGGGAAATCCTCCCGTGTATTTTGTCTTTCTCTATAGAGCTCTTTGGCCATTTTGTCATGGCTGCACACTAACTTTTGCTATTTGGGAATTCTGTACTCCCTTCCAAAAGTGTATGATATGATCCATATATCTGGGTCTTAAGCATTGTGGAGGCTAATTAAATACAACTTTTATTGGTCTTTATAATCTGTAATAAAGAACTGCCATATACAACCATCATTAAGGCCGAGTATGTAGTGTAGCCAGAGATCTTCAATCATGAAAGTTTCTCTGTTAAAGAGGGCTGGAGAGCTGCACAGTCTTTGAGGTTGAACACTACGTAACTGTCGTATTGAATTGGGATCTAAATTTGCTGCCTTTTCCTGGTGTGGTATTGTCACATTCCACCAAGTGCCAAGAATGCTTATAGGAAAATAGCAAAGCACCTTCTATGCTGCACAGGATATCAGTGTCCTGAGAGCGGATTTTGGGAAAGCTAAGCCTGAGAAGAACCACAACATAACAGCCAGATCACCTGTTGGGGAAAGTTGCATAGCATTCAGATCTCTCAAAGTTAACATGCACTCACCATTTACTCTGCTATTAGAGGAATCCCTTTGTAGGCTCCTTCATCTTGTCAGTGCAACTGTGTTGGGTCGGTGAGGTGGTTTTTTTTCCATTTTGGGATCGTGTGAATACACATGCCTGATGGAATAAATTTGATATGCAAGTTCTAGGGTGCCTATTCATTACCGTCGTCCTGCTGTTTGCATTTTATTAATGAAGCAACCCATCACCCCCCTACCAGCAGACACTTAATTCCTTCCCAGAATCCATCTGCTTTCCATGGTCCTTTGAAACCAGCTTTTTATGGAATCAGCTTTAACAAAGTCTTGTTTCCATGGGTCAATTAAATACCAAATATTGTTATTTCACAGCTATAGCTCCTTTTAAAGTGTCTCTTAGCTGTGATTAATTCTAAGATGATTTCTGGGGAGGGGATTGGACAATCAAGATCCTGTTTTAAAAGAAATTTATTCTTATGGCAGATCATGATCATAAAGGTGGAAAATTAACTCAAAAAGGGAAAATTAAGAGTCTGATCCTGCAGCTCTCTCTTACCCGTGCCCTTCTTAGACAAACAATCACATAGCTTATCATGGGGTGCATGATACTTTAAAGATAGAGTTTGATTCTAATGATGCATATTTCAAAATAATCAGAGAATGCATGTATCCATACATGATGCTTATATTTGTTACGAGCTTAATAAAGAGTAACTGTACACATACGATTATGTGAGGGTGAATAAGTGTGGTAACAATAGCATTTTAAGAGTATCCATCACCCTTCCCAGTACTGAAATAAATTATGGTTATAGTCAGTATATCTTGTAATGGCATACACAGTATGTTAACGATAAAAATATATTTTTAAATGCTCTCTATATTTCCAATTGGAAGTAAAATTTTTACCAAGTTGAAAAATCACTTTTTATATCTTCAGGATTACGAATATATAAAAATACATTTAAAGCCTTTAATGAAATATTAAAAGGTGTCACTTGTATCACCTCTGTACTTTTAAAGGTCACTTTTGTGCCTTCAGATTGGTATTACTACTGAGGTAATCATAACACTCTAACGCTGAAGAACTGGTAGCAGAAAGTTTAACAGAATGGATGTTGTGGGACCTGAGAACCGGTAGGGTTTGCATTTCATTTGTGCTGAATGCCCAACTTTATCTTCCAGCTCAACATCTGCTGCTGAAGTTCTGGGAATATGTACAAAGATTTGCAGTTCACCTCTAACTTTATTATATAAAGTATCAATTTAAGCACTGACATTCAGTTTGTCCCTCTCACATGTTTGCACTCTGGGATTTTTTGAAGTTAAGACAACCTGATCCGTGGCATTTTAGGTGGTGGGTAATAGATTGTGAACTGTCTAAACTGAAGTGAGGTGACCCGTAACTAAAGAGGAAAAAATTGCTGTATTCAGTAACCACTGCAGCCGTGTAGCTAATGCTTTGATGGAGACTGCTTCATCTGCCTTAAAATCTGAGAGTCGTGGCATTTGAGACCTGTGAAACACTTACACAGCACAGATGGAACTTGCAGTTCTCAGTAAGAGTGAAGATGTTTGAGTGGTGGGTTGAATATAGGATTCTGTTTTGTAATATTGCCAATGGATCAGGTAAAATTCTCTCCTCTGGACTAGTTTGTATGTTTGTACCTAGAGAGGGCAGTGATGGCGGTGGTAGGAATTGTCCTGGTTTTTGTTGCCACGGTCCCTCCTATCACCTGCCTCACAAACTCTCGTGGTTGTCTGCCAGTCTCAGCCAGGAGCTCCAGTTCGGAAATCCTCAGTCTGAAAAATCAAACATGATTTTTATTCCTTGAGATAATTCTGTCAGATAGAGTGGATGTTTATCAACCGGATTAAAGGGAAAAACAGTAATTGCTTCTGGTTTTGTTGTAAGAAGCTGTACTTGGGCTAACAATTTCATGCGTTAAATTTACCCTATACATTCACATGCACATACCTATATGATTTATAAATGAATAAGAGGCAAAGAGCTCTGGGTTTTTTTGCATTGGGGGGGTGGACTAAATGACCTTTGACGGTCCTTTCCAACCCAAACTATCCTATGATTCTTTGATCAGTCATAACTCTCTGCTCATAGCAAAAAGATACTGTGTCTTTCAGCTGTTTGCTGGAATTACACGGACGCATCTTTCACATGCTTTTTTGCTAGCACTTGGCTAGATATCCTTGATGTTAACATTTAATTCTGTAAAGCTGTTGCTAGAATGTTAGAAAGCAGAATGTATTAATTCTACATCAAGATGCATAAGCAGTGTTGGAAAATCACCTGGAAAGGGCCTGGTCTAGGCTCTTCTTGTGTTTGTCTAAGCCATTAAGTTTGAAAGTGTTTGGGAACAGAGTATGAGCCATGACCTCTGGTAGAAATATTTACATTCTGTTATTACATTCTATAAACCCAGTTTTTTGTAAGTAGCACCAAAGTGCTACTCCTGTGTATACTGCTGCTTTATGAAAAGCTACAACTTTGAGGAGTGCATTCAGTAGAGAGTAAAGATTCAGGTTCTTGACCTTCAAATCTATAACCTTCAAATCTATAATCTTGAGGTACGCTGGAGGATTTATCACTATGGAAAAAAAAGATTTCGACTTCATAAACATTTATAAAGAAATCCTGGATGTAGAAAGGGAAATAATGAATAGTCTTAAAGGAATGATGGAACTTTGAAACAGAGGGAGGTGTTTTGATATGTGCCCAATGTCTAGAATGTTACATTAACATAAATGCATTTCACTGTGCTTTAAGTAGACCTTAATTTTCTATGCACTGTGAAGGTCCATACCTGGGATCTAATGATCATACAAGCTAAAACTGTAGATATTTTCATCTCCTTCTATTATTTTTTTGTTCAATATATTTCTAAGAACATGATTTTTTCTTAAAACAGGCTGGCCCTGGTAAATATTCAGTGCCCAGCTGTGCCAGATGTCCAGACATTCTTTCGAAAAACAAGTATGTTTATTAATTAGCTGTTAACTGATAAAAAATTAAACAGGAATTTCTAGCCTCAGTGTTTCATTCTGGATTGATATAAAAAGAACAAAATTAACATTTTGCATTGTCTGAAAAAATTTCAGTTTTAAACAATGAGTTATGTCATTTTAATGTGACATGTTTTAATTTAATAAGGAATATATTTATTTTTAATAATAGGAGATAGTATACTGGAATATAAAATAGTAAACATCATGGTAGAATCAATACCTAGCGGTTCGTGTTGCAATATAAGATATATAAAATTACAATCTCAAAATTGTATGTCTACTGTACTGCAAGTGGCATATATAATAGCATAGTCCCCTCAAAAATTTCAGTTAGACCAGCATATTCCTTTAAACATTTTTTATATTAGCAGACTACAGTTTTTGACCGATTGTATTGTTTTGACTTAGTGGTGAAATATATGAACATTTTAGCATCTTAATATATTAATTAGCATTCTTAATTCATAGCATTTATCATCCAGTGGGGATTGGACCAATCTGAAAAGAAGATGCAAGTGAAGTAACTGTGAATACTGTGGCCTTATGGGTGGTCTTTGGCTATTGCTACCTCGCTTTCTTCTGAGATAATGCTATTTGTCCCCAGTTTTCCTTCTTTCTTCAGGGAAGACCCCTCTGTGCACTTATGGGAATGAATGTGATATTTATTCTACAGGTATTTTACGGATAGTTATTGGACGGATAGTAATTTGTGTGATGTCTTCTGTGCTGCAGCTGGATAGACTGAACATTTATTTCTGTTTGCATTGTTAAAATATGAAAACCATCTTAAAAAAAATCGTGTTTTTTTTGTTCCAATCACAGTAATGCTGTTTTTTTGTAACAAAGTGCTCTGCAAAAACTGTAACAAAAACTGTAACTTCCAATGTAAACCTGACTCCCAGTGCCCCCTGCCACATACACAAACCAACCACCTAATCATCCACCTGAAATAGCATTTTAACCATAGCAACCTGAACACTTACCTTCTGAAATGCTTCGTTAATGGAAATACCAGGAGAATTCTCTGCATCTAGAAAATTACAGTGATTTTGAAATATTTAGTATTTCATTTGCAAGCTTCTAACCTGCAGGGAGTCATTCACTTTGGTCATTCAACTTGTTTTCTTTTTGCTCTTAATTCTTTATGTATCTGCATTGCTTTTAAGTTTGCATTTACATTCTGTGGGCAGAACCTGAGTCTAAACATTTTAAAATGAAATCTTCTAAATGTTCTGTGCTTCAGGGGATCTGATTGGTTGTGGGGTTTTTATGTCTACAACTATATGAACTAAAACCTAAACCACGGTACAACCATATAAAATGTAGAAGAGCCAAAATGTTATTTTCATGTTATTATTATTTAGCCTTTCTTGCTAAAGAAAAAGACTGACTCTAGATTTGTCTTTTTTGCCTTCCCATGAATGTATGTTCCATGGCACGCTTGAGAATAGAGGCCTCATGCTCTGGACAATGTACCAAGACCACAGTTTTAGTGATGCAGAGAGTTTGGCAGTAGTACCAGTTTTATCGTCTCCCACATCAAACGATTTGTTCTTACCTGTTGCAGCACACCGTTTAAAAAATAGAAGTAATCCAGTGTCCCCTCTCCTTCTAAATCCCCAATGTAGTAACGCAACAGTTCAGTTTAGCTGCTGGAAGGGAAATACTTGCCAACCAATTATTCAGCTGTAGATGTGGTATGGTAGGTATGGTAGACAGTGCAATCAGTGTAAAGTATGCATACTTGTATCATGACAGCCCACAAAAATTTTACCATGCACAGACACAGCAGTATTAGCTAATGTGTGCATATGGGTGCCTAACAGACACAGTTTTTAATAGGATTTCCTCTGAAAATAGTAACAATTTTTGTATCTACAAACAAAACTACAATTCATATTCCTTGCTCAGGCCATACTTCCTGGCACACAAATAAAGCCCCGCTCACTGTTTCAAATCCTTCAGATTTTCTCCTTCATGATGAAGGTTTTTGCGGAGTATGTAGAAAACAGGTACCGAGTTTTATTTCTTTACCTGGTAAGGTAGCAATCACTAGGAGGCAAATTCAGTAATATTCTCTTACTGCTCTTGTCCTAAAACAAGCTCAATTCTTTGCTTAATTGAAAATGAAAATTAGAAATGTGTATTAGATGTTAAAGAAAGGGTAAATCAACTAGTTAGAGAACCCGGATAGTCAGGTCATAGATTCTGCTGCACATGCCTCAAGACATCACAGTGCTCCTGTTTCCTTGTTTTAGGAAGAATTGTGTTCCTGTCTCTGTATAATATGTTTTCTTTGAGAAGGTATCAGAACCTCGGGTGGAGTAGATGAGAAGTAGCTCAACTCTTTTTAGGAGTCCTTTTTGTTGAGGTGTGGACTGCTAGAGATACACTGAACTCTGGAGCAGCTGCTATTGGAGGTCATCGGTCCAACAGTGTCTGTTGAACCGTCCTGTCTGGATGAGAAGTGGTCGAGGGGAAGGCTGGCGAGTGAGTGCTTGGCCGTGCAGAACTTGTCGCTGACTCTGTAACGTGATGAGCTGATGCTCGTCTCAGCGGTTTGTGCTTCCCTGAACGAGGAGGGAATAAAGCAATGAAGAAGAAGAAATTGCTTTGGAGCTTTCTTATGAGAGATGAAATTGATAGCAGCTAAAATGTGAAAAGAGTCTAATCAGAATGGAATGATGTATCAAGGGAAAATACAACAACAAAGCAAATATATGTGGAGAAAAGAAATGAAAGTTACATTTTTGATGGCTAAAGAAAAGTGAGAAGATGATACTTAGGCAATCTTTCTATGAATTTTTCATCACATCCTGAGAAAGAAAGCAGTGCCCCAGCTGTTAGGGTTTGAAATTTAGAATCATGATAGCTGTGATGCCAGGGATGATACATAGATTGAATGGAGGCTCTGTGCTTGGTTAATACTCCATTTTTATCATGCTTTAATCCTATTCTGTTTACTGTTAAAAATAAAGAAATGAAACCAAAATTACATAAGCCTAGCCACCATAATCTCAGAGGTTCTGAAAAATATTTTCCTGGGCATCTGTTGCTCAAAGAACTGCCCTCAATATGGACACCCTATTTTTTAACATCAGCTGAAGGTCCTGTGCTGCTCTTTCCCAATCCCCAGCTAAATTTCTTTCGAAAGAGCCCAGGACCCTTACTTCTTCAGTTCTGAACTGACAGCTTCAGATACAAGACCTTGCAAAAAGGGAATTATGGTTATTTGGCCTATTTTATGTGTCTTCTGTTGCCACTCATTCTCCTGATGATTCTGAAAGCAACCCCATTGCTAGCAAAAGCAAATCAAGCAGGAATGAAATTGCACAGGCCTTTTTCTTTCCAGTATATAAACCTATAAATTACACTTGTGTTACACAAGCATCTGCATGTGTCAGGAGAAGCCAGCAGATTGTGGTGTGTGCAAAAATAGGTGAAAAGCTTTCCCAGCACAAGGGCAGTGCAGGGGCTTTCACACAGCTCAGGAAACAAGCTTCAGGCTTCTTTTTGGACCTTATTCATGGAACATTCACTAAAGCCAAAACAAGTATCTCAGCAGATTTTCTTAGGACCTAGAAATTAGATAGAGCTGTATAATATTAGAAAGTAAACGATTAGTCCAGTTTAATACTGGCCACAATAAAATGTCTCAATATGCTTTCAAAACTAAACCAGGTTCTGTAGCCAGAGGTGTTATCTCAGTTACTTTTTAATGCATACTTTTATCACATAACATTTTAAAGTTTCGTATAAAACGATTTGAAAAGCATTATACGAGTATTAATGGTTCCCCTGAATTTGTTAAACTTATTCTGTGTTTGAGGGAATTATGATGTATAACACTTGATAATTTCTGGGAGGACATAATTTTAACTTCAGCTATGTCATTTTATTTTATGAAGCTGCTTATTAGTAGTATCAACGGAGCCTTGCAAGCTTTATGCATTATAAAAAAAACCCCAAAAATATGAGCTGCTGTCCAGGCTCATAATAGTGCCTGACTCAACAAAGTGTATGTAGGTTGTAAGGCTGTGAAAACCAGTACCCATCACCTCAACAGGAGAAACACAAATGCAACAGCTCAAAACACTGATTCATTATCTCACTGATCTGTAACTAATTTGCACTGCATAAAAATCATTTAAGTTAAATATGAGCCTTGCAGATCATTGTAGGTTAAGTATGTGAGCAGAATTGCCACTTTCTTGAGAAAACCTTGATCCTAATAAGCTGGAGAATTTTATAATAAATCTCACTTTGCCTTCTTACCTGCATTCCCACACACACATTCAAAAGGACCTCTGGTGAAGAGCGTGGAGTTTTGCTGGTGCAAATGAGGGGCAAATGTTACCCAGTGCATTTAATCAGAAAAACATTGGCTTTCAGATTCACCCAAGGGTGATATGTGTTACCTTCCTGGCCAGTGTGACATTGCACATATTTTTCCATGCCAAGTTGCATCAAGCTGCTACTGAGAACAAACAAGTGAAATAACAAGTCCCCCTGGCGTGCCACGGTATAAAATCTGTGACCCAGATTCTCTGAGCTCTGCGCGTCGCACAGTTCAGAGTTAGAGGGGTGACAACGCAGGCTTATGCAGCTGGGACCTGGTCTGCCTGAGCCTGGTCCTCAGGGAAAATATCAGGAGCTCGCTTGTACTGAGACACAGCAGTTGGAATCACCAGACTGAAGGACACTATGGGACAGTCCTTTTTGCAAGTGACCAAGGTCACTTTCTCAACTGATACCTGTGGGAAACGGTGCCGCAGCACGTTCTTTAGGGGAACAGCTCTGAGAATAGCTACCCTGGCTTTGAGACTGTGTAGACACACAGGAAAACATATTGCTTCTAAGCTCCAGGAAAAAGTGGGGGAAAAAAGGGCACGTGGCATTGCCTTTGTCCGGTGGAGTGCCACGATACAGGGAATGTATTGCAGCAAAGTGGCTGCATTCTTTCCAGTGACTTAGTAGGTTTATGAGACAAGGACATTTTTTGTGTCTAATTTCTCATCAAATAGTCTCTACAAGTTGTCCCAAAGTAAAGCCTAAGGGCAGACAGACTCGTCCCTCTTGATGTTACCAACAGAAATGCTGTACCCATGCATTATTATTTCTTTTAGGGAAAAATATGAGAAACCCAGAGGGGCCCAAGTAGACTCTGGAACGTCCTTGGCAGGAAGGATTCATGTCCTTTGTGTTGTGGCTATTTGTGTATTTTCATCATTATTAAGGTCCTGATTCAGGAAGTTGGGG
The DNA here is from genome assembly GCA_013399365.1 of Pampusana beccarii. Taxonomy (NCBI): domain Eukaryota; kingdom Metazoa; phylum Chordata; class Aves; order Columbiformes; family Columbidae; genus Pampusana; species Pampusana beccarii. Next base: position 708,363 of record VWYH01008560.1, on the reverse strand, counting down.
AGGCCTTTTCATAACTTCAGTGCAAGAGAATACCTAATTTTGCAGTGAATGACCTCAACTAGAATACCTCTCTGAATTACTGGAGAGCATCTGCTACTTCTTTGTTATTTCCAGATGGAATAATCTATAACACCTGAAGTGATGTTTCTGCTTAAAATGCCTGGCAGTCCAGGAAAATCAGCTGTAGTTTAACCTTCAGATTTGGATGCAGTTTGTGTGCCCCCCCCCGCAGTAAATTTTTAATGTGCATAACATGCTGAGAGCTTTGGTGTAGGTTTTGGTAAGGAAGGCAACAGGATCTGCCAGCATCGCCAAGGTGGTGTTATCACAGGAATGGGATGGTATGACATCATGTCAGTATTCAAAGTGCATTATAGTTAAACCTTCTAGATTGTCATGTTGGAAAATGAGCTTCAGGATTCTCATTGTAAATATACTGTATTTGCCTAAGCTTTCTAACAGCTCAGTGTACAGGTGATTTCAGTTACAATATAAGGGAAACAAAAGCTGTACCTTACAGGTCATTCTATACCTCTGCATATTGGATTTAAGAACAAAAAGCCAGCCTCTAAAATAAGTCATTCTGAATTGTCCTTGAAAATTGTCAAAGACTAATTATTCTGCTAATGTTGTGTGACTTACTCAAAGGCTATTTTTAACATAAAATTTTGCTCACAATGAGAACGCTTCATTCTGCTTCAGTAGTTAGTGATATATGTCCTTGAAACACAGGCCCTCGGTTTTGAAATTATCAAGGGCTTTCTAAAGTGCAGACCAGTTTACTTGGTAACTGAACTGGTTCTCTCTCTTTCCATCTCACTGCATTTAACAAAAGCAAGTTTTCAGAAGCAAATACAGCAAATTACCACAATACCTGGATTTGAAACCTTATATGCTTATAATACATACATATAATATGGTTACATGTAAATCAATAAATAATAATATTGTATTAATTTGCAAATATCTAGATCTTGTGTACAAGATATCAGATTGTAGATGTTCATTAGTAGATCTAAATATAACTATACCAGAGCTTGTCCTTTTCTTCTCTTTTTATTTAGTGCAAGCGTTTGATTATGAAGGTGGTTGTGTGATGTCTCAAGGTCAACAAGCTCTCCTTGGATGGTGCAATCAGGCATAGCTATACTGATTTCATACAAAACATGTTGATTCTTACCAGCTGAAGACAATTTATAGTTTAATTTTCTAATGTGTACATTCTGTAAGATACGAAGATCTTTCTATACTGTAAGGTACAGAGCTCTTTCTGGATGATAGCGAGTATTTGCGTTTTTAAAATAGAGATTAAAAGTTCTAGGAACGTTTTGTGAGGGATTCCTGAACAATGACAACGGTTGTTCTTTCTGAGGAAGTACACTCTGTTGCATTTGCTTGGACTCGAATGGAGTTTACAGTACTGGAGAAAAGCAGATCCATAGTGCATGTAAAAAAATGTCTTCGTTCACAGTGCTCTACACTTTGGGCAAGTTTTCTAGACAATGCTCTTCACCTAATTTTATTGAACCCCCATGAATGTCCTGGCCTTATTTTCTGTAACTCTCAAACTCCTGTTTATGTTTCTTTGTGTATGTGGGAGGAATGGGAGAGTACATGGCTTACCTTTATCCAACAAATTTTCAAGAAAGAACTCAAGTGGGAAATAGCTGTTGATCCAAAACCTCTGAGTTGAGGTAATTTATTTCTTTGGTATCTTCAGGCAGTATTTTTCTTGAGGCCTGTTACTTTGTGTCCGTATTCCATTATGAAAAAAAGCTTCTAAACCATTTAAAACTATGTGATAGAGTATGGTGGAGAATGGTCATCCTTCTTGACACTGGCATTCATGTTCTTGTGGTAATACAAGATCCCTTGATTAAGAGTTTGTGAAGTCCTTTTTGAAGCTGTACAGTAGATCAGTCTCTCTCTGGAAAAGTTTGAAAGGGTATAAGTGAGGATGCTGTACACAAATACCTGGGGATATTTACTACCCTCTCCAGTCATCAATCACTTCAACTGGGCCAAACTGATAATGTCTGGAGGTCACTTGGTAATGAGACAGCATCACCCCTTCCCAGCATTATGTTCTACCTTCCAGTCATTAACACCCATATCAGATTCACAGCTACCAGTTCTTATCTTCAGGAAAACATCCTTATACTTCTCCAGGGACCAGCGTGAGGGTAGAAATTATAAATGGATGGGTCAAAAGCCTGGAACGAAGAGGACCAATGAGTCACTGTTGTGTGCTGCACTTGGTTGTAACTGAAACAGGAATAATGATATTATTACAATATTATTATTGTAGTATAATTACAGTGATACACTAAGTTGGAAGGGGAGAGCAGATGTTAGATTCAAGAGGTAACTTTGTTCATCTTAGACCTGTTTTGGAAGGATGAGGATTGTTTTTGCAGGAGGCCACATGTGAATGAGGACACTTGAGAGGGGGGTTTGCACTATCAGTATTAACATAGAAAACAATTGATTTATGGGCCTTAAGTTAAGATAAGCAATATTAAACACCTCACGTTCTGCGGTTCAGATAAACAGAGCAATTTTTGTGTTATCTGTTTCAGATAAGCAGGTCTCTGAGAAATGTATTGTTACAGTCATCTGTACTTGATGGCTTCCAGCTATGGCTGTCCATTTGGCACTGAACCACGTAATGCACCCTGTGGATCTAGAAGACACATAAAACTGAGTCCCAGTAGTAAAGTATTTCCCACTTTGTCTTAGCGTGGCTCAGCATTTCATTTAGTCCTGTGGACTGATCAAAATGTTCATCTGTCTTTAAGTTGGTGGGATCACTTAGCTCTGCCATGGTTAATGTCTTGGTTTGTAAAGGTCTGTCGTTGTTGGTTTTGGTTTGTTTGCGTGTGTGTGTTTGATTGGTTGTTTTTTTCCCTGAGGTTGACAATAGATCAATTTCATGGTTTCTTATATTTAATTTTTTTTTAAACACCTCATCTTTAAAGGTAATGATTTTCCATTGAACTCAGTTTAACAAAACATTTGTGGGGGAATTTTCCGTTTTTACTTGTAAAAGTCATAGAAAGGGAGGACCCTTACAGATACCCTAAGATTCTCACAAAATTGTAGCTTTGTTTTTGTGGTCAATTGTATTCTGCAAGCCAGTCTCTGCTCTGTGCTCTCAAAGAAGCACATTTTGTTCCTGCATACCCTCTTATGCCTGAAAGAAGTGGAAAATCTGTATTTCAAATAGATGGAGTTCCTTAGATCGTTCTTCATGTCCTAAGCAGCCAAAAAAGACAAAGCTTAAGGTAAAAAAGCAAGCACCTGTACTCAAAATGCAATGTTTGTGGAGTATCTGTGCTTCCTCTACAAATACCACAAGTACCTGGATGAGTAGTTAAACCTAGCCCTAGTGAAAGTGAAAGCTAGCCTTATGCTAAAAGCTCAACTGTAACTCACTTCTGCCCAATTTGCAATCCATTGATGCAAGTGAAAAGGCTGTCACTGACTTAATTAGGAAGCTTTAAAAATGAGCCATTATTTAATTGTGGCATTCTAGAAGAAAAACAAACAATAAAAAAGTAAGGGTGGATGTTAAAAATATTCTTTAAGCGGTAGTAAAAATTTTATCAACTAGGAGACATCTGTGAGGATGATTTTTATTTATGTGCTTGTTAATTTATGTTGATTATTTCTTGATTTCTTATCAATGACTGTCTTCAGAGATTTCTTCCAATAGAAGTCCAGCCAGAGATCTCAAAAATAAGTTCAGATTTGCTGTTGTGTTCAAATTTTATTGTACATTATTCAAAACGCAAATTTGGTGGAAATGGTTATAAGCCTTGCTTAGTGTAACACATGTACCACCAGCTTCCTTTCCAGTGGGTGAGAACTCAAGATTTCTAGAGTATGGATAGTCATCAATACCAATAAACTACTTGCTGGCAATCAACAGGTAGAAGGAATTGGTATATCTATGGTAATTAAATTTTACTTTCCTTAATCCACACAAAAGTAAACAGAGTTCTTCTCTCTTACTCAGGTAGCAGGGAAGGCTGCAGGCTGTGAGTAGGATCAATCAAAGTGCCTACTCATCTTCCTTCCTTCTACTCAGAGGAGATCTTTGTAGTTTGACTGTTCAGTGATGTATTTCCATTCATACTCAGACCTATTAATATAGGAAGGAAAAAGACATTTTATCTTCTCTTATATTACATACTTTAAATAGCTAATTTGAACACAAATACGTGTTTTATGCGTTTTACTGATAGAAAGTGAAGGAAATGAAACTGTGGTTGTCTGGAGGAGACCATTTCTTATCTCAGTAAACTGTTTCTACACATGATACGTAGAAGGAATACAGTTTGATACCCAGATAGAATAAAAAATCTGTACTGTCTTTGCTGGTGGGCTGAGGATGTTCTGCCCTGTTGTTAGAGGTTCAGAGCAGATCGCAGCATTTGTGATGCTCATGCAACTTTGTTCTGAGTTTGCTACACATCCATTTTACCAGGTTTATTCTCTCTTTTGAAGCCTTGGTCTTGTCTTTTGATTTAGCAGTGCTTAGCAAAAAAGCTACCCCAGACTTGATGGATAAGAAATACCATTATTCAACATAGATGTTAGTATTCATTTTAATATTATTTAATCATAGATAGTTCTGTAACCTGACAGAAATCCTGGAAATTATCCTGATTTCTGTCTCCTCTGCCCTAGAACTCCTTGAACTGTACCTTGTGAAATGTGTTGATTTGAACTTTCCTGCGCTAGCTTGCCGAATTATGTGATCTAACTTAGAAGTGTTAATCAAAACCAAAGGTGTATGCCAAGGTTTCAGTCTTGCAATTTTAAATTATCCTCAGGTCACTCAGCCAGAATATCCAATGTACTAAACAAAATGGTAGTTGCAGTAGGAACCTACAGAAAATAATGGGCTAATGTTCCTGAAGAAAAATAGACCTGACTCTGCCTTTTTTGAAATAATTTGAAGTTTTGCAATTATTTAACAAAAACATGGTTGAGGCTGTGTGTGAATAACTTGGAACAGACTTTAAGACACTATAATGGTGCAATATGAATAACTGATAATTTTCCCCCGCTATCCCCCTGGTGTTCTGATTATTTCTGTCTCTGGTTTTGATTTTTTGCTTCATTTTAAATGTAGCAAGAGCATCACATTTCAGGCAATTACAACAGTATATATTTTGTTTCCTTCTAATGGGTTCTCATATCTTTTCAGTGCTCAGTAGCTATATGATATCTCTTAATGGCTCGAGGTCATAGACATACAATACTAAGACAGACAGACAGGACTTCCCATTAAAAATCTGAATTACATACATCCACATGAAATAGCCAAGAAAAAGGAGATCTTATTTCCAAGCTGCGTAAGAACTATTCTCTACCTCCTCTTTGTTCTGTTAAGACTTTTTGATGTTGCTTAATGCAGATAAGATGGAAAAACAGGAAGAGATCAAATCATTTCATAGTCATGATTCACCATGTCATTCAAACTTTCATATTCTGCAAGTGTAAAATGGGTTCGACTCCTGTTTTACGTATGAGGTCATGTTTAACGTTCAGTGAAATTAATAAGAGCCTTCATAGTAGTTTCAACACGCATTGGATCAGATTATTAGACATTTGATACATGACATTCAAAAAAGCATCTATGTGATTGCCTGCTAGAATAATCAAGAAAATTATCATACCTTCTGCCTGAAACAGCCAGAAAAACAAATATGCTTTTCTAGTGCACATACGACTTTAAATGCTCCAAATTACATTTACTCAATCAAATCCTGGATAGGATGAAATTCTTGCAGGTTGTGGTTTTGGATATAATTAATAAGTTCAGGGAATTGTTATACTTCAAAGGCAGAGTGTTTTCCTGTATACAGGGACAGTATGTAGTATGCATACACTATGCATACTATAATATTGACTTGGACAACAAGATATAATAATAATAATATTTTATTTTCAGGAGATGAAACATTCCCGTTTTATTATTGGAATTTTGGGTTGCACTTGGTGACAATCTGTATTTGCATGAGTCCTATGGAGAGCTCCAAGTCTTAGAAGAAGAAGAAGAAAGTTTTGACTTCTAAGTTATCACCAGTAGAAATACGTGTTTATTCACCTGGTATTTAAAAACATCAAAGATTTTCTTTTGTAGTGACATACTGTAATGATGACAAGATCTTAAAAAGACCATGGCATTGACAAGAAAGAAGGCTGGTTTAATGAAATAGCCATTGATAAAATACCATTCTTGCATAGCAAGTAATTGTTCTTAAGATACTGTGAGGCACTAATGTCTCAGGTGTTTGCTCATGTGGGTGTAACCACAAAAAAATCAGAAATACTACAAGTTGTTTATCACTAATCTGTGAAACAAGTGACTAGCCTGTTAATTACTGTAATTCACTCATTGCAGTCAAGAATTATGACAGGCTTGTAGATTTAAAAATACTTTGAGTAAATTTCAACTTGATACATTAAAATGTTTTAAAATGAACACTTGCATAAAGAAATATACCACAGATAGCCTGCTCACTTTGATAATGAACCTCTACAAATAATTATTTTTCTAGGAATGTCCAAGGAGTTTTACTTTAAGAAGTGACCCAGAGTTGATGTGAAAAGGTGGTTTAGAGGAAGGTTTGGTTTGAGGCAGGCATGGAAAGGTTGTTTAGAGGGAGGGCAGAGGCTTCATTAGGTTTTCGTTTGGGACTCCCAGTACTTTCCTCATTTGCTGCCAGGTGGAAATACTGCAGGGAGGGGGCTGCTCTTCCACAGGGAAGCTCTTCCATCCCCACCAGAACCTGTCCAAGCATCACCTCTGCAACAGCTCTCCAGGTTGTTTTCCTCTTGCACTAAACAGGCTGGCAGGGGCTCGTGGACCAGCACCCTGCCCAGCACCACCGCACACAGGAGTTGCAAGTACAGGCTGCTTGTGCTGTAGCCCTCAGCAAAGGATCCTCAGCAGCTAAAAAGTATTTGAGCTGACACTGCTAAAAAAGCCATCCTGTCACTGTATTTTGTCAGTTCCTGACCTAGTTTCAAGTCTAAACCCAACATCTGTTTTAGGCTGGTAGGCAGAGAAAGAAGTTATCACAAATTCTTCATTTTTCCTCATTTGAGGAATTTGTTATAGTACCAAGTCATCTCAGAATCTTTACCTCACTTGTCTAACTTGATCTGTTTGGAGTGCTACTAAGCTTAGTCTTAACAATTTATTTCAGGGGCTACAATGCATGTTTAAGAACACTTAAAACATCCCAGTAGAGTATTTTGCTCCAATTTGTAGACATGTATATTCGCCCCATACTTTGCTTTAGCACAGTTTCTTATGGGGAGTTTCTTTGGTTCTTCCTAGGTGAAAAACTGTGTCCCTAAGCACAAAATAACATGGACAACCAAACACAGCGTGACCAGTTATATTTTCAGTAATCTGAAATAAGAAGTATCAATCTTTTGTCAACTTTTTATCATCATGGATTTAACAATACATTCAAATTCCCTTATCCCTGCACAAAGCTGTGGGTGCAAACTAGCCCTTTTCACTGGATTGAGAGATCCTGCGCTTTACCAGGCGAGTTTTTCACTTTCTTCTGTGCTTTAAAATGTTTTTGTCCCTTCTGGCTTTCTTTAGTTGTATGCCTGAACATACACCTGTGCATTTGCATCTCCACAAATACACACAGTTTCTTGCATCCCTGAATTTCCTGTGCCTTCTTCAGCTTCTCTCACCTGCTTCATTTGTTTTTGCAAGTGTGTGTACACTGTCCTCTCCCCATCCTCCACCCAGAGGGGATAATCAGGTTCCATGGACAGCTATTCAGAAATCACAGGTTTGAAATGAATGGTCCATTTTTGCAGTTATCATCTCAAAAATGGTTCTTTGCACAAGAAAGGGCTCCATTCAGAGTGATCAATCAGCAGTGCCTTGTGCTGTCAAAAGCCGTATCAGTACTGCGCAGCAGAGCACAGACTGAGAGCAATGTAAAGCATGGTGTATAATGTACACACTGTGCATCCCCATAGCTTACCGCAGGCTGACAGTGAACCTGCAGCACGGCATGCGGCCGCACGGGACTCCGGAACCTGCCCAGGAAGAGATTGCAATCTTATATGATGTACATTTACCACACTATGGCACTACGAAGCAATTTGAGATATATGCTGTACTTTCAGGCCAAGGAATTACACCTATATGTCTGCCTACCATGTTCTGAAGCAGAGGTAACTAGGACATACATTACTTACACCTTGTAAGGGTTTTTTCTGTGCTGTCTTGGATTTAACCTGAGTGAGATGCTGAGCTGGAAGCACAGTGTGAATTTATTGAGGAGCTGGGAGGGTGTGGAGTCTGCCAGCCAGTGTTTCTTGGGGTGGCCTGGAGGGGAGCTCAGCTTTGGGTTCAGTCCCATTGGGGAAGAATAAGGGATGACAATCACTGCAGAAGAGGCTGTTCTTCACAGTATCATTTGCAGTTGACTATTTATCTTTTAGACTGAATAAATAAGTTTTTCTTACAATGAATAAAAAAGAATGGAAGTAAGAATGACCTCGACTTTGAAAAATTGTAATGTAGCCTATCTGTAACATTTCTTTACTTTAACTATATCAGAAACCTGAAGCTTCAATGTTATTGTTACTAAGATTAGTCTGTCATTGAGTGTTAAGTATTCTAAATTAATAGATTTTAATTAATTGTAAAAATTCATTTCCTAATGAGTCAGTGTGGTAATTTGGGGAAGGATACATTGTAATTTTCATGCGTATCAAAAGATAGAGTCCCTTTTAACTGCAGTGCTGAAACCAGTTAATTATAGAGCTGTCTACAACCTTCCTGTGCTCTGTGTGTGTTCGTATAGAGAGAGAATATAAATGTATGAATCTATGCTTAGTGGGTTTTTTACTGTTATTATTTGAAGATAACTTGAAGATAACCTGGTTTATAAATAAGCATTTACGTACTTTCTGGGATTACCAGATACTTGCCCTTAACTTCCCAAGATACAAATTTCCTTTTTGTTTCCCTTTAAATTCATATGTATCTGGATAAAAGCTGTTTTCTAACTGTATATGCGTTGTCCATATGGCTAAAAAGCTGTTAAATGTCTGGAAGATTTTCCAGAGCAGCAGTGCAGTTAAGCTTTATGTTCAGTGAAGTGTCATTATTTTTTCAGGATAGTAAAAATCAAGGAATATTAAATGGAAATAGATAAAAAGGTGTTATTACAACAGCCCCTTAATTAGCCAGTTTGATTTCCTTTTTGATCTTTCCAATTAGCCAATAAACTGTCTTTAAAGTTATGTTATTGGGCAAGTCCATCATGGAAAATCAGTTATTTGAAATAATTTTAACAAACAGCCCTTTTTACAAATGTAAATGTACTGTAACCCTTAGCCAAGTGGCTAAGTAGCCATCTGCTGTATAGATGATCACTCTGATTATGTGCAAAGACAGCAGGTCTCTACTGCAAGACTTTATTTTATTTATAAGGCTATATACATTGGCTTCCATTCTAATTAGATTTTGCCCGGCTATAGCAATGTAGGGAGGCACTGTAATAAATGCTCAACAATATCTATGCCTCTGCCAAGTTGGCTTAATATAATGAGATATCCTTTACAGAAATGTTCCGGAAGGGATTGTAAAGGGATTGTTTACCACTTGGTCTTTTAAGGAGTTAACCGGGATTCTGTTTCAGCAGAGGTTTGTAGATGAAAATCACATACTGAATTTTGACTCGCATCGCACTATAAAACTCACATAAAACTATTAAACTGTGGAGATACACAGACTTACGTATTAATCATCCTCGGGCAGAACTTATTTTCTCAGATAACACCATCTTAGATTAATTGCAAGTACAGGAAATGTTTAGGACCCTAAAAAAATATTTTTGAATGTGGAAGCAATTGCTGCATGACTGTTTCAACTCTTTTACAGCTCTGGAGGTTTGTGTTCAACCCTCCAGAAATCACCACTGCAGGAGATCTTTGCAGGGAGAGCCTTTCTGATGGCTGTACAGTGAAATTGAAATGATTGTTCTGTGTCAAAGCCAATAAGCCTAGACTTCATGTTTCTGTTTGGCTGGCTTTCACGCTAGAAATCCTGATTCTTAATAAGGACAATTCATCCATTAACTGGAGTAATTATACAGTTTCAAGACCTTCTATCAAAATATTAGTTGTTAAAGAGGCGGTGTCAAATGGCTGAGGTCTACATGTCGGTATTGGTAGACAGAAATGTCTCCAGGATGTTTGTTATTCCACTCAAAACCATGTTTATCAATCATTTTTCTAAATGTCATTGAAAATTTCAGTGAGGTCAGTGTCATGATTCTGAATGTGTGGAAGAAAATGCAGTTGCACATAAAAATGGGTAAGTGAGCAAACGGAGTGAAGCATCCAAAGGAAACAGTGTGTTGCAGTTATTACATCTTTATATACTATTTGGTTTAGTAAATAAATATGAAATTTGCTAATGTGCTAGAGAAAGAGGGTGCCATTTCCATAGTGAGATTCATGTGAGTGAATATTTTATAACAGCTCACCACAAAGATATTATTAATGGTAATAAATCCATTCACATAATTAAAGATGATATTTTCCCTCTAAGTCCAGAAACAAACAAACAAAAAAGGTCAAATGAAAATATATGCAAGACTAGCAATGAGACGTAGATAATAAACACGACAATCAAATCTCTAGTCTGAATAATGCTATTGAAGTTGAACATGTCTAGGTATTAGGTAATAGCCCTAATTTGCATTAAAATACATTTAAAAACTGTGTTACGGAACTACTACATGATAATTTCATGTAAATTGTCAAGCAGAGAATAAAAAGGTTTAGGAGGTTTACTACTTATTAGGAATTAGCTATATGGCAGCATCCTCAGCTTGCCAAGAGAGAAGCAACCCCACCAACATGTGATACAGCATGATAGGGTGTAATCATAGCCCAGACCAAATGTAAGCCTCTTAAAGTAACAAATACCTGATTGGTTTAGCATTGCTGCCAAAAATAAAGGCAGCATGGGCTTCTGGGTAATTTGGATGTGCAAGCAGTGGAAAAAGGAATTAATACAATGGCTCAACTGTTTGAAGAGGTGCCAGTTTATTAAATTTTAAAAACCATTATATTGATTCAAATATTTTTTCCCCGCACTTTTCATTGTCTCGCCTTTCAAAACGATCATTTTGTGGTAATCATCCTGATCTAATTACTTCTTTGTGTAATTATGCCTTTTCCACTGTCAGTATGACAGTCTCTCTCCAGAATGACACATCATGTTGGGGAAATACGAAGAGGGGAGTGTCCGCTGCCTCCACCGCCTTACACACACAACCTGTTCAAACACAGTCACTTGATTTTATAGCTCTGTTAGTTTAATAGACAGCTTGTGTCTGGGGAAGGAAAGAGCAGTCCTTCCTGCTCAAACAGCTTTCCAGGTGAGAAGTATTTCCCTAGAGATATTTTTCTTCACATTGTTTAGTTTAATTGTTTCTGCAAGACACCAACAGGCAGATTCAATTTACGTAGAACATCGCTGTCTTCTTTTGTTCCCCCTCCCCACAGCGGTGTCCTCACTCTCTAAGTCAGATACCTCTTCAGCTGTCCTATAAATACTACCATGCATTGCAATAAGGCAATTGAAAGTTATATCTGATATTTAACTGCTTTCTGGGAATAGGCAGAAAATTAATAGGTTAAGTGAGTGAGGATGCTCCAAAGAACAAAAGGGAAAATGTTCTGATGAGCATTTTCCAAACCCCAGAATCGGAGTGCAATTGCTTGTATTATTGCAGCTGAATAGGAGGTTTGTTTTTTCGTTTTAATTGCATCAGTGCTATTAAGTGCTTATGACTCATTTTCTATTTAGTGTTTTATCTCTAAACCTAGTGTAATTGTCTCCACCTTTGACATGAAACTCATAAACTCCTTGGAGGGATAGATTCAAATGTGGGCAGCGCGGTCTCATCTTTCGGAGATGGGAAATACTATAATAAACAGATTTCTTCTGTGAATCTTTAGGCTGACACTGTGAAATCAGAGATTTTGTGTGAAGATTAGAAATCCCTGTGTGTATTTCATAAGGAGCAAGAATCATTGTGCTGCAGGCCTGGTTTTTAGAAGTGTTCAAAACAGAATTGTAGCTGAAGTCGGTGCAAGTTTTATGTGTTCAGACCTTCTGAAAACTGGCCCTAGGGTTTTATTCTTGGGAAGGAGCAGGAAAACAGAGAAAACTAATTTCCTGCTATAAAATAAATGCAGTTTTTATTTTTTTCAGACTAAAACATGTTAATAATTTCAGCAGTATCTTGTTATTATCAAAGGAAATACAACATGTGAATGAAACAGTCCAAATCCTTCACCTTCCTAGGAAAAAGTTACTGCAAGTAACAGTAGATATTAAATGTTTAAATCGCGGTTTCTGTCTCTGCATTACAACTTCAATGTGCTATTGTTTATGTTTCCAGTTTGCCCATTAGTTATATCTCATAATACTCATTATACATGAACGTACATGTATGGGGTTTGCATACTTACATTTAATCCACGTTAGCAGTCTTGACAGTGAAGTTAGCGATGCACGAATAGGGAGCTGGCTTTGCAAAAGACTGAGACATGAAGGAAGGACTCAAGAGGCTCTGAGGAATAACAATCCCCCAGTGAAATTATTTGATGAGTAGTTGAAATGATGCAAGTTCTAGAGGAGTGGAAAGCTATGCACTATCTCCAATAAAATAATTTCAGTGAGAACCCCAGTGACTTTTCTTACCTTTTAAAGGTACATAATGCCAGATTTTTGTCCAGGGCCAATTTGTTTGTATTAAAAACTATTGAACATTCATGGGGCTACAACAATAGTACAACACAATGTCAAAATATTTTTCATACACTGGAGATTGTGAGATACTTGTTAGAAACAATTTCTATAGGCTTGAAGTTTTAAAGTACTATGCATACTGAGTATTTCCCCGTAGGATGAAAAACATCCCCTGAGTGTTACACGGTAAGTGGATATCTCAGAGCAGACCTGAGAATTTTAGCTGTAAAATATGTTGTTTGAGTTTTAAAACCACACTCTACCAGTACACCAAGGAATGTTGAATCTACCATGACTGAGATGCACATGAATGTACAAACCTGGTGTTTTCTGTCTTCATGTTCTTTGATTCTGTGCTTATGCTTATAAAAAGAAAAAGAAGGAATACACACATTTCTTTTGGCAATGTCCCAAATAGAACATGAATATTACAGGGCAATTTTTAGCTAAATTGAAATTCTTGATGTATGGCAATGTCCAAGACTGGAAAATAGCCTTCTATCCATTCCTGTGATTTCAAAGCCATTTTGGAGATCCCCGATTATTTCTCTTGATTTATGACACGTGTTGCTGAATTTTGTCATGTTGGCTTTGTATAGCAGAAAATCCCATATGTTGCATGAAAATCAATATGAATTCCAAAAATAAATTCATTTTCCTCTTCTCTTTTTAACTTGGGCAACAGTGACTGATGGGCTAAGTCTGTGGGCAGATTTTTGTCTTAAGAGAAACTTAAATTCACTTAGAATCTAAACATTGTTTCTGAGGGCTCTTAGCTACTGAATGCACCTCTTTTGAGACATGCTGTCCTTGGTGTACGTACAGTCCTTGGCAAACATCCTGGATAGATTCCGGGAAGATGCGATTTCCCTTCACAAAGTCAAATATGCATATAAAGACTATTAATAACTAGACATTTGGGAACATTCTGAAAAATATATTGGTTTAAGCTTGTTCTCGATTCTTAGGTTATGTTAAAAACGTCAATTTGGACTCGTGCATGGGTTATATAAAAAAAAAAATGTACTATGATAATAGAAAATGAGATACTTCTCAGCTGTTGGCTTTTATGAGTCAATACTGAGAAAACAGGTAATGATCTCTATCTCCAAGTTGCAGAGTCACTGAGATCTCTCCACAAGAAAAGGAACCCATTTACATATTTATCTATGAAGCAGCAAACCAGGAGTATCTAACTACACAGTGATCTGTGCATTTAACTGATAGATTTGCACATTTAAATATTAAGTTGTTGGTTGTTTTTTTCCTCCAAGTCTTGGTCTTAGTTTGACAATAAGTATGTCTGAGCTGAAACATTTCAGTTATAACGATGACATCTCATCCTATCCTTATTTTGACCTAGAATATAATTCAGCAAAACAATTTGTAGATGATTCTCCCAGCCATGTTGAACATACTTACTGCTCAGTAATACGTACTTCCACTGATTAAGTAGGAAATTAATGTAAAAAAGTTGTCATAAAAACAATCTGTGAATGAATCTCTCAGCTCTGCATTTTCTCTTGAGTTTTGTGTCCTTTTTTTCCTGTTACAAATCATTTAGTTTGCCAAACACATTAACCGTAAGCATCTTACAGCGGCTTGATAATGGAATTGATGCCCCACTTTCTGTAAAGGTGGATCTAGTTAAAAGGAGACTTAAATTTGCAGAAATGATAGGCTTGACCCTCACCTTGGTCTCACACAGATCATTAATATAGGGTTTGATTTAGTGCCATCAATAATCTTTCCACTGTCCTTCCAGTGTGGAGGGAATTAAGTTCCCAAATCAGCAATTTCTTTTGGACAGCGTACCAAGCTTTTCTCATCTATGTAACATTTTATATCATCTCTTTAAGATCATCTATTAATGGAAAGCGGCTGGCACAGTGATGCATCAGATGTATCAAGACTAATAGCTATTACTTTACATCTTTTTTTAAAGGATTTTTACATTTTGGCACAGCAGTCAGGTGACATTTGAGTGAAGATGTGATGAGTTGGTGGAAGTTCTACCTGATGTAGCAGATATAATCTACAGTTTTCTCTAATAAAGTAGATCAACCACCGTGACTTAAACAGAAAAATAAAAAAGCTGTGGGTTTTCATTTTCCTTTTCATATAAGTATTTCATTTTGGATAATGTATAGCCTTGTTTTACCACTGTTACACAAATAAATGGTAAGTCACAAGTAATAAGCTTCAATTATTTAAGCTCTAGTAAAACCCATACCAAAGTACTTTCAGATTGCTCATATTGTATTAAATTCTCTCAGTAGTTGCTCATCTGTTACTGATAAGGGAAGCACAGAATAAATCATAGCAATATGATTTGGGTAAAATTTTGTAGTGCACCTAAATGGCAGAAGATCTGATTTTTAGGACATCGAGCTGTACAACTACGTGGTCAAGCATTGACTAGAATGTAAATGCAGATTCAAGTAGGATTTAGAACTTTATCTTCTTATAAGCATCTGAAGAGTCTGTGATCTTTTCTCTGCAATTTATAAATGTCTAAATACTTTTGTAAATCTTGGATTGTAGAAGTCAAAGTATAAAGACACTTAAAGATCTGCAGAAGTATTGAAGAGCATAGAGTTTGATTCAAGAGGAATTCAGGGGGCAAAATTTATGATTTAAGTATTTGAGATACCTAAAACCCCAAGAATGTTACGGCCAGGATTTCCCCAGGTTCCTAAAGTTCTGTTCTCCTCCATGCACAGACAACCTCAATCTTATCCTGAGCAGTTTAGGTCTTATCTTTTTCTTAAACTGTCTTATTTCTTTAACTACATGATATCAAGGAATCTAAAAAATAAATCCGTTGATTCCTTTGGGTTTTAGGTCAGGCTTTATTTTCCTTGGCTGTCTACAGTCTCCTTTCATAGTAAAGCTATCAGAGATCCTGACTAGAAGAGTATGTTTTGTTTATTTATAAGCTTTCAGAAGCTGCTCATCATTATTTTTCTTATCACCTTTTGGCATTAATAAATGCTGCTTTAATATACTTTGGAAAGGGAGTAGAAAAATATTCTCCCAATTCTGAAGGAGAAATGAAGTACTAAGCAGTGGGGGGATTAGTTCTAGTCACATAACCAGGCACCACATTAACAAGATTAGGAGCCAGATGTTTACATGGCCTTCACCATTGCAGTACGTGAGCACCTAACCATCTTCAGAGCACTTGCCCTTAACACCCCCATGAGGTAAGGATGTACTATAATGATCAATGTATGAATGAAGAATTGAGTTACAGACAAACTAAGGGTCTAATACTAAACGTTCTTAGAGGTCTATTATCTTGAAAAATTCCAGAAACCCTACAGGAAGGAAATAACTAGAGCAAGGAATTAAGCCTAAGTGTCCTAAACCTTGAACTAAAACTCAAACTGCTGAACAACCTTCTTCCTACTACTAGGAAGACACCTGCTATTCTGTATCATACACTGTCTGGGTCATATCCTGACTGAGCTTGTTTCTTTTCTCTACTGCCATGCTGCACAGATACTCAGGCACAGACTGTTAGTGAAAGAAACTGATTTATTGAGATCATCTGCAAAGGTTAATACTCACATAGGGAATGCCATTAACAAGGTTGGTCATTCACTGTCCAGATGGGCATGGGGGTTTCCATCCCAGACATCTTTGTGACAGCTTCTTCACCTGGGTCAGGTGAGACTCCCTCAAGTGTTGTCCAGGGAATTATTGTGATTCAGCTACCCATGGTCCTACATGAACACTATGTGGTGTACTGACTATGTCACGTTATGTACAAAACTCTTTCTTATGAAAACATATTATAAAAATATATCCTAAGCTTTTACAAAAAGTGTCTACCCAGTAATAAATACGTCTGAGCAGAATATAGAGCAGGAGCCAGAGTTCTCCATCAGGGAGTTCCTGCAGTTGGCTGCCGCTGATGTCTTTGTGAGGCCAGGACTGCCTTGCAGGACTCCTTTATCTATCCATCGAGAATCTCATCCTTTATCTATCCATCAAGAATATCCCCTGGGCAGAAATGGCCTGGGAGCAACTGTTGCTGCCCTGCTGACGACTGAATGTGCTGAGCATGTGCATTGGAGCAGCCCTTACACCCAGCTACATTCTTGTTGTGACTAAAGCATACATTTAAATCCACAGGTTTCACCACAGGGTACAGCAGCATATGTTTTTTTTACCTTTTCATGCTTTAAAATTACCCACATTGATATTTTGGAGGGCTTCCTGCCAGATAGCCATTTTCTTACAGAAGGCTCAGCCGGTCCTTTCTGGGAAGCGTTATTTCTGCAGAGCCCAGCTTTGCAGCAGCACCCAGGAGAGCTGCGGCACCTGTTCTTTTGGCAAAAGGGATATGTGGAAAGAATGAGCAGAAAGCATTGTTTTCTACCAAGTTTCCCCTCGAATTATTGTTTCCAAATGAGTCCAATAAACAGCAAAGATTCTTAAATAATTGAGTGACTTGCCCGTGCTTTTGTGTATGTTTGAATGTATATTCCTGGAGAGAGGAATCAAGTTTTGTGCCAGCCTTTTGCAACACAACCTTTTGTTGGTTTTGGTTTTGTGTTCTGCATATTTTATTTAAAAAACAACAAAGAAAAAAGTGCTGAATTGAACTCCTTACGCCTCAGAATTCAGAAATTGCTCTGTTTTCCTGACCAGAAACCAAGTAAGAACTTCAGAACTGGGTCTAATAGTTCTGTAATTATAATATCGTATTATCATTATGTTCTTTAAAATGTCACTGTGAGGAGAAAAAAGGCTATAGGATATTATTTTCTCATTATTGTGGTGCTCATTTGAATACTATAAAAAACATCAAACACGTATTAGAAACAAAGGCAAACTGAGTAAATGAGATCACAGTAAGGTCTTTGTTGCTCTAACTAGGTTGTTTTTCATGTCCAAAGGAGCTCAGTAACTGGCTGTATCTGTATCTGGGACCCCAATGCAGCCTGCAGCATCAACACGCCTGCCCAGCCAGCCCATAATTGTGGCCATGGTTCTGACCTTTTCAAATTTCTTCACAACAAAAGCAGTTAAATGAAAACTTTTTTCCATCTCCAGAAGACACTTCTCATACAAAGCAAAATAATAGAAGTGTTCTGTTTACACAAAATTTAAGTAAAGTTTCAGTTTACTGCTTAAAGAATCTTATTCAGTGTCAAAATTAGTTGTTCAGTAGTGTTACCTCTACTGAGAAATACATGAATTTAATCACAAGAATTAATAGATAGTACTTTTAAGACCAACTGATGTGCAAACTGGTTAACCTGTTTCCTCTCATTGCTGCACGCTTGGTGAACCGTTCTCACCTATTTACTATGGCTTTCAAGGATATCATCTGTCAGTAATTTGATCTCTGTGTTGGCTTTTAGGTAGGAGAACATCTGTCTTCGATTCTTAAGGATCCCGCTTTGAGCCCCGTGTCCTTAAACATTTGCAAATATATTCCTACTAATGTTGAGCCTCTGGGGTTCTTGCTTTACTAACTGATAAGCTCCACTTTAATGTCTCATAAAGTATGTGTATAGACATAATAGTCTGGCCAAAGCTAATATTTTTCACTCGTTGTTGTGTGATGCCTTGAGTGCTGTAGGCCTAGAGATAACAATGGTAAATGCTGGTATGCCTGATTTCAGCATGAGAGCTGAGAAAATACATTCCAAGTCTTTAAGAAAGGGCACTTGTCCAATTGCACAAGGAAACACTTCTCTTACGTTTAGCTCTCAGCTAACAACTTGCAAGTTTACAATGACTTCATGATTGACTATGCCTATCAAATGCTTTATTGCAAATCTAAAATGCCATAACTAAAATCCAAGTATCCTGTTGCAAAGTTATTAACAATAAATACTACAGAAGACAGCAAAAAAAGACGCTGTAGAATTGCATTCAACTGTCTGTAACTGGACCTGTGTGTGATAACGATGCATAAGAAATAAGAGATTTGCTTTGAAGCTTTTTATTGTCATCTTCATGAGATGGCTGAGATTTCTTAGGCCTTTGTTTAATTGACTGGAATGCTTCATTGAATACAACAAGCAACTGAAATAAATAAAGCAATCTTCTGTCAGCACCATGTATTTTCAGATATTTACATATTTTGGTAAATGCTTGTCTTTTCCAAATTTAAAATTACTTCAATTTATTTGAAATACTCATTCCTTGCTAATGCAGAGATGTTTTTCTCTGCTGCTGTTGCTTGCTGATGAAGTGTAGATATGTGTGGATCCTAGATGTGTTGAAACTTTGTTCTTCAACATGGGAAAACTCTGGCTTTGAATAGAATGACTGACTTGGGTTGATGGCTGAGTGTCTGAGGAGAAGGGAAAACTGCGGAACGTTCTTGTGTCCAGATTGGTGGCTTTGAATGGCTGCGTAGTTTGGAACATTTACTCTGGAGTAGCAGTTAAGGTACCAAGCTGAAAGGTGAACTGTATTGCATGTTTTGATTAGGCAGTGAAGATAGAATTGGGGACACAAGTGCTAAGACTGCTAAGGGATTATCCTTTTAATGCAATCCAGCCACGTTGCTGTAGGAGTTGGCTGTGTGACAAGGGACAAGCTTTTGAATAAGCTAATGTTGCAAGTAATTTTATGGACAGCATAAGCCACCATACTAGTGTAATGTATTGTTATCATTAAAGAAAGAAGTGATGTTGTTTAGCTCTGTCAGAGGAATTCTTTTCTTGCCAGGACAGTCAGTACAAAGGTGGATCTGCATATTTAAAACTGCTACCATAAGGGCAGGCTGTTGTTTTCAGTAGCTGGTTTCATAGCTATCCCAGACTGATAAAGAATTTTCCTCCGTGGTTTGTGCCTCCACTTTTGGTCAGGTTTGCTGCACACTGAGAACTCAGCTGTGCTGTGCTAATTCCAGCTACACCTCAGATCCAGCTCTACACCTCCCTTCGGGTCCACAGGCTGTGTATCTCCTCTATGGCCATGTTATCCAGCACTCCCATTTCTTCTGCAAAGGGGTAACTTGATTGTTATTGTCTTGAGCAAATTATGCCCTTGACAAATGTAACTGTGTTTGTGGATTATAGCTATATTTCGAAGTTTGGCAAAATTCTATGTTGTTTTTCTGTCCATCCAAGCAGATAATGTAATCTCTGTCATGAGAAGAAATCATTTGCACCTCTTAAAGATTATCCCCAATGGTTTGGGTTTTTTTTTTGAAAGATGACATGATTAAAGTTTCAATTGCTTTTTATGGTTTAATACCAAGATAAGGAGACAGCTTTTTCACTTTCCTCTTCTCCCACAACTCTTCTCACTCATCTGATCTGTCTCTGCAGCGCAAAATGCCAGTTGTTTTAACCTTGTGTAAGAAGACACTGCCGATAACAGTGCTAAAGACGCAAGAAATGTTTTCCTTGCAAGTGTAATTTTCTTTTTGAACAAAAATTAACACTACAGAAGACATGTTTGCTGGCTGGCTGGCAGCAATTAATCGGAAACTCCTGAGTACTAATTCACTGGAATCAGTTTGGAGTGTGTTATCTGATTTATTTTTAATTGAGTGATCAAACTTAATTTCTTTGCACAGATAAAGTTACTAATGTTTCATGTTAGTTTTCTTTGGTTTGAAGAGGAACATTTTTAGTGTTAGTGGATTTTTTTTTTCCTGATTAATTACACCATTGAGATTCAGGCAGTGCTGGGACTAGAAGGGAAAAAAGCCTCTTTTCCCTATTTGCAGCATTCCAGTCCAGGCAGCTGTGTCCTGAGTCTAATTCAGTTCCCCTGCCAATTGCTGCTAACATGAAGGGGAGGAATCACTTTCTGCCTCTTTTGGCTCTGTCTTTATCAGCACTGACACTTTGAGGGCATTAATCAAGAAGCGCTATCTTAATGACATCAGGAGTGACCTTAATGCACTGGGAGATTGTTAGGAGTGACTTGCTGTTTGTGGTTAGTTTTGGACTAAGGGTAAGGGTAGGGGATCTCATGCACACAGCAGAGAATAAGCCAAGGAAGTAGTGACTGGCTGGATGAGGGAGCAGGGGGAAGAGAGTGAAAGGATTCAGTAGAGCCCTGGGGAAAACAGCTTTCTTGAATGAAATCAAATGAGTTAATTTTCTTGAAACTTCAGGCGCTTTGCAGGGACAACAAGTGCAAGCTTGAGAATGAAGACAAACATAGGCGACCTTGATCAATTTCACTAGTACCAACTGATTCTATGACTGTCATTTTGTTTTTTATAGTAGAGGAAAGAGATGATTTTTTTCCTTCCTTTTACCAGGTAATTGTTTTGCTTGGCTTCTCAAGTTCCTTTATGGCATCTTTTACACAGTACACATACAGGAATTAGTAGTTTTTCTAACTACACCTCTTCTAACCATGTAAATCCTGTGCTGACAGCTGAAGGCGAATTCCTTAGGTCATATGAATATGCCAGAATAATATTCAGTCTAGCAATAGAGCCAGCCCCTCCTTGAGTTCATGTGTCCACCTTTTTTCTTACAATTGAAGAGCTTCAGTTATCCCCAGCTTACAAACAGGCATAGGCCTAATTATTTTGCATCTGGTGTGTGATTATTAGAACTCCTGATGTGATGACAAGATTTAAAAAATGTTTTTTTAAAAGGCAATACCTAAGCCATTTATTTTATTCTTTTCCGATCTGAGCTCCTTTAGAGGTATTGTGCTGTCAAAAAGTAGAACATAGATCAAGGGCAGGAAGAACAGCATTTCAGAATCTGTAGTTTCCCATCTTTAGAAATAAATAATTGCAGACAAATAAAAATGTGTTTGTCAGTATAAAGTTGGGCGGCTTAGGCGTTTTAAAGTGTAGACATTTATTGGTTTGTTGCCAGTTTAAATCTGGCCTGGTGTGGCAGAAATTGAAGATAAGCTTCAGGCTGGCTTGTATGAAACAAATTAGTTCTGTCAGCTTTGTTCTTATTGCCGAATTGCTTTTAATCAAGAGCCATGATCATGACAAGTGCTCTTGTTCATCAGAACATCTGAGAGGGCCACTGTCAATTGCAAATTGAGTATGAACTATGTTCTCCCCCTTGGAAGAAGCCTCTTGGCCGCAACTGGTGAGACAAATGAGTGGGTCATTGCGAGGGGACGGCTGCACAAGCTCTTGCTGTCTGTGGGCGAGCAAAAGACATAAATCTCCAAAGATCAGAGTCTGGCACCTGGCCTAGTCATTCCAACCACTTGGTATTAAGAAGAACTCTTGTGTGTTCTTGGAAATCAGATATCTTTACCAATGCTACCATTGCAGTGAAAAGCGCCGTAACCTGTCTGTGTTGTTCGCTGCAATAGTTTCAGTGGCCTGAGAGAAGGGGTATAAATATATTTGATGATCAAACTTATTGCTAGCTGTAAAATCCTGTAAAAATTCGCTGTTGACCTACTTATCTGTGAATGTGGATATATTTAGTTAGCGTAACACTGCACTTCAGAAGAGTAGAGTTTGAGAGAGCTGTCACATGGTGTCTTGTCTTTTCAGTCTCTCAGTCATGGGGATACACAATCTTACTCATTTTAATATACAGCCCTGTAACTGCTTTTTCCCTTACCTGTGTCCCTTTGTATATCAGCTTGAAAATGTGGCCAACAGACTTGTGTGTAATCTAGAGAAGAGTTTACATCCTAAATTAACCCTCATTTGAAGCGTGGTGGTTGTTACATCCTCTTGCACACTGCCGGTCCGAGCTACCCCGGCTGCTCTGCGCTGAGAACTCCAACACTTGGGCAGTAGGTGAGTGGGGAAAGCTGTTACAGTGCAGTCAGTGACGTGGCATCACAGATTCTGAGTCTGAAAATGGTCTACTAAATTTAATCTTGTTTCCCCCCTCTCTGGAAGTGTAGATTGGATATGATCTGACTCATTTACTTGCCTCTATTTGTCCTTTTGCCAAAGCTGGGTTTGCAGACATGACAAGCATGAACCATAACCCCAGTGCTTTAAGTAGGTCTGGAACATACTCCATCTCTCTGAAAACAAGATTGTACTTTCTAAGTAAAGCATGTAAGTCTACAACAAACTTTCATCAGTAGAAAAAATTGATCTGAAGAGCGAGGTGTTTTATGCTAGATCATCTCCGTATTGTACTGACTGTTTTGAAGCTGGCTTTCATTTCATGTTTTATCTGGTTCAAACAGAAAGAAAATCATTACTATCTGGTAGCATTATAGTTGTCATCTAAACCTGAAGAACCCTAATTTGTCTCCAACATCAAATAATCCACAGTTCAGAATCAAAAACCTTAATCAGTTTTTGTCTGTGGTTTTATTTAATATTATTTTTCGTATTATTTACTTATGAAGTGAGAGTAGTTACGTTTGTAAGAAATTGGGACTTTTTTGCACATGGATACTATCCTTCAGACTCATTGGTTGAAATTCTAATCACAAGAAATTTTGCTAGGATGTTCAGTGGGATCAGAACTTGTTAATCCTTAATGAAAGGCAAACTGGTTTTGCTCTGAGTCAAGCGTATGAAGGCAACAGTCATGTACAAAAGAAATGAAATTATTACCAGATTATTCAGCTCCTTACCTAGGCAGAGACTTATCGAACTCTAATAGTTCCCTAGAGCCCAAAACCTTGTTCTTGTAAGTGTTCACAGTTTGCACTTTTGAGCCTGAGATGCAGTCCCTCACACTCAGCAGCAGTGAACATCAGGGTTATTCAGTGGAGTAAAAGAACACAGCATGAGCAAGGTGCTTTGAGGAGACTGGAACCAATAAAGCCTGGTTTTACTTTGTATGTGTGGTTCATACATATTCGTGTAGTAAGGAGCTTGGGCACGTACCAAATTTTTCTCCTGTATTGGGATCCTTAACGGCCAGTGAGCTCGCGGTCAGGCTGTCCTTCCTCCTGGCAGGGCAGTGGCTGTGCACCTCCATGCAGCTGCCTATGGTGTTTAAACTTGTGTAACTTCATTTATCCTTGAGATCTTTCAAGTTCTGTCCTACTGAGCTGAAATTGTTCCATGAATTAGAAATACACACATGCATGCACACGCACAGACACATGATAAACACAATCACATAAGCCTGCTGAATCTGGAAAGCAGGGTAACGAAACAGGACAGTATGGGGAGAGGAAAGATTATATCTGAGAAGTTCTGGGCTTGTTTTATTTTTGGTATTGGACAGGAGAAAGTCTAAACATGTTTCTGTCTGGCCCATCATTATATTACCATGATTTTGTACATTTAGTGTCTGCCCTGGGCAGGACTGACCACCTAACACAGTGACATCTGCCCCCTGATCCGCACCGTGATTGTACCCCACTTGACAAAGGCTTACATGAATTTTCTTTTCCCAATGAAATTGCTCTCTGAACAGCGTGTTCTCCAGCATGAATACAGATTTCTGGATTTTGTCTTCAGTGCTTTCTTATTATTGACATTGTCATTGCTTTCATTTTAATTTTCGTTTGGGAAAATGCCACACAAGATGGTCTCAGGAACTGCCCTGAAAGTTAGGAGGAAAAACACTTCACCTGGGTAACATTAAAGAGGAGAACACACACATCCAGTTCTGTGTGGCTTAACATCAAAGACCTGGGAAATCATCAAAAGCCTTTTCCAGCCTCTTTAGCCCCAGGGACACTTCCTGGGCTGCTTGTGAGCTTTGGCAGAAGTTGTTAGCATTGCCCTGAATGGTCTTCCTCGTACTTGCCAGATTCTTTGGAGTTTAGTAATATAATATCACTGTTGGCTATATGTAAAATTGCCTGCTGTCATCTCAGGGCTAAAGTTACAGGAAGCAAGGACTACAGCGTTCCTACAACACAGTGACTCCTGCTGTTTTCAGGTTTGTTGTTTCTGAATGTTTTGAGTTGGTGTATTTTTTTGCCTTAGATCTGCTTAGCTCAGGAAAAAAAAAAATAAAACAATTTAAACATGATTCACAAAATCTATAATTCCATAATCTCCTGATATTCTATTTAAGATAGTGTTCTGCTGTAGGTACAGAAAGGGTTCAGGGGTCAGATGTGATAGCAGCTCTGACTGAAACCAATAAAAGGAGGATGAAGGATTTATTCACTGATAAGTCACTTTCCTTCAAAATGAAATTATCCCAAAGCTTTATCTGTTGGAACAAGGAATGGATTTCATAGATGAAAGATTAATAAATGTTTTTCTGATACTGCTTACAGTTTTATGTCTCAGTATTTTTGCCACAAGTTTATTGAAATCTGCTTGTGGATCACTACTCAGAATTCAGTGGTGCTCTGTAAGATTCAACAAGTAAACTGATGCAAGTGACATTGTAATTTACTAGTTGTCCTGTGATTTTCATCTGGTTTTAACCATTTCATCTGACTTAATGAATACCCCAAATAACACATATTACTGCTTCCATTCTTATGCAAGAGTGCATGAAGAGATTAAGCTTTATCTTGTGCCCAGAATTTTCCCCAACCTGATAATAACCAGATGAACAGATAGGCATTGACATAAATGCCAATTTCCATTATTTGAAGGCACTTTCATGTGTTGTTTTGTTGTTGTTGTTGCTTGGTTTTTTTGTTTTGTTTTTTGTGGCTTTTTTCCCCCCCTTCGTTGTTACATTTATGACAGCCTTCAGCACTGCAGTGTGCTTTGTGTAGTCACCAAAGCAGCCATGTGCAACCCCCTGTGCGCTCCCTCAGGAGGATGTACTGAGCGAGTAAAGCAATTGGGAGCTGAGCTGTGGGATCTGAGGAGTAGAAAACATGAAGAAATAAGTGGTGTTTTGGGTGCTGAGAGATGAGTTTAGATCACAAATCAATGACCACTTTATGACACCATTGATGTGGTTTTAACTATTAGAATTGTTTAAGTGGGACAGAATGCTCCCTTTTCTTTCTCCACAAGTCGTTAATGTCATATGTGGATCATTTATTCTGATGAGTCGACCTTCTCTGACTTCTTTTTTATATTGTTTGATTTTATGTGCCACACGTATGCCATCTATAGTAGTGTATTTTCATCTACTCCCCACTGCCCTGATTGATTCAGTACATTACTGTTTGCATTCATCTGGGGACTGACCCAGACCTAATCCAATCCTTCATCTATATCTTTGTGACTCCTCTGAAGAACAAGATGTCAGCTCTGAGCAGAGATCAGAAACAAAGTATATGCATGCCTAAGTAATATTTTCAGACTAGCTGAGCTCCAATGCAGTTATCAACTGAAACTGAACTAATTGAGGTGTAGGAATCTGCTTGGAAGGTGTTCTGAAATTATCGCAGAAGAAAAAAAGAAAATTAAAGTTCTTGCATTGGGCTGTCTCCAGTGCATCAGAAAGAGGAGATGAAAGGAAGTAAGGCGAGTGAACACATCTCCGCTTAAAATGAGCAGTGCTAAAATAGGGTGATGACAATGACATGACCTATAGCTCTTTAGTAATGAGAACATCCTTCATGTGCAGTGTGTGTTTCTCTCTGCTGGGCTATCATACAGAATACAGGGGCTGGGTAATGTGCTAAGGGTTAGATTTCTGAAGTGACTAGGCTTCAGGTAGGTACCACGGGATGATAAAGCGTGGGTTCAGGAAGAGAGCTAGTATTTTCTTTCTACATCCCTGCCTAATTTGCTTTGCTGATGTTTGGTCTGCAAGAAGTTTCACATGTAGGCTAGAAATTCCATTCAAGAAACGTTAGGATGTTGAAGCACATCTTATTTATCAAAACTTCTGGCAGCTCTTTCCAGTTTGAAGGGAGCTCACATCATGTTATGCCTGCTGGTGAGCTGCAGTAGGAAAGCTCTCATCTGTGTAGCGGTAGACATCTGTGCTGAATCAGGGATGGAGAAGCCCAATGCACTTTTATATTTTTATTTGTGGGAGAGTTACCAAGGTCCTGTTCAGACTTGAGGTGGGTCACAAAAGGGTCCTTGTGCTGCTTCCCATTGTTGCTTCAGTGTGTAGCAAAGACATAGGCGCTGTTTTTACAAAGTGACCAGAATTTAGGAGAAGACACAACATCAGAATTAATTGTCCTACTGCAGTGTCACTGTGCTGATTTTCATTTACAACCAAATCAGTATTAGGCTTATTTTTTTCATGATTCCTTTTTGTTCGTTTGTTTTCTTTGACTTATTTGCCTGTATGGAAATTTCAGTGCCTCAAAACAAGCCCTTGGGCTATGTGTTAATGAAAACTCAACATTCAGGAGAACGTTTCCAGGCACTGGAAACTCTTTACTAGAGTAAGCTGAGCCTGCAATGCCACGTGGCTTTGTGCAAACTCCCTGTTGCGTTGGGCCCCTGGACAAGTCTGACTGCCAGTCAGGGCTCGGGACCCCTCCAGGGAAGTGCTGGTTAGAGGTGGCTAAATTTCTGCTGGGGAATATCATCTGCAGTTTGCTAACAGAGAGGGGCACAGGCTGTGCAGCCCTGGGTGTGTGCAGCAGGTGAGAAACATCCGAACTCGCTGGGTTTGCTCTGTTTGGCATTGTCTGTGAGACGCCGTGTACTCCTTATTCTGGCTGTCGTATGTGAACCTGAATGGGCAAATCTGATTCTTAAATTTGGAATATGCAGACTTCGTTAATGATGAAAAGTCGGAGTTCAGTCAGTGCAGCTACAGACTTTTTTGCTGACTGGATTTATTACTGAAAAATTTCATTCCTTTGCACGATACTGTTGTCAGCTTGCTGCTTGCCTGTGTTTGTTGTTGCTGTTGATGTTTTTATCCGGTGCTGCAGTTTGTACCTGATATTTGACAGAACTGAACTATTTCAGTCTAGGTTTCAAAATGAAACCTGGCCTTTCCAATAAAAAAGGGGAGAAGACAAGAACTGACAGGTCTCTACAGAAAGGCTTCAGGTCCTTCAGGGCTATCTACATTAAGTACAGCTTGCTCCATAGCACTTACAAAACACAGCGGTTAAAATAATTCATCCCTCGGGTTTTTCTTTTGCCCATTATACAGCATCCAGTCTCCCATTTTCTCTCTTTTCTGTACTTAACTTACAGCTTTCGTGCTTGTTACAGCTTCTCTCCATTTATACAGACATTGCCAAATATGTCTAGGGAGACAGTAATTGCGTTTTTAATTCATTTTAGTAACGCCACTTATTTTTGGAAACCCTTGTGCAGATACCACACACTGGCTTTTCTCTAAACAGTGGGCCTATTTGTCCTATACATGCATTATGAAGAATATGACGCAGTGCATCATGGCTTTAGACGTTAATAGTCAGAGATGTCTATAAATAAAAAGCCCTTGCAAGTAATGTTGAAGATGATTGCTTATCCTACCAAGTAAAAGGCCACACTGTGATGAACACTATTTACAGGACAATAAGATCAGAAGGCAGGTCTTTATTAAAGCCTCAGCTAACACCTCTTGATGCTTTTATCAGACCCTTGATCTTTCTCACTAGGTTTTGATGTAGGCTACAAGAGCTTCCACATGAAAAGGATTTTTGACCTTTACATGCATTAAATAGTAACCACAGAATATTTTATCGTGGTTAACTTGAACTATTAACGCATGCCAATTCAAACACTGTAGCTCCCTGCTAACACTTTTATAAGCAGTTCCTTCCCCTTTGTCTACACTATATTAAAAACAATTGACTCTCCTATAAAAACCAGCCCTGAGCCCACTCAGTACCTCACAAACACAACAGAGGTAGATTTGGAGAGTGTTGCTTTTGCTTTAAGCGAGGTATTTCTTTAACTGAAGTTGTGTGTCGTGCAGATGTCTAGCAAGTCTCTGGACATCAGAGAAAAGTGTTCCTGCTTGTGTTCCTGGCACACAGGGAGGAAGATCTGGAATAAGTTTATTCTGTTTATTCTGTACCGTTAGAACAAGAAACTAATTACAGGGAAGTAATAGGAAGCATCAGTCTTTACTTTTGTCCTAAGTGTGAAATGTGAGTAGGGGTACTGATACCTACAAGAGAAAGGTTGATAGTAATTTATTCATTTTATAAGTCTATCTAGAGGTGAAACAAAAGCGTTCCTATAACTACCTGTCGAACCACTAGCAGCACTTTCTGAAACAGACCCAAACAATGTTCTTTCTAATAAGCACCATTATAGAGAGATATTTCAGCTCCAGTGAGTCACTGTGGCAGACACATGAATACATTTTGTGTGCTGTTTTCTGGAGCGCTATTCTGCAAATGTTAGCTGGGATATGGTGCCATTCTTAGCAACTTGTAGAAGTGCAATTATTAGAAACGTTCAGCCATGGAAACATGAAAGAAGGGTATGAGAAAGGATAATGCATGATTTCAGCATTGTTTAAATCTCTGTTTAGCTTGGACGTAGGTCTTATAATAAGTAAGGGCCAGTAGCACAGCTCATGGTGGTGGAAATGCTATTATTGGTTCTAGCTAGCAATTTTATTCTCTGCTATGTTGGAGTCTTTTTAAGAATATACTTTCAAACCCATTTCACAGAGTGCTACATGTTTAACTGCCAGACATACGTATCAAGAAAGGAGCAAAATGTAGAAAAAATCTCAAATGAAGAATTAGATAAATAGGTCAGGAAACCTTTGTCTCCTTAGATTCAGTCTTGGATTCATCTGCATCGATCTTGGAGGCCTGTTTGTGAAAGCCAGCATAGTGTACGAATATGATTTTCTGTGTCCGCTGATGAAATTCTCTTGGGCCTCTCTGCTTTCCTCAGTGGCACACAGAGAAACACAAAATTTGGAGCTACTCAGTGCTGAGCTGGCAATGGAGAGAGCTGAAATTAAATTTGTGGCAAGATCCTATCACTTTCTAATTCCATTTAGGTCAGAACTATTGATGCAACATCTTGAGGTCTTTTTGAACTCCCATTTCTTGATGAAATCAATCAGGAAGTATGATAACAAATAAAAGCAGTAATAAGAAAGAAGACAACAACTCTGAGTTCACAAAAGGGTAGCAACACTTCCCTGTAGTATAGAACAGGAGAAAAACTGAAAGTTGATCTTAAACTTTTTAACAGAGGTTTGAAACAGCCCTAGGTTAATATATTTTGTAGACCAAATTCACAAGTGGAGTAAATGAACCCAGTCCCTGTGTTCTCTGTTGAGCTGTAGCAATGTTTTGCTGTATTTTGCCCTGGCTTATTCTCTATTTTGCGTGCTAGCTATCCATATACACTGTTGTAGAGTGTATTAAAAAACCTGCTCTTTAGGTTGCTCAGAGGATTCTTCGTATGTGTAGAAAGCCTGAAAGGCAGGTCATGATCAGGTCTGTATCACATGGGAAGGCAGGCTTCAGCCTCTGTTGCACTGAGACTTGTCTGAAGGATTTGCACTTTGGTTTTTCCACCTTATAGTGGTCTGTAGTTAATGAACCTTGTCTGTGAAGCAGCTCAATGAGTGAGTTTGAAAGAGTCTTCTAATTCACTGCATTGAAAATCAGCTAAGTCATATGTACTTTTGTAAGGGCTTGCTAGGTGCTGGGGGTTTTTGGATTTTTTTTTTTTTTTAATATGAATTAAAGTTCTACATTCTAGACATCTCAGGTACTAATTAAATTTTACTGTTGCTTGATGAGCTCCATACTTTTGTACTGTGAGCATTCTTTTCATTATGTGTCAAAACATAAACCGTTAATCTTTCCAGCACAAATGTATTCATTAGTAAGAAAAAAAAAAAATTATAGGATATCTGAGGAGCACAGATTCCCTTTCATCTTAAACTAAGTAGGTGTCGTCTAAAAATTTTGAAATATCTCAACTGACTTGTCACTGCTACCTCTGCCTTTTGACAGAGGAGAGTGACCATTGTGGTTAAAGAGGAAGGAGGTGAACAAGAGCGTCATTCCTCTGCTTTCCATCTTGTCAGTCATTTAATAATAAATAGAATGATCAAATGAGGGATCGTTTGGTGGCAACCAGGCAAAGAACAACTAATGAACCCTTGAGAAAGTCATCATGAGGAACTCAGTATTTGTAAGTACTTTGTCCAGTGTCAAGGATGAATCAATGTTAATACAAATCCTGGCACTCACCAGTGGATACCATGACATCATTTTGTACAGACAGGCTCTCTAAGAGAAGCTCATCAAATTATGGCAATCTGCCTGGGCTTAATATTGAGATAATTCAGTGTATCTGTACAAGCTCACCTTCCCAACCAAGCCAGGTCCCACTGGGACGAGAAATAAGACTTCTCCTTAGCTGTATTATCTTCTGTCCTAAAAGAATTTTTTTTTGTCTTTTATATGACTTACTGATTTAGCTTTGCTGAGTATGTTTTACTTTAAATAACCCAACAGCTCACATACACAGATGATTTACCAGGAAATATGACAGACCTGGAAAAACATCCGCAAAACTCTTTCCTTTAATTATTTTATTTTTTAGCAAGTTGATCATAACAACTTTGGCACACTTCAGCCAAGAATTTTAAGTATTAAAAACATGCTGTATTTTGGAGAATATTGTTGATGTTCGCCGATATAATTTGACATATCAAAGGGTACTGTAAAGTTTGCTTCACATCAAGAGCATATTTTCTTCTAGCAGACTGCTTTTGAAATGCTGCACTAGCTGTGCGTATGGGAGAGCTTTCCAATAGAAAAAAAAAAAGCAGCCTGAAATTATTTGACCTGAAAAAGAAACACCTGCCCTGCTTTGATTCTGCTGCTTCCATCTCTTGGTAGGGCATCCAGCTACAGAGCAAACAGCTCCAGAGTGCCACCTGCCCTTAGACCCCGAATTGTGGGGATGCAGACTCCCACCTTGGAACTCATGCTAAATAGCTGACCAATAAACCTTTTTTAAACCGAGGCATGTGATCCTTTCTTCTCTTTGCTTTTTTTCAGTTAAGAAAAAAAAAATCTATGTGAGAGTACGTATTTAATTGTTAATTAGGTATTCAGTAACTAATATTGTTACAAGCTACTAAATGTAAATGTAGATGTAAATGGCAGTGGTTCTGTTAATGGCATATCAGTGACCAGTGAAAAGATAGGGAATTGTTAATGTACAGGGGACTTGGAGTTGCAGTGAAAACAACTTACTGTCCAAGCTGTCTCGTTTAATGGGTGGAGATCTCAAGAGTTAATGTTTTTGTCTTTTCCCTTTGGTGGAGAGTGCACCAGCTCTAGTGACAACCACACAGGTGCAAAAACAGCCGGAGTGGCTTCATTTAAAAATTCAAATCAGTATTAACAGAAAATGTATACATTACTCACTCAGCCCTAGTTATTACCAGTTCTTCCCCGGAAGCAGAGTCCTGAAAGTTTTGGCAGATATGTAAGTCTCTTGGTCTTTCTGCATGTCTTAAAGAAATGTTAAGGGTTGTTTTGTTGTTGTTGGGGTTTTTTTGTGTTAGTTTGTTTTTTTGGGTTTTTTGATTGTTTTTTTCCTGTAGCTCACTGCAGGATATCAATAAAAGAAGTCATTAAACATCTCACAGATTTCTGTAAGCTGGAAATAAAAACGTTTCATTTAGGCCATTGCAAAGTATTCAATTTTAATTTCAAACTTTCTCCTTCTTATTTCATTCTCTCTCAAGAATGTTCATGTCCAATTAATTATCCTTCCAGGTTTTCATCTTGAAAATGCAAAACCAGGAAGGTTTACCAGTTTAAAACTCTTTCTTCAGGCAAACAGAAGTTTAAAGTAATTAAATTTGTCAAAAGAGCTGAGATCTGCAAACTTTTCATTTCCAATAAATTGACACTTTATTTCAGTACAAAAACCTTAAACAGCTTTTAACCAAGTCTCATACTGTTTCTTGCATGCGCTGAATTCTGCTGGTGTGACTTTTGGGTTGAAATGAGATTGAAATTGAAGTGAAAGAATAGTAAGTTTCAGGACTTAAGGGCTACTGTGTTTTCACAGGTACTTTACGTACCATGCCGCTTTTCGAATTCGTGCCTTATTATGTTAGCGTGTTTGAAGGCCCAACCTTTTTTTTAGCAATACCTGTTCACTGGAGCACAGCAGCAATGCAAATAAGCTTCTGAAAGGGCTACAATTTAGTAGCTGGAATCAGCAGTAAAATAAGAAAGCATTCCTTGGATTTGTTGTGTCGTAGTGGTGCTTTCCTGTGCCTAAATGATATTGACTGTTGTTCTTATTGAAGGGGAAATAAGTATGTGCTCGGAGCTGCTCAGACAACTATTCATCATTCTCTCAGGCAACAGAAAGAATCCTCCTGCCAGAATGCAAAATCCAGCAGCAGCTACAGCTGCAGAAAATCAGAAGCTGTTATTAGAAAACTCACAGGCTAATCAGAGCCCAATTTCCAGGCATGATGCACTTTTTTCAGAAGCGTTGCTTTAGGACATAACTCAATTCTCAGAACAACACAGTCTGCGACTTAATTCAAGCATTTAGGGGAAAATGAGGGTCTTTAAAATATACATTTTGTTCTTTATTGCTTTCTAGTGAAGCTTCAGTGGAGTACTGTAGTGAATAATGATAACATTCATTCTTAAAATCTGATGCTGGCTCAGTCATTATGGCAAAATAGGATGAGGAACCCTGCTGTGAAAGGGGATGAGATGCCATTAATAAACATCATTTTCTTATAAGGTAATAGTGAATATTGTTTCTTAGTAAACCCACTATTAATATCTATAAAGGTAAATTACTATTGCTTGGTTACTTTAATTTGTTGAAAATCATGTTGGTTCGTAACCACTGACTTAAATCTGACTGCTAGTACAAAACAATAGGTTAAAAGCTCTGTCACTGAATTTGTTGCCCTAATTTGAGTCAATTGGAAAAATTGACTCTAGGAAATAAAGAAAATAGGCCCAGACTGGCAGATTGAGGCTCAGAGAATCACAGTAGGCTCTCAGGGTGCAGAGAAGACACAAATCACACTAAACTATGTTCTGGCCATACCTTGATTTACATCCTCTTGGCAGCATATGGAATATGCTTGCTCTTATTTTAACCTAGCATATCTAGATTTACCCCCAAGTAGAGACAAATACAGCAAAGATAAATAAACACAACTCTCAGACAAGTGCCTTCTATCTTGACCATGAAAAGCAGAGTAACTAGCTTAAGATTGGTACCTGTGTTACAGAGTACGCTTTCTATCATGATGAGTCGATCTCTCATTCATTTTTCATGGACTTCTGTTATTTGAATTTTCTAATGAGAAACAGTGTTTCTACAAGATACTGCCAAAATTAAAACAATAAAAGAAAGTAACCATGAAACTATCTCATTCTTTACCGGATTTGAAAACACTGTAAGATATTTGTCATTGCTAGTTTTCATATATTATTAAAAGCTTCATATTCTTATTGTAATGACTATAGGAAATGTAGAACCTAATCTGAATTCAATAAAACCAGGAAAAACAAAAGCTTTATCAAGAAAAATGGAAGCACTGCTTGGAAACAAAAGCTAATTAAAAAATTCTTAAAAATGCCCTAGAGAGAGACAAATGTAGAGATAGTAGTCACACTCTGTTTAACATTGGCAAGTATTTCTGACATGACAGCACATTCAAACCAACCTTTGCCTGTACAATCCAGCATCTGGCATGGTTATAATGATTAGATTTCGTAACATTTATTAGAAATCTTATGCCTATTAAGCTACATATAGAAGCGTGTCGTCTTGAAGTATGACTCTTCTTTCTATTTATTGATAAATATCTTACAAATTCTTTATTATTTTCATGTGTTTAATCTCATATTCATTTGTGAGAGTGTGTAAGTGCTACGGCATTTTTGCTTCTGGAAAGAAACACAGGAAAATTTTTGTTCCTCCTCAAAGAAATAGTTGACAACAACTTGGTTAGTGTGAATGGTTAATATTGCTAAAACTAAAAGAGCAATGGTTTTTAACCAAGTTTTAGGACTTCTCTAATAATTTCTGCTTTGATATTTCCTTATTCACTGGTGAAAGAATGGTATCTTGTTCCATCTTTTTTCTAGAAAATACACAGAATCACCCTATAAGACTATGTGAAATGTATTAGCATGGTACCTTATGGCTTACTATCTCTGTGATTTTATATCCAAATGTGCAATGAAAGAATTAATACATTTTTCCACCTCTAGGCTCCATCATTGGGTGGGTAGATGTAATATAGTGCTATATTTTTGTGTCTCTAACAAAACATGTTTTCCTTTGCTGAATACCACTCACAAGTTATCTGAAGCCACCACAGCAAAAACAGTCTGTGTAGTTCTTCTCATTCCCCTTCTACAGAAAAAGAGGCTTTTTTTAGCAAATGAGTTAACATATTTGATAGCATATGTGGGGTCTCCCCCATAATAACATAGCATAAAACATAATCTCATACTTTGTATCGGTGTAACACTAGCAAGGCCAGCACTTTAAAGCTATACAACTTTTCTACCCAGTGAAGTTGGGGCCCCAAGTGCACTGATAAACCTTAATGGTCTCAACCAGCCTCACCTGGGTTCCCAGCAGCCACCTGAGCTTTATTTGTGCTCAGCTGGGGCTGATGGTTCTTGCTTGAACTGAGACAACTTTCCCCAACAAAGAAGGTGGGTTGGACACAGGCTGAACACACCGCAGAGACATATAAGAGGTAATTTTATGTGCTATTTCTCTTCCCTTTCTCAAAAATGCATTAATAGCTAAGTTGGTGGCCTTTCTACAATGCAAAGCTGGGAAACCTACTTCATTACTTGTAAACCTTGAAAATACACAACTCTCTTATAGTGGTAGTACCCATTTTTGGATGTTAGGAGACAAAGTTTTCTTCCCTCACCATGTGTCTGATTGCAATCCCAGAATCTAACTGTTCAGTTCTGAAAAATGCTGTTTTTCTATGGAGTAAACTTACTGTCTCTTTACCCATGGATAGGTGGGTAGGTGGGTGGATCTTTACCCATTCACCTATTTCTGTATGTATTTGCATTTTTACATATCAAATAGCTTGTTCTTAAGTAACTGTAGAAAATAAATGTCTTTTTTTTTTGTTTAAAATCACTTTCTGTTAGAAATCTTGTGAAGAAGATACATCTGACTTGGGCATTACAGTTATTTTTAAGATTAATAAACATACATATAATAATACATTTATATTGGCTTTTTCTTTATTGTTAAAAACATAAAATCTATTATTGGTAATTTTGTATGATATTTAATGTATTTTCAAGATTTCTATGAGTCGAAAGTGCTGCACTAATACAACCTGGTTAGTGGTGGAAGTCAAAAACACAGAAGTTATTTCAGAGCTTTAAAACTTCAGTGCTTTGGTACACTTGATATAGCACATTATCTTCTCTCGGTGGTAAGCAAAAGACTTATGTCTTCAGACTATCAAAGCTGCTTCTGAGGGTAACGTAGATCTAGTGTTATTTTTAATTTACTTTGTGTTGAAGTGGTTAAAAAAAGTAGAGCAAAATGCAAGGTTTTGAATCCAGAGCCAGGTATAATGCAGCAAAGAAGGGAAATGGCAAAACTACAATTACTGTGAAGAACTTAGCTGTAATCATAGGTTCTGGAGTCTTACCCATAGAGCCAAAGCTGGAAAAGGAACAACTATATACTTTTCATGCTAGAAACCTGATTTGAAATCCTGTATTTAATCTGTAACTCCTGTATTTGAGGGAGCAGCTCAGCTCTAAAAGCATTGTTCTAGTACAATAGTGCTGTTTGTAGCTGCCTATGCATCCCTCAAGTCACTTGGCAATGACATGTGCAGGCGTTGCCACTACCCAACGTGGCACAGCTCCTGTTCTCAGTCATTTTGCTGTATTTCTACAGCGATGGAGCTGGTGATGGGCATGGGACAGGCGCTGCTGTGTGTGCCTGCACGGCTCGAGTGCTCTCTGCAGATCCTGGCCATTACAGTTTGTTTGGTTTTGTTGTTGTTTTGTTTTGTTTCTATAAAGGTGTAATACTGTGTGTATTGTACTCCATGTTTAGAAAGAAATCCTCTGTATTTTTTCCAGTCCCTCTCCTGTTTAATGAGAGAAGGTGAAATTCACTCCTAAACTTCACTTTCCATGGGTTTTATGTGTTAAATGCACCTTTGGCTACCAAGCTTAGAATTTTACACTGAGCATCATGCCCACATTGCCAGCAGCTGAAGCTGGGTGCAAGAAGCAGAAAGCTTTGTTCCCAGACTGGCACCTTTCCTCTTTCTAGTACTCAAGTGCAAGGGGAAAAGCAATAGCAGGTCACACATCCAAAACAGATTGTGTTCTTTATTCTCAGAGCAACATGATGACCTATACATAATAAAAACAGTAATATTCATAACTCCAATTAGCTTTTTCATGTTTTATCAGGCATAACAATAAACCTCTTTGTACCTTTAAGAGAACACATTCAGCATCGCAAATGTTATATTGTCATTCTGCTAAGGAATTCCTATGCAGTCTCAAATAGGAAGGGACTGGGAACAGACTTTCTCCTTCAATGTATAACAGTGAAGGAAAACCCCCACCAGCATAGCTGTGAGCAGGTTGTTCCCAAGGTTGCTTTGGAGTCGCACGCAACTCAGACGTGTTCTCCAATACCTATTCTTGTTTAAGCTGAGCATTTCTTTTATGTGTCGTGTAGAAATGTGGCTGTAAATTAACCGTACCTTTAAGCACATACTGCTGCTAAGGAATGTGCCCTTCATGGTCATCCATAGTCTAACTGGGCAGACTATTCCGGGTAATATCTGAGGTCTGGCAAACAAGTTAACTTTCAGTTCAACAGTGAACTGTCAAGCCTGCAATTAACCTTACGCGTAACTATGGGTCAGTGCACTGGTCTGCTGTTCTGGGTTTGTCTGCATTCTCCTTTCCAAGATTTTTCTGTACTGGAAGCTTTCTAGAGTAAACTTTGATAATTGCCATGTGCCATGCATTGCAAAGTGATTCCAATTGCACTTCCAAGTACTAATACTGGGGCCATAAGCAATATCTGTTTATCCACAGCAGTTATTGGTTTCATGAACATCACAAACAGACAAACCCAGCAGCTGGATCCCTCCGAACTTCTACACATCTTTTTAAAAAAGAGAGAAATACTGCAGAAAGTAGATCCTTACTTCTCCCGCCCTACTTCCCAGTCTTGTTTTTGTGACTAATAGTCATTAAAATGTCACAGTTCCTCTGCAGGTAGAATAGTGTGGTAATAGTCACAAAACAGAGAAAAATATATGTTGAAAGGCAGTGGATAAATTTAAGTGCTGGCAAGAAGCTGGATCTTGTCAATGTTTAAAATAATCTACCATGACTTGGCAAGCTACCACTGTCATTCATATTCTCTACTTCAGTTTCTTGTAAAACCAAACAGCAAAAACCAGTTCAGGCAAAATCAGCCTTATGCAGAGGAAGTGATTGTGTCTCCCCATCGTTAGTAATTATTGGAAGAAAATAAAAAGTAAGCATTTTTTGGTGTGTATTCCCAGGATTTCTTATAGGCCCAACCACATTTTGCTGGTCTTAGAGATTACAATCCCAAATATGAGACAGCAAGCACCTGAAGGGAAAGGGGGGGGTCCCGTGGCAATGCTGGCTGTAAGGTTGAGTCATTTGACAACGTAGTGATCAAAGAGCTACTTGACCTCAGAAAAAAGAACCAAACTGGTTTATGTTGGCAGCCAAGGAACACCTGATAATATGTAGCTGTTATGTTTCTGGTAGTGTTTTTTGTGAGATACTTGACAAGAAATACAGTAGTTTCATTTGAGTATCATCTGTTTGTGCTCTAGGAATGGCTCTGGCAAGTAGCTTTGGTGTGGATGACATGGCTGCAGTCTGGGAAAGAGAGGTAAGAGCTTACATTTTGTTTTTAAAGGACATGAAATGTACTTTAGGGGAGTTTACTGGATTGCTGCTTTTAGAAGCTGAGTGTGATTCAATATGCGATGGGCTGTGTTTTCTTTTAAGCATAGTAGTCCTGTTTATGTATTAAAACTTCACATGCTCCATTATATTTATGCTTAAACCACTTGATGACTTGAAGCTTTTACCTCCATTATTTATCACTAATTTTAGACACTTATGTTAATCTAAGGTTAAAATATTAAAAATTAGCATCAATCTATTGCATCTTTAACATTTTTAAGGGTAACCTGTGATATCTTGCAAGTAGTTCTATGTACCAAGCCTTTGCTAGCACGTACACAGATTAAATTTATAAAGCAAGCCACTCATTTGTAGGAAGAAACAGCAAATGAAAATCCTTTATTAAAGATGCTTCTGTAGATACTTCACAGGAGAGGAAGAAAAAGCATAGAAGATAAAAGTAGAGAGATTAATTCCACAGATTGGTAGTGAAATTATAACCCTGTATTTTCTGCATGGAGTTGCCCAGGGAGTTAATGCTACATTTCTCCGTGTTCATAATGGCATTAGCTCTTAATGAATCAAGAGGCCGTATGCTAGACTGTGCAATAGCTTTATCAAGGCTGAGATTTTCACAATAAGAATGTTTGATTATATTTGTGAAATAATTTATTCGTCAAACAGTGCTATTAAATGTAGGATGCCTTTACAGCAGTGTTTCTGTTGTTGTTTTCACAATCTATTTTGCTGACAATAAATCATTTTGAAGCAATTCATTTTTTACACATTGAGAGATAGACAGCAGATCTTGGACTCAGCAGGTGACACATTAAATTCAGAGACATGTCAGTCACATTTAAAGCATATGGCTAACTCCTACAGCAGATCACTCCAGCGGAAAAAAACAGTTTCTATCCAATTCTCTATCCATGTCAAGCTGAAATAGAATTTTCTTTTTCTTCACCTAGATAAAGAACTCCTTATGAATATTCCATGCTTTGTCACATAGCAGGAATAAAAGACTAACCATTATCCATGTGTAAAGTACAGAGTTCATACCTTGAAAAGCCAGTCTAGAACTTTTGATCAATGCAACCTTAATTGTACAGTATTTGTAATTCTGAACTGGAAAAAATATATTGGATAAACAGAAATCAAGAATATTATTTCTTATTTACAATAAAGAAAGGTGATACTTCAGACTTCCCCCCGCCACACTGGCATCCAGCTTTGGCTGTAAACTGGAATGTAGGGAAGAGGCTTGTGAACCCTTCAGGCTTCAACCTGAGAAAATGCAGGCAGGCTTGAACTGCCCTGGAGCTCTGATCTCCTATGGATCATAACACTCACTGCTGAGCAAGACAGACACCTCCATTGCTGGTCCTCAGGGCTGGGTTTGTTTGTAGGAATTTGTTTGTTTTTATAAACCATACGTAAATAAGACTGTTTAATGAAGGAGGAAAATTGCATCAAAGATGAGCTTTCACTGACAAGCTATGTTTGCAGTTCTTAGCAGGTAAGAAAGCTGCATCTTCATTTTGACGCATTTAAGGCACTACTGCTGCACTGTGGTGTGCAAGCCTGACTTATTCAGAGTGTTCAGTACCTTTTTGCCTTATGCAGTCAAACTTAGGCACTGGCATGCACTTGCACTGGATTTTAGATTTGAACTGTCCAGACCAGTTAACATTCTGAGGTAATTTCACACCTTGGCCTGCAAGGGATGACAAGTAATGTCTGCAGCAATTGCATATGCTGCCTCTAAGTGTCTGCTGTCTCTGTTATTTAGTGTTAAAAGTTTGGATTGTAGAGGACTGTGCAACTCTGCAAATAGTCTCTGGATCTTTTCCATCTATGATTTAGTTTTAAAGGGAAACCTTACAGTATCACATGTTCCAGGCCATCATTGTTGGAGTTTTTATGAGTATCAGGCAGAAGTTCCAAGCATTGCTGTTATGATGAACACCTTTTGCTGTGCATCAAAGATATTCAGATTTTAGTAGCTGATATCCTGAGTATTTCCTTTATTGTAATTATGATTCAAGTGGGAATCTGCCATTTTTGTCTAATGTAGCCTTTCTCTGCTGCAAAATTTGTGATGAGTGTATTTCCTTTCTTTGATGCTGGTCATTAAATTTTTCTATAAATGGAGTAAAAATGGACACAAATGTGACAGATGTGACTTTCTAATTGACATTTATGGTGGAAGCTCTTTGTACATTTTCATACCAGAACGCCACCAGTATTTCCCTTAAGTAATGTGATGGCTCTTGTCGAACACTTACCCGAAAGGTCAGTTGCATAGGCTATAGCTCTCGTTCTCCCCTGTTGCTGCTGCTTCACATTCCATCACCAGCTGACATTAGAGTCAAAGCGAGTCCCGCAGGCGGGAGACCACCGCTGCACCATTAAAGGGTCCCCTAAGGAGAGCTGGGGTGGGACTTGTTGTGTCTGGGGTGCAAGGCAGAACTCCCAGGAGAGCGGCAGAGCAGCCCTGGGACTGCTCTGTTTGTCAGGTAGGCTTTCTCGGCATGCCTTGCAACCTCCAGGCTGCTTTCCTTTATGCGGAAAATTAATCCGCCTCTCTTTACAGTCCTTCCAGTGTGCAGCATGGACTCGTTAGCCAGGTGTGACAATCAAGGCATTGTCACTGCTGATACTGTGTATTTCCTGGGGTGTGTTTCTAATACTTTTGGTTAAAGCACATTGAACACTAAGTATAAATCAGAAAAAAACTGTCTGTATCTGTAGTAATTCTTCTATACTTTTGATTTTATTACGTGCTATTTAAATGTTATACATACCAAACGTCTGCATGAATTTCTGTATCCATCTTTTCCCATTCCTTCATGAAGTAGAACTGTACACGACCTGGGGGCAAATAGGAAGAGAAAATGAGAAAGTTTCTTGTTTTTAAGCTATATGCCCATTATATTATAAGGGAGGCTGAATCTCTGAAAAATAGTCCACTTACAGACCTGAAGAAAAGCTTTCATACTTCCATTAGAGAGAAGTAAGAGATTCCGCAGAACAGAATTGTATAATCTTCACTCAAATGTCCAGAGAGCACAGAGCGAATGTGGTCAGGCAGGAGGATCAAGAACATTCCCTAAGCTGTGTCAGTAGAATCACAGAGCATCCTATGTGTCAAGTAGAGGAGTGCACATGCAAAGATTTCGAACTGCAGACCTGAGAAGTGCAGATGGATGCATCTATATCCAGTTTTCGTGATTTATGTTGACAGGGCATATGCTACCAATGCTGGGAGTTATTTTTCCCTGTCGTAAAGGTCTCTCAATAATTTGGCAAATATGCAGTAACACAGTTTTCAATACATGTATATAGAAGGTGTTGTCCTTATCTCTCTTTGAATATATCTATTAGAGTGGGTTTGAATAGTTCTTTGGTAAAAATGTTTCTGGAAGTTAGTGTCTGTATGAGAGTTGTATACTGCATATCTTTTCATCTTGGCAATATGCATCAACAACTCCCATTTCACTTCATATCTTTAATTTAGGCATTTTTCTCCTATGAGAGAATTCTTCTTTCTTTTGAAGTCCGAAGTTCTCTGAGCAGGTTTAGATCAAAATCAACATGCCTGGGTTAGAAAGCTGATCCTTTGTTTGGTGAAATATGGTATAACGCAGGAAAAGGTCCATCTGGAATAACTTGAGATTTAAATGCTTACTATTACTTTGCTTTTGGTGGTGATTTTGCACTCCAGGTTTACAAGATGTTGTAATTACTATTGTGAATATCTGGTTCTTTTAAGATACTTCTTGGAAGATCGTAGATACATTATATTTCTATATCACTGGATCAGTAAATATTTCTGGGAAGATCTATGCTCTTTGAACTACAGTGTGCTTTACCAGCTTCAGTAGCACTCTGGATGGAAGATTAGAACTGGATTATTTCTTGATTGTACACTGGAATGGCCTCATCTCCTTTATGATGAATCAAAGTGTTTGAAAGCAAGTGGCATTGGAACACACTATTATACATGACTAATTTTAATACCTGAAGTAATCTAGCTACCATTTATTATTTTGGAGACAAATTTTAAAGCTTTGAAAACTCAGTTAGGTCACTATTACTATATGGAGAAAACATCTATCTATATATGTAGAAATAAATATATAGAAATTGCATTTTATATGTCTTGTTTGCAAGCTAGTAAACTAATAGCCTAGTCCAAGCATCATTCATAGTTGCAATAAATTTCATATTTTCATTAGTAGCTTGTATTATAAGAAAAAATAAACCAGACATGACTGTTATAAAATTTCTGTAGTTTGACTTAAGTTGCTTGTGCAATTGCTGAACTTCAAATCAAACAACAACAACGAAATTTAATGTGTTGTTCAGGGCTCTGCTGAGGGTTGTGAGGTACTCAATAATTGCCTTATTTGGCAAGCACTGATTAATAGCAGATATTCTTACTTCACTTTCCCTATTTTTCTCATTGGGGAAGAATATTCAATGAAAAAAAAAAAGTTTTGTTTTAAAGCGTTAGACATTGCAACATAGAGATGACTTTGTTCCTTAAACACAGACAAATCTTTGCTAAATATGTGAGAGGAGAGATCCACTGCAGCCGTTTCTGACTGTATCTGTAGCATGTCCAGGATGTTTTTCAGCAGCCTAAGTGATGTAATTCTAGTCTGTAAATCTCTTTTACAGCTACTGTTGTGTGCTTATTATGAGCTACAATACAATTCCGATGGAACGCAGTTTTACTAACTATAAATGTTAGTTGCGAATGCTTTCCTGCTGGGGGAACAGATTTTTGGAAAACTTGGGCGTTTTTTTGTTGTTTTATTTTTCTCGTATTTTTCCAGAACACCTTGAGTTGCGTGGACAAACAAAGCAGTTTCTTATGTCAGTCATTAAATGTCCATGTAATTGATTTAGATCTTCTGTATATTATCCTTTCTCTAGAATAGAATTGGAGAAGGAAATAAGGAAATTTCACAATTGCTTTGTATGCAGGGTAATGACCAGTTCGTTTGGTATTTTCAGATCAGTGTATTTCAGTTGTAGTTTGATATAGTTCACATTTTGCTGGCAAATTATCAAAATGAATATAAAAAATTGTTTGAGTTACCTTTCCCAAACCCTCCCAGAGAATTTGGCAAGCATTATTCTGTTTAAACATTTGTTAACAAACTGTTTAGACAGGCCATCCATTTGCTGGTAACGTTTTTC
Source organism: Pampusana beccarii (assembly GCA_013399365.1). Classification (NCBI taxonomy): domain Eukaryota; kingdom Metazoa; phylum Chordata; class Aves; order Columbiformes; family Columbidae; genus Pampusana; species Pampusana beccarii. Next base: position 664,676 of record VWYH01008560.1, on the reverse strand, counting down.
TATATCAAACCAATACACAGTTAGTATATTCTTGATTCTTATCATTTAGCGGGACATCTTGTATTCCTGTAGATACAAAAATACTTATTTCAAAGCAGTTAAAATTATTTTACTTTATTGTAAATCTGCCCCAGCTTGCTTTTCTCTGATTTTTCCAGTCTCTGAATAGATTGTGGTTGTTTTCACTGTTTTCTTTTGCTGCTTGTTCTTTCTTTTGCTTTTATAACCTCTTTATGTGAGGCACTTGTATTTGCCTTGGAATTATGTGTCTCTTTTTTGCTCTTATGTGTTCTGTGTAGTTTGCCTCCATTTGTTCTGTACTACATATTGGGTACACCACCCTGTATTTTTCGTGATATGGTCAGTTACTCCATAGCAACCACTATAACTACATCTCCCTACCCTAATAAATCCCTCTCTAACGTACAGAAAAGACCAGTGGCAGCAGAATTCTAGGTTCAAGTCAGAATGAGACTTGTTGCCAAACTAGAAATGAACTTCACAGTATCGCTTTTGCATCACGGGGTTCAAAGTAGGGGTTCGTCTATGTCTGATAGACCTGAAATAATACTGCTCCCTCTGTTGTGGAAAATGTTACTAGCTGGTTGGTTTGGGGTTTTTTGGGGGGTGGCAGGGAGGAAGGCAAATGCAGTCACCAATACATTTGCAGTTTCCATCTTGTTTGTTGAATAGAAATTTTATAAAGCTGATAGACAGGGAAAATGCCAATATCAGAAAAGATATACAGTGCCTTATTCAATAAAAGTAGATGTTGATTTGGTTTCTCAGTAATTAAACATGGCCAAGCAAAGATTTGTTCCTTAACTAGAAAAGGAAATCAAAATATCAAGCAGAACCCTAATGAGAAACATGCATTTAATTAGACTGCAATTCTTCAGGGAAAGAGCCTGTTTTGTTTATGTTTGGAACTGTTCTTAGCTCAACTTCATCAACTTTTAAAATTGACTTTATAACTCCTCTGAATGTAATTGCAAGTGTGGACAGGCTTTAATCCAGTATGTGGGTTTAGCATCAGATCTGCAGCTGTTTTGCACGAGAATATCTGGTGCTGCCTCGCTGAATGGTACTTTCTCTCCTTCTGAGGTAATTTCCATTCTCTCCATCCCACATCACCTTTTTATGCCTGGAAGAATTTACACCGAAGTCCTGCTTGTGATCGCGTGGTTGTGTTGCACTATGCCAATGGAGTTTTAAAAGGAAAGTGTTCTGTACACTAATGAGGGAAGATCTCTGAATTTATATTCTTCTGGAGAGTTGGTAGCAGATTAAAGACAGATAGCTTAACCAATTCTTTATATAATTTAAAGAAAGAAAACATTCCCTTTTTCATAGCCTTGTTGTGTTTAATTCTACGCTTCAAAGTTTGAGTTTTCTGAGCTATATTGAAAAATATGAATAATTGATATTTGAAATTATTACTATTTTCAGGTTGTTTTTACCAGGACTTTCCATAATCTGGAAATAAATACATTCCATTTTCTGTACAACACTTCTGAAACAGTTATTGCCATGCAAAAATGCATTTTATAAGAATTAGCTAAAATGTCACCCTGTGTGGTCTCTATGACCCCCTGGCACATGGTAATCTGAATTTATTCCTATGATCTCATGATTTTACTAGTCTATAAAAGCAAGTTATTATCACTGTACACATTTAGAATAATGGCACTTAGTCTTTAGGTGATGATTTATCTTTTATTTCCCTCCACATTACACATGCTAATTCACCAGGTCTTGTGTGCAGTGGAACAGTGTTATGAAAACTCAATTTATAGATGGGTAAACGGGAGCACTCCATTAGAGAGCTTTGCCAGCTGGCTGATGACAAGTCGGTGCTCACGAGGGATGGGCTCAGACTGTCTTGATTTTTCAGTCACCTTACATATATTACCCCATCTATTAGCTGTAGTTCACTTGAACTTGAAGTTATATGCTTACATGCTGGTGTGCATGTGGAAGAAATCATGTCTTCTGGAGGTGGAAGGTTTTTTTTGTTGTAGCGAAGTAAGTCAGGGCTTGGCTATGTGAGCTATTCCATTGAATAACTGGAAAGCTTTACTCTGTTTTGCTGTGAACCTGTAATGTGTCTTATAGAGGTAGCTCATTGTATGGTACTCTCCAGTCTTGGTGACAGTGACTTTTTTCTGTTATCTTTCACTAATCTGTTGTGCTCCATTTAGAGCATTGCTGGTATACTGGCAAATTGTGTTGTATGGGTTTGGTTGGTTAGGTTGGTGTTGGTTGATTGTTTTTTTTTAAAGGTCTCCCTGTCATCTGAATACTGCAAAATTTTCTAGGTCACTGCAATTTTCTTATGGGAAAAAAAAAATCAAAACTTGTATATGCATAATACTTGAGAGCAACATTGGCACTTGCAGTCTTACTGGAAGTCTTGATCAGAGATTTCTGGTTAGTTAGTTCAGCTGTTGACAGATAAGAACAGGTACAAATCGTGCTGTATACCCTGTGCAAATTCCTCCTCTATTACCTGCCTATCCCACTTTGTTCACTGAGTCTCAACAGCTCTAAAGCAACAACTGAAAACAGCCATTGCTCGTGTGGAGCTATTACGTGCACTCAGTTATCTGCGTACCAGTGCCATAGTTCTGTTGTAACAAAGATCTGCTGGAGTAAAGCTGGGCAGGAAGATTAGAACTTGAGACAGGTGGTGGGGAAATACTAGATTTATGGTGTGATATATCTCACAGTTCTCTGGAGGTTGCATTTTGTCCTCAATTACAATTTCCCCTGCCAATATTCACTACTGAAAGTGAGGATTATGGGTGGGAGAGGAGAAAGAATTAGTGTGTTCCTACCTGCTGGATTTGTTTCCCGTGTAATGTTGCTGTAGCCTAAGGAATTGTCAATTAAACTTGTTCTTTGCTCTGCTACAAAGGAGAAAATGGATTAATCTGAGCTTTCTAAGGACAGCATTTGACTACTAGACATATATTGAGTTTACTCAAGGAGAAATATTTGTCAACTGGACTACTATTTTGGTAGGATTGTAAAACACACATTAAAGGATCATATGCAACAGATTTCTTTATATATACACATATATATGTATATATAGAATATGTGTGTATGTGTATACATATATATAATGTTTTTAAGTATATGGAATTGCAGGATAAGGTGGAAGTTTTAGTTCGAATCTTTCAGAAAGCATGACAGTTTTTTAGCACGGTTTCTTAGGGAAAGAAACACATCACAATCTCTTCCTCTGAGAATGATGGATAAAGAACAGCAGCTTCTGGCCATGGAATACAAATGTTTCTGAGCTGGTTGTAAAGGGAATATATAATCACTTCTGTACTATAGGATATCTGAGTGTCTGTTCTTGGAGCGTGTGCAGTTTTAAATGGTGTTCATGAAACACTGTCCAGCTTTCAGTGGTGTGCTGTCCACAGGTCTTTGAAGACAAAGGAAATGCTTTATTCATTTTAACAATTCTTTATTAAGCTATTTTATGGTCACTTCCCTAATATGTGTGATTTGCCCTAGGTGACTTGAACTGACTTCATCAACCAAAACCGTAGTTCTTGCTGCAGTAGCTATTATGGAAGTGAAGCAGATAACGTTTGCGTTCCCCCAGGTCAGTGAATGCCAGCTCAGCTCTGCCTCCCTTAGAGGGGCTGCTGCCATCAAGGGCTCTTCAGAAATTCTGTTTTCATCTGCTTGAAGTTTACTTGGAATTTGACAGCAGTATTACACATCGTAGTTGTTGAAGGCTACTTAAGTATTTCTGGAGAAAGAGCTTAGAAAGCTGGCATTCCGTCTTTGCTTGGAGATATTCTTCTTGTTCATTTGGCTGTGTGATCCCAGGATGCTTTTTCTAACACCTCTGAGTTGAGAAAAATATATTTATACTAGACCTCTCCTGTGACTTACACATTTCTGACAGTAAACTCAATGCCTGCAAAAGGCATCATGTATGGTACTTTACTCATGCCTTTGGAGGACGTCTTTGCCTTTTTCTTAGGTCAGTCATTAATGATGATTCCTGAATTAACTTCCAGTCAGAATCGGAGGTGTATGTCACTCTAACTTCTGAAAATGTTATTCGGTTCATATTGTGTTCTTCAATCCTGATAGCAAAATCAAAATATGATTTTTAAAAAATTAATATCTCTTATCTAAGATCCATTTTTTTACTTCCTCTGAACCCCACCATGATCATGCATTTCCTTCCTTTTTTTTTTTGAATGTTCAGTGAGTTTAAGAATAATTTAACAGAACACTATTTAGATATTGTGTCTCTCCTCTTTTCATTGTTTGAATTATTGACTGACCTGCAGCTATCCATCTTTTTCTTCAGTATTCTGACTCCAGTCAAGCACTTATTTTTGTCTTGTCCACTCCGGGGATTTGTCATTGCATTTCCTTTTCTTCCTAATGAGGATAGTTCAAGGTTATCACCATTCATTTGAGTTTCTAATGAAAGAATAACTGTTGGAACAGACCTCAAGCTGTGGTTGAATCCTCGTGAAAATAAAAGGTTTGCAGTGGACAGTTTTGTATCTTGAAAGTATGGGGTGGAAATTGAAGCCAGTAACGGACTTAATGTGGCAGTTCTGCAGGAGTCAAATATCTTCACTGATGCTGTAGCAGTTCTTGGCAATAAGTAAACCCCATGGAAAACATACAAACCATGTTGGCCAACATCAGCTGAAATACACTATTTTTCATTAAAGAATTAGATAATTAGCTATTAGCTGTTTTTCTCTATAGAAAGGAACTAAATTGTAGTTTTATTATAATGCTTTCTCCATTTGTCCATTGTCTTCCTGTCTCGTATTTAGTCTGTATGCTGCAGGCATGTTAAGCAGAGTGACTCTTACAGGTTATCCTGTAAACCTAAATTCAGAGAGGTAAGGTCCTTCTGCTCTTGAACTCATAATTTGTGTAATTCAGTTCCTACAGTTAATGCACTTACCTGTCAGTCTGCCATCGGAGCCCAGAGAAAGCAGGTCCGTGAGCCTTCCCTCTGCAGATGTATTTTGCATCTTTTTGGTGATAGAGGGAAGAAAAAAAAAAATACTGTGAATAAAATTATTGCTGTGCAAGTCTGAAGAAAGTTTTGTATGCCCTCCACATCCCTAGATTATTAGATGGCAATAACTGCTGAGGAGGTTGTTGAGTTTTATTTGTAGTTTTGCTACCATCTGTTTGGGTTTTTTTTGGGGGGGGGTGTTGTTTTTTTGTTCGCCTGCTGCTGACACACAAAGGTCATTTGCCAGAGCCACTGACTCAAGAAGTAGTGTCAACACTAACGGGAAGAACAAAGAGGTTGATACTTGGGCATATTTTTAATAGCTTTCCTCAAATTCTGTAGGCAGCTGCATTTTTGTTACTTAACATCTGAATCTTCAATAGTGTTTATAGAGGCTGATAAGGTTTTTCAAAAACAAAGCTTAAAGCAGAGCGGACACATTGCCAGATGCTGGTTTCTTCAACAAAGTGCCATTTGAACTTCTCAGGCAAGTTTCAGTATTTGGTGGTAGCAAGACAAGACCCTGCAAAGAACAAAACACCCGTTAATGAGGTCTGTGTCTCATTTCTCCATCTTTATATGGCACCCTATGGATCTAGATATTTGATATATTATTAAACATATAAAACTGACAGTAGTATTCAACCTCAGTAATTGTAAAACACCCGCTTATCTCTACACAGTTTTAAGTCAGTAGCAGGATAAACGCTTAAGAGAATATTTCATCTTCAACAGAACAGACAATTTAATTTCAGCCTTGCATGATATATTTTCCTACCCATGGAGTACCAAAATGCTTTATAAGACAATCAAATAAGTAGCAAAATTAATATATGGACAAACAACGGTTTTTATCATGCTCAGCAGAGCCAAATGGCAGTTTCACTCTAAAAAGTGGATGAAATTCTTCTTGCTTAGTGTTTCAGTGAAAGCAGAAAACATACGTATTTCACCTCTTTTTGGTTGACTTTGGACTTCAGGCTATTCCTTCTTACTACAGCACAGAATGGTTTGAAGTTTTCACACAGTTTGAAACAAAGAGATAAGGAACAGAAATCAAAGGGCTGATAGCTTGATAGCTGGCTATATTGCAATACAGTGCTAGAATTATTCATGGCAACTATTAACAATTTAAAATATCCAATAAATGAAATCATAAAAGCCTTTACCACATTCGCCAATAGAAAAAAAAAAAAAAAAGGACTGCATTTATAAGGCATATTGTCCACCATTATTTGTTACCTTTATATGACAAATGTGCAACGAACTGCAGCAGAAGAAACAAACCCGTTTCTAGCACATTATTTGTTGGACACGGAGAACTGCAGGCTTACAAGTGCAGCTCTGCAAGTTGATCGCTTGTAGATGGGCAGCACGGTGCCCACTGGATTGTGCTCTTGCTCTGCTGCAGATGCTGCTGTGAAACAGCAAAAATACACAAGCTGGCATGAAAATCCCTGGTTAAGAGAAATGTTATTCTTGGTTTGCCATCCTTAGGGAAAAACATTCTGTTTTGTACATTAACCGAACAACCAAACTTGGCACACTTGCCACACAAGTACGTTTTACCAGTATTTTTTGCAACACTCTGGTCTGAAGAGACTTGCATCAGTTGAGAGCCTAGTTCATAGTGACTTTCAAGTTCAGGTGGCACCCAAAAGCTTGATTATTACTGAACTGTTACACTGATGTCACTGATGAAAGTGATTTTTTTGATACCTTGGTTATCAGGGACCTAAGCCAAACTTTACATTCAAGTTCTTTGATTTCATGTTGTTTTTTCTTTGAAACTGCACAAACCGAAACATTTTATATTTCGTTGTGTTATGAAACCTTAAACTCGCTCCTCTGTGGGCCCAGCATGTGCAGCACACCACGGGGCAGGGAGGGGAAAGGGAGTATATTGCTGATTTGTATCTGTATTTCAAATATAGATTACCTCTCTCCTTTGGAAATACAGCACACATGTGAAATAAGAAACACTACTAACACTATATTGCTTTGTTTTGGCACTGACCATAGTGTATAGTACCCTATATACTAGAGCTGTAGTGTCATCTGCCCTGTAGTGTTTTCATTGCTGTTCAGCATCCAGTGGGCAATTGTATAGTAGTCCTAAAACTGTGATGGAAAAATGATCTAAGCTTCATATAAAATTTCAAATGGTGTCACTCTTCTATGTCTGAGGCTGACTGAACCTTTGATGATGTGCATTGTTTGTCTAGAAGTCATTGTGACGGGTTTTTTTATAAAGGTTTACTGGAAATGAATAAATATAAAGTGACCTTGGAGATTAAAACTGCTGGAAAATTATTAATAAAGTGATTTTATTAAGGGACTTCTATCCACTCAGAACTATTTGAAGGATCTCTTCATATAATGAGCAAACTCCAGAAAGTTGTTTCTTTGCAAAGGCTCCATAGGATCTCACCTGACAACTGAGAAATATGCGGTTTCATATTCCTGACACTGCCAAGTAGAATCACTCTGCTTGTCACTATTTAAAATATTTTGAAAGCTACTGCTGTTCACATACAGGATAAGGATATGAAAATAAAGTAGTTAATTATAAAACAGGATTTGATCTGTGCTGGCATCAGAAAAAGTATCTTGTTCCTAAGACAGGTCTTGTAAATTTATATAGCTTGCCTTTAAATTCCAAAACCACAACTTGTAATTTTAGATGCCCAGCTAAAGTACTCAGAGATGGATGCTGAAGTGTCTCATGTCTTTCACAATACCTACTCTGTTCTTCTGTAAAATCACTACTCATTTTGACATCTTAAATCCTACTGAGTCAATAAAAAACTCTACACCACTGTCTAGTGCTATATCTATTTGTAACAACATTCTCTCTTCTGGAAATGTTTCTCTCCTATACAGAATGGCTAAGCTGTGCCAGCCTGATTTATGATTTTTACTATTTCTGCTAGTGTCTACAATGGCCTAACCTGTGGTCACAACACCTTTTTCTATTTCATGCTACATCATATATGAATGCAAACTGTTGTTTAAGGCAAAACAGAAATTGATTCATCCATTTTAGTAACTAAACCTGTATTGTTTCTTTAGACACTGCTGTCAATATTGATAGTTTTCTAACGAATTGTAAGTGTCCACAGGTTAAGTTTCCTTAATGGGCATCAACTAGACAACATTGCACAGTAGGAGAAGAAAACAGCAATTTCAAGTTGTAGGAATAAAATATGAGGTAAAATGTGGTCATGCCAGTGGCACACTGATTAATAGTGCTGACAGGATGTGCCGTTTCTGAACCACTCTTGGGGAGAAAAAGGCTTTTTTTTTCTCTTTTTGCACTACCTACCATGTCCATGGTGTTTTGAACTGCTCTGCAGGATAAATAGCTATGAAACCAGTTTCACCACATTAATCTTTAAAATGTTTATCGTTCATTTTTGAAATGAAGTATAAGTCTTAAGTTACATCTCAGCCTTTCTGTACTGGTATTTAGATCCTGGCATATAGCTTTTATAGCATTACCGTTGTATGTGTTAATCAATTATGTATTTTTAAAAGCATTTAATACATTAATTCTTTTTCATCAAGACCTCCTTCAGTAGTTTCCTGAAGTGATAATTGTGTGAGCACCTCAAAAATAGCAGTAACACTAAACAGTAATTAATACTGCGTCGGAGGTCAGATTAGCTGGTATTCCCCTTGTTCCTGAGCTTTCTAAGTATTTGATGTGTTTCAACTTTGCAATATTTGAATTAATGTGTCTCAAATATACTGCATTGCATTCTGTGTGAAATTGTACTTTTCTTCTAAAAAGTTCAGTGAATTTTAACTAGGTAGGAAATATTATTTTGTTTTCATCTGTTAATTAAGGTGCAGATAATAGTTTGTGCTATTTTGTGGGGGTTTGGGGTTTGTTTGGGATTTTTAATCCTGAAATATGATGACTCGGCTTTCTTGTATATGTTGTTTTAGTATGAAAACTCCTGAATTATTGAAGGCAAGTACCATTCAGGCCCTTGTGACCCTTCCTGACATCCTGAGATTTATAAAAGGAACTATCTTACCCTTGGCTTTCGCAGAACCTCATAATAAATGTGGTTTCTAATAAGCGCAAGTACAGAAGTTAGAAGAAGGAAACTTTTGTTGTCTTATCAAAGAAACAAAGCTGGTGGCAGATAAAATCTGTGCAAATGCAAACTCTCACCTTCAATAATTAATTTGTAGGAATCATCTGAAAACAGCTCCACAAAAAAAATAGCATCCCTGCAGAGTTTCTACCTGCTCATACTAGTAATTTTGTTTAGGAAACTTGTTCTAGTCTTATATAGAAGTTACTTTTCAGCACAACCAGTACTGTAAATGTAAGTGAAACAATCACTAAAATGTAGGAGAAGACATATTTAAAGCTTCTAGCCAGTATGACGGGAAGTATATGCCAATATGAAATGAAAATAGATGCTAACTAGTGAACATAGCAACAAAAAATACGCTAGAAAATCCAGGTAACTAATTTGGTGTCACACTGTGCTGGTTTGACTCAAAAAGAGTTACTTTTAATCATACAGTTAGAAACTTTTCTTTTTCATAGCTAGCATGGTCATTATTTGGACTGAGTTTAAGAACAAGAGAGAACACCCCAGGACAGAGTTAATGTTTTTAATTTTATTTTATTTTTTTAATAAATGGTACTTCTCCTTCCTAAGCCAATAGCTTTGGAGACAGTAGTAAAAATTATTCTCTGATCTAGCATTATGCTTTTCAAATACCTAATTAGACCATTAAAGACATGTAGCTAATGAGGCAGTCTTGTTGCTGTCTTTCCATGAGATCTAGGGCTGGCTTGCCCAGGGGACTCCCTCTGCTGCGCATTCAAGAGCCTGGGTTTTGTAGTGCTCTACATCCTGTAGCATAGTCCTCATTGATCTGACCCTATGGGCTACATACCTATATCTCCTTGTACCCGTTTCCAGACGCTGTGACACTCTGTGCCATCAACTGTACTACCTTCTGCACACCATCTCAGCTCATACTTACGTCTCCAGCAACTCACAGTATCTTTTGTCCTTCCCTGTTCATTTTGTGGCACCTAACCCCGTGCTTTCATCCTTTATGTACTTTTCAGGTATGTGACTATAGGAACCTGACCATCAAATGCCCATTTTCATCCTACTGCATGCTCCCCACTCCACTCCCCTCCTCTGCCCCGTGTCTGGGGCAGGTGTGCAAGCCCTGGCTCTCACCCAGGTTCCCAACAAGTGACGGCTCGGCTGGGGCTATGCCAGCCTGGGGACACTGGCTTTACTGGGGGAAACTCCCCGCTTAGGCCAGCTTAGCACAGGGCACCGAGTTGCTGTGTGTCACTTCTGCCGTGGTAACCTCTCCAGTGCAGGCTGCTGCGCTTTGTGGTAAGTGCTAAGTAGCCAGTGAGTGGCAGCTAGACTCTTACTATAGGTAAAAACAAATGATCAGGTGATGAACAGGACGTGCTTGAGGAGCGGTAGGTCATTAGTAGGCAGCAGCCTGTTTGGGCTGCCTTGCACGATGAGAGCTCAAACAGCCAGGTCTGCTGGGGCAGGAGACACGCTGGGCTGCGCTGTGCACCCACTGCAGGGCAAAGCACCACCTGGGCAGTGGCTGAACTGGGACCAGTTCGCTGGGCTAATGCTCTGAACTCATTAGCCTGGTGCGTGACCTTGGCTACGTTTCTTGATCTACATACACCTTGCCTTCCCTCTCTGTGATATCTGGGGTAATGCTGTCGGATTGCTTGGAAGGTGCTCTAAGATCTACTCAGAAGTAGACAATATAAGAATTAGGTCTTACTACTTCATCATTAATTTGCTTTCCTATCAGTCCTTATATGTAACTTCAGGGCTTGCTTTTTTCTCTGCTACTTTGAAGTTCATTGCCTTACTGATGTCTGGCATTTGTGGGGCTATAACTCTCGATGTCAGTGCATAGCCAGTATCTAAACATAAATATATGCTTACAAACCCTACTTTTTAGAATAAACTTTCTTCAAGTATTTGTTGCCTAAGGATTTTTTATGAACTCTTTAGTTATTAAAGTTGCTAACTTTCACTATGAAATAGAGCAAGGGAATGCAGAAATACTATGTCCTTGAGTGTCTGCTTGAATTTTAAAATGTGCCTTCATTTTGTTTTCTTCTGAACTGTGTCCTGCAAGGTGATGAACAATCTTGTCCCGATGGTTTCAAATGAATTGTTCACGTATTTAAGTGTTAATGAGATAAATATGTACTTTGTCGGATTGGTTTCTGCTGGACAAAGCCCATTAAAATTTAGATCTTTTGCTACACTGAGATGAAATTCGTTTTATGCTGGAGATAATGACTGAAGTCACTGGGGGGCAATACTTAAACACTTACAAAATGATACATTGAACTTGTATCTATCCTACCTTTTGTAATACAGATGATATGGTGTCAGGGTATTTTTTTTTTTGGCAGGACTGTTAGCATCTGCGATTACCAAAGAGCATGCCTAGGATTTTTTTTTTTTCTATAAACTGATCTGAATCTAGACACCTACCTTGCCTTATTTTAGCCTAAAACTAGTTGTTACATTTCATAGAAAAATAGAGGTCTGTAGCACAACTGCTGACACATCCTTAACTATAGCATTGCTATTAGGCACTGCTGTAATACAGTACATATTTCTTTGTGAAGGAACTGAAAGCCACAATAATAAAGCTTAACTTTATGGTATCAAAATTTGCTGTGTTTATACCTCCAGGGAAAAAAACAATTAGAGAAAGACAATCTACCTAAATAGGCTGGGAAACTGAATTGCTCTGTCTATGCTTCATTACCCTTCCTCTTTCTCATCTCACACTTTCCACAAATAGCATGATTATGTTTACCTGACATCTTCATGCTTCCCTGCTGAGCAGGCTGAGGAAGCCTTGCAGCTGAGATCAACAGGGTTTTCTGTGGGGAACGACTTAGATTTTTTTATTTAAAGGGTCCAATTCTTAAGCTGTTTCAGTGAGGAGCTTCAGAGTGTCCTTGAGCTCAGGTGGGGAGCAGAATACATTAAATGCCAATGGGCATTTTTTAAAAATGACCGTTGCAAATAACAAGTACTAGCTTGGCTGGCATTATGTTGATACATCCTTAGTTACTTGATAGAAAAGCAGGGTCTGAGGTACTAAATGTGAACTCAGTGACCTGGTAGCCTGAAAAAATTTTCTGGAAGCTGCCTCTGAGCACCAAAACATGTGAGAATTAATGGCATTTCATTATGCATCACTGTCTCCATTCATAAACTATGGCTGTATTAGTTTTAGCAGCAGCATACAAGCCTCTCTTTCTTGTAGCCCCTGGGATCTTGGTCTAAATCTAGTTTTAATCTAATGCTGTGTGAACTGCAGAATAACTGAACTTGAATTTGCCTGCATTTTAGTTTGAAGCGCTCAACAGTACTCAGTCAAAACACTGTCATGAAATATATAGATACCTGTGTAGATGTAAGCTCAGAGTCTGCATAATACAGGCTTAATATCAGTAGCCTAAAACCCTGCTAATACCTATGGTTTCCCAAAATTTGGAAGGATGTTGGCTGGAACAAGGATAAGGCATTTCTGCTTTTCTGCCTTTGTGTCTTACAATGAATACTACTCGAACCTGCTCTTTGGGTGCCAAAAGCTGCTTCTGGTCTCGGAGTCCCAAGTAACTAGAATTTAAATGTTGTTCCACGTTTTACAAAATGTCATCAAATGGAGAACATGGAATTCATAGGCACCCCAGCTGTTTTGCTCTTTCACTTGTACTTTCTCTTACTTGTTACAATAAAAGGCACTTCACTAAGGTGACAACTAGGCAGCTGTCCTCAACTTTCCTTAAAACATGCACTGTGTTATAATGAAAGCTGCAGCTTTTTTTTTTCTTCTCCAAATGAGCAGCAATGTCATGGATTCAACCTTCCCACTAGTGAAAAACCTAAGCCAGGCTGGTTGAGATCAGAATGTTCCACGTGGATGAAGGCAGGATGCCCTTTCTGACCGCCTCTGAACTCCTGCTCCATCACCTCAAGGCTAAAACCTCCTGCAAAGTTACAATAAGTTACTGATATTACTGGCCAACATACCTGGATCTGTGAGCAGTCCTGCATTAATTGGCTTGGGTGTCATATTATTATTGGAAAGGTGTGCATAGACAGGCAGATACCTTAACAATTCGTACCTCAAAGGACCCTGGAATTCATGTTCGTGATTTGTTTTAGGATAAACGCTGCAGGACCTAGGCAGCAGTCGTGCCCTTCGTTCCCCTCAGACAATAATAATGACAGCATGGTTCCCACCCCCAAAAACTCATAGCGTAAGGAAAGATGTCTCTGCAGACCTGGAAATATCAGCAAGATAGTTACAATTCATTTCATGTGCAATGACCAAAGCCGGGCTATTGGCCCCCTGCGTGTGTTACAGCAAGGCAGTGGAGGGTAGCTATGGCAATACAATCAACTAATGTCACACAAATTTTTCTCATACAGTAACAGTACCTGGTGGTCTGCATATTTTATGTTACATGGATCTAGGCTTAGATCCTTCAATCACTAATTCAAGAAAAGGATCTAACAGAAAAGAATATTACTGCATTTTACATTTTAATACATTTATGTCAATAGGAATGTGTAACTTATACAAACAAGGTTTAATACATTTGTATAAAACAATATGAAACACTCTAAGGGACCAGACTGTCAGCAGTGATTTGTGTGTCTGTGGCTTCTCTGTTCTTAGTGCCACTATAGACAGTAATAGCCAGTTGTGGTTTCAAGGGGTTTTCGTGCCAGCTAGCATTACCTGGAATGCAGTGACTCTTTGGACTTATGCCCTGTCTCCTGTCCACATATTTTGCTTCGTAGTGCCAAGAAAGTATTGATAGGAGCCAGCACTGTCATTCGCAGCTTACCTAAGATCTCGGAAATGAGCCGCTTACACAATCTTGTGCAGGTTTGCCAATGCGAAGTGTAGCTTTGCATCCTTTTTTTTCTGTGGTGGAGGTTCTTTCAAAAATTATTGCGTTTCTGTCGTGGAATTTGACAGCATTTAATTTATTGAAACTCCCTATTATCCAATTAAAATGAACATTTAGAAATGCTCTCAAGTCAAATACAGACTGCAGAGATCTTTGCCCATAAATGGAGTTAACTTGTGAGAGTTAACAAATGTGCATCTCTCAACTAAGCATGGAGTCATCAGCTGCGGGTCTAGACCTTGAAGTGGGAGAGCAAGCACTCTGCAGGAATACGACCTATTTTGGAAACAACGACCTCTAGAATGAGAAACCACATGGCCACCTCGGTGGGGTGCTTTGCTGACCCAGTTAGTCCTGGCAGAAGGCAGCGCTGATGTAACTTCACTCCTTTTAGAAACCAAGCTGGCGCTTCTGTGAAGTGCTCTGCCGAGTGGCTGTGTCAGGTCATTCGGAACTAACTCAAGATTTCGACATTGCGGCACGTTTCACTGTTCTAGGTCTACCTGGAGAGTGCTTCCCAAAGGCGTGCACTGTGTACTAAACTTGGGATCGGCTGGATGCACTGAACACTTCTTGGTTTTCTGTTGCTATTAAAAAGAAATTAGGGTAAAACCAAAAACGAAACAAAGGGAGCACATCTTGCCAACCCCGTTGCATGAGAAATAGCAATAAACAAGTCCATTATTAATAACCCAGTAAAAAACCTCTTCTACACTAAATATATTGGGTCAGCTTTCTGATGGGTGTCAGTCTGGCTAGTTCCACTGACTAAAGTAAAGGTGCAGTGATTTACACCTGTGTTGACTCAGCACACTTGCCCCTGTAAGTAGCCTGTGATAAAATAGACAAATAAATAAAATAAAAGCACAAATCCTGTACTATATAGATATACTTTAAATAATTCATTCTAGCTGCAGGGATAGAAGTAAATACAAAGAAAAATGCTTGCCTTTTGAAATACAAGTTAGAGCAAAGTCTTATTTTTTTTCAGGCTGGGGTAGCTCGTATTTTCTTGCTACATACTCTTCAAGAACTTATAAAAGTGCACAACTCTTTAGGGCCTCACTTATTTATGTGGTGAAGCTGACATACTCTCATAGATCTAAACATTGTTCACATCTCTTAGCACTGAAAAAAATGTCGCCATGCAGCATAGAAAACTGCAGTTCACTTATTAATTCAGAGAACATCTCTGTCCTATTAAAACCCTGTCTGATTTCTTAATGATGGGTCGCTGATGTCAAGTTGCTCAGTTTTCTTTAGCACGGTGACAACTGCACTTCAGCTGCATCACAAATGTGGCCCTTGCACTAGAATTATGCAGTATTCAGTAGATGGCTGTTCAGCATCTTGTAGACTTAATGCTAAATGGCTAGTGTTTATGGAATAGTAAAATAGAGAAGGGGTTCAAATAAGAAAATTGCTAGGCTGGGTACCCCATTTTTAGGGACAAATGGCTCAGCTAAATAGAAACCAATGATCTGTATGGCGCTGCCACTTCCAATGAGTGAGAAGAGTCATCTATTAAGAAAACACAATTTATTTATTAATTTATGGCCTTGTAAAAACAATGGAAACAAATTGTATAATACTGCTATAACCATTTGAGGTTTTGGGAGGGTTTTTTTGCATTCTTTGCATGCCTGAAATGTTTGTTAATTTATTTCTGCTGTGTGGTTTTTTGTGTGTGTGTGTATTTTTCTTGTTTGTTTGGGTTTTGTTGTTTGGTTGTTTTTTTCATGAAATACTTATTTTCATATTGACATCTACACTGTTTTATATATTTTCACTGTAAAACTCAGAAACAATTTACTCCAAAATCCCACCCTGAGCAAGCCAACTGATTGATTCTAGCATGTGAACAACAGCAAGGAAAAAAAAAAAAAAGTGCTTTATTTGTTAGATGCTCTAATTATTTTTTGAGGTATTTAGAAGGTGTATGTCTAAGTTTATGGATCTCATTGTTTACTTCCTAGTTCTATAGGCGTCAAACATAGCCAATGTCAGACTGTACCGAAGTTATTAGAAATAAGCCTACAGTAGATGTTTTAGTGATACTTAACATGTGACTTCGAAACCATATGCAGCTTCAGACCTGAGCAAGTGACTCAGGATGCTGCTGTTTGACCAACAGCCTTTTTTCTGCCTTGCACTGGGGGGAAGGAATTTGGATGCTGTGAGCACTGATGGATGAATAGATTCTGCCTCACCCTTTCAAGCAGCTACAGAAATGATGGGATAAAAGAAACCTTCATCTTCTCAGTAAGCGGGAGAGAACGTGCTGTGTCTCGTTGGCGTCACACATTACAACAAATGAAGTTCAGGGCAAGATGTTGGCATTTCTTCATATTAGTTTGTATTTTCCACCAATAATTCTTGTATACCTATCTGCTTTTTAAGAAATGAGAGGTTTAAAATTGAATTCTCTGTAAATAGTAAGTCAACTTCAAAGGAGTGTGCAAAGCAATGTGTAGTAAGTGTGACCCTCTTGCAGGTGCAGGTCTTAATTCTGTTAGGCTTTTTTGTCATACTTATATGTAGAATAGCAGCGTGTAAAGAAGTCTAAGCTGGTATAATTTATATATCAAACCATAAGAAAGAGGATGTGAAAACATACAGTTTAAGAGCTGCCACGTGGGTTTAGATCAGCATCTTTTCTCTAAAAGTGTCACAAGTAGATGCTTATAGAAATAATCTAATAGCACAAGGAAATAATGGAGTTTCCCTTGTTGGATCTTTCAACAAGAAGAGATTTTTCTGAGCATCTGAGGCAGATGTGACATTAGAAGACTGTGTTTAAAAACCACTATTCTATTTGCTATCTTGCATTTTTGTCATGGCTTCTTGGCCTCTAAAATATTGTGTAACAGTGAGGTATCCACAATTCGATTATGGACTGTATGAGAAAATATTGCTGTGAATTCATTTGAATGTCTTCTGCTTGTCACGTTGTGAGCAAACAGAAGACCTTCTCCATCTATCATTAACAACTCTGAGCCTCAGCATCTTGTCAACATCATCATGCTGCCTTTGGATTTGGGGTGGGTTCTCATGACTGGCTGGGGTATGGGCAGAATTGCTCCCACTTTCATTCTGCTTGTTGTACCCTTTGTTGCTATTGGATGTTATCCTCCCTCAGATAAGTTATAAGGACAGAATGCTGGGAGAGTTTCCTATGTGAAAGCGGCTTAAATGCAGTGTGATCAGAGTCCTTAAGCTCGGAAAACTTTTATGCCCCTGAACCAGGACTGTTGAGTCTGATAGGAAAATATTCCAAGCACCTTCTCTTTGTCTCCCTTGGTTTCTTTCTTTACTGTTGTAAAGGCAATACACTTAAATAATGGATGTGAAGTCTTAGTTGTGTTTAAATCAAAGGAAAATAATTCCACTGACTTGACTTTGGCTGGGATTTACCTGGGGATATTTATTAACTTATTCCATATTCCCATTTATAAGATTTGCTGTAGAAGCCCAACAAGGTCACAGTAACTGTAAGGTGTAGGTTTTTTCAACACCAAATACGTGTTACCTATAAATAATTACAGAAAATTTGTATCTTGTTCTGTATCTGCCCTTTCCTCCTCCAGCAGTGTTGCTGCCAGCATCTTTCTTCATTTTTGTTTCTCTGCCTTGCTCCCTAATAGAACTGCACAAAAGCAGCTGGGAAAGCGAGTGAAGTGGCCCCATTTAGCTGACCCAGTAGCTACTGGAAAAGTGAAAGTTTGCCCGTGGGAAGCCTATATTCACTCTAAATATGGTTTCTTTTTAGAACGGTGTAGTACACACAACATGGAAGATATTTTCTTCCTGCCAGGTGGCAATGATATTTCCATGTGCATAACATTCAGCGGAAGCCTTCCAGTCCCCAGAGAAGGAGGGCAAAGGTATGGAAAGACAACAGAGATGAACAGATGGCTCAGGGATAAATGCTGTGAGGAAAATCTGAGATGTCTGACCATCGGGAAGCAGTCACAGAACAAGAGGGCCTCTGGACTGATGGACTGCACTAGAATAGCTGGGCTTGTAGCCATCTGCGGTTGAGCTGAGCATGACAGACAATAATGCTTCTTTAAACATACAGATATGGCAAAATAAGACAGATATAACAAAGAGCAAAAGGATACTGGAGAGTATAAGGTTGAACATAAGGGGAAAAAACAGTATTTCTTGTGAGTCACGATGAGACAGACACAGGGAAGGAAAATTAACGGAAGTTTCCGTACTGCGTTTTAGAAACAACTGAAATATTTTTGTAGTGAGGCAAGAATGGGCAAGAAGGTGGAAGAAACAGAATTTCTGGTGTGATATGTGAAGCTGTGTATCATGGGGTAACAAACATGGATTCACAGTAGAGGTACTGGGGGATACATTTTATTAAGGAAACAGAAAAATAAAGGTAGAGATCCATATGTATTTTAACATAGAAATAGATAGTTAGTAATGCCACCCATCTGGATCAAAATAACTTGCAGAATGAAGGAGATGAAGGCATTGGGGAAATTCAGCTCTAATAACTATAAAGACATATCAATGTAGACAACAAAGTTAAATCAACTGAACTTAGTGTGGCTCTGAGAAAGGTTGGCATTTCCTGAAGTCTGAAAGCCTGTTGCAAACAGAGAGACTCTAGTTTTTACCTAGAGATGTACTACATGAGAGCAGAAAGCTTACGAAAAGCTTATAAATAAAGAAAAAAAAATCTATGGCTTGTTGAAGTGCACAGATCTAATAAGACCTGTTCTAGGTTTAACGTGTGCAGGAAATGAAAAGAGACAGTGAAAGACGTCTGTGTGGAAAAGAAGAGATAATGACTAGAGGTAAAGGTTTGGTATGACTCCAAACTGAAGTGAACTTGGATATCTCTTATGATTAATGACAATGTTGTAGCATATGAATGCAGGGATGGATTAGGAAATTAACGCTACCAAGTCCAAAGCAAAACTGCAAGAACTAGCACTATCTGGTTCATGGGAAACCTACATCATCTTCGTTCTAGGATTGAGGGAGTAAGCAGTACATAGAATCACAAATACCATCCCCTTTCTTGCCAGCCTTCCACTGTGGATCTGTTTCTGTGTAACACTGTGCCACTGAGGCTTTCACTGGATTTTTCTTTTGTCAGCTGATCTCTTTTCCTTTAATTGGAAAGGAGCAAAGCCTGTGGGTTATGTAAAATGTCTTCCTTCTTAACACCTTGTAGGTTACACCTTGAGAGAATCTACCTGAAAAATAACCTTCCTGAAGTTTTTCTTGAAAACATATCTGATTTTGAATCATCTTCTAACAGTGCAGTTCATAGAATTTAACAGAAAGCTTATAAACACAGTGCATGTTTCAATATAATTTTGTCCTTAGAGATGCCATTTCAACCTAGATTCAGAGTTCTACAGCTTTTATCTATCCCCTACCACTCCTGGCAAAATCCTGATCAATTGAAACAATCCTGACTTATTTAAATCTCTGCTGTTTCCTTTCTCTGAGCTCTGTAATGATACACTGTGGTTCACTGCTCTCAGATGACTTCAGTCTTACCCATAGCAAAACATTTCCTTACCAAAAGTATCCCCTTTCGCAAAGTTAAGAAGACCACCCCGAGGCCTGTGGAGTGGCAGAAAGTATTCTTTTATTAGTTACTTATTTGGGCTGAAATTTACTCCTTTGTAAAAGGTGAGCTCGAGCTTCTGGGCTTATGTAGCTTGTGTGCAATGTGCTAGTTTGGGGCCAGCCCTCCAGAATATTTTCCTCCGTATCTTTCAAGCAGTAACTATGTATTTTTTTTTCTGCATATGTACTACATGTTGCATACATGTTTCCTGGGGATGGTTGCTGTTACTGGAATATAAAGAGTAATGGTATTGTAGCTCTTCAGGGGGCTGACACGATATTTCTGATGGAAGAACAGGCACTTGGCAAAAAAAGACCTCTGAGATTCTAAAGACATGGGTCTACAAAATGAAAGGATCAACTTTGCTCATACTGATAAGGTGGTGACATAGATCATTTTCTGGAGTAGGCTGGATTGGTGTCTCTTGTGGTAATGCATATGTGTTCCTGAATTTATTTAGTAAGCAGTTGCAGTGTATCATCTTCCTCATGTTCAGGTGCATTCTTGTAAATATTTGTCAAAATGCTTTTGTTTTGTGGTTGAAGAATTTGAAATTATATAAGTTTTTACAAGTTATTGTGTCATATCCATAGGAAATTATGTCAGAGTTCATTAGTGGTTTAAAGTCACTTAACAGGAGATAACTGGGCACGTGTTAATTTTTAAAACAATAGCCTGGTATGCTTGGCTGCCACCATGAAACAGAGCTGCAGGTGGCTCTGCAGCCGCTACCTCCTCTTAGACAACACAAGCGTGTGTGCATGTGCCTGTGTGTGAGAGGGAGAAGGACAGGGATACTTCTGTTGTTATTTTCAATTCCTTAATCTGAAAATGAATCTCATTCTGGACACTACAGATTGTGCATATTTCCACATGTTCACCCCCATCCATCACTGATCTGGTTTCAGAATTGTGTTTTGTAGAAATGATGTGGAAGTGCCCAAGAACTAGGCTGGGTCAGGAGCTGCCACAGCTATGGATGGAGAGAATTGAGCAGGCAAATTTATGGCAGTTTGACATTTCAAATAATAGAGGTCAGCCCTTCAAGTCGCAGTCCCCCTGAGATGAGTGGATTTCTGCTGGTGAATGTGGGAAGAGCTGGTACCGTTAAATTGTCCCTTTGCTGCAAGTGAAGCATGTGGTGATAGGCTGGAAGAAAAGAATTCCTTTAATTATTGCGAGGCAAATTCTGCTCCGTTTCTGATGAATGATTCCATTCATTTCAGTGGTTGTACCTGCAACTGGAAGAAGAATAGGATTTGAATTTCTAGAATAACGCGTTAGTTATGTTATGAACTCTATGAATGAGATGTATTAGTGCATCAATAGGCAAGACCTCTCTTGTGTTCTTGCAACTAAGATCTTGCAGGATTGTTTACTGTGAATACTATTTATGACATATGAGGCTAAATAAGTTTTGTCCATTTGTTAGCAGGTTTTGTGCACTTTTTCAAATGAGGATTCAATACTGCTTAGTCTTCAGAAGTACTGATGGGCCCCGTCCCCCTAAATTGTTGCATCTCTCTGCCTCGGGCACTTGTCCGAGCAGTTGCAGGAGCCAGTGATGTGCAGCGTGATAACAGTCTTGGTGCGAGGTTTATGGTGTGATATTTGCTAAGTGTTTTGAAACTGGGACTTGGGAAATTCTCTGGAAGAGTAAATAAATTATTATTTGTGTAGTAATTTTCATTAAATGCTATAAGAATCTTTTTATAACTTTATGACAGTATCAAATTTAATAAACTATATTGGCCTTTTTTTTCAGAGCCAAGGATAAAGCCCTCAAATAAACAAACTAGTGACAGTCCTCAAATTAGAAATAAGCCTTTATTTGTTTGTTTGTATTTAATTAACAGTAGTTTTTTGGTTTTAATTTCAGTTTGTTCTTGGGACTTTTTCCACTAAAAGTATTCTAATTACAACATCAAAAGCTACTAAACTTACTGCTCTTTACATGTGAATGACCATATTTCTTATATATCTAGTTCTGAAATAGTAGTGGAAAAAGTAAAGAATTAAAAACTAAACTCTATATTGAAAAAATTAAACTCTATATTCACTTTACCTTTATTTATATCTGGACTGACTTTTTTTTGTCCACAGAGACTTAAGAAATAAGAGAAAAGCTTGCTCGTGATGTGACCCAGTGGTAACTTGCTAAAAAAACAGCAAGAAACCAAAAGGGGGAGGGGAAAAGAAAACTTATAATAATGTATGTGATTTACATTAAGCTGAACTATAGCATCAGCTACAACAGCTTTTCCTGTTAAAATATGAGCTGATTGACTCCCTTGGTCTTTGAATTCGTATAGATGCCAATCAGAAAACTTAAACAGGAAATTAGCAACCTATTTTCTAATTGGAGAGAAAACATTTAATAAATCTGGTAAGCTTTCCTTTCTTAAAATGAAACTACCACGTACAACCCTCCATTTAATGTGCCACTTCCTTTATGTTTCCTTATGAGAAGCATTCTTGTGCTTGGCTACATTATGTGCCTGGGAGCCAAATGTGTACCAGTAGCTAAAATATGTGCCTGCAAGTGAGAGACTCTACTCTTGCCTAGTTTCTTCTGGTAAGAACTGATACATGCAAGTAAAAAGCATATTTGCATGGTAAATATACGGTAGTTACATTATATATGTATATTTATATGTCATGTAAAGATGAACAGCAACTCCTCCTTAAATACTTGAAGGAGAAATGAGAGACTGAACATGTTTGCAAACATGATGACTCTACTATGGAAAAAGGGGTACTGATTTTTCTTTCTTGCTGAACTGTGATTGAATCCATAAGGTCAGCCAAATTTCACAATTCTACAGTTATCTAAGTCTTTAAAAACCCTGTGTTATTCAGGGCAAAATTTACTTTTACCAAGCTGTGGATTTCCCTCCAGCTGGGACAGGTGTAGAGTTGCTCTCTGAATGCCCAGATCACACATGTACTTTTTATTTTGTAGATGGTTAGTTCGTTAGGTTGCAACCTGCATGTACACCCTCTTCTTCCTGGTGTGATCTTTCTGTAAGAATTCTTTTCTCTCTCCTTTTGGACTTGCAAAAAGGGAGAGAGGGACCGTGATGTTCAGGTGATGAATTAATTACAAAAGCTACGAAAAATCCCAGTAGAATAGCTGCAGTCTATGGGTTAGTAATGCCTGTCTGTCTATCTAACATTCGTTGTCTTTCATCCACTGCAGTGTGGTGTTGAGGTTTGTTTCTTGTACTGTACTCTGAGAACAATTATTTATTGAAGGTGCACTTTACATATTATTCTAGTAACTTTATTGCTTTTAAAGGCATGCTTTAATGATGGACGGTCAGAATCACAGTGCTGGGCTTGCTTCCTTCTACACTAATTTTTATTCTTGTTGCTTGTTGTCTCTGCAATATCTTCTCTGGAATTGATACCCATACTTGTTAAAAGTTTATTAGCTGAGTGCTCTCATATACTGCAGCCATACTTTAGTTTTGTTGCATAGATACTCCTTCAGTTTTACTTTTTAAAATGGGACATAGAAGAAACTCTTTGTGTACTTCGAAAGAAGATTTCAAAGAGAGGAGAGAAAAAAGTTATATATATGTCTTTACTTTGATTTGTTATAGTGGAACTACAAACAAAAAAGTGAAAGAATAAGTTTAACTTTGAGAATATTGTAAAATCTCACAAGAGCATTGATATAGCATCTATGTGTTCGTACAGAAGGGAATTGAATTAGTCTGACCTGAATTGCTTTTGCTCAAAGAATCCAATACTCTTGAGGTCAAAAGTTTAAAATTCAGGCCCAATCCCCAGCCCAGCTGGGTTTTCCTGTTGGCCATAGCACTGACGGGATCAGGCTCAATCAGGGATCTGTTTATTGTAATGGATTTCTGTCTTTTTAAGCTAAAAAAGGAACTTAATTGTTTTTGTAAATAATATTACCTTATTGATTTGTGTTTGTAAACTGTGTCTGCAGGAAACTGATATTCTAGAAAACTGTATAATTAAACTGGGGAGCTGGAGGTGAGAGCTGCTCTGCAGTTCAAAACACCCAGGCTCCGATCCTGTGCTATGCAACGCCAAAGGCTGGTGATTAACATCTCCTATCCTGTGATAATACTGATTACACTAGCAAATTCATTTATTCATTAAATGCTTTTATTTATTTTCCATTACCCAATCCCAAACATGAAAGTAGCCTGAATTCTCGTGTAGTCATATAATGCTCATACTTGTTGCAGTCAAGCTTTTCTAGGAAATGGTACATCTCCTTGCTGTTCTGGCTCTCTGTTGCTCTATTGCTGTCACTTATGTTTGTTGTTTCATATTTGGACTTAGTACACATAAGCTATGTCTACTTTAGCAAATACTGCAGCCCATATGAATGATTTTGTGTAGTAAAAAGGTTGCAAATGAGAACTCCAAATCTCTGGTATAAGTATTCCAAGGGTTTTACTTTGCCTGTCTCACAACTGCCCGATAGTGACTGGAGTGTACCAAATGAAGCCCTGGTGCAATTATTGTACTTTAGTTTGATTCAAAATAAATTCAGTTTGTGCTGAGACCACCCTGTGGTATGAACTGAAGCAGGGACAGGTGGCAGAGCTGCTTTCAAATGCCCCGCTGAATGCTGAGCGGTAATGTAGATATGCCCACAAGTGACTGAAATGGGAAGCGCTTGCCACAGAGCAGGTGCACGGAGATCTTGTCCAATTTTCACGTGGTACTTTATGATTTTTACTTCAGCTGAGATCTTTGTGGTCTGATAGAGTGCACGCTTCTGTGTATCCAGTGTGTATTGTGGTATGGATTGCACAGGTTTAGTGTTACTGCTCACTTCGCCATAATAGTAATTCATCAAACTGACTGGAAACAACAGGTTTGACAGCAACCTCAAGGTGTGGGCAATGACAGGTTGTATCTTACATGCATTGTTCAGACTTTAGTGTATATGAGAAGTCTTCAGATTCCTATGTGAAGTTCCCAAAAGAGATCTTTCTGCAGTGAAATTTGGCCATTAGAGTATGTAAAAAGATACAATGAAGATAAAAATATAACAGCAGGTGTTTAATTTAGCCCCTTGAAATCCTGTGAATAACCCATTTCCTATCCTCTGGCCAGGCTACTAAATGAGGCATGCTCGGTAATTACTGAATTATCCGTTTCAGCGGGGGGAAAGCAACATGGGTGCTGGGCTTTTGTTATTTTACATTCACCACCATTAGTGTTACTTGCTGCACCTAATAGGCTGATAAATGGGGTATTGCTACTGTCAGTGACTAAATGGCACTTAATATTCCATTTTGAAGTTCAGGAAATCAGAAGTAGGAGGGGAGGCTTTTGATGGCCATTTGCTCAGTGACAGAGACTTATAATAAAGGAAATTGATGTTGAAGGTTCAGTTACGTGGATCGTACCACAAATTGTAATTGTGAAGTGGATGCAATGGGCTTCGGCAATATAACCCTTCACCTTATTAGGACTACCTCCAAAAACAGTGTTAAAAATTAGAAGTAGACCCCAGCCTCTCATTCCTGTAACATTACTTCGGTTTAGGTAATGAAAAGAAAAGGGTTTGGAGCAGAGTGCTGCATTTTATTGCAGAATATAGCAGGACACTGCAGAAGGTTTAAGGTGGCAGCTTCTGCTTTGCAGTGCTCAAAGGCACCTTTGCTTGGACAGGGCGAGGAGAACATCTTAAAACATTCACACCAATGGCTTCTGTGGACTCACTCTGGGACAGCTAATCTGCAGTTGTTGAAGCCAGCACAGATTTGATAAACCCTTTGTACCTTAGCAGTTGTTATCCCTAGGCATAGTTTTCTCTTTGTAGCAGTCTAGATAACACAGTGGAGCACATTAACCCATATGTACTGTTTACAGTTCAACTGTATGTTGTTCTGCCAGCACTGAACAAGAAACAGGAAAAGTCTGGCCAATTTGCTGTTTGGCCAGAGGAGAAAGTCCCTCTGAAGAAAAGGGATTCAGATCCAGACAGGGAGAGCTTGCACAGCTGGATCTGGATGACAGTCTGAGTCTTAAACATTCCCATTATTCAGATTTGTTGGTGTTTGAACAGCTGGTTCTGACCTTTTCTGATTCTCCCACGTGGAAAGTTATTGTCCATTGGTTCGTGAGGAAAAGGTGATGCAGCAAGCAGCTTAACAGTAAACAGAGAGTGGCCACTGTAATGCGTGTGCTGAGGTTTTATAGTCTGAGAGAAGCAGCTTGGTCTCTGCGGAATCACTCAAGTCTTTTTCTTGGGCTATGACCTCTTTTCTGACCCAAACTTCATCACAGGATCGGGTGGGTTTGGGGTCTCCGTGCCCTCTCTGCCGCTGGACCTCTCTCTTGGTCTGAATTTCACCAGTGTTTTGAGAGCTGCCTTCTTCGCAGCCCCTACCATCTGGAATAGCTTCACTGTGGCTTTCTGCCTCATTGACTCTCTTCTTCATTTCGAATCTCAGTTGACCATTTATCTTTTCTACCTTGCCAATTTCTTTTAATTTCCCTGTCCATCTGCTTGGTCTGTTTAACTATGTGAAAGCTTTTAGATTATATATTTTATAGTAGATGCATGGGAAAATGGTACCACATTATATATGAACAGCATACTTGCTCAAGCTGAGGAAGCCATTAGCATCACCTGAAAAATGCCACGTCTCCCTGGTGTGCTCAGTGTTACACTTCACAAAGTTAGAGGGGAATGTTGAGATTGCATTGACAGCCAAAAGAATATACTTACTTTCCTAGAGCTGCAGCAAGTAGAGCAGATGGTATTTTCCCCCACTACACATCGCTCTCTGTCCTTTCCTTCCTCATGCCCCATTGTTCATTTTTCACACCTCTCTGTC
Source organism: Pampusana beccarii (assembly GCA_013399365.1). Classification (NCBI taxonomy): domain Eukaryota; kingdom Metazoa; phylum Chordata; class Aves; order Columbiformes; family Columbidae; genus Pampusana; species Pampusana beccarii. The sequence continues at coordinate 638,241 of VWYH01008560.1, read as the reverse complement.
AGTTTGGTTCGGATTCAATACCCGCTGAAGTCAATGGAGAATCTCCCGCTGACTTTATTTGGCTTTGCATCCTGTTTCCTGTGATCTCTCCTCCCTTCAGCAATGCCCGAGCCCAAATCCCTGTTCTGACCTCTCAACAGTTGGGATCCTGTCTGTGCATCATCTCTCCTCATTTCCTGTGCTTTGCCAGGAGCATCAGCAGAGCAGTGATGGGGAAAGCTGCGTGGAATAGAGACCGCTCGGGTCGGTAGCTGGAAAGAAAACCTGCAAAAAAAATTCAGTTTGGATTACTCTGAAGTGTTTTCTCTATCCTTTTCCTCAGTGAACCAGAAAGAAACCAGGAATATAATCTTGAGTTAAATATTATGGGAGTTAAATTGAAATGTTTGGGGGTTTTTGTATAGTGTTTGGGTTTTTTGGGGGGTTTTTTTGTTTGGTTGGTTGGTTTGGGGGTTTTTTTGTTGTTGTTCGTTTGTTTTGTTTTGTTTTTTTTTTAATTAAAATGAAAAATCATGTCAAACCAGAAATTAAAAACCCTGTGTTTTGAAAATGTCATAGTGAAATATTTTGCCTCTCATGAAATAATGCAGACAGTGTTTCATAAATAGTTTTTCCACAAATTCGTTGGTTATGTTTATAGAGCACAAAACATATTTTTCTTTTGTGGTGAATTAATAACTCATTTTTTTAATGCTGTTTCCTCTCGTGTTTTTTCTCTGTGTTCCAAAGCAGTAGCTGCCCCATTTCTTTGCTGATATCCTTCCCAATCAGCTGTTTCTTTTGTAGGCCTAGAAATGGGAGGGGGGGGGGAAAGAAAATAAAAAAAATAGGGTTGCTGAGGGTCTACCACTGAGTTTTGGTTTATTGTTTAGGCTTGGGTAGTGATTCCCATGATTTTTTTTTCTATCTGGTACAAGACTGGAATAATTGTTACTGCATTCTCCAGTTAATGCTGCCCGCAGCCTCATCAAGCTTGAGAATGCTGTCTTGTGACCTCTGTACGGTGTCTCACTTCAGTAATGGCTTTGACTAAGGTTTATGTGGTTTTCTCTCATAACAAGAAAGTCCAAGACTTTATTTTTTTTCTGGGGGTGTTCAGCTTCTAGGGACAAAATAGTTGCCCCAGTGAAGTAAAATTAAAATTTCTATTAACCTCATGTAGTCAGAATGGCTTCTTCTGCATCTAACCACCTCTGCATTACTTGGTACTTGATTCACTCCAGAAATTTCTTCTGACACCAACATGATGGTTGTCATAAGCAGTGCCATAGAAGCAACTTTCTGCACTTTTCTAGACCTGGGAAATGTTTTGGGTTTTAATTGACATCCTTAGGAGTTGTGAAATTTCTCAGCAACTTGCAGGATTTAGCCCTAATAGTATTTACAGTAATTAAGCACACTAATTAAATAACAAAACAACTAATGACAAATTGATTCAGTGCCAAATAAAGGACTCAAATGCTTAATTAAAGATGGTAATAAAATCCCCTTCAGCCCTTTACAGTCCACTCCCTAGGGCTAAAGATGACTTTCTACCTCAGAAATTTTTGTAGCCCTTTGCAAGCCCAGTCTCTAGGATTCTTGCCTTCTTTATACCTCTGGATTAAATGCGTGTTAGCTAGGCACTGTATAAACCCATTTAAAATGCCATTGAAATAATCAAGTTGGATCCAGAATGCTCTGTCCTCCAGATATGATAAGCCATGACATTCCCATCTGCATGCAGGTTCTCATTCACTGGGATGTACAAGGTTGTGTCTCATTTTGATCACCTGGGTGGGAGGATGTATGGCTGACCATCAGACCTCCTTAAGCCAATGGCACAAATCATGTGCTTAAATTTAGGCTAAGTACCTTGAGAAACTGGAGCTCAAGTGAGAAGAGCATAGCCCTAATGCAATACAGTTTAAGTAAAGCAAGACAGCTGTTTTGTAATTCGTTATTGATTCTGTTAAGCTTTCTTATTTATCACCATAGTAGAACCTAGCAATAAAAATATAGTTTTTAAAATAAATGCCTTGGAGAATGGAGATGCCATAAGAATGGTTATTAAGCAGCACTCGAAGAAGAGAGAGTTCTTTAAGTTACTATTCAATATTTCTTTCATGTGCCAGGAGTCTCTCGCTCACCCTGGCAGATAGCCTCATTAGATATTTCTCTCCTTGTCCCTACATATAGCTTATTACATTTTGTGTCAATAATGATAAAACAAATGCTTATAAAAGTAGAAAATGAAGAGTAATTTCCCAGCCTTTCCTAGAAGGTTTGCAGAGGAAGATTTGAGCAGACAAACTGCTGTGATCACCAGGTGCACAATATATAGTGTATGGCAGCCCTTTCCACTTTTATCTGTAGTGTTGTTTTGTGATGGGATTGTTGTCTTTGGGGTTGGCAGCAGACAGTCGATCTCCAAGTTTCCCTTTCTCCCTCTGATATGTTACATCATTTCACATTATCTCATCCAAGAAGCCAGTGTGATTTCAGATAACACCGTATGCGTTTTACCTCAGAAGAAGCTTTGAGCCCAGCTTTGGTATATCTTATCAGCTTTGGTATTATCCAGCTCCAAATCTGGGGCAGATGGAAGTAAATAGGGTATCAGTAGGAAGGAAAGAATTCCTTATGCTTGTATAAGCCACCTCTATCTCTGTGCTATTTGCTTATAAAAGAAAGCAGGTTGTGTAGCCTGTGGGGGAATTATTACGTTGATCTGAGTGATATAATTTGGATTTGGTTAGAAATATTAACAACACATATCCTACATGCCACCTTTAGTTGTGAGGGAGTGCGAGGAGTGGAAATGGAGAAAGAGCTCATCCACGTGAAGGTGCTGCTTGCAGTTTGCCAAATTGCGTGTTGGATATGTGAGTACTTGCAGATATTGCAGATAACTTGTACTTATCCCTCTGGAAACCTGAGAGAAAAAGCTTGCATCGCTAGCAAGTTAAGAAGTATGAAAACAAATGAACATGAAAGAAGCTTAAGAAAAAAAGCCCCAAAACAAAACACAAAACCCTGAAGTGTGAAAATAATAGAATTAGAATTAACAGCCTTAACAGAAACACAGTCACTATAACCACTGATCTTTCTAAACTGCACTGCTCTGCGTCCTCCAATTATGTCCACATGTGGCTTCCCATCAAGAATAAAGAAAAAAATCCAGTCCTCCAGGAAATGGTATTTCAAATGATTCGCCACATCATGAGACAATGTACTACAGGGTCAAATCAGTGTTATGCTAACTCACGTTCTGACCTATCAAAGATTCTTTTATTTCCTTTTTCTTATTTGTTCCTGGCCTTTCAAATATCCACTCTTAATTTGTTTCTATCTTCAGTACCTTTAATTAGCTCGTATGTAGTACCATACTGGCGTTTGTGTTTTCCCCTGTTGTCCTTCAGCACTTATTGCAGTCTTTGGGTGAGTTTTTTAGTTACTATAATGCATGCATATTTTTCAGACATTAAGATGGGTCCAAAATCATCTCTGATTTTTAAACCGTAGCAACTGTTCAAAGAAAATATGCTACTTACACCTATAGCCTTTTATTGTTTATATCTTTAGACTATCATGACTACAGCAGTATGACTTTAGAGCATTTTCAAACCCTGTTACTCATGTCAAATACTATTTTAAGCCACTGTGAAAGACTGAAAACAAAAGTACATCTCTGGGTCATGGCTTGTACCTGTTAGAAAAAATATTTAACTTAATTTCCCTGAAAGTTTGTAAAGCAAAAGGACAAGAGCAGGGCTTCTCTGCCAGGAATTGGTTTTGCTGGAAAAGAAATATGTGGGGATCATTGAAAAGCTCAAAACCAAAGGATTCTTCTGGAGTGCTGCAGCCCTGGCCATTGGAGTTTTGTCCTTGGTTGCTCGATACAATTCCGCAAAGTGAAACAGGGAGTTTAAAGCAAGACAGAGACAAAGCTGACAAAAATAGAGCATCTGCAAGCCCTCTTGAAGGAAATTCCTAATATTTGTGTGTGTGTCTCTCTGTCCTTTGTTATGGCTGTTGATGAAAATAGTGATGTCTGTTGAGGTAAATCTATACAAACAGCTTCATCTCCCTGGAGTGAAAGGGGCTTGTATTCTTCACATAGCCTCAGGAGAAGCTGAGTTACAATTCCAAATCCTTTGAGCAATTATTTGTATTGTTCTCAATATCATGCAGTATTTCCATGGCTAACATGAAAAAGTGTTCTATATTATCACCACGGGTAGCAGCCTAGAAGGGAAATGCTGCTCTGTAATAAACAAGGCGCTGTCTGGCATGGGTGTACTAAGATGAAGAAGGAAAAAAATCGCCATACAGTTCAGCAATACTTAAAGGAAGCAAAATGATTCCAATCGAAGCAAAATGTCACGGTTATTCCCAGAAGTGTCACAACGTGGGAACATGGGAGTACAGGATAAAGCTCTCCCGAAAATGGTTATGTCTCTTGATAGCTTTAGTCAGCTGTGGCAGGAAAAACAACGGCATTTCTTGCTGTGCTGCAGAAATGGATACTGGGCAGTAATAATGGAATAAAATTAGGAAGTCACACTGACATAATAATGCAATGCAAATTTCATTTGCTTCAGCAAAAGCATAACAAATTCTCCCTATCCTACAATAATTTCTGCTATTCTTTTAATGGCAGTAATTCAAGATTCTTCCATTGAAGGAGGAGTTACACTAATTTGAAAGGTGGAATCATCGCAGCATAAGAATATGAAGAAGATGAAATCAAGCATTATCAGGAAAATAAGAAAAATAATGTCTTCAGTTTCAAAAACTTTATGCAATTAATGGCATATAATAGTTTAATATTTTACTGGCAAAAGGAGAAAGATGAGGTTGAGAAGGATATTTTCGACAAATGTGGGTGCTGAGCCATTATTTTCAGAACTGAAGTAATTTTGATTTCTGAAATTCGGAATATCTGGGAAGTGTAGAACAATTAAGTAAACTATTACTTAGAACAGAGGAGATACAGGTTAGTGCTAATAATCTAAGTGGAATCCATCTGCAGAGAAAATGGTTAAAATGACAAGAAGCCCTGTTGAAAGGGGCCAGAGGAAGTTTGGCGGGAGACCTTAGCTTGTCTGATTCCTCAAGAACAGATCATGGAATTGTTCTGGGGTGTGTTAGTTAGAACTGACTTTAGTGTCTCTGAGGGGTAAGGTAGTGTGAGGAAGTTCTGTGGTGACACAGCGTTAAAGGTACCGTCAGTACAGACGAGAAACCAGGTATTTTTCAGAAAGAACCAGATTATCTGGGTGGTCACAGCGATAAAAATTTGAAATATAATCATCAAAGTGTCAGGTTAAATAGTGAGTAATATATAAGCAGAATTTCTCTTATGTCATGGGAGCTCATTAGTCAGAAATTATTAAGGATGGGAAGGATCTGCATCTACTAGTTGCTCACACAGTGATTAGAAGCTGCTGCTCTCATGTTGCCATTAAAAGGGCAAATGTAATTCTAAAATAGTTTTGACAAGCTGTTTCCAGGAGAGCTGGTAATGCCACTGGATATCTCATTGATTCATCCGGAATACTGTATGTGCCATTCTGCACACCTGCATATTAAAATAATAAGAAGAAAAATTAGGCTTAAATTGGCATAAAGGAGGAGATTAGAATAATGAAGAAAAAGGAGCTAAGATGGGCTTGCTTCATTCATCTAACAAAATAAACACTGAAATAGAATGTAATTTGTTGGTGTGAATGAATTGAGAAACAAGTTCCAAAGTACCTTTAAAGGTTAAAAAGAAAAAAGCAGAGACCATGGATAGAAACCATTTATAGAAATGCCATAAAAAACCAGACCATTAATATGGTCTTATTTATAGCCTTTTATTTTGCTTACAATGCTTATTGTATGCCAGTATACAATATTAATTGCAAGGACTTAGCTTTCATTTTCTCCGTGAGGAGATCACAATTAATACAATGTCTCAGTCCCCAACTAGCTTACATTTCATGCCTGCCATCTCTGCTTTACGGAAATGAAATGTTCCTCATTGCACCAAGTGTAAGAGGATTTACTGTAATTTCAAGGATCCGAAGTCCAAGTTTCAAACTGGGTGCTGGACATAAAGTCTGAGAAAAAACACACTTATAAACTTAGCAAACTTTGTTTAAGACAGGAAAAATCACACCTACAGTAACTCTGCAATGAAAAAAATATTTGATTTCTTGTCATTTAAATAAGGATCATTCCGTTACACCAGTCCAGTGGTTTAGCAAGAATGTTTAAAGTTGCTCTGGATTAGGATTAAGGGGTTTTTTTTCAGTCGTTTTTTAACTGATAGCTTACTGAGTGGAGGGGTTAATGGGAAAGTCAAGTTTTACCACGTTTAGCTGTTTTGCAGAAGCAGTGCTGAGTTCTGTCTTGCTTCGGTGGTTTGGTTTGGTTTTTGTTTGTTTGTTTTTCTTTGCTTTTTTTTTTTCCAAGTTGCCTTTTTCTTACATCAGCAACAATGTTTCTTATTCACGTATCAAAACAACTTTTCTGGCCTGGTGGGAGCCTCTGTAACTAAACAGGGCGGATACATTTTAGTCTGCACTCTTGGTTGTTTAACTCCTACTTCAGAGTGAAAACCAATTCAGGCTTCAGGTTCAAGCGAACCATAAACTAATCTAAACTTCATGGGCATTACTGTCTTCTGGACTGTTGGCCCATAGTCAACATTGAAAATTCAGACCAGCGTTTCATGGTCAGAGTTTTCTTAATTCGGGTGGCTATAGCTGAATGTATTGACTGAGAGGATAAAATAATTTGCCTGACAATAAGGGCAAAACTTGGCAGCCTGTGTCTAGCTGGGGACAGAGCGATCCATACGGATTAAGAAAATCACCTTACACATATGTACAGCTTGAATGGTTGCAGTTTAGAGAGTGCCTGGTTGTGTGATCTGCACTTAAAACATTTGACTGACTTCATTTTCAAAGGTACACTCAGTAACTACAGAAATAGCTGTTTATTTAGCTAGATAAGTGTAAATAAAACAGGAAGATCAGCAGTTGATGTTTGTTACTGGTGAATAAACAGCGTCTTGCAAACCGAGGCCTCGTAGGATAATGCAGCTGAATACACAATTGCTCTTGGTGGCCCAATATGTTTCTGATGAGGTTTTATTCAGGATAAGTGGACAAGTAAATCGAAGCGCTCAGGCAGCTAGACAATTTATCCCCTAAAATGTCTATAATTCCTTCTAAGAAGAGCCTTGTGTTTCTGTCAACAATTGATTTTAAGCATTATTTCTGTCTTGAAGAGAAATGACCAGACTTCACCCTTCTGCTGGGAAGAGGTCAGGAACACAGGCGACCACAGACTTTGATTTTTGGTAGGAGTTTGCTGGCTCATTCAAGTACTGTTCAGTTGTGTTGTAGGTTTTTTCAAGAAGTCAAGAGCCCATAACATTTCATTCCCGCACTTTCAGCTCTCATGTGTTAAATATGCTTGGGGTTCACTGGAATATAGACAGTGATGTGAAGAGCATTCTCTCAAGTCACTGACTGAATCCAGATGCTCATTGAAGCATCCTCTGTGATTCAGTCACAGCAGGGCTTAGAAATTTGACTATTTAGTAAATGCTTATAGGATTTAAAGAACCATTTACCGCTGTCAAATTAGAGTTCATACACTACATTTTGATGTTGTAGGAGCATTTTGGAGGCTAGTAAGTGCTCTAAATGGTTGGTTTGGTAAGAACTATGTGTTTACTTCTCAGAATTTTCAGTATGGTAAGCACTCATTGCGGCAAAATGAGAAAAGATCCTATTTGTGATTGAAGACTATTCTCATGAATGCAAGCAGGCCAAATTCATCACTCACCCAGCTTTTTTGTCATTGGGGCAAAGAACAATTTGAGACTGTAAACCACGTACAAAACCAGTCTTCGTTGGCTTTAGGAGCTCCACATTATTTCTCTTTGGTGGTTTCTGCTAAATCAATTCAAATGCACTGATAATTTTAGATCATCTAAATCTACACCGAAAAAGTGGTACGTACCAAATTGTTATGATTGTGCAGACAATTTCTGGCAATAATTAAAACCAAACACAGGTATTTAAAATGTTCCTCAAGAGCATTTGGTAACTGCTAAGATTTACTGAAATAATAAGAAATAAATCTTGTCCTATCTGTATTTCTACCTTGCTCTTGAAAAAGTCTCCATCCAACATAAAATAAAGCTATGTCAATACAATGTCCATGGGAGACAGGCTAGAATTATTAAACTCTCTTCCTTGATAGCCTCCCCACAAGTCTAGTCCTTGTGCAAACATGCAGGAGAGCATCCTATGGTAAACTTCAGGTGTGAAAGGGGAATGTGATAAGGCACCAGGCTGGTTATTCAGAGGCAGATTAACCTCAGCTTGTGCATATAGAAAGGAAACATCCAGGTGAAAGGAAAAAATTGACTGAGAGGGTGTATGGCTCAGAGAGTGGAGGGGAAGCAAGGAAAGAGAAGCCTGTAAACAGGGAAAGATGTTGAGTTCATTTATTTACTTATTCTCAGGGATATGTTTCCATAAAATAGCCTAGTGCTGGGAGGACCTGACACTGAACTTGAATCAGTGCTGAGGTAGCAGATATCCAAAGCATTTACACTCTTCAAACTTCAGTGAGTCCTCTAACTGCATAGGATAGATGTACAGGGTTTTTTCATCTGATCAATGAAGCAACTGACTGTGTCAATAAAAATATTTTGGTCCATCTCTGTTAAGGTTCTCAACATAATAATAGGTTTCTGGTTTTCTGCTTGATATTCTTTCATCTGTTATATAAACAAATAGTCAAAGACAAAGCAAACTGACATCCTCTCTTACAAAGATAAATAAAGATCAATCTTTTCTGACATTCTGCCTCATAAAAAAGCAGCAGACAAGTCAGAGAAGGAAAGCAAACAAAAATGTTTTTAAAAGAGAGAGAGAATAAGAAATAGAGATCAACTGTCTGGAAAGATATGTGTTCCTCTTGAAAAAAAAAAAAAAAGACTGAAACTGTCAGCTCTGAGCTTGAAAGATATTAAAAATATTTGTTTTCTTGTGAATTTCAGCATATATTGTCCTAATTTTCACCCTTCTCTGTTAGTTACCTGCTTCTGAACCAAAAAATCCTCTCAGTAGCAGCATTGTGAATTAAAGCAGATGGATTCACAGATGAGTCTTTTTCTAAGTGAAGAAGGACTGAAAAAAATTAACATTTATTTCTCAAGTGATTTGAAATCAGGTTTTTGTTTCCTAGGGTTTGGTGTATATCTTGGTACCTGTGTTGGTATAGGATTAAAAATAACTTGTGAACATTAATTGATGAATTTAATTTCCTTTCTGAAAAACTTTTAAAATTTGGGAGAAAATGGATGCGTGATTTAAAACTGTCCTCTGGTACTTTTGTGGATACCTAATGAGAACTGATGTGATGGATCAGTTTGACCTTGAGAGAATTAAAATAACGTAGGTAATAATCTTTTATAAAAGCATTGCTCAGTACATGTTGAAATTAATCCTGTCAGTGTAGTACCCCTCATTTTCCTATTTTTCTCTGATAATATTCTCTTTCCTTTTGGTTGTAAATTGCTAATTTTCCTTGTACTCTTAGGCCATGTCCCAGCGATGAACTCATTTTTAAAAAGTTAAGCAGCACAACACTGCATCATTAAAATCCTCATCCTTTTGAGGTAATCACCTAATGTCATTAATCAGTGAAGGTATTACATTGCATAGTGTGAATCATGCAAACTAATCCCTCATGTGGCAAACAATGAAGCATGTGCCTAGTTTTTGCTCATGTAAGTAAATATATGTGCAATGCTTAAAGGTTTGCAAAACCTGGCATTATATAATGGATCGTGTCTTGGACTGAATTTCTGCAGATCTTAGTGGAGTTACAGTACAGAAATCCATATGCAGGTTCAATGGCTGTTCCTTTCAGTGCATAATGAAAGCATTGCTAATTCGGCTGAGCTTGGGAGAAGTGTAGCGATATCCTACCCATAACAAAGAAATGAAAATAACCTCGGTAATATCTGGCTGCCAAAGTTCCCATTGGAATGATTCATTTAGTACTGATGAAATTTTATTTTGTAATAGGGCTTCTAATGCGGTGAGTATTTTTTTTCTTTTAAAACATTTTAAATTTTAATAAATAGAAAGGGATGAATTCTGAAATAGTTTTCCCATCTCTTTTTGTCAGTCATTGTTATACTGAGATATTGCTTTATCTTCTTACAAAAAGTCCTTTCAGTACTTTAAAATTCCAAACTGGGAAGATATTTTTGTCAATTTGCAGTTTTAAAGTGAGAAAAGTTTGTTTTGAGAAGTTCATGAAAAGTTCATCATCATATCATGGAAGATCCTGGTTTGATCTTCCTCATTCTCAAAATAGCATAGAATGGCATTGAATTTGGAGGTAATAGGTAAAACAATGGTTAAAGAAAGCACTAGTAATTCTAGATAAATGGGCCAACTGCTTTGAACCAGAATTTAATGCAAATTAATTTTGATCTCTTTAGTGAAGTTACACAACAATTAGATTTGCCAAGTATGCTTTGTTTTTAATATTAGAAGTAAAGGTTCATATTTTAGCTACATTTTTCAAAAGAACATAAAATAAAGATTGTGTCATGGAATGTGATGAAATAAAATGTCAATTATTTAAAGACATAAAATTAGAAGATTGTACAAGGTCCTATTCCAAAATTTTGTGCTAGACAATTCAATTACATATTGTGCCTTCTGGCTGCAGATTAGCCCTTTGATAGTATGGAAAGACTGTGCAAATATGGATTCTAAGTTACTGTAGTGCTTAGCAAATAGTCAAGTTTGTATATGTGAATGATGCCCCTGAAAATATTAACAAAGATATGAAAGACAGCTGCAAGTTGTCGCCTTCTGTTTGAACCACAAATAAGACAAAACCCAGTCACATATGTTACATGCTTGGCTCTGCATGATGGTAGGAACCAGTTTTATATCATGTTCCGTCCGTTCACTTCAGGAACACTAATGAGTGAAGACAACGTGTTGTTAGTCATACTTTAAAATAAATTCAATCAAATACAATGAGAAAAATATGTAGAAAGTCAAGGATACCAGGAAGAAAGGGGGCAGATCTAGATTTCCTACACAGTGTACACTCGGAACTCTCATTACTGAGTAACGATGTCAACACTATTTAAAAGAGAACCTTTCAAAGGGACAAAGGTGTCTGATGGCTGTTATCTTTCCATAGGAACTGGACAACTAACTCTACTTTCTGACTTGGAGAAATTATTGCAATTTACAAAATGCTGTGGAGCATTTTTCAAATATATGCTTGAGCTGCTTGTCTCTTGCACTATTAATTTTTATTGATATCTGTATAGTGATTTTAAGCTACTGTAAAATACTTTTGAAATATCTGGTCAATATGGAATGACATCTACTACCACAAGAAGCAAGTGATTTGAGAGCTTTCTAAACACTATTATGGGTCTAAGAAAATAAAAAAAGTAGTATTTATTGTATAAAGTTTAGACTGCCTCTTTTCTAGCAGTGTTTTTAGCCACAGTATTGGGTTAAAATAGTTAAAACCTCTCTGATTTCACTAATGGATTTGTAAATTCATAGCTAAACTAATTACAGGTTACAGCAGCTCAGCTATTTTCAGAACGTGGTCTCATGAGGTATTGCTGGTGTGTAGTGAAAATGAGTTGATGACTGAACCCTTTCTTTTGAAGAAGTAAAGTGTTACGGTCCTGATGTTTTCTTGTCAAAGCAGGGGGTAATTTCTCCAGTTTTTATTACAGGTGTGGTAATAACAATTCCCTAATTAAGGGGAGTGCCTCACGGAGGGTGTGCAATGGCTCAGTAGACCTGCTATGACGAATGGCACACAAGTGTCACTGTAGTCAGCTTTTCCAGCTAGGAAACCATCTGAGGATCTGTTTGATTGCCTGATCTATCTTTCAAGCTTAAAGCTATGTTTTATCTCTTCCTCAATTGCATTTTGGAATTACGCAGTAAAAGGGAAGACTCTTTAGAAGTTGAACACCCACTGAGTTCTCCTTTCCCTAGTTGAGTTGAAAGCTCCAAGGATCAAACTGCAGTTTATGCACAAGTTGTGCAGGAGACAGGGGAAGAACAAAAGTACCTTTGTATAGACATTAGTCACGGTTTCATGTATGCCAAGTCCCCGAAAGCTGAATCACTCACCCCTGTCCAATATGGCTGCTCAAATGTTTTTGATTGCTTCTAGTCTGTGTTAAGAATTTGCAATGATCTGAAGGCACCATTCACCTCTATACATTCCTACAAACTACACTTCGTATGTTGGAGGTAATATGTTTTTCATAGCAGAAAGTTACACTCCGATGTTCTGGTGTTTCAGTCAGTTAACTGGGTTATCTATGCGTTTCCCTATTAATGAAGACACTAATTAATAGACATTTATGCTTCTACACTTGGACTCAACTAAATTCATTAGTGAATTTCCCTTATAACTGAATGGGAGATAGTTTGAGCTATCTGACTTCATGGGATATCAGTATATCTAATAATGGGGCAAATCAGAATGAAGAATTGAAAGAAAAATGAATGCCTTGAGACAAGTGTTAAAACTTGGTACTTTGATTAAGTTTCAAGTTTGCAAGTCAGAGGAAATCCTTGGAGAAGGGGTTAAATAAGATTCTGACTGTGATCTCAGACAGAAATTGGCACATACTTGTACCCAGGTCAGTATTCCCAATAGCAAAAGCATCAACCAGAATGTCTTACCTGAACATGTAATCCCATTTATAATGTCTGGTAACTAGTTGTCTGTAAGTAGCATTTTTCTTCTCATCTCCGTACATCTCTTTCTAAGAATAGCAGTAGCATTCTTTCTATTTTAATGTGGGTAAAGTAGTTATTTACATTTGCCTAGTGTGAAGAATAATTGCCTGGTAGCTGGTCCATCCCAGGAATGCTCTCTTCAAGTCATGGATATATAGAAATGTATGTTGTCTTACCTTACTCCAATGCAGGCTGAAGACATTTTTTGCTCCTGAAGTGTTTTGTTTGAAGATGAGAATGCAGAGTTAGCAGGTGACTTTTCAGGGACTAGTGTTACTTACAATATCCTTGTTATGCAGACGGAGAGTGAGAAAAGTACCATGATCTAGAGATCTTCTGGGAGTTTGTCACAATGCCTTTTTAAACTCTACAAGTAGCATTTGTGAGGATGTTTTTGCATATATTCCCTGTTTAAATGATGCTTTTCCAAACTACCTCCTTACTTACGTTACAGATGAAACATCCTGGTTGAAATCCTGGTTCCAATAAAAGCATTTGTGTTGTTGATAACAAAATAACCCAGCCAATTTCTATGAGACCTGAAAGCCTGAAGCTATAAATCAGTCTTAAAGAGCACAGTGTGATGGAGAAGGCAAAATATGAAAGAAGTTTAGCTTAGAAGTGGAGATGAACTTTAATGTTCTTTGGAAACAGCATCCAAAATTCTGTTCTCATGGTATGTTTTTCGCTAACTGCTTGGCACAATACTTATAGCATAAAATACTGTTATGGATGGCTTTCCTAGACTTGCATCTTTAGAAAATTGAGTCTGTAGGAGAACTGTGCTGGTTTTCCTAGTAAAAAGTAGAATGAAAAATATAATTTACTGGGAGGGTTGGTGGTTGCTTGTTTGTTTTAAAATACTTTTAGCAGTTTGTGCAAAATACTTAAGATTCCATGAAATCTAGTAAACAATGTCATCCACCTCAGATTCCCTGTTTAAAAAAAGACACTGGTATTGTTATTGGTAATTGATATTGATAGATGCTCTATGCATTCTTTTGCATGAAGCAAACATAAATCCATGCCATCAAAAATAAGGCAATTAATAACTTGCTTAGGCTAAAACAGACAATGGAAGAAAACGTAATTTCCCAGCTTCTGTTTTCATTATTCGTTTGGTGTTAATAATACATTGCAGTACAGAACAAGGTAATACAGCTTATTATCAAGTATCCTCAAGGCACTTAACAATAACTTCAAAAAGGAGACCAAAAGACAATGGCTCATCTGTAAGAGAGGCTTAAAGCTTTTATTTAAAATGTGATTAGGTGGGGTCCCATCAGCTTCAAAAGAATTTTGTTTGGGGCTATGCATGTCCCTTTCTTTTTTGGTTTACTGCATGTAATAACAATAACTGGTTATTGTTTACTGTACTTCATCTGAGGAATAGTATCAGAAAGAGGCTTAAAACCAGCCCTAGTGGCAATCTGCCTGGCGGTGTTGGCAGACTTGTGAGAAAAGGAGCTTAGTGGGAGTTCAGGGCAGTGCGCTGCTGTCGGCCTGTTTGGTGTGGAGAGGACGTCCAGGTTGTTGCTTACTACGCACTGTCCATAGATACGACAGTGCAGAGCTGTAATAGATAGTGCATCATTTCATGAGAAAATACAGTTTTGGGGAGTCGCCCAATCCAGCAGCCCTTTGATGGAGGCAAGGCAGATGCAGGTCTCTGGCGGAATAGAATAGGGATTTCTCTCATCCAGGAAAATAGAGCTTAATAAGAAAATAGGACTGACTGTGCTAATCAGGTAGAGGGCATGAGCAGACAACCATGCTGACCAGCTCCCTGCTTACCAGACGCTGGCACCTGTTGTCCCTTTATCTCTCATTTCCTGCACTTGTTCTATAAGAAGTCTTGCACAATCCCAAAATGCTTTTTACTGCATCTCATAATGTGTCCCATATCCCTCGGGCTGTGAGGTGCTCTGGAGAACCTCTCCCATTGTGTGGGCTGATGGTCTCCTGTGACGGGCCTGGGTGCTGCTGGGGTAGGGTGGTATTCAGGTTCCTCACCTCATATTGTGCCTCTGCACCTTTGCATGTGCACAGATGAGCTATTTATCACACAGCCTAACATAAAGGATCTTGTATGACAGAGATTAATTACACTTGTCACTGAATAAGAGTGCAAGTAAGGAGAGAGTGGAGCAGGTCCAAGGTGCCACCCTATTTCATACATCTATATTAGCTCTATGCAGTACGAAATCGCAGTCAAACCTGTTCTGCGTGTTAGTGCTCCAGGGTTAATGATGAGTCAGTCTACACTGCAACTGCTGTCATCACTGCAGCTCAGTTAAAATATACATAAACCCCATTTAAATTAGCTGCAATCTTGTAAAATTTGCTCGTGATGATGGTTAAACTCATAACTAGTTAACTAATGCTGCTGGTGACCTTGAGTAATGATGCGACACAGACATAGCAATGATGCTGAAATTGTCTTTAAAGATTGTGCTGTTATGTGACATCTCCAGTGAGTCAACTGGGGACAACTTCCCTAGCAAACGTACCCATTTAGCAACAAATGACATGAAGTGATTTGTTGTTTACCAGGGCCTTAGACCTCATTTTGCATCTACTCAGGGAAGCTAATATAGAGGCTTTGACCAACTAGTATCACAGAAATTAGACATCACTGGAGTATTTCTAAACATGATTTCGTGGAGCAGAAAGCGTGGGTAGATTTTCAATAGACTTAGGTCCAGATTGCCAGTGTAATAAATTCTTTACAGTTATGCAAAGCACAGTGAGGATATAAAACACATTTTACTAGGCACAGGCATATTTCCTCAAAATACAGTTTGCATGGGTATTGTGGTGATTGAATGAATGAGAAAAAATGTGTGACTGTTTTTTAATTAATAGCCCCAAGAAGATAAAAGATTTTTACAGCCCATATATCAATCTTAATTACTCAATTTTAGCCAGAATATTAAGCTGGACACCGCAGTTACATGCCTAACAGAAATCTAATGACAAATGTGGAGGCCGACACTGTCATATAGTTTGGACAGGGGTAAAATGCCTGAACTGCTCTTTATGCTGTTTCTTAACCAGAATTCCAAATACCAATGAGATCAAGTGAGAGTACACAACATAAGTGAACATAAAATGTACTAACAAATTAGTCAGGATGCACAGACCAGAGAATTTTGCTAGTGCCTTTAGCTAAGAGCCTGTCAGAAATTTTTATTGGGAATTTCCATTCCAGGCATCCTGTTATATAAAATAAACTCTCTTGGGTAATTTTTAAATTTGATATAATCTTTTTGACAATATACCTTTCATGAGCACAAACAGAAAAGAGAAATTCTGAGGTCACTTTGGGGCACGTGCAGACTTAGTTTACTTCATTATGTTTTCCATGACCAGCAGACAACAGTGGGGACAAGGCATGTCTGAAACTTAGAGACTTGATTGACTCTGGGACACAAGGGACACAGCACATTTTCTTGAAGCCAAGGGATGTAAGTCAGTATGACTCGGTTTTAGATGAGTCGTAGCTTCTAAGTCCTTCACTTGTAAAAACTGAAATAATGGAGAATGGCAAAAATACTAGTTTGTGAAGATTTAAATAGTGTTTAAATAACTGTGTGTTTAAAGCTTGTTGCATTGAAAATGGCGAGGACTTCCGTAAATACAGAAGTACTGCCAGGGATGGTGCTTGCTAAGAATTTTATCAGCAGTTAACAGGATTGTGTTCCTACATGAGGGCTTCCCTGTAGAAAATATATCTTTCTTAAAGTCAGCCATAAACCAGCTCGGAGCAGGCTATTTAGTACTGAGATTATCTACTCATTTGCTGGTCCCATCTTATCATTAATGAATTTCAAAACCGTTTACAAAATTAGAGAGCAAGTGATGGAGCCCATTAAGAAATCTCTCAGAAACCTTGATACTTACAACAGGTATCGCATCAGATATGACGGATGCGTACTTCACTGTGAACTCATGATGTCATTTTGTATTAAGGTACCCTATCAATGGCCTTGGAGATTTAGCTTCTAAGATTTTATTTTGGTTAGTATATTCAGACAGACCTCTCGTAAGCTGATAGGTAGAGCTGAATTAGTTGTAGAAAATAACAATTTTGTGTGCAGTTGAGGAAAATATTACCTGCGATATATCTTTGCATTCATTTAGATTGTGCAAGGTTGAACTGGGTCAGTCACATGAATCAAAACAAAAAGTTTTGATGAGGTAACATTGCGAATCAGCTGTCACCTGTTCATGAGATGGATGGGCAGTAAAGAATGAATCCTATTTATGAGGCATATTGCAGGGCAGTTTCCTCAAATTATGCAGGACTTGGGTCATGTTCTCAGATATAACCCAAAGATAAGAAAAGAGTAATTTCTGAGCATTGCAGGTAATATTCCCAAACTCTAATTAAATCTTTGTTCTCCCCTAGGAGTCCTTTTCATAATGTCCAAGTAAACGAGTTTCTTTGTAATTACCTCTTATTTTCCAACTTTCCTTGCTAATTAAGAAATTTTCCAATAAAGTCTGCTCTTATTTTGGACAGGCTAAATGGCAGGTGTGCTGGAGCCTGCAGGGGAGAATATGTTGTTCCTAGATGAGAAAGAAGCTCATGTCTTGTCTCAGCATTATCTGATTCAAGCACAAAGTAATCATCTCAACAGAGCAAAGGGTTGTGGTTATTCTCTGATACAAATGCCCTGGAAGGGTCCAACTTGAGAAGAGATGCAGTCAAATGACATTGAGGATTTTAGATAACTTCAGTGAAACTTATGTTCTTGTTATTTAAAATCTTGTTTTCTCATGATTATGAGGGTGACTGCTACGTGGTGCCTAATGAAGAAGATTGTTCATTATTTCCACCTTCATTTGACAAGCTTTCAAAGCCACTGCTAGAAAGATGAGATTTCTGAACACCTATGTGTTCTCAACAGAAAAGCAAAATAATGTGTGAAGGTGAATGTTTTAAATTATTGTTTAGGTTCTCTATTTATTTTTTAAACTTTGTGCTTAAACAGGAGAGTTTTCTATTGAGGAAAAAACAGTGCTACTCAACGTAGTGATGTCTTCTTTCTGTATCGTTCTGTTAGGTAGGCTTAACTCCATAGCTAGGTTGCTGGAGGTTTGAGAGATATTTTAGAAATCCTTTACAATTAATGTGCAAGCCTTGCCCAAGTTAGGTTCCTATTTACCAGCCTCAGATTTTCAGATTTTACTAGAGTTATCAGTCCCTTGTAGGGCAAGAAATTGTCCCTGTCAGGTTGGTTTTGCACCACATTTCAGTAAGAACCTTTTATTTTTTCCAGGCCCTAAGGTTCATGGTTTGGATCAGGCAAAAATGAAAACTTTGTATTATAGCTTCACTGTAGGTATGTTTTTATATCACACTGTGCCACAAGTAAAAACCTTGCTCAACTTTAACATCACGGCGTTATAGAGACACTATATAAATACGAAATTACTCAAATCCCCAAAGCACACTGTGAACTAGATTAGTGATTTGAAGTTCTCCCATTTAACATTAAGTATCTTTTGAATTTTGAAGGTACCAACTGAATGCACTCAGTGATAGCTTTTTGAGCCCTATTCTGAATTTCTGTGTGTTATGAAGTTTTCACCACATTTTAATCAATTTTTCTTTTTCTTTAGCTCAGCAATATGAGTAATTGAAATAATTCACAAATATGTAACTACTTTACATTAAAAGATACTAATGATAACACTTCTGACTTATTAAAGAACCATTTCTTTCCCTTCATAGTCACAGGGCTGTACCTATTAGGTTTAGAGCCTGTTCCAAGTGAGCAGTTATCTCACATTGAGTCCCTAAGTTGTGCGACTTAATATGAACAAATTTACATGTAATTTCTCAATATATCTCCATTGAAATGATTGTGTAATTCAGTGTAACTATATAAAATTACAATATAGCTGCTTTCCAATTACATAATGGTTACAGGGTAGTCAGTGTTTCAATGTAAAATGTAATTGATTCTTAATTATTCTATCTTGGAAGAGAGACTACTGCTTATAATTTCATTAAGGTGATAAGGAATCACTCTGCAAAGGGAAAGAATCAGCCCCATGTATACATGGGTTTTCTCTGTTTTCTGAAAGTACCATGTTTTGATTATACCTGTTCTTTCAGGCGATGTTTAGAGAACAGTACTCTGTTTGGGAGTTGCAGCAGTATCAACACCAGAAAAGGAGTTTCAGGGCTATTGCCTTGGTGTTTTGTTGTTTCGTTTTGTTTTCTTGCTATGCGCTTACTGACCCAGAAGCAATCTAAAGTACTCTTAGCCAAGTTATTTCAGGAGAAATAACAATGTGCAATAAAATCAAATAGGCAGCTTTTCTAGCCAGAGTTCAACCTTATCAATTACACACTCATACAACAAGCAGACATGGGCTACCTACACTAGTGTCAATCAGTTTGCTGTATTTATGATCCCTAAGACTTTTCCTCTTCTCTGTGCAGCAAGGACTTGTACAGCTTTCTAGTTGCCAGCTCCTGCAGGACCTTGCTCCTTCCACCCCACAGTCAGGGCACATGGGGCAGAGCAGCCAAGGGCACAACTACAGCTATGGTGTCAAGGTGGTCTGGCCACTCTTCAGGTCAGGGATCTTGCAGTGCTTGGGTTTTGATAGAGTCAAGCATAGCGGAGCTGGCCTGGCTGGTAATGGATGGGAAGGTTCCTGCAGAGGGGCAGTTTTCCCTTGATCTTCACCGCCAACTTCAGAGTGTTTCATTCTGTTAACGTGGTAAACGTGAGCCTTTGACCCAAGGGGTAAAATTATTCTCAATGGTGGAAGCTGCATCAGGTCCAAGGATACCTTTTAAAATACAGTGCTTAGAATAGCATTAAAAAATATTTTCTGTTATCCATCCACATTGAAAGTGGAAATGTGGCCATGCTGCCTGCCTTCTGATGTCCCACAGTAACTGTTATAAATAGGATAATTCAGCTGTGTCTTCTGTTCAGATTGCAGGATTCCTATTCAAACAGAAAATTTCATTTTGACTGTGTGTCATGGTTTAACTGCAGCTAGCAACTAAACACCACGCAGCCACTCACTCACTTTCCCCCCAGTGGGATGGGGGAGAGAAACAGAAGAGTTAAAGTGAGAAAAATTGTGGGTTGAGACAATGGCAGTTTAATAAGTAAAGCAAAAGCCAAACACACAAGCAAAGCAAAACAAAGAATTCATTCACCCCACTTCCCATGGGCAGGCAGGTGTTCAGCCATCTCCAGGAAAGCTGGGCTCCATCACACATACTGGTTACTTGGGAAGACAAACACCGTCACTCCAAATGTCCCCTCCTTTCTCTTCTTCCACCAGCTTTTATATGGAGCATAAACGTCATACGGTGTGGAATATCCCTCAGGCCAGTTTGGGTCAGCTGTCCTGGCTCTGCCCCCTCCCAGCTTCTTGTGCACCTGACACTGCATGAGAAGCTGAAAAGTCCTTGACTACTTGGCAACAACTAAGACATCAGTGTATTATCAATATTTTTTTTCGTTCTAAATACAAACCACAACACTATACCAGCTACTAGTAAGAAAATTAACTCTATCCCAGCTGAAACCAGGACACTGTGCAGCCAGATTTGTGTCTTTCTCTTCCTTCTACATCAGAAAATAATTCTAAAGACCACTAGCATGAGGTTAACAAAAGAGAGTTGTCAAGTGCTTCATGGAAATGAAATACCTTTAAACAATAAGTGAACATCCTCAAGGAGAAGTGGCATTCAAGGATGGTTGCCTAGTGATGAGATCATCCAGTGCAAGGCTGACTGACTGGCAGCTCACGTCAGGTCAAGGATTTTTTCCAGCTTGGGGCAGGGAGCTGCGTAGGGACCACTTTCATTTGCGCAAAGTGAGAGAAACCTCTTGGGGGCTTTTGGAGCCCATCCCATCTACTTATAGAAACTGCTATAAGGACTCCCTGAAGCTGGCAAAGCAGTAGTGGTGGTGGGCACTATGCCTAGAATAGATTTTCCTTGCTTTTCTAACTTTTTCCTGTACATAAGTTTAGAGAATTACTGCAAAATTTATTTCAGGCCGTAGTTAAACCCCTGCTGTAGCTCATGTATAAGTTGTGCTGTTGCTTAAAGATACTATTTGCTATGGTCTCCTCACACAAACAAATATGCACAAGAAAGAGAGTGAAGGGAGAAGTCCAAAGTGATTTTTATTAGGGTGGGGAAGGGCAGGATTTGGAGTTGGAGGGCATACTGGAGGCGAAAGTGACTGTGTAACTAAGGTCTCATTGTGTCAGCGTGTTCATTGTGACTCCAAAAAGGCAAACCATAAACCTTCAAATACCCAGGTGGGTTATGTTCAGAGAAATGGACGTGGTTTGCAGAGGATGGGGATTTGGTGGTGGTCCCAGCTCATAAAATAAACTGTAAGGTCTTTTCTATCAAGAGTGACCCTGATGGTCTCCCCTCAGGGGCACTGACTGACCTCTGTTTAAACTCCAGGGGGTTAAAATGCTTTATTTTCATTTGGAGGAGCTTCAAAGTCAAAGACAAAGAAATTAAATGACCTGGAAGTTATTACATGATGTTTTGTTTTGGATTGAACAAAATGTTTTAGGTTGACTATACGTTAACCATTTTCTCTTCTGAAAAATAAAACAACCTAACCCAAATATCTTAGCATACTTTTCAAAGTAGGTTCTGCAACTGTATTTTGATGATCTGGAATTAGATTTACTATGATATTTAGAGTCATAGTAACACTGAATGGTTTGGGTTGGAAGAGCCTTTAAAGATCATCTAGTCCCAACAACCCCTGCCATGGGCAGGGACTTCTTTCACTGGACCAGGTTGCTCAAAACCCCGTCCAAGCTGACTGTGAGCACGTCGGATGATGGGACATCCACAAATTCTCTGGGCAGCCTGTTCCAGTGTCTCACCACCCTCTTTTTTTTTCCTTATATCTGATCTAAATCTGACCTCTTTTACTTTAAAACCATTGTGCCTTGTGCTGTCACTGCAGGCTCTGGTAAAAAACCTCTGTCTTATAAGCCCCTTTTATACATTGGTAGGCCACAACAAGGTCTCCCCAAAGCTTTTATTTTCCAGGCTGAGCAACCCCATCTTTCTCAACCTTTCTTCGTAGGAGAGGTGTTCCACTCTCTGATCATTTTCATAGTCCTCCTCTGAACCCACTCTAATAGTTCCGTGTGCTTCTTGCACTAGGGCTCCAGAGTTGGTTGTAGGTACTGCAGGTGGAGCACTTGGAGTATTTGGTAAGATGTTTTCATTCTGCAATGACTGTGCTTGCTCTCTTACTGTCCCAGTTCGCTCTTCAGATATCTATTGTTGCCTTCTCATCATGATAGCCCATCTCTTGAATCTTTTGTCATGTTTTTAATTCCTGATGCTCGTTTCTTCAAGATATCTTGAATCACTTCCAGATCTGATCTGACCTGGCTGCAGGTACATGGTGATGGTATTAAGTAGAGTGCCTGACCTGCATGGTTGATGACAACTCATATTTCTTGTTAGTTCACCGGTGTCTTTCAAGGCTGGCAGAAGTTTCTCGAGGAGCAGGCAAGTCCTGCTGTCTCACTGCACCAAGTTGCTAGTCACTCACCAGAGTGACAGAATCTGACAATAAGCATCCTCTGCTAGCAGCTCTCAAAAGAGAGCTGTTTATCTACAGAGATATGAGGGGATCGTGTAGCGTAATATCCACAGATATGAGCCTGTAGTGATTCTTCTTTATGATTTTTGTTGCATTAGAATTAGATCTGGAGGAAAAGCTCTGACTATCCTGAGCTATGAAGTGCTGTGATTTTGAGGGCTGGTATATTTTAATATTTTCAAGCTGTTATCTAGAGAATAGAAGGACAAGACTTTTTGGTAGTTTCAAATTCCTTCTGTAATTTTTCCCTGACAATGTAACTCAGCTAGCTGAGGAACAGCAATTTGCTAAGTTAGTCTTTTTGCCACGTACTGCTTGATATCCCTGAGTGATGGAGAGTACCACGTGAGGCAGAAAACAGGCTGAGAGCAGCTCAGAGGCAGGATGGGAAACCTGGGTCCCTTGGGGACTTTGTGGTAGTAACAACTGAAAATAACCTCTCAAAATACATTGTCTCCCGTCACTCCTCTGGCCATCACAGAGTGATGGCAGGTTCGGAAAGTGGGCAGGAGGAGGGTGGGGGGAGAAAGTGGCTGCAGGAAGGGAGATCGTTGGCTGTCAAACGTGCTCTAGTTGTATGAATGTGTACTGTGTAAAACTCGGCCCATTCGGTCACACTCATCCACTTGCACCAAGGGAAACATGAAAATTTAGCTTAAAGGCGGCCTGGGTTGACAGTGACTAAGTGCACAAGCAGCTGATAGCAGCTCAGCCTGTGCAAAGGATCGTTACCTCGTGTTGAATGTGTGATGGATAGGTTTCAAGACCACCGTTGCTGCGATTAGAACTGTGACTGGTTTTGAGGGCAAACCCAGCAGGGCTTCAAGAACCGCGGCAGGTCTCGTACCTGCGTTTCTGGTGTCACCCCAAGGGCAGTGCTGCCGTGTTATACCTGCGCCCTGAGGAGAGGGCAGGAAGAAGCTCGGTTTCTTCTTCCATCACGTTCACATGTAAGCAGTCAGTTGGCAGACAAACTGAAGGAACAAACGTCACTTCATGCCACTTCAACCTTGAAAAGTCTGCACGGTATGAAATCATGTCTTGTATGAGAAAAGTTATGCTTTTTCAAACGCGTATTCGAGAGCAGTCCTTTTATTTCTGTGTGTTCGTTTTTGGGTAGATGCCTGGATCACTTAAAATAATTCATTTATTTGCATTTTTGTACAATTTATTGCTTCTCAAAATAGTTTCTCATTTAGCTAAAAACAGTGAATAAAAATCTGCACTTAAAAGAAGGCATAGTTGGTGACTCTAACTGAATTTTATGGTTTAAGTGTTTATGAATCATACCTAATAATTTATCCAAGACATAATCATTGCAGAGCAGATATCTGTCACAATCTTTCAAATTCAATAATTTTTTACAACTCCTTTGCACTCATGGTCACATATTTCAGTGCTTTTCTACCCTGTACACCGTACCAAATGAACACATAGGCAAACAAATCAATATTTGGCCATTAAAGTGCAGAAAGTGATTTTAGTTGAAAATCGTTAGTGAATTTGAGACAGCAGGGCTCAACTGGCTGTTGGAAAAGCCCACACAGTTTCTAGTCCATCATTTCAGCCTGGTGGCTGCCGGCTGGGGAAGGGTGCTGAGAAGTAGAGGAGTATCTACATGTATCTGAGCATTGTCCTCTGAATTACCTGAGCCTGAACTTGAATTTGGAGCATTACTAGTAAAAGCTATGTTGTGCTTAGTGCTGCGTGAACACAAAACAAGTGCTGTACGTTGGAAACAGTTTTAATTTTTGTGTTGGTGTTAATTCATTGAGTCATATAACTCAGTGTAGTAGGAGTTAGTTCAGAGACAGTAAAAACGATTCAGAAGGAAGTTTTTGAGTTGTGCTGTTTTTTGCTCTGTTCTGTTCTTGTGGGTGCTATTTTTTTTTCTCTTTTAAATATGTTTTAGCAGGAGAAATGTAAATATGGCAGCAAATCTTCAAGGACAAGTGGGGTAGCAGGAGCTGTGGCTTTTCTGGCTGTATTTGTATAAGTTTAATTCCGTTGTAGCTTACTGTACATATTATAGATAAACAGGGACTTCACTGTCACAAGCTGCCAGTTCCACCTCTCATGTAATTCACAATTTTTATGTGCTTTATCTCAATTAAGTTCCATCTCTAGAGCACACTGCTGTGCATATTACTGATCTGCTAATGAAGCAATAGCTATATGGCATATCTCTCTGATTCCAGCAAACACAGAATAAGCACAAGTCAAACATTCCCTTGACAAATTGTATGAGCCAGGATCTTATTTCTAGACAGAAAATAATCAGTTTAGCTAAGATGAGAGACATCTAGGTTACTATACATCTCAGCCCTGAGATTTTGTTGGTCTTGCTGGTAGAATTATTCCAAATGCCAAAAGAATTGAGGAGCAATTCTGGCAGGTTGGACCCTCTATGGTCCAAGAGAGACCAGAAGGTGCAGGGATGGTCCCCACCAGGATGGGTCACCCCAGGCCCCATGGAGCAGGCAGAGGCCAGCTTCCTGCCCATGTCCAAGGCAGGAGGAAGGTGAGGAGAACAGTCATCTGCTGGTAGCCCGTGCTCTGGCATTGAACCTTGAGTTCGAGGTTGGCTGGAGGAAAGGTTGACAGCGTTAGAATAAAAGTTTCCAATACGACTTTTACTTCTCCAGTTCTCCGCTTCCAGCTCCTGTTGCAAGTCAGTATGGTTCTCCTTTACTCTCTTCCAACGGTGCTGAATGCTGATGAGCTAATACTTGGCTCAACACCAGCAAGTAATTTCCAGGTAATTAATTTGTTTTCTCTATACCTGACCTGAATTTTTTTCAGGTAATTTGCAGGTTGGGTAACTCATCAGAATCAAACAATTTTAGGGGGTACCCAAGAGTACGATGTGTAATGGTTATTTTGACTCTGGCTTCCCTCAGTCTCTTTCTTTTTCTCTCTCTTGGCATTAGGGTTTCATTGCTATTATAGCACTTTGCATATAATTACCAACAGCTTTAGGTTATAATTATTTTGTCATTTAGTACATTTGTAATGGGAAAGAATGAACCAAGCAGTGAATTAAATATGTGATGACTGTTGGTGTTGTGTGCCTTTTGCTTTCTTAACAGCTTCATTAATATTTTGCAGTGTTTATGAGGAGCTACCTGGAAAAACAGCCATTGCATGCATTTAAACATGTCACAGCTCTAGGAGCTAGAAGGGAGAAATAAACAGGATAACCAGATACCCTTTAGGTTTTAGGATTTTTTAATATGGAATTTTAAAATTGCTGCGATCATTTGCATATTTATTTTACATGACATTTTCAGAAGACAGCAGCAGTGGGCTAATGCTGCAGTAAGTGGTAGAAGTCCTGTTGACCTCAGTAAGAGCAGATGTAAATGGGTACCATTTACTCAAGAAAATACCACGGGGTGCTCTCTGTTTGTAAAACAGTTTGAAATTTAAAACATACCGAATCTCTGTTCCCAAGATAACTTCCAAACTCAGGATTTGCTTGGTGTTTCCTCTGTCAGTAACCAACATAAAATGTAGTTGAACAAGTATGTTTTGCCGCCATATACATGGAATAAACCTAATGGTGGTCTCTAGGAAACCTATAATGGCTCCAGTTCACAAGCAAATATGAATCATATACAGTTGTTAATGTTGCAGAATTTGTATGTATGTGTATACATGTAAAGGTGTACTCAGGTGTGTGTTGTGTATATACGTATGTATACACACACAGTTATGGAACGAAGAGTCACCTGAGTAAGTCAACACTGTCTTTGCAGAGCACAACGTCATTGCTAAATATGATGATCAGTTTTCACATTCCTATGAACTTTATGGTGTAAGCATGAAGGAAATTATGTCTCTGAATATCTAAATTTCACATTACTGTGTGGTTACAAGAGAGCTATCAAACCTTAAATCCTTGAGACTTATAGGTAACTCCACAAATCTAAACTAAGGCAAACATAATAGATTTGTTTTGTTAAATAAGAATGCCTCAGTACCAGGCCTATTTGTCTCTCTCTGGTCTCTAGCTAGAGAAGACTGGCAGTAGGGTATTACTGAATATATGAGATAGCATTGTAAAGCATAAAATATATCAGATCCATTGTGAACGTCTGCTATAAACTCTCAATGCCATATAAGCCTGTGTAAAATAGACTTTTCCTGACTAAATTCATTGAGCTTGTAGTTATCAATAAAGATGATGAGCATTTAGTTAAATAACTTGTGCTTGTAACATATTTCAAGTCAGTGTGAGAGGTTGGAATTTGACAGCGTGGATGGAGATGTTTCTGAAGATTGATCTTTCTAGTGATTTTTTTCTCTAGATAGGATAGACATCTCTATGTAGTGCAAGCATGGGTTTTACAAGTGAAATCTGGGCATTGATTTGTAAATTAAAAGACAATTTATAGGTGAGGAAAATTTGGGTTAGAAACAGTTGTCAAGATAAGTGAATCAGCTAAATATAATCAGCAATTGAGATTGTAAGTACAATTTCTTCACATGAAGTTAGAATGTAACCCTTCAGTCTGATGTATCTTTGTGTGGTGTAGAAGAAGATGTGAAGGTAACAACAGTCAAACACAACTGGAAACACTGCTTGATGTTTCTTAAATGTAGATTTTTGATGAGATTCCTCTCGAATGCCACAATTCAGTTTGTGAGCATATACTTCAACGTCACTCCACCAAATTGTGTACTTGCTAGGATTTCTCAGCACAAAAATAGTATAGACAATTCCAGGCCAGTGCATTGAAATTTGGCAAAATTCTGAGGGCAAATGAAGCACCGTAATGGGAGAGTCTCACTGATTTTGTCGTGCTTAACTGTCTTAAAAAATCTGGCCTAGGGACTTAAGCCTAGAGGACAGCTTAAATTTCTAAAGTCATATAGCCATCAGTAACATTTCAGTGTTACTTGTGCCAGAGGTAGCAATTATTCTGCATAAGCACTGGTAAATGCCAGACTGCGTAGTGCTGGACCCAATGCATTAACCCTTGCAGGATTCTCAACACTGATATTGCTTTATGAATTTTTTTTATGTGAAACCTTGATGAAGGATTTTCTGCATAAATGAGATCCCTATGAAGATAATGAGCCATCAAGTAATCTATTCCTTAGAATAATAACGGAGAATTTGATGGTCTCCAATTCAAAACTATCTGTACCCAAATTTGAAAGCTGCCTCTAGGTGTGGATCTGAATGTGAAATAAGCACCTGGAGCAAGGCTGGAAAATGGGTTCATCAGTTGCTTCTCCTGACAATCAAGTTCTAAATTATTCACACTCTCTTTCTGGATCAATGAATACATAGTATTTTAATGTGATCAAACTTAGTTCTAGGTTTCAAGGTTACTGTTATTAATTAGATAATAAAAGCTTTGTTGGTTTGTTCTTGGGTTTTTTTTAAATAGAAGGGGAACAAACCCAGAATTTTTGAACTATGTTCTTGTCATGTAAAGAGACTAGACAAGTCATTAGCTTATGATCCTTGCATACCAACTAAGAGGCAAATGATACAAGTTTTCATTTTTCAAATTTTCTGTATAAGCCATAGAATTCATTGATAGCAGCAATATCCTGCCAGCATGGTCTCTTAGTAAACAAGCTTTCAGAAAAACTATGATAAATAAAGTATCTTTGATAGATAAATGAATGCCTTGAAAGCTAATGCTCTACTTAATGGATGTACAACTTTACCAGCATCCATTAATTTGTATATGAATAAGCTGTAAGTATAGGTGGTCTTCAAGTCAATTATACTTCAGCTGAGCATGACATGAAGAGCACACAACAAAACAGCCTCCTTGAAGGTGCAGTAATGGTGAACAACGGGACAGATAATCATGAAGGATTATTTTACTGGCTCATAAATCCAGATCAATGCTGACACGACTCAGCTCTGAGGATGACAAACCTCCTCTTTCTCTTGTGATGTTGGCTCGAAGATGCCAGGCTAATGATCTTACTCCATTAAGCTTTTTCCAGTACTGTCATTTGATGGTCTCTTATTTGAATGTTTAGATTCATCTTCTTTTAAGTTACCAGATTACTTTTCAGGCCTTCGTACATCTGACAACAGCCATTCTGCAAACTCTTTTTCCACTGAGAAATTTGAAGCCAAACATTTGCTATTGTTTCTAGCAGATCGTACTAGTCAATAAAAGGTTGTTACACTCTTTTCTGAGGCAAAATTTGTGTATTTAATTAGGAATAAGAAAAATACAATAAGAAAACAAAATGACACCTCCCCCCCATTCCACTGAAATTTCAGAAAGACAGTATTTTTGTTAATTCATCTTAACTGTTCACTTTATAGGCTGGCAGGGTTTCAAAATGAAACTACCGAGAGGTGTTTTTCTTGTGCTTTCTTCTTGGTGTTTCATTAGCAGAAATTTGGTCTAACGATCAGATCGTTGTCAAAAGGTTCAGAAGGTGTTTTCAGTCATTCTGTGTATGAAATCCATGTCTCCGATCATTCAGTGTCCTCTTCCTATCTGTGCATATTGCGTCTGTTTAAAGAGAGTGTTACTGAACGTGATATTTAAGATAGAGGAACACTGCTATGTCTGTAGCACATCTACAGATCATTTGTATGCTATTAAAGTGACTAGATTGTCTGTGTTTTCTCACGTATTCTCTGCTGCCCCTTGTTTTCGCACCAGCAAATTTCATTTGTCCTTGCGCTGCCCAGCTGCCTGACTTTGACAGGTCTTTCAGTGGTACCTTCCTGACATCTGTGGTTTGCCTAGTCAAAATAACTTCATATGCAATATTCTAATCTATAATATATACTAATCTGTTGATCAACGAACTAATAACAGGAAGGTTTTCTATAGTCCCTTTTCTTCTAAACTGGCTTGATTTTTGGAGCTGTATATATACGTAAATAATGTCATGACAATTCATGTTGTTTATAAGGTCAAGTGGGTAGTATCACGTTGTTGTGCTCTCCTGTTGTCGTGTTTATGGACATCACCATTATGCAGATACTGTATTACTGTCCACTTTAACTCAGTGGATATTTGTCACTAGTCCAGTGGGTAAAAGCTTTGCTAATGTAGCTAATAGGTAAGCTCTTACTTTCTAGAAACAAATCAATATGGCATTTAGGGACTTATTTTTTTTTCTCTCAGCATTACCTGCACTCATCTATTTATCTTGTTTGACTCTATTATCTCTGTGTTAATATGAGGTCTCAGGAGTGACACTGAGTTTTAAATGAGTCCTAGCGACCTGTGTTTAAAAAATCATATGCATCACAGCATTATGTGAACTTCCGGTCAAAAATTAAACCCTGAATTATCTTACTTGGCTTCTGTGTACTTTCCTCTTATTTATTTACAAACCACTAGAAAGTAACACTGAAAATAACATATTGCCAGAAAAGGGACATTTTTCTATTGTTACTATAAAAGGTAACAGCATGAGTCCTGAATTTTTTAATCTTTATTAATTGTGTAAATATTGGCTGCCTCTTCATTATGAAAGCTGGTTGAAACTGGAAAGTGAAGTAGCAAAATGAAGGGGTGACCTTGTATTTGTACCGATACCAAGGCTATACAGGGTCAAAAAGCACATGTGAGTTGATATCCGTAGAACTTTTTTGTTTTACACAATTGAAAAATATCATCCGAAAAACTTCCTTATTCCGGTAAATGTATTATTTTAGTTTTCCATTTGTATGTACCTCAAGTTTCTGAGAAGAACAGTGTACACACTGCCAAGGGGAAGCTATTTGTGAGAAGTCTTGGATGTAAGTCTGGCCTGACAAGCTGCCATGAGACTAGCATGTGAAATGTTCTGTTCTAGGATCTTGACAAATGGACGGTTAAAAGAGGGTGCATTACTTCCCCTGCTGATTTATTGCTCAGTTTTGCCTACAGAAAGATGAAATGAGGTGAGGAAGAGTCTAGAAAGGTGGATAGCTTAGTGTTACAGTATAACTCCTTGTCTTTTACATTTGCATGCAAATTGATCTAGAAATCCATCAGCTGACTCTGTTAATGAGGTCAAGAAAAACATGCAGAGTTAATGAAACTCCGCTATAGCTTTTATTGGTTAACTGTCTCCAGAGATGGAAACTCAGGAACACAATTTTTCTTCTGTGCTTGCAGAAACACCTTGCCAAAACAGTGGTGTCGGAATTTAATTTCATTGAGGAGCTGCCTCTCTTTTCCCTTTTGCACCAAAGTTACCCATGCATGTCAGTCTTGTCATTTTAATTGAACTTATAGGCATGACTGGCATGTGGTGGAATTTACTCTGTCAGTATAACAATAATAAATTATTGCAGAAGGTTTGATAAAGAAACCTGGGACTTTGCAAAGAAGAATAGTAAGGAGCTGGGGGTAGGAAGGAAGAAGTTCCGTGCAATACAGCTTTGTCTGCCAGTCGACTTCTCTATTTTATCCATTTATTCTTGTAATTTTGTTGCCTGTTGTTGCTTAATTATTCCAGACACTATGCCCATCATTCTGCATTATGACGGTTGATCAAATGGTTCAATCTTTTCCCGTCTGCCTTTCAGACAGGATAATGTTCCTGGTTACTTTTACAGCTCCTCTGATTTTTCCACCATTTTGCTTGCACTGTGAAATGCATTGTAGAAATAAGATTTATCTTCTTGAGTCTATCTTGATGGATATTAGGGAGGAAATTAATTTTAACTTTGAATCTGATTATCCCTAAAAGATTAATTGGCATAGGTAGTTGTGACCGTGTAGTCTGAATAAAAACCATCATGGGAAATGCCTGGATTCATAAGTATTCTAAATAAAGTCCTGGTGTAGTACGTGTATTCATGAGAAGTGTGTCCATAGCAGCCTCCCAAGTTTGAGAAGCAGCCAGGGGAAAAACACTAGGGTGCTCATTTAAGCACATGTGTAACAAAAAATTGGTACCAAGAGTTTATGAAAGGTATGATGGAATTATCTAATGAAAAACCATGCAAATAAGCAGATAATGCCTGATGTGGTAGAGAAGGAAGAGTCAGAGTAACTGGAAGAATGAAACTGTTTTTCTTTAACTACTGTTGGCCATCTTGCATAATTTTATATTTTAAGTACTGAAGACCCTGTCTTGGCCCCAGATTGTGGTAACAGGACATACTAGCTATTTTTTTCAAAAGTGTGTATACCTCTTTTGAAATGGAATATAAAAAAATATTCTAAAAATACCTAGTTATGGCAGAATTTAGACTTCTAAATCAAAAATAAAAAGGTATGTTAATATCGCTGCACAAGCAATTCTCAGAATCTTTAGAACTCTACTTGAATGTTTCCACACATATGTAGAAATGTCTTAAGCTGTTAGATGCCCTTTCGTCTACGCCGGATGTGAAGTGAAACAGCACCCAAAATCAAAGGCACTTGAGAAGCCTGGCCTTATCTGCTAAGTATGCCCAAAGCACATCTGCTCCACAGCAACAGTCCCTGAGCAAATCCCAGCATCCCCGCTCCTTGAACTTCTCACTATGGGCAAAGGATGAAGTGATGATAGTGAATTCTGCCTCAACAATTAGTGCCGTTTCCGTTAGACAAAAAGAGGCATGAAATGGATTTAGCCTCAGCAGAGACCAGACTAACAGGTTGTCCCTCACCGAGGTGAATATCCTAACTGCTTGGATAATGAGTAATACTTCTTGATTACTGTAATTAATTTTGTCACATTTACAAGTTTAATTGAGAGATTTCAGTGGGTAAATGACTTCACAGGGGGGTTCTCAAGCTATAGAGGTATCACCAGGAACACAAAGGGTGACAGTTTGAATAAGTGGCCTACTGAGATTAGTGTGAGTTAATAGGTGGTAAATACCATCAGGCAAGGGAAGGTCTTGGAGATTACGAAGAATGAGAGGTAGTGGGATTCTTTAGGTTCAGGTAACACCCGAGAAACACACTGGTCAGGAAAGGACTGTATTTCTCAAGTTGAAGAGAGCAATACTGAAGTAGCCAGGACACGGAAACCAAAGTTCCCAGGAAATAGTTTTCTCTGTATGAATGTGTAAAAAAGCACAACCTTAGCAATATTACTCAGAAGGAATATGCAAAGTTTGTATTTTCAGATTTAGGAAAAGGTCCAAACCAAAAATGACATCCAGACAAGTGTGACAGTAACAGGCATCACACTATTGTTCACTCTGATGGAGGGTATAAAGGGAAATCTTGAAAGCAAGAACAGTATTTCTTGTTTTAGCCATACTGAACCTAAACTAACAGCTGTACCACTGCAAGACATGTGAAAGAGACTGTGATTTTAGTTTAGAAGGGAGAGAGAAAATTTTGGAATAGCAAATCTAATCCACAAATTGCCAGAACAGAGAAGATACGTAAATATGTGCTTCATGAGAAGAAACTGTGGTCTTTAAGATCTGTGTCTGTCACATTCATCAAACAGATTTTGGAAAAGCTGTATTTTAAACCTGAATTAAGTAACCAAATATTATTTAAGGTCCCTGTAGTTTTTAGGAAGAAGAATAGGAAAGGCTCTGATTTGCTGTCATAGAATTATAAAGTAAAATAGTTCCTCTTTCGTCAGTGGCATCACCTTGGTGTTAATTTTTTAAGTAAAAGAACATTCAGTCTCTAAGAATCCTAACAGGTATATGTTATATTTGACTGATACACATGCAAATTTAAGGTTTTTGTTTCATATTTCATAATTAGAAACTAAAGCCTTTGATAATGTGATAAGTGGTCCAAATGGGGGTTGCAAATAATCATGTCTAACTAATTATCTAGTGTATAATCAAAAAATACAAGAGGAACAGACACCTGCATAATGCAAGCCTTTGGAACAGATGTGTCCCTATTAATAGACATGAGTTGCCTATTTAAACTCTGCGGTGACACAGAATGTTTTCCACTTTATGAAGGATACCCTGCCTAACCTTCAGTTTCAGTGTAATTATAAATGAGGGAAATGTATAGGTGGCGCAGCTTTCCTCTTTTCCCCATTATGCTACAACGTGAACTCTTAGCTCTCCAAGGTTTTAAAGGTACTGCATCCAGTTGTCTTTGGTTAATTTTATGGAATATGTATTATCTGAAGACATGATAAAAAATACCGTTCAGTTGGAATATTCTGCCAGTAAAGAAATTTAGCATTCGAAGTCCATTACAAACATCAGACAGATGTGTTTTGTTCATGATTATGGATGTAACATACAATGTAGTGTGGGAGGGTTTTCTTAAAGATACCAAAATAGCAGTTTCAGAACTGTATGACAATAAAAAAGTGAGCTACTTACAAATGTACTACAGGGAACAGAAAACTCATACATTTATTCATAAGAATAATATTTTAGATATTAATAACTGTTTCCTGGCTCTAACGTCTTTCACTGGCGATGAGTTTGAATTTCATTCTCTGGAGGTGCAGCTATGCATATGTCTTTATATATGTGGCTCATCCTATAGATTTTAATGGTATTATTTACATGCTTGAAACTAGGTGTATGCATATGCATTTGAGAAATAGAAGTCTTAGTTATTAGAGATATCGCCCATTCCCTGATACATGCAGCTAAAATTACTCAGACCTAAAAATGAATGGTTTTTTGTGATACTAGTGGTTGTGGGCTAATCTGACTTGAAACATTTTTCAGCAAGTAATTTAAAAATTCTCAAAGATTAAAACGATTTATCCTCTAAATTTTCTTATTTGAGATACCCAAACCCACTTGTGTCTGAGAGCAGCTATCTGAAACAAAAGTTAGCCTTTTTCAAAACCTTGTAGGTGAAAGAGAAATCCTTGAAGCACATATAGTATTGGGGCATTTGCATCCATGGTCTTTATTTTGGATTTGGCTCTATTGAGTTGAAGAATTAAACGAAGATGGAGAATTTCAGTCTTCCTTTTTTACAACCACTTTCTGAGAGCTGATCCCTGAAAACCACACACAGTGCTCAGTGTCCCTGGACGACAAATGCAGGTGAAGATTTTGGGTGCTTCCCAGAATCTACCTCATGGGTAGAATAAAAATTCTGAATTGTGACTAGCACTGCGATAATCTGCCTGAGTTTACGGAGAGACAGAAGCAAAAGCTGTGATGAGTGTGGGTTGTCCCACATGTCCCGAAGCAGAGTGAAAGGAGCTGATGTTTTTCTCTCCATCCCTGAAACATGTGGAGCTTTATGCGTGACAAATGGAGGAGAAGCCTGGGTTGTGCTGGCCCAAGATTATGTGGTTAACGTGTCCTCCTTTATCTACAGCCTCATAGGTATTACCCGTCCTTTCCCTGTTGTTAAACACTGTGTGAAGCTTCCTACTTTCAGTAATGCAAACCACTTTCAAAGTGTTTTTTAAAGTAATATTTTACTTTTTCTTCAGCAAAATTCAGGGTAAGCTGATACAAGATACAGTGATTAGTTTAGAATACATAAAAGGAAAACGTTGGCCAAAGATGTATCCATTCAGGGTAACAGGAGCCTTCCTCTTGGAATGGTGTGTTATGCATTTCTAAAATATATTTGACAGCATCAGGGCACTACAGTGAAGCCAAAAGACAGCTGAGGTTTAGATATTTTCCATGTCTAAAATATCTCTTTTTTGATGAGTGAAGATTAGCTTAAAAGGTCAAACCGAATGTTATATCATGTGTTGTAGTAAACGTAGAAGGATGTTAAAAATATATTCACAGGGAATGAGAGCATGTGTATATTCATTCAGTGAGAACAAATATATTCAAATATATACAGCAAATCTACTCCGTCCGTCTAAGTCTTTCAGACCTAAAGTACTCACCATTAAGAAGTCAGCAGTTGTTAATGTTTATCACACAGTGGGAATGAGATTACCTCAGCTTTTCTTTCCACTTAGGATAAAAGATATTCTATAATAACTGTAATTTTAAAAAGAAAAAAAAATCGTGGAGTTAGCAGCTCTCACAACTTGCTCTAGCTACTTGCACTTTGGGATTTTAAAGACTCATAGTCCTGAATTATGTGTCTGCATGAAGTTAATGTGGTGACCATTGCTTCTCTGCCTGAAGGTCATGCTGGGGATGACATTATGGATCAGAGATCCGTTCCTCCCCTTCTTCTTGCTGTTCATTCTAATGGTAGCTCTGCTAGTGACCTACTTCGTGTTTGACATTTTTAGGGCTAAATTCACTTCTCCACATAAGTAATCTGATGCTTTTTGAGATTCCCTAGTGTATCAATAACATCCATTTAGAGCTGATAGATAAAGAAATAGAACATGCAAGAGACCTGTATCTTCTGCACTGGCAGCCAGAATCCAGGTGAAGGATCTTAGAGCACCACAAGCTTCACTGTGTCAAAGTGGCACTTTGATATTTTCATGTGAGAGTCTAAACTGAGACCTTAGTGACTTAACTTTGGGTACTGAGAGGTAGCTGAGTCTCTACCTGCTCTCTTTCCTTCCTTTCTCACCTGCTTTTTTAGACAGAAATATCCTGCTTGTGCTTAAGGGAGCATAACCCATACCACAAGGGTAGCTCTGGCTGCATAAACTTGTGCATGGCATACTGGACAGAAAAGTCTTAACTCCTAGCATTCAGGAGCGTGCATTTATGTATTTTCCTTTCTGTGGCCTATTCACTCTTTTCATTACTATTGCCTTCAGGGACACATTCACTTACAAAGATTTGTCATCTGTCATCCAGAATTCATCATAATTTTGTTGCACATTAGATTTGACACAACTATGATGAATACTCAGGGTATTGCTTTCCCATTCTGTGAGTGCCACTTAAATTTGTACAGTCTGACTCATTTCACTTTGATACCGTTTTTTTAATCTAGAAGGCTGAACAGCATGTCCTGACTTTGGTCTCTTGCCAACTGTAGTGAGCTTTGCTTTCCCGCACCACAAAAGATCCCTGCCAAAAAGCAAATACGTGCAGCTAAGAACTCAGCTGATCAGAGCGGCCCTGTCTTTTCACATAGAGGTGGGAACAGGCCTTTGAACGCTGGAGGAGAGCATTTAATTAATTCATATTAGTTCTTTCTCATTCTGGAAGAATTTATTTTGTACAAATTATTTAAACTGTATTTTGCTTAAGTCAATATGTCAAGGGAGATAGGATCTTCTTTCCCAAGTCTGGTCCTGGCCCACCATGAGTGACTTCAGGAAGTTAATTCATTTCCCTGTGATTCTCTTTCCTTATCTGTAGACGGGAATAACCTCCAGAGTAAGGCCTATGAAGACTTTCACACAAGAAGAGAGCCTTTCTGAAAACATTACTGTGATGAGGTCTGGTGTACCACGTATTCTCCATATAGTTACATGAAAAAAAGTTTTGTGTGCCACCACAGCCAGTTACTTGCCTTCACAGCATGTGATAGCCTACCTGAATTGATTTTATACAAGTCAATATTCTTTCTCAATTAGGGATGTTATACTCTTAGGTGCCAGCAGTCGCCAAATAGATACCCTGTGTAACCACAACCACCCATACAATGTACAAAATAGAAATGTGGGATCTACATGATCCCAACTGGAGCTTGATCCCGTGGGTTCAGTGCTTCCCCAGGTGTAAGGCAATGGATATTGACACTGCTGACTATCTAGTCACCCACACTCAGAGTCAGAAATGGGGGTGGTCTTCTCTTAAATGATAGCTATATATCAGGTAGCTTGTCTTTCAATCAAAAGGGAATGGGAACCCATCAGCTAAAAGCAATCCTTCTAGAGAAGGAAGGGGAATACCCTGCTTTCTGCAAAGATGATCAACATGATTTTATTTAGGATGATATTTTCTCTCTCTTCCTCATCAATTACACAGATGAGAAAGGGAAGCAGGGCTGAGCGTGGGTTCAAAACTCATTTGCATCCCACCCACACAGAGCGTTCCCATGTGCGTTTACCGCAGTCACCCGCACACAAAGAGCCTCTGTTCTGGGCAGCTCAGCCCTTCGTCACAGCTTGACTGCACATCTCCCCAGTTCGCTTCTGTAATCACAACCAGTTTACACGGAAACATGGAAACAGTTTTAAACTTGGAATTTCTATGGTGAGCTCGCACCGTTGTTTTTGTTATTATTAATTTATAACAACATAATGAAAACCCTAAGGAATTTGGAGAACAGGACTGCAAGTCTCTATTCCCATTATGAAGATTCATGACAGTATTTTTTTCTCTTGATGACTCAAAACACTCAGGGGCTTGCTATTTTCTATGACAAAATAGCATCAGAAGCATTCTAGCTACAAATATACAGAAACACGAAGTCTGAGACTTCTGATCATTAGAAAGATATATACAAGACTTAGAAAGTATAGACTGAAATGATATGCAAAAGACAAACAGCGGGTAACAAAAGCTTGATAAAACAGAAGGGCATGTATCAAAGTTGAAAAACCAAATAACATACATGAGGCTTTAAAGATGACCTCTGAGAGACAGGAATAAACCTGTATTTAAAACAGATACAAAATTTGTTAGAAAAAGAAAGTTAGAACAGGCTGATTTGGCAGAGAAAATTGAATGAATATATTAAATACATATTTTATATATTCTGATTCATAACATGTTCAAGTATAAAATAAATTAAACAGCCTACTGGACCAATACACATCCATGTGCACCAAGGTTAAATTGTTGTGAATTCCTGTCACATTTTCACCTTCTGTAAGTAGCATGAACTGTTGCATGTTTTTGAAACTGAGATTAGAACTACTCTTCACATTTACTGAGCACATAGATTACTTTGTTTTTAACTCTTGTAGTCTGAACAGATATTACATTCCTATAGTATGTTTTTCTAACTCTAGAGAGCAGTACAAAATTGTTCTTGCTTATATCTGATATGAGGAATAAGTTATTAATTGCAAATCCTCTTCAGTTTGTAATGACAATTTGTATTATCTAGATGTTAAAATGCAAGATTAAACATTCCCATAGTTGATTAGACTGAAGACATTGGCCAAAATCAAAGCAACAGAGTGAAAAGGCTGCTTTCTGCTTGAGGGCATGATTGTTTGTACTAAATATATAGCTCTTAAGGTGTTCTTAATGTCTTACCCTTTTGGGTCAAAGCAATTAAGGTAATTCTCCATGGAACTAATGGTTTTCTGTGCTTTAGGTTTTCAGTACAATGTGTTAAAACTCTACAGTGTCATCATCTGCATACACAGAAAGACCGTTTCTTTCCTGAAGGTTTAGAATTAATTTATTGTATGCATTTTTTTATATTGTTGATGTTAACATTCTGATGTGCATTTTTAGACTCATAGAGTCATCACTAGGTACATCTTATGGCTTCTTTAAGGAAAGAGAGAACACAAGATTCAAACTTGATGCTAAATTCTGTGGTTTATAGCAATGATTATGCTGGTAGTAGCTTGTTACAACCAAATGGGAGGATAATGTCTGCTGGCATGTCATCATAATGAACTAATGTGAATTTTACTTAATTAGATATCTATATCCATATTTCCAAGTGAAAGTCATTGTATATTTTGTATGGATTGGGTTCTGTAACTGAGCACTGTATAAATCAGTGTCTGTTGCACAACAAATATGTGATTAAATATCACTGAAACAGGAAATTTTCAAATAATGAGTCTGATCCTTTACTCATATCTCAGACAAAATTCCAGCTAATGTCGTGGGCAGTTGGTTTGCAGGTATTTTGTATTTTTTTTCAGTAATAGAAAGAGGATAGTTGACATTTAACTTACAGAAGGAAATTTTACAGTGAAAATGTGTATGTTTTGACAGAATCTCTAAATTTGATGAAGTTGTAAGATATGGGGGGGTGTGTTCCATATTCTATCCTTGTTAAAATAATCTCAGAGTATAACAGCAGCCATAAAAATTAGGTCTTTGTAGATCAAAGGTAGTGCTATTGAGCTTACTGTGAGTTGGAGGTGTGATAGAAATTGTGCCTTAGTATTTCAGTTGAGTCCTGGGTTTGCTTTTGTGTGATAAAACAACAGGTACTGTTGTATTTTCTTTATGAAGTCAGTCTTTCAAAGCAGTGAGCATCGCATAGACACGTATTTGACATGAGAAAGTGATGCCTGCCATACAAAGGAATAACAAACTCAACAGTCTTACCTAAAGGGCCAGGTTGCCAACCCCATGCCCTCGTCAGCTGGCCATGCTGAGCCCTGAAGGTGTGGATGGGAAAGGAGGAGAACTTGCCTCCGGCACTTAGCACAGCCCTGGCGGTCCAGGCTGTGAACTCTACCACAGCCTGGGGGCAGGAGTGTCTCCTGGTGCTTGGGAGACCCTGATTCAGTGGCAGGACTGTCTGCAAATTTGGCTGTGGAGTAGCAATAAATCCTGTGGTGCTTCAGACCCTGTATCCCATGAAGGGAGAAAGGCCGGTGTAGCCATAGGCATGAATTCAGAAAATGTGCCCTCTGCCTCTTGGCAGTCTCAAGATGTAACTCTTGCTGCTGGGCCCTCAGCACCAGTTCCCTAAATCCTGCCACCATGCCACATGCTGGTGTAACCAGGTCTGCGGTGGCTCACGGGGCGTTTGTGTGTGCCTGTGTCTGTGGAAGCATAAGCATGTGAGGAATCATCTGAAAGGAGTATAGGTAAAGACAGGGTTTATGAGCAGCACCACTAGCTATAGGGATTACTTGCTTCAGTTTTAATTGTACTGTTAACTGGTTGGAAAGCTAAAGGGGCAAGACTCCTCACCACTGCAACAGTTCAACAGCCAGTCACTTAGTTATGACCTGAATTCCTGATGTTCAAGGTAGAAGAGAATCCAGACTACCTTCAACTATATGGCTGGCAGAATGAAATACAGCATATGCTTTTTTTTTATTCTTAGAATTGAAGAATATGGCTTCAGGAGCTATAGATTTGAATTGCAAAAGTTTTGTTGAGTAATACAGGGCATTTTTAGAGACTAAGTTTTAGAACTTTTAAGCCAAATTCATTTCAGCATAGGGCTTCTGATGCAGAAGAGCCCATTTAGGTGTGTTGTGACACTGTGCATTGGATGCAGAACAGAAAAAATTAGGTGGCAGATGCAGGGGCCACAGGGGAAGTTGCTGTTGTTGCATCTTCGATTGAGAAGGCTCTGAAAAAGCTACGAGTTCCTCCTACCAGAATCTCAAAGAAGGCAGATAACACTGTTACTCCCTTCTACCATGCGAGAATCCCATGATAGGCTGGGCTCATCAAGATGTAGTAATCTATACTTCTTTTATAATGGAAAGATTAAATCTTCTTCTCTAATAAGAAGTTTATTCAGACAGTTTCTCCAGCAATATTAAATCTCCGTTCTCTCTTGTACACTGCTGCACTTTTGGATCTTCATTTTGTCAGAGAAATACGTCTGAATTCGTTGTGAGCATTGTGTTGTGGGATATCACATACACAGGCTTCACCCAAGAAAGCCTCTTCAAACTAATGAGTTGCGAGTCATATTTCTATCTAGATATTTGAGTATTTGCAACAAACTTACAGACAGACTTGCTTCTTTGATTTAAAATGTTGTCAGCAAAATTAGTAGCACTGCAGTTTGCTTTTTTTTTTTTTTAGTATTTCAGACTTTCAAAACTAAGAACCTTTCTGATCTGCCTAGAGCAACATTAGCATAAGCTTGCCTCCTCAGCACAAATGTTCCCCTTCCCTGGTCATGAAAGCTGTAACATTTAATTGATGTTGTCTGAATAGATGTACTGAGGTGGTGTAAATCTGCTCTGCTCTCAGTGGAGCAGCACCAGCTGACATCTGACACTACACTTGGATGAAAGAAGGCAGGTTGTTTAGGGGAGCATTATACACAAGCATCAAGTGTTGCAGGGAAGTTTTGTTCTGCACTTCCACATTTGATTTCTAAGAAAAAAATACCCTGGATAATTAAAGTGCTCAGCATAACCACAGTTGCAGAAAGTTACATTAGCTGGTAAAAAAGGGTGGTGGACCTCCTACAATTTGTTCTAACTTTAAATATATATATTTATATTCCTACATCTTAAATTCAAGTTTTAGCAGAGCTTGTAATGCGCTTTCCCATGCCAAAGACTATTAATAATCAATATTTTACTGTTAATTGTCCTCACTTTTCCTTTCTTCTGCGATTTTCTTCGTCTTTCTCACCTTGCATCCCCTAGACCCTTTTCTGTTGGACAAGGAGTAGTTACATGTATGGTTTTGGTTATCAACAAGTCAGGCTACACATGTAACTATAAATTTAAAATGCCTGGGTCACCTATTTCAGCAAGCCATGTATTCAAGACATTGTTTTATCACTGTGACTTTTAGTCAAATAGCAGGATCCAATTAGGTTTTCCTTCATCTTTATTTTTCTTGTGGAACATCTTTAGAGCTGACTGGAGAGGGGAGAGGATAAATGGCATAAAACTGGCCAACATCAGAGGACGTCCTGCATCAAGAGACGTTCCTCGATAATTTGTAGTGTCTGAGAAGAGTAAAAGTCTCATTAAAAGAGAGCTAGGTAGGTTTCTTTTGACATTGTATTTCTACCTAGGGCAAATAACTGTCTTTCCTAAGGTTGTCCAGCTACATGGCCTTGTGTCACATCATGCCCCAGTGAGTGCCTAACAAATCTTGTGTTGTTACCTTGGCATATAACTTCCCATGTAGTTTTTACTTAAATTATTGGATGTATTTTTAATACCAACGAATTCATAGGCTTATACATAAATTCAGAAGGCAAGTGGACTCCATTCAGATTACTGAAAGAGTGACTATCCCTAATTTTTACATATGAAGCAGCATAAGCAGGTGTCCCATATCAAGCACAGAACCTAATGCCCTATAATTTTGCATTACAGCTGATGCTTGGAATTCTATAGGAACATTAAAACTTTGCAACACATTTTCTCTCCTTGTGTTTATGGTTTTGGTGTGACATCTCCTTTTGCAATTCATCACCTTTGTAGCAAAAATGAAATCTATATATGTGTAACTTCCATGATTCATGAACTTAGTAATGTGAGCTGTGAGCCTTAAGATGCTGCCAGACTGAAGACATCTTACCTCTGAAGTATGACATTATTGGATTGTTTCTAAATCTGGCAACATTCCACACATTGCTTGAAATTTCTGGATTTATATTCCCAGTATTTCTGAATTTCTTAACAGCTACAGTTCTAGGGAGAATGTACTAAAATATAATTTGTCTGTAAATCTCCTCTGTCATATGCAAACACCATAAGATCTTCAAGGGAGTTGCTTTTTTTTAAGAAATACAAAATGACACATTTTACCTAGATTGTCAGTGTTAAAACCCTGTGTGCAAAATACAAAGTAGAGAAAGTGTCCCCCAGAATAATTGAAATAATTTTGTCTATCAGCACCGTAAAAATCATAGTGTAAGTATTAATAACAGAAGGCGTAGGGCCAGGGTCTGCTATTAGTGATTCCACTGACATCAAGGATGCAGGTAGTGGAGGCAGATAATTGTTGTCATAAGTGAGGATCTAACAAAATCATCACTGAGCGCTTTGGGTGAAGTTACAAGTAAGGATTCCGAACGTTAAATGGCAGCTTAGCAGAAGGCAAGGCAACTCCCTTTCGCTGGCTGGTATCTTGCTCACGTGAAGGGCAGTTGCTTTCTTGTTCTCTGCGCGGTTCTGAAGGAGGGTGGGTTGTGCACCTGTATTTCACCAGCTATCAGGTTTGGTAACGTAACTGTAGGAGATTAGTAGATTTTTAAATGTGCATGATTGCACATCTTTGTGAAAATGAATTTGCATCTGTTTTCTGAAGGAAAAACGCTATCTGATATTTTCCTGTTATCCTCTGTGTGTCTATTTGTACTCATGTGCACTTGTTTAAATGTGAGAGAATGAGCGTAATTGAGAACAACAGTCCTTAAGGGATAGGCATGTGGAGTATCCTGCTGTTAGCTCTCCTAGGAGTTCATTGGGGAACATGTTATTCTGTTTACAACTCCAGGGAAAAACCACTGGTAAAAGCTATCAAGAAGATATTTTGTAAAGCTGGGGGAGCAATGACTGCTAGGGACACACAGCCTGGACTTCAGGGTCTTGCTTAAGCTCTGCCAGGGAGGAATGATCTGATAATAATGACTTAAGAGAGAGAAATAGAAGGAACTGCTTAGTATTTAGCTATGACAGCGCTTTGGGGTGAGCATACAACTGCCTGTCATTCAAAACTCCTGGCGTTCGGGTCTTGCAGAGGTTCTTCCTTCAGCGTATTTCTGGTAATGTGCAGAAAACCGAACCTGCAAGTCATGATGCAGAGAGAATAGGCTGCCCTGTTCTTTGGCTTCCCCTCCAGATTGCGTTCCTCTGGGAGAGACTGATCCCTATTAAAAGTTTTTGTCATTCACCTCTGACCAGCTCTGCTCTGTTGTCTGGGCTCAGTCAGGAAATGTTCCAGCCAAACAAGCTCCAGCTTGTAATGAGGAAAAACGACCATGCAGCTCTGCCCTCGTTCAGTTGCCTTCCTTTGCTCTCCTGTCTGGGCTTTCACACCAGGTCAGCCTGGTCACACCTCCCCTCTCTCTCGAAGGTCTCCGAAGCAGGGAAGTGTGTTTTTATCAGTGACATTTCTGTCCGTTTGAGCGATTTCCTGTCCCTTGGGATGCTGTCCCAGAGAGGGAGACAGCTGACCAGCTTCCCAGCGACAGCTCCCACGTTTCCAAAAGAGAGGCTCGCTGCCTTGTGGCTCTCTGTGGCAGAGCTGATGACTTTGGGGGTCATTGCACAATTCAGGTATCCCCCAGTTTTCACCTGAGGCTGAGGTTTGGCTGAGTAAGCATGACAGCTATCATGGTGATAGCCAAGACTTTTGAGAAATCCTCAGGCAGAGTTTAAATTTAGTTGTTGTGACTGTGTTGGTTCCCTTTGTACTTATTTAGGATGTTTTCTCTTTTCTCTTTAGTCGTAGTCCCACTGGGCTCAGTGGGGCTGGGCTGCTTTGTACAACTGCACTTGCGATGCCTGGCTCCAACTGTGTGCTTGCTGCTGAGAGCACCCTTCCACAGATCATAAATAATAGCTGCGTGGTTGTGTATGAATTTCTGCATGTTGTCTTCACCATCCATCCAAACTACTTAACCTTGACACATGAAGCTAATGGGGACTATACCTTGTTACTCCTTCATTTTAAAGAATCCCCTTTGATTGCTAATTGAGGCTGGGTTGTAAGTTCCATAACCTTATAATAATGTACAACAGCTCCAGTTCTTTAAAAAAAAAAAAAAAAAACAACCCCGAAACTGCAATAGGAGGAAGGTTAGTATTTTAAAATCATCAGATTGTGGATATTTTCTCAAAGTGACCTGAAAAATAACCTGTCTTTTTGTGAGGACCAAGGCTTATAAGAGCCATCCTTTTTAACACAGAAACATACTTTATCATCTGATTTATAATCCTTGCACATGTTTCCAACCGTTTGCACTATGTGAATTTATTAAAATAGCTTTTAAAAGCTGGCTATGGAACAATTTGAAAATATCTTATAATGGTCTAAATATCAAGGGACTTCTACAGTAGTAAAACAACAGGGAGT
Source organism: Pampusana beccarii (assembly GCA_013399365.1). Taxonomy (NCBI): domain Eukaryota; kingdom Metazoa; phylum Chordata; class Aves; order Columbiformes; family Columbidae; genus Pampusana; species Pampusana beccarii. The sequence continues at coordinate 593,377 of VWYH01008560.1, read as the reverse complement.
GCAATTGTGAGATGGAGGAAGAATAGCTACAAATGTCTGTGTCTTGGTCTGGGAACAAAGTAACAGAATATTTGTGTCTGTGTGTGTTTGCATCATATTAATGAGGTGTAAAAACTTCTATACCAGGCAGGGGAAAGCAGGAAGTTTGGAACCTGAATTTTCCCAATAAATTAATTAACGAAGGGTGGGGGGAGGACTTTTTTTTCCTGTTGTAAAACTTGAAGTCATACTTTAAACATACAGAAAAATAGGAGAAATTTGAGCCAGAACATTAATAAGGTTTGATCTTCAAAAAAAGAAAAAGCAAGCAAGAGCAAGTAGAAATATAATAGTGTTTTGAATTTGAATAACATGTTAGCTAACAGTAATAGAAAGAAACATCAATTCAGAGAGAAGGAAAGTGCCCAAAATTGCATTACAGAGTATGAATCATAGAGTTGCTATAGAGCAAAATACATAGGGAAGCAGCAACAACAACAGCAAAAGACTGGGCACCTTACAAGGATTCTGCTATTGAACAAATTATCTATTCCTACAATTTTTCTGCTAACAAAATAAAATTCCAATCTTCCAGAACAGAATAAATAGCTATATGGAAATTAGGACATTTAAGAAACTTTTTTTTTTCCAAATATGACTTTGACATTATCATCAGCCTTGACTATCTCCACTGATGCTAACTTGTACTGTGTTTCCCTTTCCTAGAACATCATCTATCATGTCAAAGAAAGGTGTCAGATTAGTATGAGAATACCTTTAGTGAGTACATATTCTATTTACCTCTTTTTTTCCCTCAGAAGTTTTTCTACAGCTTTGCAAAATTTTAAGAAGCTGACTGACCAACAGATACCAGGTGGTTTTTTTTCTTTCTTACCTTACACAATGGCTCTTCTCTTGTTATCTAAGCAAGGTATTAATGTCCCTGTTTTGGCAGGGCTTCCCAGTTGAGAGACACCCTGAATTGTCTCTTGTAGTCCATGTCACTGTCATTTTAGAAAACTGAAGTGAGATGTTTATGTCTTGTTTGTTTTGTTTTTTCCATTCATGCATGCACTGCTATCTTTAATTTCTACCCTGTTTCGTGTTACATAAGTCCCACTTTTCCTCCATAACTTTTGACATGTATCTGAAGCACTTTTTGGAGATACTTTCTAATCTCCTTGATTGCTGTAGTTCTGCTTGCCTTTTTTTAACTCTCACTAAAACCTTCAGCATTTTCTCCCTAAGACACAGCTTGGTTTTGTCAATCAGGTTTTTTTTCCTTTCTCAAGTGTAGATTCTCTGCTGACTCTCAGTGTCTTATTTGACATAATTATTCATCCAGTTATGTGTGGAGCCTTTCCCTGCAAGTTCTTTTCCTCCTTTTAGCAATAGATTCTAACCACTTTTATACCTTTCACGCTGTTCATTTTCATGGTAAAATCACAAATTAGTTCTCCCAAACCAACAGCCATAGAAGAATTAAGGTTTAATATTATCAAATTATTTACTTTTTCCAAGTCCACTGGCAAAAAGAGTTGAAAGTTTTTTGCTGGAACTTTCAAAATATAAATGAGACTGAAGTGAACAAATATAGGTTTTTATTCTTTTATCTGAGCCTTAGGACTTATCTTCTTATTCCAGGCTCTTTATTCGTAAGGTTCTTAACCTCAGTACCAATTATTGTCCCTACAGCTAGCTGATAAACATTTAAAACTGAAAATTGCTCTCAAGCCCATCTGCTAGTGGTTAAAACAGAGGCTCGGGCAAGTTTCTTTGAAAGGATTCAGGTTAAGCCAGGTGGTTACTAGAGGCATGTGCCCTGGTGAGTGTCCCTGTGCGCAGGACAGAGGTTCAGAGCCATCCACCTCACGCTTTCTGTCCCTAGGAGGGCATTAAGCCGGGCCAGGTAGTGTTCTCAAGTGCTGGACCTGGATTATGTGGGCTGGTATGTTGTTAGAATCATATCCAGCATGAGTCTGACCGTCCTCAATAGGTAGTTTGCATGAAGCCACACTGTAATGTTAGTAATATAATAATAATGATAATAATGATAATAATAATAATGATGTAATGTTAGTAATATAAACATAATTGTTGCTGACACTGAGCTTCTTTCTCAGATCCCTCCCCACCCCTTGTAACCTCAAGACAATTTTGTCAAACAGTTTCTAAGTTCAGAGAATCTAAAATGATGCAAGTATTGTGCTGTATTCCACCAGAGTGATGCCTTTCTGTTATTGCACCAAGTGCGGAATTGCATCTGCATTTACCTCAAAGATAACTAACTAGTTCATTCATTTCGAAAGAAAGCTGAGAAGAAAACTAAGATAGGCGTAGCATGGCCAGTCAGAGGACTGGGGAGCAAACTGGGGAGCCAAATTACCTGGTCAGGCAGCTGTAGCCACAAAGCTTTTGATTCTGGTGCCTGGCCTCTTGTCTGCATGGTGCTGTTGGACTTTGCCAGCATAAGAAACTTAATTAATAGAGAAGAAAACCTGTCTCAGGAAAAGGAGTATTTAATTAACCAGAAACCAGGGCAAACAGCTCTTCTGTTTGTACTTTCCCTTTTGTTTGTTGAGGAAGTTGCAGACTTAATTTAAGTAAACGCAGCAGCTGTGAGTGTGAGTGTGTGGTAGGAACAGGGCAGAGCTCAGGCCTGCTGCACCGTGCGAGCGCCCTGGGTGCGCTCAGGTCAGCCGGTGACTGGGAGCAATGTCCGTCAGCTGACTCGTGTACCCCCAACAAGATGATGGGTTTTGTGCTAAAAGTACCTGGGAACTCTCTGAAACCACAGCAGCACGTGTAGTGCCTGTGCAAACAATCCAGGTGCTCGCACAATTGCCTAGTCTTGGGTGCATGAGCAATCTCGTTGATTCAAGGGATGCTTCTCATGCATTTACAATAAGGCACATTCTTTTACCTGTGCCTAAAGGGAGCCAGAAGCCTTCTTCTGCAGTCACACCGTGTTACTTCTGTCTTTGATGCCTACTGTGATTTCCAGAGGAAGAGTTTGCAAACACTGGGCCAAATTCAAATGTGTTTACTTCTCCTGAGTATCATTACCTCACTTTGTTGGCATTTCTTTTCACTTCAGTGGGGCTATTTGCAAAGCAGTGCTACTTGACAGGAGTAAAAACGTCGAAGTCTGGGTAGTGATGTCTGTGTGACAGTACAAACCTGGGTCGGAGCCGTTTGGTCCTGGCAGTGCTAAAACAGACCTAGAATCAGTCTCCCAGTCAGTAAGTGGAGTGCATAATAACACTTGTATTACAAGCCACGCAATATTACTTTTCAGCTTCACACCATTACTAGTAATTAAGGGATAATAGTAACCACTTGCTGGTTTATGGGACAATAATCTTGTTCCCAAAGGGATAAACCATGGGGAGACCAAAAGGAGCCAAATTATTGACAGGAAAAACAGAGGATATTGTTCTTACAGCTATACGAAGAAATACTCATCTCAGTAGTTTCTGAGAACTGTGCTTTGGTTTTAAAATAAAACACCTATTAGGAAGAAAATTGTCCATCTTGCTGTTGATTTGCTTTTATCCTGCTGTGCTTTCAGGGCTGATTTTTTTTGTTTGGTTGGTTTGGTTTTTGTTGTTTTTCTTTTTTACATAGGGATTCGAGAATTCTCTTTGTTAAGGACTTTATTTCAGAAAAACATGGTAGTTGTCTCTGAGTAGAAGATGGTGATTCAGCTTCAAAAACTGGAGCTGCTGGAACAAAATCAACAACAAAACTGCTTTTCTTCATGCTGATGTAGGCATGCCTTTTACAACCCCCAGATTTCATCCTCAGTTTTCGAATTACTTGTAGTTACTTTGTTGTAGATAATAACATAATTTGGAAAGTAACGGTTTATAGGTAGTTAAGAGAGAATATAGCAGAGTGCTTTGATGTTTTTACCACTGATGACTAAGTGCTGCCTATCCAGAAGAGACAAAAAACTTGGAGACTGGTAGCAATCCAAAACTAGCATTATTTAACAAAGAAAATAAAAGGCAAATGAAAGAGTCTCTAAACAGAAGCTGAGCAAAATAAATGGCTATCTTCCCAAAGCCTATCTTACTGAAACGACAAAAGTTAAGATAATGTACAGTGATGGAAATCGGGCCCATTCAATAAAAAAAGACCAAGGAACATATTCCCTTCCAGATGGGCAAGCCAAAGTGAAAATGAAGGTCACAAATGGAACTGTGCGTACTAATTAGCTTAAACTCAGTAACTACAATAATCTTTCTCCCATCCCAGTAGCACAACCAATAATTTTAGGCTGACAGTTGCAGGCGTACATGTCAAAAACAAAAACCCCACAACGTAATCCCGCTAAGAGCTTTTGCCTAAAACATCATAGAGAGCTATTTAAAAGTGATCCCTGCTTGTGTAGTCAAATGAGTTTGCCTGAGGTCCCGCTCCACATTTTCAGCTGTGTGCATTACTTTCTCTTGTATTTGCATGTGCAAACACTCTTGGGCATATGGACACATGCTTGTTCGTATCTGTGTCTGTTACCCCTAGGAAATAAGGTGTTATGAAGCAAAATGGTGCCTGTAGCAAATGCACGGAGAGGTGTCCAGAACTTGTAAAATGAATGTTTTGGTTAACAACAGTGTTTGGAGACATTAGCTGTAAAACTGGGAAGGGATGGGTGGATAGGTTCTTTAATGAATAGCTTCACTCCATCTGCTACTGGTTGAAGTAGTCCAAAAGGTCCTACAAAGTACTCAGCAGACAAAACTAAATACCTGACATGGAAAAATGTTGGTACGCATGGCCGGAACTAGCTATGAGAAAACCAGTGTAAAATCACTGATATAGCTACAAAATCATCTCCTTAAAATGAATCACTAAATTTTAGACTTCTGTAATTGTTAGCCAACATCATTCAAAACCATATTACCCTGACAGAAAAATAATCTGCATACAAAGTGACTGGGGAATCCTTTAGGCATCTGTGAGATGTAACAACTCAGACTCCTTCAACAACATCATCCCAGCAGCTGCAGAAGCTCGTGCAAAATTTAGGCTAAGCAGAGAGCTGCTGGTGGCTCCATTCTGCTTCCCATAGGCAGCAAATGTTTGCTATCTTTTTATGTCACACTAATCCATCTGTAAAATTCTGGCTATGTGCAGGGAACAGGACTGGGTCGCGAATGTGCAACTGTGGGCACTATTTTCTAGCAGGATATGTGATGGCAGTAGGATTCGACTGCTTATACATGCTTTAATTGTAAGGCCTAACTATTGACAGTCTTCTTGCAGCTCATTCTCTAGTTGTCTTCTAAATGTTTGTGGCATCAGGACAGACTGCCATGGAAAATGCAGCTTCGTGTAATCTATCCCCTTATTCATTTTGTGCTATAGTAAATATTCAGGCAGAGTCAATTATAGAAGTAGAAGGGGAAGAATTAAAACCTAATGAAAGTTAATCAAATAGAAGAACTTCCTTCAGGCTGGCCATGCATGTCTGTAGTTTGTCTGTCATTTATAATGCTGCAGCCTCTGGTTCATAGTCAAGCTGTAATTCTGCCAGTTAATGTATCCAATTAACCCCACTAATGAGCTAATCAACAGTGTAAAATCTGTGTAAAATCACTGAGGGTATATGATGAATGGGAAATGCACTGAACTCTCCCAGTATAAAAAGTGCTTTATTGCACTTGTTAAAGTGGCACTGTCTTCTCCCTCTCTAAAGGGTAATTTATCACTAGGCTCTGTAACAGTGCCATGCCCTGATAAGGGAGAGGTGGCAATAAACCCATCATAAAATGATTACTCAGGAATGCAGCAATTAAAATGTCTCTGCATATCAGAATCATAGGCTAGAGAGCAAAAATGGTGGGTTTTGGTGTAGGTTACTAGTAAAAGGTAGGCAGTTGCTTGAAGGTGATTCACAATTTGGGAAACAAATACCTGTCTAATATAAATATTTCAGTTTAGGGGTAAATAATCTGTGAAACCACTGTGGGTTGTGATTTATGAAAATAATTTGAGACTAGATGTTGCCACCTTTTTCAGTATGAGAAATATTTGCTGCAATGATAATCCTGCTAATTTCAGTAAGATTGCATGAATAGGGAAGCATGACAGAATCTGGCTGAGAGAAAAGAATCAGATGAAACTATACTTTCTTTCTGTCAGGAATGCCTAATCCAAAGCATTGATAACTGTAACTATTTTCAGCTATTGTTTTGTTATTTTTTTCAGTATCCTTACTGTCTTTCTTTCCACATCTCTTTTTGCAGAGATAACAGTTTAGAGAAAAGTAACACATGATAGGAGAAGAAAAGAAGGAAAGTGAAACGATGGCATGTAAAAAACCCATATAGTTAGGTAAAGGACAATAAAGAGAGGAAGAAGTTGTCTTAACCTTTGAAGAAATAAAAAACTGTACCAAGTAGGGAGGTGAGGCAAATTATCACAGGAGTTTGGGAAAATAAAATAAGCAGCTATCAGAAACTCTTATAGATGATTAAATTTCTGCTTACCTGGTGGAAAGGAATGGGTTGCATGAGCTGCTAAAGATCCAAATTGTTCTGTGACTAAAGCTGAAACTATTATATTTCCCATGTAACAAGAAAACCTTTAAAAAAAATGTAAGAAGCAGTGATTTTAGTAGAAAGACAAAGAATCTCAAGGGTTGCCTGGGATACTGAGGAATACATACAGCTTTAGCTTCACAGTTTACACTAGAAATAAAAAGTAGATTGCAACAGGCACTGCTAAAATACTGCCTGTGCAGGGGTTTCTGAGGTTTTTGTTTTGCTCTGGTTTGTTTGTTGGGGTTTGGTTGGTTGTTTGTTTGTTTAATGTAAAGGCCAAATGAGTCACTTTCAAAAGAATTATATGAAACGTGTTAGACAAAGTTTCTAACAAGCAGTGTTTGTCAAAGCATTCTTCAAAGAGAACAACTACAAGACATTTTTTCTTGTGGTCTGTGTGCCAAGTCTTCAAAACAGAGTTAGTTTTCTGGGTCTTCTTGATCTTCTCCGCCACTCTTCCACTGACGAAAAGTAGATCAGGAGACACAAGGATTTGAGAAAACTGTAGTGGTAGACCCTAAATAACTTTAGTTGCTAAAAGGAGGGGGATAAAAGGAGACAAACTAAAGTTACGGGGGACACTGTGGGGATGGGAGGGCCCAGAGGACCTGGGAGGACTCAGAACGGAGATACCTGTGCGGTGCACAAGGTGCAGGAGGGGCGGAGGTGTCTGGAGAACGGGAGGAGGAGGTCGGTTTTGAAGAGGCGATGACACAGAACAGGTGTGGCAATAAGAAATATTTAGAGGGAGAGAGAGAGAGGAAGAATTTAAACAGAGAGGAATAATGTATTTACCAAGAAAAATCATGGAGTCTTTTACTACAGAGATGTTTGCAGAATGATGGGCGTATTTATCTTCCCTTTTCCCTGTCTCCACCTTCTCTGCACCCCCAAATTTGCTGGCAGAATTACCTAATTTTCTGCAGTTCTTATACTTTGGGTCAGTAATGCTGTTACTATGTTGTGAGTTAGCAGGAAAATCAGGACTGTGGTTATATTGTGCGGATTGTCCATATGTGTGTTGAATTACCTGACTGACACACAGGTTTGAGAGAAGTCTGCAAGTTATTTCTCAGCCAGGTCACATGAACTATTATTATTATTGTGTTGCCAAGTTTCAAACACTGCATCCCTACAGTGACTAGAAACAGTTGACATTTTGTTGTTTTCTGATTTGCAGAATCGGAAAGACCATTGTATGCTTTGAATTACTCAACTCCCATTTGGAAGCAAGCTACATCCTTAACATTACCACTATAAAAATGTAACATTAAAAATTGCTGTCTCTTGTTAGTCACGTAAGGATGGCTGCACAGATACTACAGTTTGCTTTATACATAGATTAAAAAATATCACTGCTTTGCATCTGCTCACTTACCTGGGAAAATGTTTGCTTTCTAAAAAGAAACACCCTGCAGCAGGGCTTTCACATCAGACCAACAAAATAATCCAGAATTATTTTTTTTTATTCTGATGAACTTCATAGATGAAAGCTGCAGGATGATTGTGTACCAAAATCCTGCATCTAGAGCTCAGTAAATCTGATTCATGATCCAGCCTGAATTTATATCTAGTGGTAAATAAATCACTTTTTGCAAAGTTATCTCAGGCATCAGACAAACATAAACTCAAAAATATTCTCTTCAAGTTCTTATTTGCTTAGAGTTACAGTCAGAACAATATCCATATGCCTGAGGATAGGAAATGTCATACTGACGGATGAGTTGTGAGTCTTCCTCTTCCTGGATTGGGCACTGGGGGCCCAGTTCTACTCTCTGTTCAGCCCTGCTGGATTGAATGGCATTGCATAGACATAAATGAAAACAGAAAGGCAGCTTGGGACTGCCTTCCATGATCAATAAAAATAATTTCATATGATGGTGAGTTTTTGAAGTGGATCAGAATCAATTAAGGTGCTACTTCTGCTTGGAAGTGCATTTGCCCGTATGCGGAGTCTGTATTCGCTTTCTGGGCAATTTTACTTTTTGCCAGAACATTTATATTAATTGTCTTCTAAGTAGAAATAGAGCTCTTATTCACAGTGTATGAAGTAGCTGTTTAGGAGATATCCTGTATTTTCTACAAGTTTTGAGTATATTTTCCTCTATGCATTAAACTCCTTTCTTTATCTTCATAAATCTTATCTTAGATAATACTTTTCTGTTAATATTGCCAGTAACAACAAAGCAAAATAGCTATGGGGTCACCCATAAATGTTTGAGCTCATCCAGGCTTAGTAGAGATAGATGCTGATAAGCATAAATGTTGCCTACGCTGCTTTTCCTGTCTCTTTGTGTCCACCTACTTTGTACCTGAAAAGTGTTGTACAGTCAGTGTGAACCAGTAGGTCAGGATAGTGCCTGTACCTGTACCTTACCACCCCTGTCGCCCTGTTTGCAGACCAGCTGTAAACCAGCAGTGCCAGCTCCTCAGCCCTGCAGCTCAGCTTTGTGTCCCTACTGGACAAACAGAATCTGCCATTCCAGCATTCCTAAAATTGAATGATCAGCACCTGGACCCAACCTGATTTTTTCAGCATTCAGATATTTTTTGAGTCAAGCATCTGGGCTTAGTCCAATATGAAGAAGGTGTTGGGTAGGAAAGATATTCTGAAGTCCTTCTTACATTTGGGTTGTTCCTGCATGCCCCTAAAGGAATATCCCAAAGCTGAGTGTAATGCATTGGCAGTTCTGACTGGGAACAAAAGTTTGGCAGTCAGCTATTGTTCAGCTCCTCCTCTGATACCATTTATAATTTTGAGGTACTATAATTTAGGGGCAAGCTTTTCCAAAATGATCCCTAAAGCCTTTAACTAGGAAGTGTATTAAAATAAAAACAAAACAAAACTGGACTTACATCCAACTTTCTCTCTCTTTGACCATATGATTAGATATAGCTCAAAGTGCACAGATGCCCAAGGCTCTTTTTTGACTCAGCCCACTACAGGACTATGTTATGTTCTATATATTCCATTCCAGACCATACATTATATTCCAGGTGTACCACATGGTTGAAGTTCAAGCTTACTTTATACCTTTTGCTATTAAAATATATTTTTCACTGTAGGGATCTAATTAGAATATATATTTAGCTTATAAGCAAATCACTGTGCAGCTGAAGGAAATTTATTTTTCTTTCTCTTCAACACTGTAAGCATTTTAGTTAGAAGCTGATATGCAGATCAGCCATCCTTGTAGAAAAGGTAAGCAGTGTGAAATTATATGTGAGTTATTAATAATTCCTAATAGGAGGAAAAGACCTGACAGAAAGGGTAAATTAAATGGCTGTTATAATCATAAAGAGATGCATTACTTGGGATTCATTTCAGCATGTTTGTGGTACTCTGTAATGCGAGAGTCAACTTTTAACTCAGCAAGAAAGCGTATTCTTCCTCATTAGCAATATTTCCTCTCAACTTCTAATTCTTTTACTTCATGCAGTGATGCCAGGGCTACACCATTAGGATGGCTCTTTATTGTAAAAATGCTTGTCTAAATGCATCCCTTGAACTACAGTTCCCGAAGTATGGAACAGATTGTTTATGTCTGTTCTCAGACCTTTATCTGTTTATCTCATTTTTTCACTAAATTCCAAGAAGGCGCTGAAGAAGTATTTGCTAAATACTGTCACAATAGCAAAAGGGTCTCTACAAGAAAAACAACAAGAATAACATGCTTCAGTGTGCAGGAAAGGGTTGGAAACTATTTGGTGATCTAATTATGCTAGTCTTATCTGTCTGTTAGAAATTTTAATCCTGCTTTGATCTACTTGTTTTCTTACAACTGATTTTCAGATTATAGTATCTCTTTCCGTGTGCATATATTTTCAGCACAGGGCTCTCTATGCAGTGTTAGACAAAGGAAGATCATCTGGATAAGACTGACAACAGATTGATGTATTTTAAAGAAAATGCTTTTATGATATATCACTACCTTTTCTAAAGATCCTGCATGTATTTCTAAAAGGGGTGGGTGAGTCAGGCACATATGCACGCACACCATCACATACCCAAACCGAAATATAAAGGAAAGCAGTTTTTTTATAAGGAGGATACATAAATGTTAACAAGAGAGGTGAATAATGGCCATTTGAGTAAAGAGACAAGAGCTGAGTGTGAAAGTAAGATGAATAGCTATGGAGGAAGGCTTGATAAAAGAGAAGTGAGGAGAAATGGTTGAAATAGTATGAACATGTACATGATCATGGAGAGCTCAATGGTAGAAACAACATGAAAGAGGAAGGATGCGAAACATCTGTGCTGTTATGTGTCAAGTTTAATCATAATCCAGCTTTGGTTTAAATACAGGTATGAAGTACCATACTAGTTTACAGAGAAACTGGGGCAAAGCTTAGAAAACAAGACAAGAATGACTTCTGGTTTGTAACCTATACAGAAAATTCATTGCACATCTACATACACTGTTAATTTATTCTTTAAAATACAAAATTACTGAATGAAAATTACTGTTCCTGTTTAAATTAGAACACCTGGTTACAAGGATCTGGAAAATACCAGCATGCGTGTGGGAATTTGCGGGTTGAGGGGAAGAAAATTAATTATTTACTGGGCTTTTTCATGGGTGGATTTTCTTAACGTATGTTCTTTTTTTTATACTTAAAAATGTCCACTATAATTTATCTGTCCCATATAAATTATTATTAGAGAATTCATATTTCTTCATATTCCTTGGCTGGTAAACAATACCTCCTTCTAATAAATTTGCAGTGTGGTTTCCTCTCTCGGTTTAGCTTATGCATTTGAGAAGTTTTTCAGAAGTTTGGTGAAAACACAAGCATCCCAAGAATATCATTGCGCCCAGTGATCAATTTTGCTGAGTTTTAGCTCTTCTGAAACTGAGAAAATTAGCGGTCATCCACATTTGTGAACAGGTAGATGTATACAGTGGTTAGTCTTCCCATCTGCCATGATCAATATGCCTGTAAGGAAACAAATACTTTGTATTCTTATCCATATCAGTGGATTATCTCGTGTCTTTAAGGACTTTTGCTGACTTGGTGAAAAAAGCAATTACAGTTGCATCTTTTCTTTTTGAAAAATTCCATTTTAATCATTGCTTGCATGGTCTGTTAGGTGAGATCAAACAGCAGTGATATGTTCCCATCTTGGAAGTCCTTTCTGTTTTGCTCAATAATCTCTTAATATTAAGGGGTTTCATCTAGACCAAACACCATAATGAGCATTGTGCAGAATTCATTTTTGTCGGGTAGGCAGACAGAATACCTCCCAGCACAAATTCTTGGAGCTTGTATTCTACTTTGATGATATTTTCCTCAGTGAAAGCAGAAAATTCACACGATCTTTTCTGTACAATTTGAGATCAAGCATGTACTCCAAAAAATAAATATTTGTTAAGAGAACAGGTCTCATGCTACTCCTTGAGTGACAACAGGCCAGGCACTCTGGAGATGTTCCTTTGTTCACTAATCTCAGTAATTTCAGGAGATTACTAATATCGCAGTTTGTACCATGTAACGATAGACTTGCTTTACAGCAAATTCAGGACTGTTGAATGAACAGAAAAGACCTTATAAATTGTGCCTTTTCTTACTAAGCATCATGTGGAGACTTTTATTTAAGGCTGTCCAACATCCTGCACTGTAAGATAAAATTCTCATCTGCTGTTAAGCTTTAATTTCTTCAATATGGAGACTGAAATTTTCTGTGTTGATCATACTTCTCTTTTAATATTTGGCGGAAATGTCAAATCTGCCAAACACTTCTATTTTGGAGGCTTCAGTGATCTGGCTTAACGTGTAGCTGAGTATAGAGTTGTGTCAGCACAACTGAGGGCATGGAGAACTGTGGTACAGGACACAATGTCCGACATTATAAGCTTTTGAAAGCTTTTACTTCATCAATTTACTATTGAAAATGCTGCCTCTGTTCTAACTCTAGGGTGGAGATCTTCTTAAGAACAAGATATCACAGAAGATGTTAGAAAAAATGGATCAGGTGTTGGGTTCAAGGAAAAAGAGGTAGGAAGAGAAACTACGATAGACTAGGACTGGGTCTTTGTTCAATGCAGGTGTTTGTGCAGGACACACAAAATTAGATGAATGGGGAAAACACACATGAGTATAATGGTGTGAAAGGATGAACAGGAATCATTCAGGGTATCAAGGAAATGCTGGGACAAGGAAAACAGAAAGATAAAATAGCACCCTGAAAGGAAAGACTGGAAAACTAAGCAGCGCGGGGAAAGCCAGTGGTAAGTGGGCACGACAATGTCTGTGTGACCAACTTGTGCCTGGCTGTAAAGAAAGTCAGAGTGTACTCAGGAAAAGGCAGCAGCAAACTGAAAGAGAAAAAATGAAGCTGGATGCAAGATTCTGAGAGACTGTGAAAGGCTGGGTATAGACTCTGGATGTACAAGGAGTAAATGATGTGAGCCTGAGGGAGACAGTTGAAAGGCTGGGGACACGAGCAGAAGTGTCTGTGCTCACTAGAGCTGCGTACTGAACAGCAGCAATAGAACCAATTCCCAATTCTCTCCGTTCGTTCACTATCGTGAAATATTTACAGTTCTCATTTCCTGACAGCATTGATCCACAGATAAGAATATAACCGTGTTACACAGTTGTCTGTTGTGCCATTAGCCCAAGCAGCAAGCACCCATGCGGCCAGTGAAATGCCACACACCCCTTTGTTTCTGTGACCTGCCCATACACAGCACTCTCTCAAAACTAAAGTGCTAGAGTTAAAACTTCCTTCTGAGCCATTATTTCTGCTCCCATATATACCATAATATTTTCATAATTGCATACTGTTTGTTTGCTGTTCTTTAAGACTTGGGAAATCATAACTGGAATAACAGAGCTGAATTGCCGTAATGCAAGAAAATGATTTGCAAACACAATGATTTCTGCCTTTAAAGGAAATACTATGCATACTTTAAGTTTCACTAATCTTCAAACAAACTGAAAAGAATCCTAAAAATGAGACAACATTTTGTATCATATATTTACAGAACACACTAGTTACTGTGATTTACATCTTTCCTGAGAACTGTTATTTTTGCAGCTTAGAGATCCCCACAAGCATTTGTCTGTGGTCCAAAATAACGACTGTATAAAACAGGTGCTAATAGCACTGCGTTTTTGGTATCAAGAGTATGAAAATGAACATTCACTATTTGATTATGTACCTGTTCACCATTTATGGAGACAAGTGACCTTAATCTGTAGAAGAAACAGCAATAAATATTTATGTATCCACATGAGAGCCAGCGATGCAATAGGAGATGTACTGACAAACAGACCGAGGACTGGCTTTGCCTGCTCATTTTTGCTCACAACCGCTAGCCCTTTGGATAGAATTTGTTCTGCTATAGCTGCTGCTTTCCCCTGTGTTCCCTGTCCCCACCGTCCTGAAGCCGTTCACAGATGCCCATGGGAGGAGAAATAAACCGGCCATCATTGGGAATTTTCAGAGGGCTTTTGGTAATTGTCTGTAAGAACAGCTCAGTGATGCAAGGCATCTTCTTACAAGCAATTTAGTGCTTAATTGCTAGGGCTTTGAGTAGGATGAAACTAAAGGTTGTCGTGGGAAAATGATGAAGAAATACAGATGAGCTCTAGGGACTCATTCTCTAACATCTTCTGTGGTCATTTTCACACACGGCACAACAACTGTAAGTGGTGGCATACACAAGTATGATGACAAGTTTTAGCAGAGTTTTGGGATAGTAGGGCTGCTTTTAGATCATAGCTCTGTGAAATGCAGGGTGAAAAATGACATGACTTCTATCCGTATAGACTGACCACAAGCAAAGCAAAATTTTAGATTGCTTGTTTTTTTAAATTTGGATCGTCTTCAACGTTAGAACTGGTTTTCCCTCTGCCATGTTCTATTTTCCTACTCCTCTTTTAGCCTGAAGCAGCTTCTTTTCTCACAAGCGCTGAGCCTGTATGCAGTGGGTGCAGTTGCACAAGCATCCCCTGGGCTGGCGCAGAACGTGGTGCTCACAGCCTCGAGTCCCGAGCGCAGGAACAGCACTCGCTGTGAGCTGCCAAGGCCAGTTTCTATGTTCCAAACCCCGTGTAGGGTACGACATTGACGGTTTGAGAAGCACGTGCGCTCTCACCTTTTTAATTGTGTACTGGTGCTCAGAAGCTCCAGAATAACTTCAGATATGTATTTTATATATACTTCTAAATACATATATATGGTATGTATGTGTGCGTATACTTCTCAAAAGACCTGAACTATGAGCTTAGGGTGTTTTTATTTAAAAACTGCTTTCTGAGGAAATACACAGTAACTGATGGCACTATTGACATAATTCATAAACGGAATAGTTGATTACCTGTTGTGTAACTGAGCCAATGAATATTCATAGTTCCCTTGGTATGGAGCTGGCATATTTCAGCTAATTAACTCTTCTGCTTAGCTGGTGCATATGCACACTTTTTATGTGATACCAAAGTATGTTTAATTGAGGTTTGACAGATAATACCAAAGACAGTTTGCAAACAAACAAACAAAGTAGACTTCACTGTCATTTCCGTAAATGATATGGTATCACTTAATGGAAACTTGTATAAAAATTAACTCCATCATCCCATTTCAAAGCAGTCTAAAATTCACACTCTTAGGGCATGTTTCAGTTAGAAATAGGCACAGGAAAGAGGTTTTTTAGGTAATATTACTTAGTTCGAAAGAACATACAAATTTCTACTTAGAGTGCTTCTAAATGTTATTGATATTGACATTATCCCCTTTACTGAATATGTTTGAGAATACTATACAGGCTTTGAATTTAAAGTTTTAAGATATCATTTTTTCCTTGGAGAATCTTGGATGTAAGCCAAGGTAAACTAAAGATGAGAAGCTGAACTGCTTTCTCAAGCAGTTTCTTTTTTAACTTCCCTGCTGTCTTTTGCTGGGAACACACATCCTGCCACCAGGTCTTGGTTCCCAGAGGTACCCTCGTATCCAGTCAGAAAATACTGATACAGGTGATGTCCTCTGTTGCTCTGCTTCCTTGCCTGGTATCTCTTCCTCTTGTCTTTCATCCCTCCCACAGCTCAAAGATTAAAATTTCAGTTCAGTGCCACAATGTTCTCACATCAATGGGCTACATCAATCCACCCACTCTCAAGTTATTCTTCCCTGCACATCAAAATGATAGCTTACTAATTTTTACTCTTAAATTATATCTGCCTCTTTTTCTGGTTCTCCTTCATCCTATGACCTTGTCCACCATAAAGGTGTTTTCCCATGTTTTTCCTTGATATCTGGTATTGCACGGAAGACTTATGTGAGTCCACCATCTGCAACAGCATCTTTATGTCTAAATGACTCCCAGCTCTTTTTGGATCCCATCCTTTTCTCTGACCCATGACCGCTAACGCCTTCTGTAATAAAAATATCTAATTCTGAAGTGTGGGTGATTTAAGAGTTGGTAATGAAACAGAGATTTTTAATCAGTCATTACTTTAAACCCACTCCCTGTTATACAGGACTGGAGTCCATCTGGAGGATTCATACTGACATAGTTTTAAGGGAATAAACTGTATTTGCTCTGTAGCTGGTGGGAAAATGTTCTCCCATATACAAGCTCTAAGGCATCCACAGCAATACTTACATCAGATTAGATGTGTTGCTGAAAAACAAGCAAATCAAACCACCCAGAAGAATTTCCCACGCTCTGCACTAGTTTAATATACACTGGCAGCAGAATCAGGCATTGTGTTAGAGTGTGTGGTTCTCTCTTAATTCAAGGAAATCTGCTGCCTAACACAAGTTTACTTAAGCAGTTATCAGAAACTCATCTAGACCTGTCCCCTAAGGAAGGTGCGACTTTACTTGTAATGCAAATTATGAAGTTCCGATACATACTAAATTACATTTCTGATCTCAGCCATTAAAATTTTATTTAACTCAAGAAAAATCAGTTCTGCTCTTCATTTTTTGAAAAAGCTTCATTTCTGTGCAAACTCTCTAATCCACTCTGAAACATCGCAGCAATTTTCTGTCTGTGAAGCTATAAAATAAACTCTTATAATCATGACCAATATGGGGTTTATGTTCTTGATATGATTTATCAAAAAAGGAGTAGAAGATAGAACATATCTCTTTGAAAAGTCAGGTCTCAACTACATTTTCATTATTTCTTTCATGACGCTAGCAACAGGCTGGTTAATGTTCTGCTTCAGTAACTTCTCATGAAAAAAACGCATTTAAAAACTGATGAGTCTTTTTTCCTTTTAATATTTGCTTTTTCTGTCTGTGGAGCTTTAAAAAATGAATTTCATAATGGAATTATTTTCTCTGTAAAGCTAAGAAGTTGAGGCTAATTATATCTTACCTACATGATGATTTTGTCATAAATATCTAGCTATTAAGTCATAACAGCCAATCAGATCACTTAATATCTAAATCTCCTTTCATAATAACCTTTAGTAGATTTTGAAACAGCAGTATGTCAAAAGTGTTTGGCAAATAGCTATTTTTATAGATGTTAAAGCTGTATCAGACTTGTTCTTTTATTGTCAGCCATGCTGCAAGAAGCAAAAGTAATTTTGTGTTCTGAAAAGGCCCTATTCGGAATTTTTCAAAGTATCAAACTTAGCGTGGAGTTTAGTGTGAACTATTTTGTTGGCTTCTGGTAGCAATAGGGGACAGTGGCACCTGGGAGCATCTTCTAATGGGCTTTTAACACTGTTAACATTTGTTAGCATTGTGAACATTTGTTAGCATTTTTTTCCCAGTTTATCCCAATGCTACTGAAAAAAATGCTTTATCTGTTGGTAAATGAATTCACACAGTACCTAAAAATGTTTAGAAGAGGTATTCAAGATCCAGGCTTGTCACAGGGATGCCAGCTAATCTGAAGTGGTCTACAGGGCTTTACCAGTGTCTACCATGATAGAGAATGCAGAAATCAAGAAACAGGTGGCTTGTCTAAAGACTCTCCTTCCCCTGAGTAGGAAAACCAGCAAATATCGAGTCGACAACTTTTCTCTATTGCCTGGGACACCAGCTTCTGCACATGTGTTTATACTTGCATAGATTAATAGTAATGAAAATGTCCTTGTAATCAAGTAACATTCCAGCTCTCCTACACCTCAAAAGGCTATTTAGTTTAATTTAGATTAATGTTGGCTTTAACACTATAACTCTCAAGCACAAATTTTTATCCAGAGCAAAGCATGATCCACTTTTGTCTAGTTCAATCAGTCTCACATGAGACCTCCTGACCTGCTCACCCAGAAAACTGAGAAAATAGAAACTCACTTGATAGTCTTGTCACCTGGAGTCAGAAATCAAATTGCAGTGTCTCTCAGGAGCACTAACATTCACTTTCACAAAGCCATGTATTTAGAGGCATCGGCCTAAGTTCCTATTAGAAGGTGAGACCTGAAACAAGTAACTCATAAATAAAATAAATAAAGTTACTTGTATGCTGCCAGTCCAAATTAATTGACTTCAATAGAAGAAGATGTATAAAGGAGTTGGTTTGACTTTGAGTTCCCTTACGTAGTCTGGCAACAGCTTCCCAGAATTTGTTGGAATTACAGGAGTGGGAAGTGGGCAGAACTACGCAGGCTACTTGTTGAATGCTGCATTTTCCATTTGTGTTATAGACAATCAGTAAATACAGTGTCTTAGTTGCAGGTAGGTTGTAACGTTCTCCTTTGATTTTCATCTCTCCTGTATAGTGAAAATGGAGTATGGATATTTTAGCTTGCTAATAAAGTATTCCTTTTACTGTAAGTGGTATATGTCCAAAGATAATGATTCATTGACAGTATGTCCACTCATTGAATCAGCTATGTATCTAAAGGCCTGGATGCTCACCAAATCAAGAATTAGAAATATTTTCTCTTTGTGGGATAGCAAAACATCAGTCAGTAGATCTGATCCAGAATAAACTGCAGTGATTTTTTCCCTGCAGAATTTAAAAGTCAGATTCCCATCCTCTTGATATTATGGAGGCAAGGACATACTACAGTCAAAATCAGTTAAAGTATTTATGGACTAAGGCAATAATGTGAATAAGAATGTCAGAATCTAACCATCTAACACTAAATAATTGAAAGTGAGATCATAATGGAATTATTTTTTACCTTCAGGTGACTATTTTTCTGTAACCTTTTTGGAAGGTGTTACATGCTAGGAATAGAACGTAAATAAAACAGGCAAAGGCATTAAGTTGCATTATAACTGCTTTTAACTTGAATAGCATTCCCTGGATCTGAAATAACCACTGTTATTTAAAACTTGACCATGTTGATCTGGCAATAACTTAGCCCTTAAGCTAGAAAGTAACATAGTCAATTATACTTCAGCACTGTTTTCACAGGAGACTTGGCCTTCCTAATGCAGATTCGATGAAATTTATAATGTTTGCCTTAATTTTGCTTTTGCGTAAGTAGAGTGGCAAGTGATTTCATTTGTACGTTTTAAATCAGAGGTGAAATAAGAATATGCTTCCTGATCCATTGACTAAACTTCCAGGACATACTTTGAACTATTCCTCTCTTACTTGAGTTCTACTTGCATGTCCACTCACTTTGCTAATCATTACTATTTCGGTATATGATGATATTTAATCTGAAAGTGTTGAAGGCCTTTTTCTAGCATGTTCTGGACAACAAATTCAAGCATATGTACGTGTGTTTAACGTCCATTAAAAAAGAATACTTGGTATTAACTGAGGACTGAAATATTGTGCAAGGCTACTGAAATCTGAAATATTTTACTTTCCGTAAAGCAGTGGAAATGTTGTTCCACAGATGAGCTTAGTCCTGTCCTGCAAAGATCTCTTTGGTGTTTGCTACCAAATGCCAGGCATTTTAGTGTGTGGATGGATGTGAGCAAGAGTAACATCTTAGAAGTAGTAGAAGAGAATTCAGATATTGCCTAAAACAATCCAGGGGTGTGTTTAGAATGTGTGAGAGTGATGCATTTACTTTATGTACAGATAAGTCCTTCTGACTTGGGTCCTACAGCAGATGCTACAGAAGGAGCTGAAACAAGTGTTTCCTTGCAGACTAATGTGGCTATTTGCATTATGACAAGAAATCTTTCAGAAAATTTCACTCATGTTTACTACCTCTTTCTGCCTATCTGGGCCTTTAGTTTTCCTCTCTGTGAAAGAACCTGGAGATCTCCTTCCCCCTTCTGAGCTACAGCTTGAGTCCAGGAGAATTTCTCTCTTGAGGCCATGGGATCTATGAGATAGCTATTGCTCAATTTTCTCTTTGTTACATAAAAAGCAGTCAAAATAAGGTAACCGAGCACCTTCTTTCTCCATACCCTCTTAAAAGCCTGTGTCTCTTGGGGCAGAGCAGAAGAGCCTTATTACACACACAAGGCAGTGCCGGAAGATACCCAGTTTGCATCCACCTTCTACTATGTTAAAGCTTAGGAGTGGATGAAGATCCCTAAAATTACACATGGTAGCTAGGAGACCTTGGCAAACTTTCTCTTACAAGGTATGATCATATAGTTGCTAAGGTATTGCTGAACAGTGATCATTGCCTATGGGCTTGCTTCTGCAGATGGGGATGGGAACGCTTCACTCTTCAGTCCTCTGTGGAACACAGATGGATCCCACAAAGCAGCAAGGATGCTCTTCTGTCTCTCAGGTCCTCTCAAAGGAGGCAAGATGTGTGTGGGAAGCAGCCAGGACTTGGTAGAGACAGCAAGATAGTTTGCCACTGGTAGCAGGTGATCATTTTCTTGATGACAGATAAGAGAATTTTTGTGAGAAGAGGGAAAGAAACTCACTGAGTGGGAGTCCAGGTGTGTTTGCTTTTCGCAGGTTCTTGTTTTAGTTTGTGGAAGATATTAGGCTTCAAATAGTGATTAAAGGAGAGAAAGATTCAATAGGGTCCATAGATCAAGGAGTAACAGAACACCTTCAGAAAGCTGCTTCCTTCAGAAAAATGAAGTGGCTGGTGGTTTTCAAATATAGACACTTTCTGCTTCTAAGGATAGTAATTTTTCAAGCTATTAAGCACTGGCCAGATCCCAGGACATCAAAAAGAAATATAGGGCCTTGACACTTTCGAAAGTTAATTTGTTTATAAAAGGAGCCTGTATTTTGTCTTCTAGTCTTGAAGGGGGCAGAAAGATTTCCAGGAACTTTTGTGACCAGCCAAAGTTTAGAAAAAATATCCAATTCACCCCAGAGTTGGACAGCTTCTGCATGTCTGTCCTTAGAGTGATTTCAATCACGTTTAAGATTTCTAGTTATATTATAGCTAGAAGGATAAAATGTATCAATGAAATCAAAACCAAACTGCAAAGCAATCTGAGGACAATTAAAAAGCCAAGCCACAGGGAATCAGAGAGATATTAACTAGTAAAAATATAAGATGTTGCGAAGTGCCTTTCAGTTCTGCTTCTCAGATTCCTATTCTCCTTTAAATATCAATGCAGATTCCTATTTTCGTTTTAATATGGAAGGAGCTGAGGCACTAAGCATAGAAATGACATAGGGAAAGGGCAAATGCAGAGAAACGTGTGATAAACATGGAACATAAAGAGATGACACTTGCCATGGAAAACTTTCAGAAGTGTGTTGGAAGGCAATTTTCTCTGGTGCAGCTATTATAGATGATATTTCTTATTTGCTTTCATTTTTGTCAGGAACATAATTACTTTTTTTCAGTATTTCTCTAGGAAGTTCTTCTGGAGGGAAGAATAGTAAATTTGGGTTATTGGAAGTATTTTGATTTCTGTTTCAGAATGTAGTACAGAAATGGGATAAATAAACGTTTCATGGAAAACAATGAAATTCTTGGTTCAGAAAAGACTGTGATATAACACTTTGACATTAAAATTCCTCCTCTTTTTTTTTTTCTTTGAAATGATATTCAGCAAAATCAACAGAGTTTAGTAAAGTATTTTTAGTTTTGTCAGAACCATATTTTCTGACAGAAAATGGTTCCCTTAAAATTTTTTCTGACTGGCTCAATTTCAGAGCCATAAATCTAGATTACCCTTCTGCTAATGCAGGATTGTCCCCTGCAGTATATTTTACCAATGCTTTGTCCAGTCTTGCTATAAATGTCTCAGACAATGAGACTCCCACTGAAAGATTACTCCGTAGTCTAATAGATCTGTCAGAAAGATTTTCCTGAAACTCAGACTATATTTTCCTTGTCTTAATTTGGGATGTCGCAGAGCAGCTCATGAATTGCAAGCATAGTAAATCACTTGAACCAGATGGTATTCATTGGGGGGTTCGGAAAGAAATAAAGTGCGAAACAGGGAAGATACTGGCAATAAATCATTAAAAATAGCAGCTGTTCCCTTTAAAGGGGAAAATCTAGCCTGGTGCCTGTACTTAGAATGAAAGTTATTATTCTTTTTTAATTGAATAAAAGATCAATTTCAACAATTGCAGCCTGATGAGCTTAATCTCAGCTTCATGGAAATCTATGAACAATCTGACTGTAGTCTAAGTATTAGATGATTATAATTTTAGAGCAAACCGTGGCATCTCCCACAGGGGTAAGTAATGGCTCTCTAGTGTGAGAAAAATCTTTGGAAGAAAAACAGCCGCAGTTGTGTATGAAATTCCAGTCTAGAAAAATTTATAATTGAGTGGCTCTAACTTTCCTGGATTCTTTTAAAAAGCTTCTGGTAAGGAGTCTCCAGAAAAGGTTCATTGGAGGAGGGGTTTGCTGTTGCTGATGTCTGGGGAGGGAGCAGGGAAGGAGTTTTATCACACCAGGTTCCAAACCCACAGTAGTAATGTCTGTAATGATAAGAATTTTATTTTGCTTTGAAATGCCATGTGCTTGCATTACAATGTGCAAGGTGAAGCAAACACACCTCACAAATAGAGCACGAGGTAAGATTTGTAATGGTCCCTAGGTCTGGTGGCAGTGCTTTCTTCTCCACAGCCTCCAAAAGAATCCTTTATCTCAGCCAGCAACCAGGGGAAATTCGGTGCATCCTGCTCTGCTTTGGATAAGTTTTCCATCAGTGGCATTTAAATAACAAACAAACCTCTCCCTGTGAATTTTGTGTGAATTATCTTGTAGATAACTGAAAATGTAGCACAAGAAGGGCATATTTCCCTTTTCTTAAGCAGCAGTTATTTGTATTAAAAAGCAGGAGTAAGACAAATTGGTATTTCTGTATACAGATGAAGAATTATATTTATTATTATTCAGATCTTATATCCAATTGTGTTAGAAATTTAGCAGGTATTCCTGCAGCTTGAGCCACCTGTTGAGAAAATCTCACTGGTTAGTGTTGCACGAGCAAGTTACGGGAGCAGAATTGAGAGTGGT
This sequence comes from Pampusana beccarii, assembly GCA_013399365.1. Taxonomy (NCBI): domain Eukaryota; kingdom Metazoa; phylum Chordata; class Aves; order Columbiformes; family Columbidae; genus Pampusana; species Pampusana beccarii. Next base: position 570,569 of record VWYH01008560.1, on the reverse strand, counting down.
CACTGAAGTAGGAGCACACGCTTGGCAAAAAGCTGCTGGGAGTTGTGTAAAAAGCCAAAGAGGACTGATAGCTTTAAAAGAATTACTCATTCATCTGAATGCTTTGGGCAGGGAAAGATAAATGATTTCTTTCTTTTCTGCTGTGTCATTGTTGTGCCTCCTTGGTTCATTTGGATTTCTTATCTTTGGGCCTCTTTCGTGTTTGCTTCATCCATCCTGTTCCACTAGATCCATCTCAGGCGGACCAGCCATCAAGGCTGTCTGCAGAACCTTGAATCCTAACATTCGTTTTGCCTCTTGTAGGCATCACACCTTCAGCTCTTGCTCAGGCTGCTTATATATCCCTCAGCATTTGCATTAGACAGAGTCTAAGCCCCCACAGAAAGTACTCTGGAACCCCTGTGTGGAAGGACTGGATCTATTTTCTAAAGACAACCCAGGAGGATATAGCTGAAGGCTGCTTCGTTCCTACTGCAGGGGCTTGGGGAAGAAGGGATTCTTGCAAATACCGACCACACCAAAAAGCTTTCTTCAAGCAATTCTGGAAGGCTGCCCCAGAGCCAGCACCAGCACTGTTCTTACAGAAGGAATTCTAGCTGGTTATTTTAACTTTAAAGCTGTCGGCAGGAGAGGTCGAGAACTTCTCTTTCTTTTCCCAAGTGTAACAATTCGTGTGAGTCACCTGAAGCAGGTGTGCTCTGTAGTCTTCATGCAGTCCTAATGCTTTGTTATCCTGAGTGAGAGATGCACTGGAGTGCTCCTTACGCCATTTACACCCAGGTTTCTTTCCAATCTGCAAGGGGATGCAGCCCCTACGCAGTCAGGAGGCTGCCAAGGTTTACACCCATTGCCAGGACTGCAAAGTGCACCACAGAACAAAGATACGACCGTTGTGATCCAATTTGATCCTTACTTTTATCTCATATTTTCTTTCTGCTATTGTAATCATATGGCTTTCAGCAGAATTTGTTTGATGCGCAGTGGGTTCCCAGAGCAGCATCAAAGTCCAAAGAAACCTCTTTGATTGAAAGCTGTCTTTGGAAGACTATGAAACCATGCACTCAAAAACTTTGAGATCAGCTTAGAAATCATGATTTCTTGAAATACAATACATTTGTTTTTCTTTTCATTCCTCTCCCTTTGAGGTTTACATGTTTACAGAGCAATCCTTGTATTAGGAGTGCTGCATAAGCATCAACTTTGCATTGCTGTAGGACCTCAGACTGTAAGAAGAGCTGTAGATATTCAGACTTTACCATCAAATTACATTTGTTCCCTATAATTTTTTGCATTAATTATGCTCTGCTTCTCAGAGGTGCTGTCTGGAATTTCTACCAAGTTATCATGGAGAGCGGTGGACATGTAAAACATCTGGCAATCAGATTTGCGGGCATAAAATGGGTTCTTGGTGACTAGATCCATGGTGGGCTGTTGGAGATGATATGTAGTCATGCTGTCAGTTTTTATTTAGAACTAAATTGTTCGTACTGTGTTGTGTCGTTGCCTTAATAATTAGCACAGTTTTAAAGTGCTACTTTGCTGACACATTTCCATCACAATACAAAGCCTTGTTGGTTTGTGTCTCCTTCAAGATTGCTCCCAGAGTTGTCCCATTTTTTCCTTCCAGAGCAGGAACTATTGTGTCGCTATTGTTGGTTTGGAGTACTGTGGTAATGAGGTCCCACTGTGGTACAGCTCACCCCCACTTAACATAGAGCAGGGTCTCGAACCCGAAATTCTTCAGAGTTCAACGCACGATACACGAACATGGTGAAAATGTCACTGTTTTCAGAAACACAGAAGAAATCTTTGGTTAGGAAAAGAAGATAGACTTCCAGTACAGGGATTATATGTGAAAGAAAAACACTGTGCTTTTTCTCCCCTTTTTGTAGATAAAACATTAGTGGATAAAATAGGGGATCATATTCCTCTTTTGAAAAACTTACTACTTAGAGATTTGAAGAAAAATCAATGTGACATTTGAATACACTTTGAAGTTCTTTCACAGCTTGAAACTTCACAACTTTTGTCTCACCCTTTTTTTATCAACTGTATTCATTACATTTCCATATAAAGCAGCCTGCTTGTTAAATACCATCTCTCTTCCTCTTGCTCTTTTCCTCTTGCTCGCTCTCTTTTTTTCCATTTTCCCCCCTCCTGCCCCTTTGCTCTCCAGGAGGATTGAACGCTTTCTCTCAAAGGTAGCAACACACCATTCAATTAAAGCTCCGGCCTTTGTAAGGACAGATAATAACTTTGATCGCTGCATTTGTATAATTAAGGGACAGGCCTCCAGTTTAAAGGGGCTCCTCGTTTGCCTTTGAAACGGCGAGAGCGTGATGAGTTTTCTGCGGCATCGGCTGGGTAGGAAAGTCCCAGTCTCCTTTGGTGTCACATCTATCTGCGTCCCCCAGCCTGCCTGTCCCCTGTCCCAGGGAGGACGATTAGGCAGCCCCCCCGCTGGCTGCAGATGGAGTGAAGCGGAGCGATAAGGAGAGCTGCCGTTCTCCCCGGCCTCAGATCGGCGGAGGGAGAGCTCTTCTTCACAGGCAGCCCCAGTGTAAGCCGTTTAAACAAGCGTGCAGGAAATATTGGGGTAATTACCAAGCACAGGGAGGGGGTCTCTGGCTATCAGCAGCATTGAGAATGGATTCGAAAACTCGCCTGGCAGATTAATTGATCCTTTTTCTGCAGCCAGTCTTTTGAAATAATTCTCGCAGCAGCTCGCAGCCGAAAGTTGGGAGAGTGCAGCGTGCCAAGGAGAGGCATCCTCACCCACAGCCGTGTGTATTTACTAGCATCTGCATCTGACTTTCTTCTCTGCCAAAGCATTAAGAATTTTAGCAATAATTCATGCTTGGTAAATTTGTTTTCTGTAATAAGATCAAGCCCACAAAGAGAGAATAAAAAGCAGTGCCGCCTGCGCTTCCTTATCGGCGGTGATGCCGGCTAAGTTCTCTGATCACAGGAAGCTGCTCTGAGGCGCTCCCGCCTGCTTACTTAATGCAGTTTACTTAGAAGAGAGTTTGCCATGGCTTTAATTTTCAGTTTCACACTGGTGAAGCGGGCCACCGGCTCAGTGGAGAACCGGCGCGCAGCGGGTCCCCGCGGAGAGCGGGCCGGCTCCTCTCTGTCCCGGCAGGCTGCTCAAGTGGAACGTCAGCCAAGTGGCAGGTTTGTTGCTGGGGAGATGAGGACCAGCCTCTCGGTCTCCTCTGCCCCTGCCCTCGCTTTTCCCAGCTGGTGGAGGAGGGAAACTGGCAGTGGAGACCTTGATGCTGTACCCGCTTCTCACATTTGCCCGGTGAAGGATGTGCCAACAGAAGGGAAATGGCGGGAGGCACATTCGGAGCGGTGCATTTGGGTCTCCTCTATAGCTGCGTTCATACGTTAGCGTGCATTTTGTGTGTAAAGCAGAGATAGTATGGCGAGTTTGCAAGAGCTATGCTGTGTCACTCTTCTGGGTGACTAATATTAATTGCTCATTTAAGGAAAATAAAAGTGTTCTGTGATTTAGACGCTGTGCTGCAGAGAGGATTTCAAAACCCTTTATTAGCGCTGTCCTAGCAACTTGAGATAAAGCAGGTGACAAAAATATCCTGATCTAATTTTGAATACCTATATTTGCACAGAATGAGCTAGTATCTTGGCAGTTTCTGTCAGGGCGCCTATCAATTCAGACTGCATTTAGTCAGCACGCAAAGTAAATTGCTGTCCTACTAAAAAGCAGTGAACAGAGCAATTAAAATCCATTTTCGTTATGGTTGCTAGCTTCTTCATATGGGAGGAGAAATACTGTAGAAGGTCTCTTAAAGCCAAAACTTAAAATTTGCTGTGTGTTTTCCGTGTCTCCATTTTTTGCTTCCTTCTCAAATATTACTGGTGCGTCTGCGAGTATCAAAACCCTCACTTCCGAAATACCGAGGGCTAGACTTTTGCAATTAAATTGCAAACATTTGTGTGAGGGAAATTATGTGCTAACTTTATGTGGGTTCAAGAGACCAAAGATTCGCATGATTTGCAGCCAGGCAGATGTATGTTCTGCCACTGACGTGTACTCTTTTGCAGTCACAAGCACGTGGAAGGTTTGCAGGTGCTTGCATATTCGGGGTTGCACTACAAGGCCCTGACTTGTACATGCTGCTTTCAGTAAGCCTTATTTCTTGTTTGATGTTAAGAAGTTTTCAAATAAAAAACACCATTTCGTGTAAGCAGATGGATTTAAGAAAATTGCTGGGATTACTCTTATGTGCCTGTATGTCTCCATCCTTCTGTCCTGTAAAATGTTGAGAAACACATCGGGCTGATTTCACAGGGTCTTGTGCAACTATTCTCATGTTTCAACGCATGGGTCTTTTATTTCTTCAGCCTAGGATGGAACAGCAGAGTAGAAAGAGTACCAAATCTCATTTGGCACTACTGAATTTTATCTATCTTTGCACTAAAGTGCAAACCAGAAGAGTCCAGCCTCACCCCATTCAACTGAGCTCTGTTTTGCATCTTGTTTTACCCTTATCTCTCAGGGACTAGGGTGCCTATAGAGCTGAGTATCGCTGAGGGCTTTGGATGCGCCCGCACTGACAGCATTGCACATGTGGAAGCCTGTTTTGTTTTGAAAAAAGCACAGCATATCTACAGCTTGCACTTTGTCATAATGTCTGTGAAAATAATATCTTACTATAAGTGTATATAGCTTAGAGGAAACCTTTTGTACAGTGCATATTCTTCAAATTAATCTCTAGCTCCTGAAATGTGCTCATTCTGAGGAGAAGAAACAAGGCTTGAAAGCACTCCAAAGAACCATGTTGACACCACAGCTGCTGTTTTTAATACCCCACTGTGCAGAGTAGCATCCTGAAAGAGACTGAAAGCCTCTGTCCATCTACCCGTGCCAGATCTAAAGCAGGTGGCTGTCTTTTTCCTGGTGCCAGGCTTTCTTTTGGGGATCCATCAGAGAGCCAAGGGCTGTCTCCAGCAGGATTTGCACCAATTGTTTACTCTATTTATATTTCGCTAATTAAGTGATAATCCTAAAGTATCAGGGCACGTGTGAAATAATAATTATTACTCACGAAGCACAAACTGAGCAAACAATTTGTTTGTTTTGTTTATGCCGAAAGATAATGTGTCGGCCTCTCCAAAGGCTGTAAAAACCACTGGTTGAAAGTTGCTCCTTTCATCCTAGGATGTAATTCTTCTGGTAAAACTGGAGTTACAGGCAGGATGAGTTTGACTCACAGAAGAAAAGAGAGTTCTGGTTTCAAGGAAGGCATATATCACAAAAATCTGTGGTCTGGATACAGCTGTGGCATCAATAATTGTTTTAAGTTCCTTAGCAGTGTAACTGTTGGAAAGGCCGTAACTCCTGATCACAGGAGAGGTTTAGAGATGGGTGGGACAACTCTAACATTTCTGGAGACGTGTGACGATCTCCTGTTGTGGCTGCTCTGGAGCCACTTTGACAAGGTGAACCTGGAGGATGTGCCCCGCCATGGACTTTTCCCCAACGTGTTGGACAATCAGGGGGGAGTACTGAACTGACCTCCTGTGCATGAACATGTCTTGCTGTGATGGTGTCTGCATGGAGAGGGTTGAACTTGGTGTTCAGGCCTTTCATACTGTCAGACCAGGTTAAAAGAATTAGGTTCTTAGTACTCCTTGAGTAGGCAAAGCAAGTATAAAGTGTGGTTGGACACACCTAACTTACGTTCCCAAACTTTTTTGTACAACCAGCAAGGCTGTAAAGGTTCTGCTTTTTAATTTTTTGTAACACTTTGCTAGTTTCAGGTTCATTCACTGGGTTAAAATAAAGCATAGTACAGGATTCTCAACACTGACAGTAGTGGGATCATCAGCTGGAAGTGGTGCAAAAGGCTCCTTAACTGGAATGGCAGTAAGTCGCAGCCACTTTGCATGGAAATGACATTCCATTTCTACTTCCTTTCCTCTTGTGCTGTCTTCACTGTCTTTGAAGAAAGATGACTGAAGAAAGATACCTCAGAGGTCTCATAAGTCGTATGTGGCATATATTAGGGGTCTGAAGCATCTTTCTTATGAGGAAAGACTGAGAGAGCTGGGTCTGTTCAGCCTGGAGAAGAGGAGCTGAGAGGGGATCTTATCGATGCTTATAGATAACTCAAGGGTGGGTGTCAAGAGGATGGACCAGACTCCTTTCAGTGGTGCCCAACGACAGGATGAGGGGCAATGGGCACAGACTGAAGCACGGGAGGTTCCACCTGAATATGAGGAGAAATTTCTTTACTTTGAGGTGCCAGAGCCTGGACCAGGCTGCCCAGAGAGGCTGTGGAGTCTCCTCTGGAGACATTCAAACCCACCAGGACGTGACCCTGTGTGATCTGCTCTGGTGAACCTGCTCTAGCAGTGGGTTGGACAAGGTTATCTCCAGAGGTCCCTTCCAACCTCAACCATTCTGTGATATGGAGGATAAATGGGATCAGCTGTTCACTGAGCTTTCCAGCACAAGGCGTCAACCTGTGTGGTCAGATGGCAGATTCAAAACAAAATTGTACATTGGTCCAAGGGACAACTGTGCAGGTTCATTGGAGAGGGATTTGTCAAGGGCTGTTAAATTCAAAGGCTCTGAACCACAGAGAGAACAGCCTGGGACAGTACCACTGCCTGCTTCTCTGTCCTTATTCTATTCTTTAGGCAGTTAACATTGGCCACTGAGATGGGATCCTTCACTAGATAAACTTTAACCTGACCTTACACAGTTGTTCTTCTGTTGAGCCTTTTAATTTGTATTCCTTTCTCCTGCTTTGTTTTAGAATACTCTGTGACCGGAATTGCTGGGAAGTTTTGGGTGTGCGAGAGTGCTCTTTCAGGAAAACTTAGCTCCTGCAGCGATACAAATGTGGTGGGCTTTAGTTTTAAATTATGAATTATTGCAGTTCCTTTGATTTATGTTAAATATTTCAATAAAAAAATAAGAGGAAAATGTTACTTTTCTATTTGACCGCATGCGATGAATTAAAATTGGAGGAGTTCTAGTTTTTAAAGAAGAGCTAAGGCCATAAAGCCATTTAATTGCAGTTCTCCCTATTTCTTTTTCCTATTATTTCTAAATAATTTATCAGTTGAAGTTACTTTGAATGAAAGCCAAAGGCAACTTTTCTCAAGCCAATGAGGACAACCATCTATGATTGTTATTTCTTTAGATAAAATGCCATAGAAAATAACCAAACTTATATGCATGGCAACTGTTTTAGAGCCATATTAGTAAAAAGAATGTAGAAGGGTCTACAAGATGGATGGTCGAGCAGGATCAAGTCTTTCAATATTTATATGGAACGTTTAGCTCACTGATAGGTCAGGAAGTTGAAGCTACGTTGCGCAAATGGGTTTGGAAGATTGGGACCTTAGCAAACAAGCAGTGCAGAAGTTAAGAAAAAAAATCAGACTTTATTCTGACATGAGGTTAAAGAAAAATGTTAAAGAAAAGGGGAAAAGAAGAAAAAAATGAGGGAAGAATATAGCTGAAGAAAAAAGCAGAAGAAATCAATTTAGCAATAATGAAAAAAATTAGCAATGGGGTGGTTTTTTATTTTCAAGTTAGCTTAAAAAGAGCCATTCACATCTTTCAAACCTGTAGTGGATTATTTTTTCCATTATCGTAGTCTCTGCCTCTTGAATCATGCAATGCAAACCTCTTACTTGAGATTCAATGACTTGTTTAAAAGGACACTCTCAGCTTTGTAGGCTTTTTGCAGGAACTCAGACCAAAAAGTTGAAGTTTTGACAGATCCATGGAACAGTAGGCCTCCTTCTTTAGTAGTGTTCTTTAGCCCTCATTTGTGTTTGCGGATCTGCTGCCCATCCTGTTCCTCTCTGCCCTCACCCCTGCCTCTTCTCGGATCATTTCCAGTTTCAAGTCAAGGGCAGCTGTTTCAGGTGAGCGTTGCCTTCCAGTGTACTGCTGGCTCCTGCAGACAAAGAAATGGGGAAAAAATATATAAGGAAAAGGGCAAGACTCTTTAGAAGGAATTTTCCCATTACTTTTACATGTAGTTGCTTTGAGAATTGTTTGTAACAGTAGTATGTAGAACATTTTAAGAGATGTTAAGTCATCAGCAATGTCTTTAAATTACTTTATTTGGTCACACAACTAGATGTGGAAGCCCTGTTTGTGTGTCGTACATGCTCGTAAACTGCAGACTATATTGCTGCAAAATAGAAGGATCTAGGCAGGACAGAGTACCTCCAGTGAAGTCCAAAGCCCTTGCTGGTACCATTTTACTTCCAGGTAATTCTCACTGTCTTGTTCTGTAGGCAGAAATGGACAGTAGGATTTCAGAATATCTTCCCTGTAGGAAGATTTCACAAAGGTGGAATCAGAGACATGACAGAACATCCCTTATCTTCAGCATTTCAATTTAAACAAGTCCTTTTGTCTCTACTAAAGACCACTTATTTGAAATATAGATTTTCAGAAGTCATTTGTTTCATTTTGCTTACATACTCTAAGATCCTATTTCCACTTGGTTTAAATAGCCAAAATGATGAGTGAATGCTGTTTAGGGACAGGGAAAGCAATGGGGGCGATGGTGGGAAGCAATCCAATTTCGTCCTCAAATCTCTTGGTCTTGTATTTGATCTCTGTGAGGCTGGACCTTTCACTCTGCTGCATCGTGCCATATATCACTCAAAATAAGCTAAAATAAGTCAAAACAAGTTAGCTTTCCGTTACTTGCAGCACTAAAACCTAAAGATGCATCAGCCTGCACATGTCAGAAAATATTCTTCTGCTTTATAAAACCTACCTTGCAATGAAGAGTGTGAAGAGGTGGCTCTGCAATCCAAAATCTGCTTTTTATTTAGCAGAGCCAGACACCCCACAGTATTTCCTTTGGGCTAGATAGTAGGGGGATCGAACTTGCGAGATATTATGCAGTTAGGACCTATAGAAGTATCTGGGTAAACACTAGCAATCTTCTCAGGTAAAAGAAAGATAAAGAATTAAATAGACTTAACAGTGCATCCTTTCTACTTCACCAGCACCAGCGAGTACTTAAATCAGTTGGAATCCTGATCTACTGCTAAAGAGCTTAATGTGCCCAGTTTGTGCTTTTTATTCATAACTTCCACCTTTATGCAGAGTTGATAATTTCCTAATAAATAGTGAATTAACTCACATTATACCTGTCAGACAGTTGTACACACCTAGAGATAGTATTACATGAAAATGATTGTGTATTCTCCATTTTGGGAAGAAAATGGTGTGTGCCAGATTAATGAGGTTATGAGCAAGTGAGCAGAATAAACCAGTAAAATGTAATTAAGCCATTTAGCACTCCATAAAAACAGGAACACATAAAAAAGTAATGCAAACCACAGGGTGCACTTAGTTACCAGCCCCCATATGTCAGTAGGACTTAAAGGGGCATGCTTTTTTTTTTTTTTCCCTCCCCCCCACTTTCAAGGCAAAATTTTTCAGATCACTCTGGGCTTTTCAAGTTATCTGGCTGTGTCCCATCCCCATCATGTTTTGTGGCCTCCCCCTTCCCTTAATGTTTTTAAAGAAATCGTTGAGTTTTTTTCACTCATTCCAGACGCACACTCCCCCTTTTCCAGCCACTCTTACTGTGCTCTCCTTTATACAGCAGGAGATGTAAACTCATTAGGATGCAAACACATCAAGCAAAATTACTAGTCTGTGACATACTTTGTTTTTTTGCGTCTGCCCTTGATATTTCGGTCACTTCATCAGGGATGCCTGGACAACTGAGCCCTAGGAAGCGCAATAGTGCATCTAGAGACAGAGAGGGAGTTAATACAGGTTCATTTAAGGACTGAAATAAACTCCCAGAGATAACCCACAGCAGCTGCAGTTCAGCAAAGATATTTTCGTTGTGGAGAACAGACATTTCGAATAGTTGTAGTCTATCAAAGGCTGTAAAAGTAGATTTTCATTATGCATAAAGCCATTCTAAATGCCACCGTGCAAGAGGAAAAGGGATCAAAGGGAGAGAGCTTAACGTGCTGGCAGGATGTGTTAGATTCCCTCTAGTGGCTGATCTTTCAGAATTTAATAAATTACTGTTGCCGGTAGCTAATACAAATATAGTCCCTCATTTAGCTGAAGTAGGAGATGTTCAGACCATGCAGATGATACCTGTGGGGAATGATGGAAAGGGAAGAGAATTTTTGGGAGAGGCAGAGGATGTGATGTGCCAGCAGTGGCTTGATGTGGCAGATCAGTGGCTCGCGTCTTGCAGAAGACTGGACGCAGTGATGGTCTGAGGATTTACAGGCATCACAACAACAGTCAGATAATAGCAGTGAACTTCAGTAAACCCAAAAAATTCTTTGCCAGGTTCTCATAGGAAGGTATTAAAACACAAAGCAGAGAGTTGGAAGTTTCTAGGGGAGAAAACACAAAAAAACAACCAGCAAACCATCCTTCCTAATGTGAATAAAATAGAGTGGTTATAGTAAAACACCAGAATGCAACACCAGGAGCTCTTGAATGACATGAAAATCAAAGAGAAACTGTAAGCAGAAACAAGGTGCTGGAGGCCAAGTATAAAAAAAAATACATGGGCATGCATAGAAGAGAAAAGAAAGACTAAGGAAGAAATTGAATTATAAGTACTGATGGATATAAGGAGCAACAAAAAATTTCTATAAATATTGTTGCTTTTTGGGAGGCAGAGGAAAATACAATTTCTCTTGCCTAATGGAGGCAGGAGCAGAAACACTCAGCTTTATTTCCTTTTTTAGTCTTGAAAAATGATTTTGTGGTTGCACCTCTGATACAATTAACAGCAGTTAATAAGAGGACAAGAACTCTCATTAAACAGTCAAAGATCAGGTTAAATAATACTTAGATACTTTTAACATGCTGCAGTCGTTAGGTTTGCTGAAATACACCCTTGGAGTATTTAAGGGATTAGGATGAGCTGTCACTGGGTAGTGATTAATACTCTGAGAGGATGGGTGAATTCCAGAAGTCTGCAAGAGGACAGACATAACGGTTACTTTTAAAAATAAGGGAATGAGGAATAGAGGAGAAAGGGAATTACAGACTAACAGGATGAATTTCTGTACCTTAAGAGAGTGGAAAGAGATTTCTAGTGCCAAGAGGTTGCAGTTATAAGACACAGCAAACACGGATTTATCAAGAACAAATCGCACTGAAACAATGTCTTTTTGAACAGCATTGCACCTCCTGTGGGTACTGCAAGGAGGAAAAGGGTATATCTCCATTTCAGTAAGGCTTTTGGCCCGTTTCCACATCCCGTTCTTGAAAGAGGTTTAAGAAACTGTGGTCCAGGGGAAAATGCAATTGGGGTGATGCACAACCGAAAATCAATAACATGACATTTGAAAAAAGACCAGTGCAAAGGGCTATATTTAGGACTGAGAATCCTGTACACAAATGGGAACTGGGGACTAAGAGGCTGCCCGGTTACATGGTGGTATGACCTGGAGTTTGTAGCCTGCGTTCTGGGGATTGCACACCGGGGTGATACTGCTGGCCTCGAAGAACAGAAAGTTTGTGCTGTCTGTGAGGCCAACTGTTTTCAAAGTCCTGGTGTTAAAGAAATGTGCGTGTCAGTAGGAGCTGAGAGTCAATTGTGCAGAGAAAGAGGACAGCAAGGAGCAGGTACACTCCAAATTCTAGACTATGCTGACTTTCTGAATACATGATCTCACTTCAGTTTCTTATTCATAACTTATTTTTCAACTGTGAGGGTTGAAAAGACCATTTTTAATGAAATAGCCTGACCTCTTAGGCAATGCAAACATTTCCTGAGTTAATTCCTGTCTTAGTTAACTAAAGAAACCCTTTTAGAGTAACCTCTAAGCCGGTTGTTAAAATTTCTGAATTTGAGAGTATAGCACAGATCTTTTAAAATTGTGATTAGCAGAAATGTCAACTTTGTTTCTACTCTGAGTGTTTCTCACTCTTACTTCTGAATATTGTTATTATCAAATTTTTCTTTCCTGTTACTTAAAGGCTCTGATCAAATTATCCCTTAACCTCTTTAATGAACTAACTGTGTGGCTGTCCTGGAGTGTAAAGGCTTGCTTTTCAGTCCTGTAATGATTCTCACTGGTTTTCTCTGAACCCTCTCCAATTTATCAACATCCCCGATGAATCCTGGACACCGTATTTCAGCATAAACTTCCAAACACAAAGCACCAGTGCCAAATACAGACTTAATGTAGTTCCCTTCTGTTTGCCTGCAGACTGGTTGCCTACAGAAATTCTCCTGTTTATTCTTCCAGGGACTGTGTTGTCTGTTTTGGATGCAGCATCACACTAGGCACTCATGTACCATTGTTTATCCGCTATGATTCCTAAACACTTTTTAAAGTCCCTGGAGTAAAATCCGCATCCTATAAGTGTGCTTTATGCATCGCATTCCTGGATGTATCCCTTTACGTGTGGCTGTGTTATAGCACTTACTGTTTGTTCATTTGTCTAACCTAAGCAGGTGATTTTTTTTTTCTATAACAGCCCTTTTTTTCTGCCTTAACACTTCTGCGTTCTTAGGCATCATCAGTAGCAAAGATTATGATTTTCTCTGGTCTTCAAGATCATTGATGAAACAGCTAAACACATAAGTGCAAAACCTGATCACTGTGAGGCTCTGGTGAAAACTCAGCCTGTCACTGATGATTCTCTGATTTGACTAATTAAAAATGTGCTGTGTTGGTTTTCCATCACTCTAAATTGATCAAAATCCTGCACCAGCCATCAAGTCATCTTGACAAGATGCTGTGCCTGGTTTGTGGATTCCAGTCTTTAGGTTGCGCTGCTGTGTGGCTGGGCAAAGTGGTGCTAAAGACTTTGCAGTCAAAAGTAAAAGTCGTACCGTACTGTACGTGAGAATTACTGTCTGGGGAGGGTTCAATAATTACATTTTAGTATTGCAGTGCAGTGCTACTTAATTCATCTTTGGCTAGTTTTTGTGAAGATCAATGTGAGATTTGAGTGAATTAATGCGGGTAAGTGTTTGCAACTCAATAACTGTAAAATTATGGTAGCGCCTTAATATTGCTATATTGGCTTTTCAGAACATCCTGCAGAGGTTTTATTTGTGGGTTGTTTTTTTATTCAAATCCATTTACTTACATTGGCTACCCATTTCTGAGTCAGAGTGTGAATTTGCTTTATGTATTTCTTGTGATTTTTTTTTTAATCTACTAGAATTTCGGATGTTATCCTCAAGTAGCAAATTATTTTTAAATGGTCATCAAAATCCCACTAGTATTTATTTAGTTTTCTGAGGAAACATTGTATTGTATTCCTTGATCTCTTTTTAGAACTTGAAAATTCAAATACTTAATTGTACTAGATTAGTCTACATGTCCTGCTTTTTTATTACATGTATAAAATATCACCATACACTCAGTTATTATTGGTCTAACAGAACTGTGAAAAGGGAAGAATCATTAATATTGCCATGTTGCAGACTGACCCATTTTTCACTGCTGTTTGAGGAGTTAAGGGCCATTAAGTTACCAAATGTTTACTTCTTTGAGTGTTGAAATGTAGGCAATTACATTGATATTTGACTTTTACATTAAGTTCTGAGTTTTGGAAAAGTACTGGGCATTTTCAGTTTCTTCTGAGTGCCTGCAAGGGCTTGCAGAAGCCCACGAGAAGACACTGATAAGGGCCATGAGGAGAGCATTAGCAGCATCCTTTTTTTATTCTATCGCTTATAACATGCGTGTCACACAAACCACAGCACAGTGAGGTAATGGCTGCACTGAGAGAGCAAACTGCAGAGCAGGAGGCGATCCCCCGGCTGCTATGTGGCTGTGACTGAAGCAGTTTATAGTTTATACTGTTTCTGGGACCGGAGCCAGCAGCTCTCTGTGGCTCCGCTTGTGCTGAGCTCTGAGAAGCCAAGCTGGGGGTCTCTGACCATCACTGCGCTGCGCCGTGCAGGCAAAGCCACAGACAGCATTTGCAGATTATTCCTCAACCGCTCGTGCATTAATCTGTATTTCCACTAAGCCACGGCCCCTCGAGGCCCCGGGCAGTGTGAGGGTACCTTTATCAGGTGCCATACGAGCAGGGAGACGGGGTTTGCTACCCCCTGCCTAGCTCCGGTCTGTGTGTTTCTCCGGCCAGGCGCAGGCACATAATGGCACAGCTCGTGTTCCGGATGGAGGCGATGGGAGAGCATGCTGAGAAAAATAATTGAAAACTGAGCCGCATTTAAAAGTAATCAAATTACTCCTTGGGATTAAATTTTTTAGAGCCAAATTTTAGCCCTTCTTATTGTACGGCGGTGCTTTGCCAGGGCCACATAGCTTGGCCCAGCTCCATGCCTGGGGAGAGTTTACTACTTTTCTGAGTAAATAGAACATATAAAGCCAGATTCTCATTGCTTTTATGCCTAAATAAATGCACCGCTTTTTCAATGGAGATTAGTGCATATATCCATGAAAGAAAACAGAAGGAGAATGGTACCGCAGCTACTAAACCCTTGCTGCTGTCTCTAACTCTGCACCCACAGTGCTTAGGAAAGTCACTGGCAATGACAGATAAGAGGGCATGATTACTTAGGGCCTGATCCCTGAACCTCCTCTGTCACCAGCAAAGGGGGCAGCAACCATTAGGATTAAGACTATAATCGCACTGTGGCACCTAAGAAATATAAAATTCCTCTGTTCAAGGACTCCACTCTTAAGAGCATTGGGGTATTTATGTTAGAGTGCTTGCCTTACTACCATTTACCATCTTACTGGTGAGAGCCATTGCTGAAACGCAAGATGAGGAAGAAGCTTTATAGCTCCTGTAAAGGCAAAGCAAGAAGAGGATGTTCAGAGGGCATGACATGTCTCTGATCTTGCAGTCCACTGCAGCTCCTAGAAGTCTAGTCATGGAGCTGTCAGGTTTTGGTGCTCAGAAAAATTAAATCTGCCACTGAGCTGCACTGCCTAAGAGAAGAATCCAAAAGGAGCAAAATGCTGCCGTCACCAACCATGAATACGATTTTTTTGTGACTTATGTCTCTCACAAGCACCTCACCAACCCTGGCCTCATTGCTCTCTTCCTGGGGTGTGCACATACATGTGTGCAACATGCAGGGATATGTAGGAGCGGGACCTTTCTCCTTTGAGTGAGGAGACCTGATGTCCAGGTAATGTCCCTGACACCTGCACCAGAAGCACCTTGCTTGTGCGCAGTGCAGCCTGCACACACAGGCTGCAGTTTTTAGGTGAGAGCTGATAACATGCTACAGGTTATTGCAACGAGCTTTCTCAGCTTGTCAACTTGGACATCTTACGTTGCCTTAGGGAGATGCTCTTAAAGAAAATGTGCATTATGTGTGTGTATATATATATTTGTATGTGTATTTCTGTGAATGTTTAAGCAGAGCACAAATTAATAGTTTGAGTTAAGCAAACAGGAAGAAAGCTGTTGAGGACAGTGGCAAGATTCCTTAAAACTAACTGTGACAAATATGCCAGCCTCAGCTCTGTTGCACTGAGGTGCTGCGTTATAACATATGTATCTGTCTCACACTGAGCCCATCAGCATGTTATTTGAAGACCTTTGTGTTATATATCCTGCACTGTGCTCTGACAGTATCTAGGCACTACAGAGTGAGTTAAGGATGGACTGACACTTCCAAGGAAGTCCCTTGCTGTTAGTTTAGCACTGTTTCATGTGAAAAATAGCTTCAGAATGGCTGTTTCTTTCTCAGATAACAGACCCGTCTACCCTCACAAGTGGCAGCTCCTTCCCTTCCACTTCAGAAAACAGAGGGTATCATTAAAATATTGACGTTCATCAAAATTTTGTTACATTTGTTATATTATTTCCTGTACTCTATGTAGGAATGCCACAAAAAGAAAACGATAAAGGTAAATACCAAGGTCTGGTCAATGTCAAGATTTTAATGGAAGCCACACTGTCAAAGATCTCAGAAGCAACCATTTGCTCAAGAAAAATGTCATCACTCCTTTACCATTCTTGTTCTTGAAAATTGGCAGACAGGTTTTACTAAAATTAGATTTGTAGTGCCCCAAGGTGAGAGTCACCACATCTGTGGTCTCGTTAGGGGACTTCTCTTCCTCCACAAATGCATCTATCAAAAGTGGTAGAAAATAATTAGATGTGCTGGCTTCTTTGAAAACTTGGTTCAATATTCACTGAAATCAGTGGAATTTCTTAATCAGGTCTTTGCACTCGTTTTTGGTTTTGCAGCCTGGGTTCATAAGTAGCAAGGCTATAAACTCTCTTTCTCAAGTTGTTTCCAGGATGCAAGAGAACTTCTAAGTAATAATGTGTCACTTTCAGGTTGCACTAAATCCAGCAGTGATTTATGAATAAAAATAAGCATTTAGAGGCACAAGAATATCGAAGTTGCCAAATCAGACCCATTCAGACTCAGAAACTGGCCATGTGCATGACAAGACATTATAGGAAATCATGTACTAGAAGAGTGCAACCGTAGAGTAATTTTCTTCCTGGCTTTCTGTCAGGTAGAAAGAGGTCTTTGCTTGAAGCATACAAGCTTATTTCCTCCCAGGTTTTGTTGCACTTCTAATATAACTGTGAAAAGTTGTCTTGTCCCCAAATGAATAAAGCACCTGATGCCAAATTCTGGCCTTTTCCCAAAAAGCGGATACAAAGCAGATACAGGGCTTAGCCTCTCTCTCATTAGTCTGGTGGCAAAATTCCCATTCTTTGTCCTACTATTCAAAGAAATTTTTTTTCTGTTGAGGCTTTATTCACCAAAAGTGCCACAGAGTCAACCAAAAGGATTTGTGAAGCCCTTATTTAATTTATAAAATTATATCAGGCGAAAATGGGGAAAAACTGCAAAAGCATGGAAAATTAAAACCCCATGGTTTTGATTTTCTTTTAAAAATTGCCTTGATACATCTTCATCACCTTATGTTTTATACTGTTAAAAATCAAAAAGCTACTTCATTGTTAGTTAACTGAAGTAAGCTCACTAGAAAATAAATCTTTAACACTTTTATTCTTTTGCCTCTAGGTAGTATTTTTGGTCAGACCAAATTTTCATTTATACTAGATTTTTGTTTTGACCAATAAAGAAAAAAACATGAACCGTTCAAGTACACCTTTCGTCTTTGGCTGTGAAGGACTGAGATTAAGAGGGCAGTATCCAAAATGCTAAAAATGCTTTCTGTCACTGACCGCTAATTAAGTAGCCCCTTATCAAAGGATATGCATTCACAGAGGAAAGGAAATCCCATCATTTAAAGGGCCAGTAGTCATTAAATATAAATGAGACGGTAGCGGCAAGGCTATGTTCTCTTAATGTGCATCACATCCCACGGTGATTTTTTTACTTATAACGCATTAAACTGATTGCACACTGGTTTGCTCTGTATCACTCACAAGGACTGCTCTTGGGTAATGAAGTGTAATTAAGAGAAATTGTATGTATCTCTTCGTTCAAAGCCAAGGATTTCCTTTTCCATTAGTTTCCAGTGACTCTGGAAACACAGCGCTTTATAGAGGTGATCTTTACCATTGATTTAATTGATCCAGCTGTCTTCAGTTGTTAGAACTTGGTATCAATGGCAACATTAGGTGTGCTGCTTCTTAGCTCAGAAGTTAAATATAAACGTCTAATATTCCTTACCAATCGTTAGGATGAGTTATTAGGCCAAATACTAAGCAGCTCTTCCTTGGAATAACACAAGGTGTATGCTTTTTTCTTTTTTTTTTTTTTTTTTCCTGAGAAGTTTATTTGTATTTGCTTTTGCCAGACTGAGTGTAAATGAGTTTACAGTGTTTGCCTAGACTGCAGCTGGCTCTTCACACTGGGATATTAAAGCAAGCCATCTACTTTCCTGTAAGGATGGGATAGGTTCATGGGATGAACCTTCCAGAAAATTATCTATTCTGAAATCACCACATCCTGGCAACATCTCTGCTCTGATCAGCAAAGTGAGGCCAGGTTAGCGATGGAGGAGAGGAGGCGCTGAAGGTGTGATCCTCCCCAAAGACACGCTCTGCGTCCACACGCAGTTTCTTCCCATGGGAGGCTGTGGTTTTGCACTGCACCACGCTCAGGATCCTGTGATAGTGGCTTGTGTCTGGAAGCAAGCCCTGATTGCATCCTCTGGCTAGGATAAATGGAGAAGGACCCTACAAAAACTGAGGTCCAAAACCTCCCCTAATTTCCATTTTGCCAAAACACAGTCTGACCAGAGTTTGACCAGTGGGAGTGACAGCCCAAATGATTTTGAAAGTATATATATATTTTTAAAATTTGGGTTTCTTCCAATTTAACTCACGGGTAAATCTGCGTATTTACCTTTTTTTAGCTGCCTAGAATGACTCAAAAACACCGCAAACCTCACTCAGGCTGCAGTTCCCTGCCAGTCAGCAATGCCACCATGCTAATGGTCATCAAATGTCAAGAGTCACTTTCACCTTGAAAAAAGCCTGAAACAAGAGACTAATGACTATATAAAGCTTGAAGCTTAGGCATAAACATGTGATTTATGTTACACAACAGAAGGAAGGTTACCTATATAGCACTTCCTCGGTACATGTATGCACGCACAGAGAGGAGAATCTGTTCTCCTTCAGGCACGGTACGTGTTTGTAGATGTTAAAGACGGGGAACAGATGACTGTTTAACATTGCAAAGACCTATAAAAATGTTAGGGGTTCTCCCTTCATTTTCAGTCGTCTAGAAAGTGTTTTAATGAAGTATTGCAAGCTAGACTCCGAAAAGTCATAGGATATTTTAAATAACTGCCAAGGAAAGAGATTACTTTTAAATACTGTATTTTAGAGCTCACAGGAGACTTCAGGCAGTTTGTCATTCATTTCAACTGAATGCGAGCATTAACTAGCTTGCTGGATAAAGCTTCTACTTTCTGAAATGTCTTTACTCTCATTTTTAATTGTTCTAATATATATAATTCAGCACAATTTATTGTGTATGTCTGAACATTCTTTAGGAAATCAGGATAATAGCGTCTCTGGCCATTAAAAATGCCCTGCACAGTGTATTTTATTACTTCTCAGTTATCTTCTGGTTTGAAAATATAAATTCAAGGAACTCTTAGAAGAGCAGGATCATTAAGAGGGCAAAAATATCCGCATGGCAAAACAATAACATTCTTTAGCTGCTAATAATCTCCTAACTGCTAGAAATGCTTCCTGCTGTCTGTGTGTTAGAAACCAAGGCAGTGCTAATGATATTTTGTATCCTCGGGATCCTTAGTGGTGTCATTAGTACAAATTCATCTCTGGCATAAATTCTCCATGTAGCTGAAGGGAGCAGTTCGGGACCTGGTGTCTCCAGGATCCCCCGCGGCTGGACGTGGGGATGAGCCAAAGTCACAGGCTTGTGGCCTAAGTGTCCCTACTGTTTTACACCGTAGGAGAGGAGGCTTGATGGCTGCAGGCGCCAGCAGTGCTAGCCAGATTTATTTATTTATTGCATTAGGTGAGAGCAGCTACTGCAGTCGTGTGATACCTCCGTACCAGAGCCTTCTCGGGTCCTGTTCTGCCCTGTGTGTTCATACACGGTCACATCCTGAAGTTACACAAAGGTCTTGCTAGGTGAAGTTGTTATAACAGTTGTTATCATTAGGGTTGACTGGTCTCTTCTCCCAAGTAGCAAGTGATAGGACCAGAGGAAATGCCCTCAAGTTGCACCAGGAGAGGTTTAGATTGGATATTAGGAAAAAATTATTTCCGGAAAGGGTTGTCGGGCATTGGAACAGGCTGCCCAGGGCAGTGGTGGAGTCACCATCCCTGGAGGGGTTTAAAAGGCGTTTAGACAAGGTTCCTAGGGACATGGTTTAGTGCTGGAGTTGGGTTAGGTTATGGTTGGACTCGATGATCCTGAGGGTCTCTTCCAAATGAAATGATTCCGTGATTCTATGACTGGAAAGCAGTGTTATGCAATACAAGGTCTGCGGAAGGCAGGAACCATCCTATCTATGAGACTTCTTCGTAATTGTGGCAAACCAGAAAAGTGTGTGTTTTTTTAACCATGGTGCTTTCTTTTGTCCGGGAGCTCTGTTTTTAATTACGTTGGAACAGTTCTTAATACAGCGTGGTTGTGGTTCAGCACTTGGGCTCTCACAACCTCCAGTGACAGAAGTAAAAATAAATATAGCGGTGCTCTCATCTCCCAAAATATTGATACTTCCTAAGTTTGGAAGCCACAATAAAAACAATGCATCACATTTCAAGCACAATAAAACATGTCAGCTTTGTAAAACTTAGGGACATGTAAAACCCCTTGTCGCCTTTGTCCTCCTGGTACTGCTGAATTTAGTAAGCCTAATCTTGAGGCATCTGGCTGGCTTAAACGTCTCCTGTTTTATTCTTCAAACGCCACTGATTTACATGATAGCATGCCTTAGACAGGGCAGTCAGGCTTTGATATTTGATCCCCATGGGAGTGTTGATTAATAAGGGCTGAGACGAAAAGTTATAACTGCAGAAAATGAGAGTAAATGAGAGTCCTTTGTAAATGAGAGTCCTGGGATCTGCAATGATTTCAAATTACATTTCTGTGTGCGTGTGTGTGTGTGTAGTCAGCCCTTTAGCATGCCAACAGCTCTTAGTGCACTTTAGAAAAGATGCTCTGAACGTTAATAGTCTGTAGAGCTAAGCTGTCTTGGTTCAGATAATTGCATAAAATCAGTACCATCAGAGTGTTACAAATGAAAAATAAAATCAACCTGCAAAAAAGATACTGTAGAAGCAGGAGGCTAAAGAAAACAAAAATGCTAGCTATTGCAGCTGAGAACTTTGCAGTTTCTTCCTGAAGGCATAACAGGAAAGAATTTATTCCTTTACAAAGCAAGATTTGAATTTGGGACATCAAGAAACATGAGAAGTAAGCTGCAGGTTTGACACTGGGCCAACCATCTGACCTCATTGCTTTGGGCTGTTCCTGAGCAAACAGAAGTTTCTGCATTTCCTATGTTCCAATTTTGAAGGGGTCACTGTGTGGTCTCATAGCCCTGGCTACACAAAGCCTCTGACACTTTTTCATATGACCACATGTGACCTTTCTTAATGTGGAAAAGACTGTGAATCTACCCATTGCTGGTAAAAACTAATAATCAGGTGTGTTAATGCCTGTAACAAAACCTTCACTAAAATTTATTGGTAAATATTTGTGACATATACAATTAAAATTTGTAAAATGTCTTTGGAAACTGGAGTTGCAATAATCTCAGATTTTGCTGGTGACCTTCACTGAACTGATTGTAATTTGGGAATACTGTGAAATCCATAGAGGCAATATTTTGCAACCAGACAAATGTTGAATGCTGGTTACGATTTTCAAGGCATATGATTAGCTTAATATTTTTGTTTTGTTTTGCCTCTGATTAGTTGTACATGGAATATTACAGCTGGCATTTTGCAGTTCGTATAGCTAGGCATATTTAAATCAGAACATAGATCTCTCTTCTAAGTACAAATGAGAAGGGCAGACACTTAATAGTTGTGAAACATATGGTGAATAGGCCTGTATTTTTAATTTATTGCTCTGTGGTTATATTTTATTTTTCAGTTTGTAGACATTGGGAAATCAATCTTCAGAGAGTCCTTAATTATTTTGAATTCAGCTAATGAGATATATTGCTGCAGCCCGAACTGTAGGCTCATAATAAACAAAAGCTAGAAGAAGAAAATATACCCATTCTTTTTTTTCTTGCTGGATGTTATTTAGAAATTTTTTTTTTAATTACCGAACTACTGAGCAGATTGGTTTTAGTCATTATTTTACATCTCCAAAATTTCATTGCTGCACACTATGCTGTGTGCTGAGTTTTTGAGAGACCTCAGCTCTCATTTCCACTGGAGCAATTGGTATGATTTGGGGAGGGAAAAAAGGCAAAATTAGCTCAGTGTACTCTCAAGATCAATTAAGTATCTTGCCCATACTGCAGGTAAAGGCTGACAGAAGCGTAAGGCAACACATGCTTAAGGCTGGTGTCCTACTCATTGAACTGTGTACTTTCTATACCCACAATGCTGTACTTGGAATAACTTTCCTTTTCCAGTTCATTCCGTGAAGACGGGATCTTGTGGACCATGCTTTTCCACTTGTGCTCAACAAATGCTGCATCCTCTCCTGGACACCAGGCATCCATTGTGACCAGCAATCTGAGCGTGCCTCTAGCAAAAAGCTGTCATTCGGGCGTGAAAATAGAAATCCATTTACATACTGCAATACTTTTTTGTGTGTGTGCAACTTTAAAGGATACAAGGAAAACAGGCAGCTCGGGCAGCTTTGCAGCTCACTTCATTTCACTATAGAAGATTTGCTAATGCTTTGGCCACTGGTTGGACTTCCCCTGACAGTTTTCCACCCTTGTGAGGTTTTCCTGGCCTTTCTTGCGTGTTGTTTGTGCTATTTCTGGCAATTCTGTGGAGAAAAACAGATTGAGAGAGATAATAGGGAAAAAAGGGGCTTTTTTTTGTTCCCTTTCATTCATTCCTGGCTGCCTTCTACCAGTGAGAACTTCAAGTTTTTGGTAACTGGTTCAATCCCTGTAGCATCTGACTTTTGCAGGAGTCATCACATTCCCTCTGTGTTGAGTGCATGGGTGGTTCTCATCCAGACAGGTTATATGTGTAATTCCTGGTCCTGGCTCTATTTGTGGGATTTTGGATTGAGCTGTGTTCCCTTTTCCAACTCCTAAATAAGAGAAAAGAAGGGGTAATATATTGTAATGTATAAACTATCTTAGAAAGACATATGTTTTGACCTTAATTTAAACAAACTCTGCTAATAATATGGGAATGGTGAGAACGGGGGTTGACATAATTTCCAGCAAGGTATTGATAGAACTGTTTGAACAGATTTTGCAATAATTAAAACAGAGTATAGGTTATGTTAAACTAAATGAAGTCAATTTAGTTCATCATCATTTTTACAGTGTTGCAAGTTAACAATGACAACTATAGTTGTCACTGATATGAGCAGCAGCAGTTAATCATTGCAATTAATCATTATTAATATGTAATTCATAACGATCAATCATGCTTGACTCTAGGATCATAATGGGCTTGTATTAAATACTATATAAATATAAAAGGGCATTAATAACTGTCTAAAAGATAGGAAAATCAGGCCTTCATTTTCCACTTTGATGTACCATTATCAGCTGTCACTGCCACATGTCTGAGATTGTTAGGACTTGTTTAGTTTGAATTAGGCTTGACAGGTGAGAGCTAAGACTGCATCACATAAACGCATAAATGTCCCATGTTCATCTGAGAGATCTGTTGTACACCTTGCAGATCTGGTCAGTCAGGGCGCTTTGGCCTGGCAATTCTCCTCTACCTCCCTCCTTGTGATGGGCTGAACATCAGAAAAAGTAACCTTTGGTTTTCAAGACCAGCTCTCAGTTCACCCTCAGCCGCTCTTCTCAGAGTTTGTTGAGGAAGGTGTGAGCTGAGCTGTGGTTTATACCTTTTGCAATACTGATGTCCAGGAGCACAAGTACCTCTGAAAAGTAATTTAGCAGGCAGCCTATATGGCTTTGCAGGCTGCTGGCATTCTGTTGTCTGTATTTTAGAAGCCCGTACTCTAGACCATGTTTTGGTTTGTTGGTTTGGGGTTTTTTTTAACAATTCCTCTACTTATTGCTCATCTACTCCTTTGTGAAGCAGAAGAGCAATGACATAAATTAGGTACATTTTCAGAAAGCTTTGGAGTACTATTTTTCAAGTTAAATCTGCCTGGACATTATAATGAGTCTTCTTTGCACAGAAATTCAACCATGGTTCAGACACATATTGCACGCCAAAACAAATCAATTGATTTTAAGTGGAAGGCTCTCTTAGAGGGTTTCTTTTCTTGAAGAGTGAAAAGGAAATACATATCTCAATATAAATGAATTTTAAATATTTTAGTTTGCTTCAAGGAAAACAAGAGAGAACACTGTGCATATCTGTAATGAACTTAGTTCAAAGTGCCGCCTGTTTCACTGTACAGCAGTGCTCAGAGAAAGCCAAAAAGTCAGTACAAACAAAACAAAAGCATTGAAGTTTGATAGCCACATGATTTCTGGACAGAGGGTAAGGACCCACTGGAGAAGCTGCTAAGTGTCCTGATGCAGCAAAGGATATTTAAAAGCAAGTGTTTTTATCTTAGCCAAACAAAATATTTCAAAAGCAGCAAACCCTTTTAAAATTCCTCCATGAAATGAAAGTCTCTTCAAGGGTAGTTTGCCAGAATTAAACTATTAATTCATCAGATTCAGCAGCGTCTGATCTCTGAATAGCATGCACACCATTCAGTGCCTGAAGGACAAGCAGAGCTCTGTGCCTCCTACAAGTGGGTAGATGTCCTCAGAGCAAGCTTAGAGCAGCAGGTACAATTGTGCTGTATCCAGGCACCAGGGAGGGATCCGCTGGCACGTACTCAATTCAAAATTAGTCCTCCTACCACAGGAATAATTTCAATCTTTTTTTTTTTTTTCTACCCGGGAAGTTTCTCCCCCTCTCTCTCTTTTTTTTTTTTTTTTTAACTTGCCGATATTTTTTTTTTCCTGAGTTTAAGGGTCCCTCATGAAACTGTTGTTTTTATCATTCTGCAGCACCCGTCCTTTGGGAAATCACTGCTCACACTGCCAAGGACATGAGTTTGCTTTTCAGCTTCAGTCCCGTCCTTGGCCATGTGTCTGTCCTGTCAATGGCAACTGCCATGCTCAGAGCAGATGCTTCCAAAGCAGATTATTTCTCTGTGTACTGGAACTGTGCACAAACCCTGAAATACGAGGCTACCAATAACATGGAAGAGCTGGGAACAAGACTCTGATGTGCACCTTGTTTCTGGGCCCTGGCAGGGAGCTATTATTTGATTAAAATAGGACTGTGCTGCCTTTCCTGCTGCACATTATCACCGTTTAATGGTGATAAAATGATTTATTACCTAAATTAATTTAAGAATGGATTCAATTTTTGACCTTCTATTTTTTGCTCAGAATGGCACATTAAGCCGGAGGGAGGTGAGCAGAAAAAAAACTTGAAAAATAATGTTACTATTAAAAAAATATTTTCAGTGTCTCTTTTCCTAAAAACTAATAACTCCAAAAGTTTTCAGTGAAAAAGTAGGCTTGAAATGACCTGAGATAAAAGGAGGTAATAATAGGAAGGAGATATTCATAAAAGATCATATTAGGAGTTAGGACATTGCATCAATCATGGCGTTTTGTTTTAAGGATTAAAAAAAACCTTAACTATCCAATCTTCACCATTTAAAATTTTAGGTCTTGGCCCCTGAGAGAGGAATCGTATGCCAAGTGCCTCAGCTCCCCAGAGAAAGTGTGGGGGGAGTGGGTCAACTGGGACTTGGATCCAGACCAGCTGAACTGCAGACAAGGAGAGCTGCCAGGGAGGGGATGAAGAAAAACCCCTGCAGTGATGGGTGAGTACTCCTTCTGTCAGTTTGGGATTGCAGAGAGCAACTGGGGTCCACAGCCTGAAGGAAATCGCCAGAAACTTTGTTTTTTCCCTTGTTTTGGTGATGAGGGAGTGAGCAGGGTTCACTGCTCCGGTTGAGGAGAGGAGAGCGGCAGCAGCAGATGCGCAGGTGTGAGCCGCGGTGCTTTGGGGATTTGAGGTTGAGGAGATCATAGGTCTCTTCAGGGTGACGTGGTAGCTGGTGTCTGGTTTTGCAGTTTTGGACTGAGAGGCAAATGCCCTCTGTAACCCCTCCTTGCAATACGAAATCTTTTATTGTGTGCAGCTCTTGATCACTCAGTTCTCATAGATTCGAGCTGAAGAGGACAGAAGCTCTTTCTTGGCACAATTTTTTCTGTCTTGTTTATATTGGTCACTCTTCTGTTGATGAACTATTATTACCCAGATACAGAGTGAAGGACTCATCAAGATGGGTATTTTCAAGAGTATTGGATTATAAATATTAATTTATGTAGGTGTTTACCTTGCCTGAGGTAGCTGGTTAGAAAAATAGTTGGTTTCTGAAGTGCAATGGATCTATATGTTTTTCAGAATGCAACTGTAAAAAAGGCTTAAATCGGAGCTTTAAAAGGTCAACCAAATTATTTTCTCCTAAATAATTTATCTTTGTGTGAGGTCCTGAATATAATAATTAATCAACTGATTTCCTTTCTGCTGTGTGTTCCATTGCTGCCCTGGGAGTCTCATAAGTAGGACAACTGTGATTCTTTTAGTGGCAAGTTGAAAATGTATAGATAAAAATATTTTATATTAACATAATAAATCTCTGTAACATATGGCGGGTGGGTGTCCTAAATATGAAGATAATAAAAATAAGAAACATGTATACAAATTAAAATTCTAGATATACATGAATTTTCATATCTAGAAAGTCAGTGCTTAACTTAGGAATATACAACACTGTGTATGTGAATGAATGACATTGTCACATTGACATATTGTTGCAGGCATGAGTAATGTGTTATGATATATTCTTATATTCCTTACTCCATTTAGGAGTGCACACAAATTATTGCAAATCCCAATAGAGATAAGTTAATTAGCATATTACTTGCATAAGAAGCTGCAGGCGTTTGTGTAGGTTATATGGATATATCTATACAGACAGCAGAATATGAATAGTTATTTTTTCAGTCTCTGTTAAAGTTTTGGTAAAAATCTTAACTCTCGAAAACTGAGAGCTCTTGATAGCCAAAGTTATGAATGAGAACTCTGAAAATCTGTACTCTTGTGGAAATCTGTGTTTCCTTGGTGTCCCTCTGCTTGGGTTATCAAAAGAAAAATTTTTCCAGATGCCAGTTTGAGGTTTTTTTCATACCTTGGACTGCCCAGGCACCCTGTGTAATCTGTGCATTTCATTGATGCTACGTGGAGATTAAATTATCTGAAAATGTAGTCTAGGGTCTGGTCTTCAAAAATACAGGTGCTTATTGCCTGAAGCTGCTTATCAGTCAATGCTGGTACATTTTTACTTGATAAGGTTCAGGTGATTGGAGGGAAAACAGTGTGGAGGGGAAAACATTGTCTTTCAGTATTTATGTTGTATGCAAACTACCTCTGTCCTGAGGACATTTCTGCCTTCTCTTACCCATGACTATAGTTCAGTTATAACCCTAATGATGTCTCCTCTCACACACATCCATTTCAGGTTCTTGGTTTTGAGTGTGGTTTGTTGTTGTTGTTGTTGTTTTCAGGGAGATAGGGCAGTAGTTAGCAACCTTCCCCTTGCTTCATCTTTATCATCTTAGTCACATCTCCAGACCTCTGATGGATGTTGAGTCAGAGTGATCTGCAATGTTTATATAAAAGCTGCAGTACAGCTTAATCTAGATTTTTTGAATGATTACTATTTGTGCAAACAGTCTTCCTCACTGCTGAGTCCCTGTTTTGGCAATGCAAGCTGAAAAACATCCACTGATGTGCAGCAGGAACACTAAATTCTTCATGTAACTGCCAATAATGGGGAGGGGTGAAGGAAGCATCTTTGTCATTGACCCAGGGTGTAAAAAGTGGTGGGTTTCTGTGCTGTTATGTTCCTGTCAGGAACCAGCTGCTAGGGCAGGGGTGTCAAACTCATTTTAACCGGAGGCCACATCAGCCTCACGGTTGCCTTCAAAGGGCTGAATGTCATTTTAGGACTGTATAGATGTCGGAGTAGTAATCTATCTGTCCCACTATCACCGCTCAAGACCTTACAAGTAATTAAACCTTGGACATGGTTAGAGAGAACCTCAGTTATCAGTCACTTGGTTTGATGAGGTTTAGTGAAGAATGATGACTTCTAAATACTCCTTTATTTCAGAGAGGCTGGCTGATTTTTGTTTATAGATGAATAGCAATAATGAAGGTTTTTTGGCATCTGCCGTTGCTGCGGCATATGTTTCCAAGCACTTCTTGCTATACATGTTGTGAATACAACTCGTTATAGCAAAATGTATTTGCTCAATTCAAATGTGATTTCAGGGTACTTCTTAATTTCATTGAATTCTTCTTGCTATGAAAAGTCAAACAACAGCATACAAATTACCTGCTATACCACAATCTATTTAAATTCCCTTACAGGCTACCAGTTTATGAGGAATTTTTCAATTTAACTTTTATAATGTAATAATCTACAAATAAAACCCTTCTATTCTTGTTACAACTAGGAAAACATTTAAAAACTAAAAGATCAGGTTCACATAATATCCATGAATTAATTCAATTAAGTTTTAAGCTACATATCAAGGGTTTAAGGTTGGTTTGGTTTATATGCCTAAATTTATGCACATTAATAGTCATATTTTGTCACATAATTTATCATTCTCCATTACCACATTTTGCTTTTAGCCTAATTTACTATGCCTACTTCTAACACCGTGTGTTACTTTGTATAAAAATAGTCTCACCCAGATCCTTACCAAACACCTTTTCCCTTTGGCTCTCATGCTACCTGGGCAGTAGGGTTAGATGATTTGATTCAGAAAGTCCTTTACAGACTAGAGAGTGTAAAAACATTTTGCTCAATTCCTGCTCAAGTAGGCTTCTAATTTTTAAAGAATTTTGGCGCTGGCAGAATGCACTATACTGACAGGGTCTAAGGCTGCACACAGCAGCAGAGTAAATTTTGGGTGAAGGTTTGTCAGCTCCTATTTCATCTGAACGTATCATGCAGTCCCATTAAAAACTAGAAATATAGGACAGAATCTACAGCTTTTTTTCATATTGCTAAGACTGTTCTTCCTAAGTTATCCTCTTTACTCCAGTAATCCTTTCTACTTCCAAAACATATGAAGTACTACCCAGCATGGGAAACAGTGGCAAAACTTAGTTGCCTCATGCAAAAGACCAGATTTATTAAATATACTTATGTACCAAATGGTTGTGACAGAAACCACTGAGACCAAAGCACTTGAACACTCGACCATATCTCTAATTCCAGATACAGCCCCAAAAACTGCACTAAAGCCTTTCCTAGACCCATCACTAGTCATGTTGAGCTTTATGACCATTCATCTAAGTGTGTTACCCCCCCCATTTTTGTCTTAGGAAAATCTGAGGATGCTGGCACAGATCTTCAGCTCCCCTTCCTTTTCTAGAACTTCACAGTGATAGTGAAATCAGTGAAATAAATCACAAGGAAAATGATACTGCAAATTCTCTCTTCTTTTTCCTAAATATATTTATCATTGTATTTTATCCTACATGATAAGATCTCTCAGAGTAACAATACTTCAACAAATTAAAACAAAAGTATGTAAATATTCTTCTTACTATAATGAGTTTGGAAATGGGGAACTTTTGCTATTTGTGTACTCAATTTAGATCATAGAAACTGAATATGGTCCATTTCTGCAACAAACAGTGTTTTCAGATGTTCTTTTTGAGTTCTTTAGTGTTTTTTTCCAAATTGTGTTATGAAAAGACATAGAAGAATACTTGTAACAGAGAGTTGAACAGGATAGACTAAAAGCCCTTTTTTTTTTCCCTGTTGGATAACTTATGTACATCTTGGCAAACAATTGACTTAACAGGTCAATTTTATTTTTATTTTTTGGAGCCCAATCCCATATACCTGCCATAGCCAGATTTAAATGTTAATTGAAGTTAATATGAAGAGAAGGCCTTATTTTTAGATCCAAAGCAACAAAATCTTGATAGCCATCATTTCACTTTGAGTGCAACTGTAGAACTTCTTGGAGTCAGAGGAACTAAATAACCTGATAAGGCTCCTCTTCATGTTATAGATATGGAATCATTATGAAAATCAAGCTCTTATATTTCATATTTCCCTTTTTTTTTTTTGTAACAGGACTTTATGGTTTTTGTTTCCAAATTCTAATTCTGAGGTTAGATGCAGCTTATTTTGCATTTCATACTTTGGAAGTTCTTATGGATTGTTTGTTTCCATACAGATTGATCGAGCAAGAGAAAATGCTACTTTCTCGTTGAGATTTGTACCCTATACATGTTAACTGATTATATAGTTGAACTCTACGACCTATTTATCTTACTGAAAGAAAAAGAAATGACTTTGTCACAAGCTGCAGAATATATGCAGGACTGCACAATGCTCAGTTCCTACTGCATTCTGAACAGTGATATATTTTAGCATTTAATATTTATGTTCATTTCAAGTTGTATTCTCATTTTTCATCTGCAGTGCCCTTGGTGATGATAGAAATTAGTTTTATTATGGCTTCCTTTAAAGGACATCCAGGCTTGGAGGAGAAACAGGGAGGGGAAGAGTCATCCGGAGGCATGTGCTCCAAATTGGTATGTCAGGAAAGTATATCCATGAATTTCCTGTTGAAGCATAGTGATCCATAATCCTCTCTTCTATTATACACTTATAAATTACCTTCTTTTATGGTGTGTCATTTAACCATCCAGGTCTTTGTATCAAAACGACTGTTTCAAGCCCAGGCTGGAACCATCAGTGCTGTGGAGGTCACCCTGGAGAAACAAAATGGATAGCGGTCTCAACAAGCAAAGACTTCCCTTCCATCAGACAGGGGCACGGACGGGGCTGCTACAAGTCCATGGAAAGTCCTCGTGGTGGCATTTGTTGCTGTGACGTGGGACGAGGCTGACACCGCCATCTGTCACTCACGGCGTTGAGCAGGTTTCATGTTTATGCTGCGTCTCGCTTTTTTTCCCCGGGATGGCCTCCCTTTAGACTGCTGCACTTTAAATCTTAGCAGCCAGGTGCTATTTTTCCTGTCTCCCGCCTGTCAGCCTGGATCTTTATAAAACCTCCAGCAGGCCCTTTTCTCCTCCACATTTCCAGAAGGGAGGCATTTTAAGTAAGCCAAGGTTCAGTATGTGACAGGAAACAGATGAAATAATAAAGCATCCTTCCACGCCATATGAAGTTGTGGTAAAAGTGTAGTGAAAGAAAGGGTAATTACAGGGAAAAAAAACGTTCTGTATTGCCTAATCATCTTCTTCAACATTCAACTTGCTAAAAAAAAATCACCAAAATTATACTATAGCTGCAACATTTCTATACGACTGCCCCTAATTATCTGGCAGTTACTTGGTCAAATTGACAAAATCTATTAAATATATATGAAAACGTTTTGCAATATACAGATAATAACCTTGCCCTTCAGACCTGTGGTTGCAGAGATAATGATTTGGGGCTTGCTAAACTTTTCACTCATGTTTCAAACTCCTGCAAGCTGTTTTCCTTCTGAGAAGGAGCTGGCAAGTTTCAGTAGCGTCTCTACATCTCATTACAGGGAATGAAGCAGTCGTGCAGGCACAAGGTATATAATCTCAAGCTGTTTAAAGAGAAGGTGAATGGAGGAGTGAGCTGAGTGACTGATAGAAATTCCAAGACTTCCAAATAAATTGACAGAAATAAAGGCTTGCGGTCTGAACATATGTGTTATTCAGAGTCTTCAGGAGTTTGAAACTTAAACCTGACACCGCTTCCCGCTGTGGCCTTCAACGACTCGCCTCATTGCCTCTTTTTCTCTGTGTGCAGATGGGGAAACTAATACTTATGTACAGGAGTCGTGCTACTCTCGAGTCTTACAAAATCCTATCCGCACAGAATGTGGGTCTCAAGGATAAATCTTTAGCTGACAAAATACTTACACTATCACAAAGCATTTTCCAGGAGAACTGCGTGTTGTAACCCCTCAAAAAGAGAAGGTACTAGATGAACAGTGTCACTAAATGAAATTTTTGCACCAGTTTACTTGTTGCCTTCCCCCGCTCAGCCCCAAGGGTTTTGTAACTTGGGTGATTTCAGTGCATGCCCCTGAAAGGCACATTAACTCAGCGAGGAGAATGCAGTCTAGGTGCGATATAGATGCAGGACCAAGCTGCAAAGGTGATAAAACCAAGAATATTTTAAGCCAGCTTTGCTGCTAAAGGCCACTTTACACTGGAAGCTGTGCACTAAATCTCCAGAGCCTTTCTTCAATCTGTGTTGCAGGTTATTTTCTCTCCTTTTCCCTCAGCGATGCAGGATCCATTAGAGCAATTTTGGAAACAAAAAATATCAATACGTATAATGTAACTGCTTTATTTGGGGAAGACTGGCACAAAATTCTTGCATTTCAGTATATTGAAAGTGAATCATTTGCCTCTTCTAGCACTGATTAGTAGGGGAGTCCACAGCTGAGCCTGCTTGGTCTCCAGGACTATGTGTTTTATCATTGGCTCCTTGAGGTCTGTCTAGGCTTTCTAAGTCATGATGCTTAGAGAGAACTGATGCAGAGCTTGTCAGTGGTGCTTCTTACAAACTGACTGCTTGCAAAAGCACCATCATAGAAATTCGAAGACCAAAAAGTAGGTAAGAAACTAGAAAAATTATATTAGTAACAATTCCCTGTGAGGGGATGGGGGGGGAGTAGCACTGAAGAGGAAGCCACATGGCCAAGTGTTTGATACAGTGCTTGAATAGAGCACAATTTATATTAGAATTGACAGTGTTTTCTCTGTTGTAGAGAAAAGTTCAGACTTAGGCTGTCTGACAGAAGCTGTGTAAGGGCGAGGGGGCTCTCTGTGGGAGCAGCATGGGTTTGGGGGTGCTGGTGAGTTATTGAGGTACGGAGGGAAATTAGGAACGCTGCCGGGGAGCCAGTGAGTCCCAGGCAGTTGCTTTCAGTACAGGCAGGACATGTCTGACTTCAGGCTTATTTTTTAACTTCACAGCACACCGGAAAATACTCCTCTGTGTACACCTCCGCTATCATTGCTTCAGAAAAGCCCGGGCAGGAAGGAGGATTGCAGCACTTGGTGATGGCTGTAGCGTCTTCTGTTGCTTCCCAGCTCCTGCATGGAGGAGAAAACGCTCTGTGGTGCTGCCCTGCAGTGCAGCAGAGGCTCTGAGGAGGGGTGAGTTCAGCCAGGTGCCAATGCAAAGGTCAGGCCTTGAAATTTCTGCACATACTGGTAAAATACTATCCCTTGTGCCTTGCAAATGGTTCAGCTGGAAGGGGTGCCTCCCAAGCCCATGGGGACGACTGGAGTAAAAGATGCTGTCCTTGGCAAAGGTACAACCAGAGTTTAGGCTGCAAGACAGGTTTGAAAATACAAAGTGCGGTGTTTCAGGGCATGCTCTACAGGAAAACGAAAACGAGATGTGCAAGATGTGCAGCATCTGTCTCTTTAGCGAGAGCTGTGATACCATGCATTGCATCCCCAATGGAAGAAAATGGCAGGCCAGATCACATATCTGACCACCTTTTTCTTTACATCATTCTTAATTTTCTTTACATATTCTCCAGAGCATATTTTAGTTTTGCATAATAGGGCCAGCTAATTGTGTTCTCTAAATTCAGACAGACAAGTTCTCATGCAGTATGAAATCCTGATGCTGGGTGAGTTTAAATTATGGTTATTATGCATGTGTTTAGGGACTGTATTCTGAAATAAGTAATCCAAAATAAAATATGTTTGCTTTTTGTTGCTGTCCCCTTCTGCTGACAGGGCCAGGAAGTTTTACCTCTAAAGTGAAAATTCTGGGACTTCTTCCTGCTTCTTCTCTTTTGCCTTTTGACAATAATGAAGCATTGATGAATATTCCTCTAACAACACTTCCTGAAGCAGTGGCGTATTTTCCAAATAAATCTAGCTATTCATGTAACATCCTCAGTGACATTTGACTAGAAGGTTGAACTCGATAAAGTTCTCCTGAAACTTTCACATGGAAGCCCAATTTCTGATCTAGTAAGCAAAAAAAATTTGCACTGATTTAGTATGAAATCTCAGTCGGCCTTTAGCAACACAGTGATACAACATGTTTGTATCGACTATTCTGTGAAGCAGTCCCAGCAATGCCAAATGCAGTGTAACCTGCTAAACCTGTAGAAAACATACTTGGTTTTGCACCTGGATCTCAATCTGTATCCTGTTAAAATGTCAATATAAATTATGCTGCTTAGTAGGAAGGTCTAAATAGTAATAATAATAATAATTTACAGCAGGTAATGAGTTAGTAAAAGTTAATAATCAGATGTTGAACAAATCAATAAGGAAAAGGCCTTTAGGGCAAAGAGAGCAAGGGGGAGAATGAAGACTGGAAATAGAAACATAAAGGAGGACAAAACAGATAAGGAAGGCACCAGAAGTCAAGTATCATATAACTGTAGAGAGACATGCAGCAAGGTGGAAGCAGAAAAACAGGTTGAAAGAATAAAGAACAGGAAAGGAATGAGAAAAATTAATAATGCTAATATGGCTTTGGAAGGAGAAAAAGAAGTCTGATATGAAATAAGGCCTCAAAGAAAGCTATAGATATCTAAGTGTATCAAAGTGATAACAAAGAATCATAAGAGAAATTAAAAATTGAAGAGAGTTATAGGAAGTAAGAGAATAAACAAAATGCAGAAACACTGTGGGGGTTTGAAATAATTTTTTTTTTATGTCTTCCTCCTTGCTAAACCTCATCATTAACAGGAATAGTGTTTTATCTTATTTATAGCATCAATATACTGCCACTGTAAAATCTTCTCCAATACTATATCAGCAGCAGCAACTACATGTAAATTTGAAAGCTTCAGCAGAGCAGTGCAAGGTAAAGCTACAATCAGCCGTTGCTTTCTTGCATTTCTAGTGCCGCTGATCCCTCGGACTCAGGAGTTCAGTGCCCCTCTCTGGGGCTTTCGGTATCTCCAGGATCTTTGTTGGACAAATGTGCAGAGAAGGCAACCAGAGTCAGCGAGAAGCAGCCTGTTGTGGTAATAACTGATTAGGAGGAGAGGAAAGCAGACAGCTGGGGAACCCACATTTGTGGTTCACTGCTGAAAATAATGGGATTGATACTATAAATTAAAAAATAATAATGAAAGAGGACTATGGCTAATACAGGAAAGAGGAAAGGGTAGAATGGGGACTGGGTGGGAACACTTTGAGTAATGCAAATAAGGTATGAATGCAGAAAATATATACCATATGTAAATGAGCCTTTTGATATAAGAACCAGGAGTAAGATAAATACTGCCATACACTGATGTCAGTTTTGACAGTAATAGTTATTACTGTGAGTTGATAATTGATGACAAGGAGCTACAGCCAGAGCAGAAACTGGCTGCACCGAAGTCCTGTGACACTATTACTTAACTCAATTAGTTCGAATTACAGACATGTAGCTGAATAAGCAATATTATGAACTGTGTCTCACATAAGCATTTCACTCTAGGAAGGTAATTTGGAATCTACTAACTAGAAGCTAATAGCCATCAGGAGCACATGCACAATTTATGACTTTCATTTAAAGGGAACTGCTTACCACAAAATAGCTACTTTAGAAATGAGAGTACTTAAGTCTGTTTTAACACCTTTCAGGACAGAAAACAGGATGAATTTTTCTCATCACGATATCATCTATCATGTTTATCCAATCTGAGAAAGTCATCGCTTTTATGGTTATCAAAGAACATGCAGCCTTCTTACTTTCTCTTCAAATTCTTGTTTCTGTGTTGCCAGGGCTTGGAGGATCTTGGCTGCAGCATTCAGACTGTTGTTGAGTTGTGGGGTTTTTTTGCCCTGAGCTCTTTTCTCATTGATTATTTCCTAAGCTTTCTCTCACAGTGCTTTTGTGCATGCAATGTGTAAGCAGATACGTTCAGGTTTAGTAATGTAATATGCTGAGCCTTGAGCTTTCCCAAACAGATCTGTTGAGCAGTACACTATGCTGAGAGAGAATCAGATTGTCTGTAGAACATCTGCCAGGCGTGGCACACCCCCGGGCATACCATCAAGTTGATCCCATTGATTGATGGCACAGCCTGCTGGGCTTCAGTAAGCCCAGGTAGATGGTATTAGAGCATATAGTATTTTCTGCATCTCACTTTCTCCTTGGTTTCCAATTATTCTTGTGCATAAAAATGTAATCCCTGCTTTGAATACCTATCTGAAATGATGACGGCATAAGCTTTTTGTTTTCAAGGATGAAAGATCAACATTGGTTTTTTAGGAGAAAAAAAAAACCACACACAAAAACCTGGTGTCACAAGTGTGCTGCTTCTCATTTAATAACTTCTCTCCAAGGTCTTTTTCTTATAGTCATTGCAGCTGATGTGGCATTGTCTCATTTTGAAGTACCTGCTCAGAAAGCTTTCTCAGTATATTCTCTCTGCCATGCCATTAGCTTAGCAACAAAGACCGGGTTAAAAATGCCTAGAAATCTCCTGTGGAATCTAACGCAATATGTGGTTCAAATCTGGGTTCAGAACAGAAAAGAATCCAGAGCTGGGCATCCAAACATATGTAATGATTCAGGCCTACAGTACTACTGATTTCCATTGTCAAAAATGACTGAGTATGTCTCACCTGCTATCCTGAGGTCGCTTTGCTCAGCTGGTACCTGGAACGTTTCAGGGTCTGAGGAGCGACTCCTTCCTGAACTTTACTGTTCCTCGGATGCCTGCGTTTGCTTCTTGGCATCATCTCGGTCCTGACCAGACTGACTCCCAGCACCAAGTGTGTGGATGAGCGAGTTGCTTTCCAGGCACTGGGCTTTACCTCTGTCCCTGTGGAGCTCATTCCGTTAGGCAGGGCCCAAGTGCACCTGCTGGGTTGACTGAGTTGGGTTAGTAGACCTCAAAGGCTTCTGAAGTGAGACTGGAGCTAGAGATTACTTGGAGATCCTACTCCAATACATTCCCTGCACAAGGATTTGGGACACTCACATCTGTCACCTTCCAGGATACTGAGCTTGAGGTTAAAATGCTCTAAATAGATATCCATAAGAAAGACTTCTGGAAAAACTATGCTGTTGTGCAAAGCATGCGGAAAGATTCAGAATCTCTGCAGAAAAAGATCTCTGCTCACAGCCCACTGCCACTAATCTGGAAGGGAGGGAGGGGATCTGGGATATGTGCTGCTGTGGTCCGCTGCTCCCCTGCCTCAAAAAACTCATGCATTTTTCAGTGTTGACTACCCTTGTTTTGCAGGTGATGAATTACAGGTCCTTTTTGCAACCATGGCACTCTCTCTAATCGTGTTTCCTCAAATTAGCTCAGAGCTCTGAGAAGCCCTGGCATGCAGCAAGACAACGCAGTGGGAGCGTGGGATTTTCCTGCCCTTGCAATAGTGCATAAATAAAGTCTCTTTTCTGTGATATTTATGAACAGATAGCCAGCTCCTCACCTGAAGCCAATCAGAATAGACTGACTTCAGTGAGACTCTGCGTGTTTACATCAGCTGAGGATCTGGCCTGAAGTATTTGTAAATTATGTATTTCAGTTTTTATACACAACCATGTCCTGCTGAGATGATGTGCCTGATTCAGGGGGCCTGTTTTGCTGCGGAGGGCAGTTGAGGGGCAGGATAACTAGCAGTCAAATCATTAAAACATAATTAGGCAGAAGGAAGACAGAAATTCACCCGCGATTCTCCTTCTCCGTTCTGTGCTTCATCACATGCCGGTGATTCCTGCAGAAAGCTGTGCACACGAGGACATTACCTTGCCCTATCTTCGAGGAGTGCAGCAGTCGAAAAGCAGATTGCCTTCCTGAAAATGGGGCATCCTGTCAGCAGGAAAAAACAAACCCAACAAAAGGTCTGCTGGAAAAGAATGCGGTTTACTCCAGCACACGGTATATTCAGACCAATTTTTCTTCTTCTTTTTTTTTTTTATATATATAAAAAGCAAGCAATAAGTGAACTAGCAAGATGTATGTGGATATTTATGGATTTCTGTTCATTCCTAAACTAAGGGTTTCTTGCAGGTACTGTGATTGGCATGTTCACAGTAGAAACACTAAAGCCATATTTATAAACAAGTAAGTTAAAACAATACCTGAATCTGAAAAGTGTACCATCATTATTAGATCCTTAACAAAAAAACAAAAAAAAAAAAAGGAAAAAAAATTATTGATGTGCAAAACAAAAAGAGACTTTATAGACTTTATTTTGGTGTATACCTGAGGTCACAGGACTTTGCCCTGTAGGACCACAGAAGGATCTTCCCCTCTCTCCTTTGCAATAACAGGAAACCCCCAAGTCTGGTGTTTCTAGACACATCTTTTTTCAGCATTTCACTGGATTTCCTTAGGTGCTTATTAAAAGGGAAAAAAAAATAAGGATTTTGGAACAAAATGTATTTGTTATCATTTCAAATGTAGGTGCTCCCAATTTTTGTATGTGTTAGCTTGTGAAAAGGCCTTGAGGTGCTGTGGTTAATGATCCACTTTGGATAGGCACGCAGGTCTGAACCTGAACATCCTGTTGTGTTTCTGCTGCTTGCCCAGGTATGCTGTCTGTGGTCATTTTACCTCACTGAATTTGCTTTTCTTTGGCTTAATTCAGCTTTTTTTCTGGAACACCCTACCCATGGACTTGGTGTGAAGCATGCCTATGCACTGGACAAGAAGCCCTGCCCACCAGCCCCTCTCCTGCTGTTGTGCCAGTCATCATCACCACCACCACCGGTAAGGGCCTCTCAGAGGCACCATCATGCAGTGGGATGGGCGTGTGTACCCCAAAGGTCCCCCCAAACTCTTTCCCCAGCCCCTAGCAGCCATACCAGAAAGGGTCACCAAGTCTCACCCATGTCCATACGTCCCAGGAGCAGCAGCGGGGCAGCTTGCACCCTCGGGCTGCCCTGAGATGCCCCTGCAGGTCATGCTCCAGATGCCAATGGTGGATTGTTTGGGTCCTTTGACCTCCCACTATAAGATCCTCTGATGTCTTTGACCTGCAGCCCCAAATTCCCCTGCTGTCTCCACCATCCCCGTTTCCATTTGTAGGAGCTGTGAAAGGAATCCATGCAGTGAGAGCCATGTAGATAGTGGCTGGTAGCAATAGGTCAGGAAAGAATATAAAAGAGGGAAAATGTATAACTTGGGGATTCCCTGAACAAGAAGTTAGTGTCTTTCTGTAACATCCCTTGATGGACTGCTTTTTTTGTTTTTATTCTTTGTAATAATGTGGGTATTTTGCTTTTTGTTCTGGTGACACCCCATAAAATTGCATGCCGCTGCCTGGTGAGGTGGCATGAAAAGCAGCATCTGCTGCTGTCTGCTTACCTGCTACATTCATTTTCGTGCCACCAGTCGTATTAAATTAATTCGTGAATCTCTGATCCCCATGTATACACTTCATGATTCTTGGCATTTTTTACACCTTTATAATGAGCCTCAGATTTGAATTTTTCTAGGCAGGGTGGTTCTGTTAGATCCTTATACAGGTCTGTGTCTCTTATCATGTTTATTGCTCTTTTAGTTTACTTTATTTCGGTCTATATGTTTTAGTGGAAGTGGTAGACTGCAACAGTAGTAAAGTAATCACAGGTTATGTGAGCTACAAGCTGACCATGCAGTGTTCTCTGGTTCTTTTTCCTGTTGTAAGAAACTCATAATTTTTCTTATTCACTCCCAAGAAGTGTTTTCTAGAACTATCTAATAGCAAGATCTCTTTCCTAGACAGTTAACTGTCAGGTCCAAACCCATTTTTGTGTATATAGAATTAAAATTGTTGTTTTTTTTTTCTCGTGTACACTACTATACCTTTATCTACATTCAGTGTCTCTAGGCCTTTCATGTGCCGGTCAGTGCCTGAGGTCTTTCTGCACCTTTACACAGCTGCTTTCCTTTTTTATTGCCTTGGGCAAATGAATGTCATCAGCTGCCTTTGTCACCTCGGTGTTCATGCTGTTTTCCAAATCACCTGTGAGTTATCCAGTGTAACTCGCTTTTCTTCAGTACAGTTATGCTAACAAATAATTTGATGCACTGGGTGAAACCTTTCTCTGCTGTCAGTAGCATTTTGTTACTGACTTACACAGGGTAAGGGCTGGAGACGTCAGGCTCGGGTTTTTGCAGGACTTCCTTTATTTGATTTTTAAAAGGGTTGGAAGAAATGTAAATTTTAATTCTTTCTCCTGTTTCTTTTTTTCTTTATCCTATGGCTAAAAAGTCTTAAACCAGCGTGAATTATGTTTCAGAGAATGTAACACACTAGGGATCTTCATCCTGATTGATAGATACTAATTTTTTCTTGGGCTGTTCTGCCTTGTGCTACATTATTATCGATAGTTTGCAAAATATCATAATCTTCCTATTGCCTTTAAGATTGCCAAGGTTTTATTTGTTGCAGTTAGATCGTGGCAAACATGGGTAAAAGTCCTGGAGAATTATTTAGCAGAAATATAAACTCATTTCAGCTATATAAACTGAACTTACCAAGGTTTGAAAATTCCTCTTTGTAGTAGTACTTAGCACTTAGACAGTGTCTTACATCTTCAATGCAGAGTGCAAACAGTCCCTAATTAATTTTGACACCCAGCAGGTAACCCGGAGTTGCTATTCTTATTTTACATGTGAGATGCTAATTGAATATCCCCTCTCTGATCAGCCATGGGATCTTTGCTGTTCTCTGAGGGAAAAGTTAAAGACGCCCAAACTTTTTTCTTTTTCATACTACTGGTTTTCAAAACTGTTGAAACTTAAGTTCTCTTGCTCCTCCTCACTTCACCACAAGCTGTAAATAAAGACTTCACATATTTGGTCACTTTTGAAAACTTTAGTTTCTTTCTATTTCTTTTGACAAAATAGAAAGTATGAAACTGTACATGTATTTCAAAGAAGCTGCAGGAGCTTCGGCTATGTGGTGTGTAACATTCTGCAAAGATGTTACTTTTTTAAAAATTCAGAAAGTGAATAATGGCCCATTTTGAAGTACAGCTGCATGGAGCTGATCACATGATCCTTCTGTTGTGCCTTTTTTGACAAGAACCATAATTTTACAAATCTGCCTTTGTAATAACTTTGATTAAAATGAGCTTCAAAGCTTTTCCAGAGAAAGTTTCCTGATCTTGCTACCACTTAATCTAATATTAACTGGTTTTATATAACTGTCCTGCTCATTTATGATTTAAAGTGCCCAAAGTCTACAAGTAGCTCTTCAGTATGCCAGAAGCCCTCTTAATATGAATCAATGTTGTATACGTTTTACAGCTGCGATTTTAATGCTGCTTTTGATATTTCTAGATTCATGCTTTCTGGCAATGCGATGACGTGGATTAGTGTGATGAAGAGGAAGACGAGGTAGGAAAAATTAATAATTATTGCTGATAGACTCTGAATCTGAGGAGAAGGATGTTGAGGAAAAAGGTTTAGCAAAGACAATCATTTGTAATGTGATCTCTTTGTTTTCCAAATGAAAGACCAGCATCTTAAGTGGTGCGCCATATATCATCCAAGGGTGAACAAGATTATTTTGCTAGGAGCAATAAACAGCATCCTTCCTGACTCACAGAATGCGCACATGGGCTCAGATTTCCAGAAGTGATTTCTTAATCGGGAGGCTGCTCAGAGGGCGCAAAACCTTCGTCTTCAGCATCAATTAGTGGACTCTGTCGACACCGGCTGCTTTCATTATCATGCACAGCTTCAGACACCTGATGTGTGAAGGGTAAGGATAGGTGTCCAAATACCTCACTACCCCATCTGTCCTGTCTGTCCTGCATCCTGCCCAAGAACTTGCTTCTAATTTCTCCAGAAAACTGAAACGTGTAGTTGTCAAAATTGTCATTTCTCTTACACAAAGCACGTCATGTGATGGGATCTGATACTCAATTTTGCCTATATGCGTGTTTCAGGCTGGGTTTCCTGTTTTATTTCTCGGCATCAATTAGACCATGATGGTTACAGGTAGCTGTGTATTCTTCGTGGTGCTGCAACTGATCGTAGAGAGAAGACCTGATGTGCTGTCCTGCATCCTTCTCATCCCAAGAGGTTGTGAGTGTGTCTCCCATTCAGTGACTTGTATTTGCCTTGTTGTGTTCAGCATTTGCATTGCAATCTTTAAAGGAGCCAGTGAGCTCTTCTCAGGTGCCCTGCTGCTTTTGATAAAATGAACACATTTGTGGTGGGTGGCAATGGCAGGTAAAATTGCCTGGTTTGTCTTGTGTGTGCTTCTCAGGCCCAGACGTTTGCCCCTTAATAGGCACTTGTGGGTCGTGGCTGTTGTATGATGCAGGAGCTGTCAGGAGGAATTCCAGGTAGAAATGAGGCAGACATTTCTAACCAGTCAATCAATTTGAAATTTTCACATTCATTTCATTCCTCAGTTTGTGTTGTCTTGGCCGCACACACACTTTTGATCTATTTATTCACTATACTGTTACTGTCATCTTAAACTGCTCTTTATCAAAGGGAGTACAGCAATACATATGCTTCAAAGTTTGCCTATTATGTGATCCTGGTATCCTGAATTATTCCAAACATTTAAAAGGAATCCCATTTTAAGAACTGCAATTATAATTTGCTGGGTTTTCTGGAAATGAGGAAAAGACCGCTATTTAAGGGGAGTTGACCAGATCATTTTCCATACAGCTTTTACATTTTTGACTGTTGTAGCAGTGAAATGGTTGTGAGAGTAGGATGTCACTCGAGATTATGCAATTTTTAAGAAGCTATCACAATTCTAGACACACCAAGTCACTGCTCAGTGCTGCGGGACTGCTGCAGGTTGAGGAGTGTTTGAAGCTCAGGCCAGATGTGCAGATTACATAAAGGAAAGTTGCTTTAGTTGCAGTTGAAGAGACCCAAAACCAGCTTTCTAGTAGAAGGCTGAGCTGTGATTTGAGGTCTGCTAATGCAGCTCTACTGAGAAGATATTAAAGATGTAAATGAAGTGATACTCAGGTATGTAAATGAGATTGAGATTATTTGTAAATGAGAATCTACATATCATGGGGAGTCAGGGGCTGGGCAATGGATTCTGGTATTTGGGCAAGTTCCTTCTAAGAAACAATCCTTGTGCACATGCTTCATAAATAGCGTCTTACTACATACACCTAAATATATAGAAGTCAACTGTCCTTGAGTGTCTGATTCCTGCCAAGCATAAAGCCAAGACTGACAGGGTATTTGGAAAGGGAAAATGTTGTGATAGGAAGATGATAAAGCTGCTAAGCCAGTAGGCTGCTGAGATCTTATGTTCTTCCTGAGAGCTTTTTAGAATTTCTGAGTTATATGGAAAGAGCTAATTTTAGGTCTCTCTAAAGTTTCCTGAAAGTCAGATAAATCTTTTTACAGTACAGCTGTTCTATCTTTAGGGGCAGTGATCTTCTCCTTTCGATTCTCCCTTGCACATGTGTGAAACACTGAGATGGAAGGCACACCTTGTAGAAGGCTGTCTATCCTTCATCTTTCATATACCTTGACTGGATTCTTGGTTGAGCCTCTGGGTATGTCTCATTTTCTGAATTGTTGCTCGAAAACATATAAACCTGATGGAAAACAGACTGGGAAGGGCAAAAAAAACTCCTTTTTTACCCAAAGGCCTCTGTTTAAAAAAATGTTAAGTGAGTATAGTACAGACTTTCTAGTGTCTGACAAGAAGTCAGCTGTGAATTCACTTCAGTAAACTTTAGTGTTCAATTGCACTATTAGATGAAGCAATATTTAAAATAAGAAAACCACGTGTACATTATTTGAATATGAAAGCTACTTTGGATGCACAAGCTACTGCCATCTGGACTTTCAGCACAATTTTTTAAAGTCAGATACATGAGTGAAATGGCTAAATATCTTTAAGTCTGGTCATGTACTTACGAATTGAATACAGGTTCAGGATTGTCTTCTAATATTTTAGATTTGTTAACACATAAGATAGACAGTTATTGATGTTCTGAGGACAGTTTTTAATGTGTCTTACTTGCATGAAGAAACACTTTTTCTTCCTAGTCTTCTGAAATCTATTTTGCGTTTCTAAAACAAATTGATGTGCTTTTTATTCCTGGAGCATACACAGATGCTGCAAATTCAACAATGTCTTTTCCGGCAAGACAGGAGCATATTAGTCAGAACAAGAGTTTAAAACCTTCAACCTGCAACCAAACAGCTCTCTTTTCCTGCCAGACCAGGGGATTCGATTCCCTCCCACTGACCTTAAGAGTTAAAAGCTTGGTCCTGCTTCCTTTGTGTGACCTCAGATCCATGTCAGACTACAAATCAAGCTTCACAGCCAGTACAGCCAAAGGAGGCTTTTCAGCATAACACTGGAGGAAAAAATAGTGCTCCGATGAGATCAAAACTTTCCAAAGCCTCGCTGTGCGGTCTGGGCAGAGTAGCCAAGCAATCCTGACCACATCTCAGGCATTACAGTCCATTATTCTCAGCAAATGTTTTCTTGCTGACAAGATGTCCCTTTGCTTCTCTGTGTGTTGCAAACAAGTGCTAGTTAATGTAGAGATTAATTACCTCTTCTTTATATCTGGGCACCCATGGGGATAAAAGAACTACTGCATACTCGCAGAAGATATTCTCGTTAGTAGTGTCACCTCAGTGTTGTTGATCATTCTGCCATCATTCTCCTGTAACCTTTGATCCTACCTGTCTGGGCTACAACAGGTTGATAAACCTAAATTGAAAGCACCACCAGTCTTATTTTTCCAGATAAGCTTCCCATAGACTTGAGAGTGAAAAGTTCTTCATACTCCTTCACCTTCTGCAAGAC
This sequence comes from Pampusana beccarii, assembly GCA_013399365.1. Lineage (NCBI taxonomy): Eukaryota > Metazoa > Chordata > Aves > Columbiformes > Columbidae > Pampusana > Pampusana beccarii. Next base: position 526,219 of record VWYH01008560.1, on the reverse strand, counting down.
TGGGTCCCACTTGCTTCACATTCACAAATGCAGTAGATTCACATATTCAGACGTAATCTGAGCATTGCCAAAGATGGCTAAGTCCTAGAAATAATTAAAAATCTCTAATGCAGTAGTGGCATCACTACCTTTTATTTCCATGGAAACTTTTTAGTGGATAGGAATACAGATTGGCTGACAATGTCAGCAGTCTGTTACAGTGTTTCATCAGCAGGCTTACTCCTGAGACCTGCACATATTATTTGAGTATTTGCAGTAGAATTATTTTACAAAACTGTACTCTAAGGCTGAAGAGTTATAGAAGCTTTGGGTAGCTGTAGACGACGTTTTTTTCCAATGTCAGGTAATTCAGTAGCCAGACCCTGTTTGTTTGCAGAGAGGTAGAATGGTCTGCAAGGAAAAAGCAATAATGACCTCATAAAAACTGCAGATACATTATGTGAACCACATGAACTCCCTGGCTTACATATTCTGTGAAAACTCAACAGCTGATCTTGGCGCTATGACTATAGAGGCAGCCTAAGTTTCTTTTATCTGAAAACTTTAGAATCCAAAATTTGGACTTGAGTCCTATAATTTACATTAGACTTCTCTCTTAATGTTTGTTAGTGAATATCATGAATATCATATGTCTCAGATGCACATCCCCGGCCATGTACAACTATACACAATATGTGACACCATAAACCAATTTTAGAATTCCCCAACAGCATAATCTGCCTCAAATATCTCCTTCCTCCTGCGTAGCTATAGGGGAATCATTATGCCCCAGTACCTATGCAAGCATACAGATGGGTTTTAGTTATAGAACTAATTAACAATTATATGTATGTATGTATTTCCATTTTATAACCAATGCCTTTTGGATGATTGCCTGTTTGTGTATTGTATCTTTGAATTAAGGAGGGGGGAAAAGGAAAGGGAAGGGGAACATGGGACTCGAGGGTCCTGTATATTGAATATTACACTAATTGCTAGTAAAGTAACATCACTAAGTGGTGGGTTGTCTAGCAGTCCTTCAATATGCAGTACAGCAGAGGTTTCATCATCTGTAACTTCTTAATTAATTTCTTAGCATTTTTTTAACTTGTAAATTCTTATTGGTGACTTTGAAGTATACCTACAGTCAGAATACTGGAAGATGTGATTTTATTTAATCCTTTTTTCTACATAGAGTTTATCTGCTTGAAGCATGTTTTTATATTTTTCTAGCTGCAAAATCAGTATAGGTACAGCAGAGCAAGCTGTATTCCTTTGTCTAGTGCATAATAGAGTTGGCTGGAGGACAGCGGTCCCTTTTCACAACAGCCTTTGCAATTTTAAAACTTGTTTTCCTTTTGTTTTCTTGTTTTTTAAACTAAAACTACTTTTGAAGGTTTTGAGAAAAAATGAATTACTTTAAAGGTCAGTTTGTATGCTTTCCTAATAGTTATGAAAGTTATATGAGGAAAAAAGAAAAAAAAAACCCACAAAAATAATTGATTTACTTCTGCAATACTTTAGCAGTGGTAAGCAACTCTCCTCAGATCACAGGCTGCAGTTCATCCAGTGTGTTTTATAACTCGAAGGTCTGTAAGGACCCAAATAGATTTAATCCGTAAACCTGTTCTACAACATGCCATATTATTTCCTCCAATGAATTTCAACTCATTTCTCACAAAATAATCAAAAGAAACTCTTACGATTTTCAGTGTTGATAAATGCTCCAGACAAACTGTGCATTGTTTTCAAAAGATTTTTTTTTTTTTTAAGGTAAAAAGCCCAAACTATCTGGGAGGCATAATGGACCATTTGAGTGGGAGGATTTTAACCTTTTCTTTTCACCTTTTTTGCTTTCCTTTGATTTGTTTTGCTTTAAATTAATTTATTATCAAATATGGCAAGTGGTCCCCTTGAAGCCAAAAGGGGTTTGACTTTTTAACAATTTGGTTACAGACCTTCAAACCGATATTCGGTGGAGTAGAAAACAGTAGCTGTACCCTGTCACGTCTCACCTGAGCCATTCAGTCCCTTGGCAATAGTGATTTTTTGGGTAAGCATTTGCAGGGCAGCAGGTTGGCTGGCTTTATCTCCTGCTCCCCACTGTCATCTTTTGTTGTGGCGTTGGCCTTCGTGCTTGCTGTCACAGCACGGGCAAGGAAAGCAATTGAGATCCGTGCCTCAATTCTGTACGTCCGTGCAACTTTTCCCAGGAGTCCAAAAACCGCAATATGTTGATGTACTTTTAATACTGCTTTGTGTGAAATTATGATACAAGGTTAACGCATCTGGTCTTTCTTCTCATCCTTTGCAAAGGAAGAAAAATCAGGGAATCTTTGGTTCCTGGGAGTGGAGGGGGAGAGCTGATAGCTCTGATAGTGAATTTTCCTTCAGGTTATTCAAAATGTCTTATTTGGGAATCATTGCCAGTGATTGCTGATGGACTTTTTTGATGAGTCCTTAATATATTCTCAATTCAATGCCATGCTGAGACCTTCTTGGTGCAAAACCATTAATATTGTTCCCTTGGCTCATCACAAATGATGTATTTGCGGTAGCTCCACAGTGCCAGTAATACTGCCTATTTCAAAACAAAAGAAAAGCCTCTATTGAACTCCTGTTTCTCCTTGCACAGTATAAAGAAACACGGCTAAACACCTTGTTAGGGGATGAATGGGCAGTGGAGTGTCTTATGGAAAGTTTTAAGGGCTTTTTTTATATACTTGGTGGGGGATATATGTATGTAATGTGATTATATATTGATTGTAGATAAAGATCAAGATATAATGATTCACAATTTTATTGCCTGCCGTAAGCAGAAGACAAGCTTGATGTGCTTGAAGTAGTTTGTGTTGCTAAGGATATATTGTATGGTTGTAGTCCAAGTGAGCGATGATCAAGGAATGAATAACTGAAGCTATGTTATTATTCATCAGATAGGAGTCCCTTGCCAACCGGAGATAAAATCATAATTCACAAAGGTTGCCATGTGAGAATTTAGCTTCAGGAATCTAAATAGGCACAAACTGAATTAATAAGTGGTTGGTATTCACTGTCTATGAAGAGACACCTTGAATCCAAATTCTTTGAAATATTTTCTTATGGCCAGCAATAAGATCTTTCTCTTATCTTGGGTCAATTTTATCTGCTGTCCATTGTCCACCTTTCAGCTTGGTTGTGATGATTATGAAGTTGAAGCTTTATAGTGAAAAATAATAGAAACTTGAGGTCTGTAGCAAAAGCTAAGATGAAAGCTGTCAAATGAAAAACTAATTTGAACTTTAAAAAGTGTTATATGGCTGACGCTCATCCTTCTTGCCATTAGACACCAAACTGGTGCCCTAAGGCCTCTGATCCCTTCACAGCTGGGAGAGAGGGGTAAGGGAGTCATCTCCACAAAGTAATTGAGAGCTTGAGTAAGGAAAATTGCCACAAAGGTCTCTGCTTGCCCCTCTCTGCCAGCTCAGAAGCCTCAGAGGATGTCGACAGCAGAGACATAAGGGCTTTGGTTAGTGGTGTGACCGAGTCCTGAGTGTCACCAATGGCTAAGGAAGCAAGTTACTGCCATAATACTATTAAAACGTATTACTGTTTCTTAACAAAATTACATGATCTGCTTTCAGGTGTAATAGTTCCTTTCATATTTTCTTCTACGATGTTATTTGGGGACTTAGGATAAACAGAGGGATGTGCTACTTAGCTGCAGGGATGTTGTATCCCAAGGGGAAAATTGTATTTACACAGGAGCTCCTGGAGCAGAAGGGGCAAAGGCTGGGGGAAGTGGGGTGGGCACAACTCAAAATATCCAGGAAAAGGCATATATTAGGATTTGACTAAACAGGGTTAGGTTGGTGAGATCATTCAGTGCTTTACAGAAACTCATCAGGACAAGCCTATCCACAGTCCAGGGATGAGTTCAGCTCATTCTGTAGTTTTGATTTGATTGCCCAAATGCCAAGAAGAAAAAAAAAAAAGCATAAGCAGTGTAAGGCAGCCCTGCACCCCTGTAGTTGCACGTCTTTGCGGCAGTCTAGCGTAGGTACTGAAGCAGATCTGCATCTTTGAGCACCTGGGGTGGCCGCCAGCCTTGTGCTGGGGGTGGCATCAACAGCTGGAAGCCCAGGGATGTGCCTTAACCCCCGCTCCATCTGCCATACTGGTTCCCACACCAGTTAAACCATCCACTGTCTCTGTGTGTGATTCTCCATTGCTGTGTATCTTTTGCAGTCACTTACTGCTGTGCAAGAGCTGTGAATGCTGAACTTCTTGTTTATTATGTGGCTGTAAGGGACTTTTAAATTAGTAAGCATCACTTCTTTTACTCTTTCCTCAAGTACAGATTCTCCTGTTCTCTTGCACTTTACCTTCTCTTGACCAAAAGGAAGAAGAGATGTAGGGTTTTTTTTGTTGCAAGCCTACATCTCTCTTGCTGTACCAAGCACTCGTAGCATCTCAGGGACAAGTTGCGCATTGCATTCATACTTTCTGTAGCTGAATCCGAAGTTTAAGTGGCATTGGAAATCAGCTGCTTCTGGTTAGTTTAGTAATGCCTTTTCAAAGTGAAAAGAGATTGTGGAGTTATATTCTACAGACCACTCCCAAGGACTGTTGTGCATTTTTTTTTCTCTTTTTGCCACTGTTGCTGATCAGACAATGATAACTTGTAAGAAAATTAAGGATGATCTCTATTTTAGACTACAGGATGTTTCTCTTCATCTGAATGAGCTTACCAGAGATGGATAGGCCTGGTCCTCTTTTACTTGTCTGTGTCTGTGGGACTCAATGCTTTGATGTAAGGAGCGTTCCATCTAGGGTGAGTTCAGTCCTCCTGGTTTCCTTCCCTGTGTGAATGTACACGTGTGAGAAAATATATATCTATAATTATGCTTGTATCTGTAACAAAACCACTTCTTTAAATGAGAGCAAGCGGAATCAGTGACGGTAGGTGTTAAGCCTGTAACATACATGCAGACATACGCACATGATCATGTGTCCTTCTCACTGCATTTCACTTCTAACGAGACTGATGAGGGAAAGAAACCTCTACTGACATGTTCGCTGGTAATGGATCAGATATTCATACAGAAACAAACCAAAAATAACTGTATATATTTCAGGATTTATTTTTCTGCAATAGTTATGTGGTCTTCTATGTCCTGAAACACACTAACAAAGAAATATGCAGGTCCCTCTTTAGCTGCAATGCTGTGAGTGACTTTCAGTGCAAGAATGTTTTGCAACTTGAATTGGTAATTGCTGTTTCAGAGGCTGGTAGCTCTGATGGATTATGGCATAACAGAGCTATGCAACACTTTGAACACAAGTCTAAGCAAGCTAAAGCACGGATATTAGTCTGTATTTACCTGATGATAAAGAAAATGTACTGCTCATACTTAATGTACTTTTCAGCCATGCATCTGAAAGTGTTAACGAAGTCAACCGTTGTGTAAATAGCCTAATAGCATCTCTGGTTGGGTCCTGGAGCTGTATGGCACTGCTGGTGGGTAATGTTATCCTTAGTGCTGGGCCCAGGGTGGAATGCCTAGATCCAGTGCAGCTCTGGTTTCCTCGAAGTTTCAGAGGTGTTTGAGACTCGAAGTGCCTGTTTAAATGCATTTAAAATGTTACTAGATTTATTTTTTTTCAGATATATATGTGTATGTGTGTGTATATGTATAAGGATTATTGTTATATATACAAGGATTATGACTGACCACAGGAGTGAGGTTAAGTAACTTGATTTTTCTGTCGTCATGTCAACTGGAGTGGGCTGTGCTACTGCGGTGCTACTTATGCCTGTTTCAAGGAAAAAAAAAATACTGTTTTTAAATATTGTACTCATAGGACAAATTTAGCACATCTACTGGCAGGGTGAGATTGCACTGACTGTTTACAATGTAATCCTGTGAAGAAAAATGATGAAAATTAAGACAGGCAAGCTAAAGATTATTCAGAATATGCTGCACTGTGTGTGTTGGTCTTTGATATCACGTGATGTGAATTCGGTAAAGAGCTGTAGTTAGGGTTCAGGGTCAGAGGCAATAATGTTTCTCCAAAGAGTTTTGTCATATTGAGACCCTGCCTCAAAGGCAGGCTGCAAGGGGCTTGCATCTGCACTTCTGTTGTGCAGTGCTCAGCTTTTCATGCTAGAATGAAGAAAAATGGGGAAAAAACCCCCGAGTGTTCCTTATCAAGAGAAAAGCAAGCATAATGTAACATATGGTTCTGTGGGAGACGGTCCCTTAATAACAATCCAGATTTCAAAATTGATATTTGCTTCTGGCAAGAAGATCAAAAACTGTACAGTAGTGTCTCTAAGTTACTTGTAATGCTGGTTTGAGCCATGACTTTCAGAGGCTTTGAAGGACTTTCTAAGCTGTGTCAGATCCCAAAAAGGGGGAAAAAGATAAAGAATTAGTTCATCATCTTTGAACTATGTCACTTGTTAACGTTCCAAGATTTCCTTCCGCTTGGAAGAGTGTGATCATGGGGAAGTGGCTGTCTTTCAGTTTCTCAGGGATTTCCCAGCTTCAGAGTGAGATCTTTTCCTTCCATGTTAAAGTGCTTTGAGGTAGTTGAGCAAAACCAATATATCATGGGGAACTTATTATTTTGATAAACATTTACAGTTTTTAGAAAATTTGAATCAGTGACTGAGCTGATTGCAGTACATATCTTAAGAGAAATGCAAATTATATTTCACTTGTAATATGATGCTTAATTACACTGCTTATCTTCCTTGAAACATTTCACAGTAATGTACATATAAAATGCAATGTCCGCTAGAAAGGAAGGTTGATCAAGGGATATTGATGATAACCACTTTAATCAACTATCAAATACTACTGGAACGTGTCACATTAAGAAGTCACTTGCTTAATGTGCCCCATCTTAGCGTGGACTACTCCTAATTAACTGGCATGACCTTGCAAGCCCCACAAATGCCCTGTCAGCTCACATCCCCTGTATCCTTAGGAACACAAAGGTAACTGTATGTTGCTCCGCAGAGTGTTTGCAGCCACCTCTAGCAGCACAGCTGGGGAGGAATAAATCACTTCAGGACAGTTTCCAAAGCTGCACTGTGCAGACTATTCTAAAATGGTTTAGACAGAGGAAAATAAAGTTTGTAGTCACTGTATTGTTTGGTTAAATGTACATTGTGTATCTCTCTCGGAGAAGAGAGGCATTCTGTCATTTATGTCTCTTTAATATGCATATGAATTATAATACAGGTTTTTTTCTTCTTCACTTCGTCCTTGTACTTCAGAAGTGTGTTTCAAGTGCTTTTCTCCTTTGAGAAAAATGTAAGCTCATTTCACTAAATGGCCATGTACATTACTGACAAGTGTCGAAAGTGCAATTCACCCACCAAATAGGCTTCTGTGTATCTCTAGTGAGGACTTTTTACAGTTGTCTGGCTCAGAAGTGATTCTGGTTTGCATCCTTTCACCCACTGCATTGGGACAAAGATGACAACAGATTTGGCGTGTAAAGCATTGGTTTTCTACCTCTGGGATTATGGTTCAATCAAAAATAGCTTTTTGGGAATGTTCAAAGCCTGAACACTAATGGCTTTGATAAACAGGGTTATCCTCAGATATATAGAAATATTGCTATTTATTCATCTACTTGTTCGTATGATCTTTCATGGTTTTTAATCAAATATCAGTGGTCAAATCTGTGTAGTACTTTTTTTTTTTTCCTAGGATCTTTGTGTGGGCCGAGAGACTTCCGCCAAGCCGCATTTAAACCTGCAAGATCATGTTCTGTGGCCTTTAAGAAGTGCAGCTGAGCTTATAAAGGGAGGTAGGTTTAATTTTGTTTGCTTTAAATACTTTCAAATACACGCTACTTGCCCCAGGTAGCACTTTCGGTTTTCTTTAGATTTTTCTTTTTTATTTTCAATTGCCACAAATAGCTTTTTTAATACCTACCCTACCTCCAGCTCCAAAATACCACAAATGGCGTATTCAGTTTTCAGACTTTAATACTTCTTTTTTTTTTTTTTTTAATCCCATGTCTGTGCTTTTCTCTTAAATCTCTAAATTGTGTTCTGAATGCTGGCATAATTAGATCAGTAGCTATCAGGTGACATAAGTTGAAAGAGCCATTCAGTCAAGCTGGAAAAAAAATAGTTTAGGAGGTTGTGCTTGTGTTGCGGTTTGGTTTGGTTTTGTTGTTGTTTGTGTTGGTTTTTTGGGGGAGGGTGGTTTGTGGTTTTTGGTTTGCTGTTGTTTTTTGATTTTTTTCCTCCCAGATATTTTTCAAATGGACTCTAAGGATGGTATTTTGTTTTTTAATGGTAGTTCCTGAGCCTTCTTGTGCAGCTGGCAAACTGGCAGAGCTCTCCTGGATGAGGATGTGGTTGAATCCTTGGACTGGGAAACACAGATGGCTGTGCAGGATGCTGCAGATCCATACACGTGGTTATAAGCCCGTATTTTTGAACCGCTGACATCTATTGGTGATTTGACTTATACAGGTAAGAGAACAATTTATCAGACATTAATCTTCAATACAGTAACTGTCAAGTAAGATAAGCAGAAATAAAAATCTGTAAATGAGCTTTAATTTGTTAACATAACAGAGTAACCTTACTCAGAACAGAACTTTTGTGACAACTAATTCAGCTAAGCATATAAAGACTCAGATTTCAGAAGAGCCTGATGCAGTCAAGTGCTTTAAAAAGAGTTGATTTGACTTACAAGAATCCCTTAAATGCCTTTGTTAATCCCGGTTTAACATATGTTGTCACCTATTTGAAACTGTCAGTTTTCAATAATTTTTGTTCAGAAATGGTCTGAGCTTAAAACCACCCATCTAAACAGCTGAAAATTTCAAAATCAGATTTCAATAGGTCTATAGAAAAAACTGTTTATTCTATTTCTTTGTGTACAGCCAGATTTTTCTATCTGTTGGTTTATATGGCTTTACATCTGTAGACCCACTTTGAGAAATTCATAAACAGTATCCCAAAGAGCACTAATTTGATAATTAAAATTAATAGTCTACAATTTAAAGTCTTTTAAGATATGTTTCGTTTCCCTCTAACCACACTTGAGTCTGAAAGGAAGTTTTCTGGAAGTCATTCAAATTGTTTTTAGTTAAGAGAAAACAAACAAACAAATGAGCACACTGCAAGCAATCTGGTGCAATTAATATGAGAGCTGTCAGGGGGGTATATTATAATAAGATGAACTGACAGTGCTGCTGTTCAGGGGCTAAACCTAAAGTTTCCACTCCAAGGAGGAAAATGACATTTATGCTGATTATGACTTCATTTTCAATGACAGCTTTTTTCTATGAAGGATAAATTTATTATGTTTTGTGGGTAGATGAGGAAAAAAAACCTGTTCTTTTCTTTGAAGGAGCTGGCTTAGGACTTTAAATTATGGTGGCTGAAACATTAGGGAAAAATAGAAAGCTCACAACAAACACCAACCAGCTGCTTCTACTGTGTGTTTAATATGTACAGCTCTATTAGAATGGTTTATTAATACATCTGCAGGTATCTTGCAACAGGGGCCAGATGACTCACGAGATGGATAATGGTACAAATAGGCTTGCAAGTAGCAATTCATCGCAGGTCAGAAACAGCCAAATGATGTTGCCTTGTGCTGTCTGTTGGGTGACCAGCGTGAATGACTCTGCAGAGAGGGTCTCGCTCCAGCGCCCGGTGCTGTACCACCAGAACTGCCACAAGTATTTCTCCCGCATGAGCAGAAAAAACACGTCGAGGTGGTAACAGGTAAGCACGGTCTGCATGTTAGCAATGGTGCTCCATGGTAGGATGCTGCAGGGTGTTTGGTTTAGTTTGGGGAGTATCAAGAGGCGAAGCCCAGCAGGTGACTCCGGGCTCTCTCTGGAGGTGGGACTGGCTCGGTGGGACTGGCTCGGTGGGACTGGCTCGGTGTCCACAGCCAGCTCCTGGACTCGCAGACACACACAGCGGGTTTCCAAAAAGTGGCATCAAGGGCTTCACTGGAAACCTGCGAGGGACTGCAGCCTACACTGATTTGTACAGGCAGTCATAGAGCAGGCTGTGTCTGTAAACTTACATGACGGACTATGGTCCTGAATTGCAAATTGAAATGCATTCTTAAGGACACCCTTTTATCTGCGTTTTCTGAAAACCTAGGCAACAAATATTACAAAAAAAAATAAGTGCCAGGCTTTTTGCTTGTTTCTCTGCTTTAGTATCTTCTAGAAGTTTAGAAGTAGTTTGTCGGTTTGAATTTATGAGCTGTGGAAACTGATATTATTAGGTGACAGCAGGCAAAAATTTCAGAAGTTATAGTACTGCAGTCTTAATAAAGCAGGTTTGAGTTATACAGATGCAATACCAACATGATCTTATTTTCTCTGTTTGATGAGGCTGTAAAGAATCAGAGATTAATCATATGACAAAAGCTGTTTAATGGTCAGAGAATGCTGTAGGTGTATTTGTCCAGAAGCCCCACCAGTGTGTGGATGTTACCTTGTCACTCAGAGTAACATGACAAAGCCGTAGTACGATATACGGCTTGTGTCAGATCCTTTGCACCCCTCCTGGCTTCAGGCATCAAAAGCAAAATGAATGGGTCGTGTCTCCCAGACCCCAGGAAGGGAATCCTTTGCTTTTAATCTTTTGAACTGCTTTTGGAATTAAAGGAGTGATACTACCTGTATTGTAGGTTGCACTTGAAGGCCTTTTCTGATGTTAGCCCAGGTGTACCACAAAACTCAGGGGACAAACGGTGCATGTGTGTGGTGTGTGTGTGTGTGCAAAGGGAATTGACTGCATGACTGTGCACCCAGATGAAGGGGGATGTCGCTGTGTGAGTCTGGGGGTGTGCTTGGAGAAGCTGTTGAGGGTGGTCTAGGGGGGTATCCGTGTCACTAAGATAAGCGTTTCTCTGATATCTCTGTCTCTCGTAACACTCTAAGGTTATTTGTACCTCACAGCTCAGTCTGTAATAAATCACTCTGATGGCCATTTAGTACAACAGTCGCCTGTTGCTGTATTTCAAATTCAAATAATCCCCCAGTCTCCGAGCTTTTCAGGGCATCTGTTGAAATTTAAACTCCCCATCCCCAAATGCTAATGGATGTGGCTGTCAAAATAAACACAGAATCCCTTTCAATTAATTATTGTTTTGGGATTTGTCCACATGCTGGTTCTTGATGTGTTTTCTAATTATTATTCATTTGTTAAGCTCTTCCTCATGCTTTGTTGTTGAGCATCCTGTAGATTATACCAAAACCAGAAAATCCTGAGATTTCAAACAGGAGCAGGGCAATAGTTGGATTCTGAGTAAATCCAAAATCAAAAGGAATAAAATAAACAGCCCAAGTTACACATATGTAATTCTTGAAAATGATGCTGTCAAAGCACATCAGCCTTGCACTGTGAAAGCAGAGGAAGCATTTCTGTGTGTGTGTCAGCTGATGTACATTTGTGAAGTCACTGATGTTACAAATGCAGAAAAAAAGGCCAGATCCTTAACTGGTTTAGATAGATTCACCTCCATAGTTTTCTCGGATGCATAGCAGTTCACATTTACTGATGATTTAACTCAATATAAGTCGAAATAGCTATAAAAATAAAACGTAAAAAGAGTAAATAAAAATTAAGGCCCATGTTACATAATACATTTAAAGGCTTAATTATTCTATGGAATAAGATAATTTGACACAAAAATACAATTTTATTATTATAGATGTAAAGGGTGGTTATTGAACATATTGTTAATATGACCAGACAGTAAGAACTATGCAATGAAACATGAGTTGAAGGACTTGGGGAAGTAAAAGTAGTTATTTAAACTTACCTCCTGTAAGAATTCAGTTGGAACAATCAGATTTAACAGTGTTCAATCTGAATCCACCAAGAATTTGTTTCTACTGTCCAGTGACTTCTGACTTGATCTACTCAAGCAAGTAAGTAATTATCATATCTAAAAATAACTATTTTATTTATTTAGTGTGCTTTCAGGCTGTCAGAAGTGTGAGAGATGTGAAACAATATCTGCATAGATAAAGTAAGAAAAAGTAGCGCAAGAAGGTCCTCCGCTAAACTTGAGTATATTTGCCTTTACAAGGTAAGGATCTAATCAAATTCTTTATTACCAGCAGAATATATACAATTTCATAAATCAATCACAAACTCGTAATTGCTGCAGCTATCCTCCATTCATGCTAGGTGTCCTACTTACAGAGAGTTCTGTAGCTGCCTGTTTAGTGTCCCCTGGCTGGTTGTAAATGGTCATTTTTTTCTCCTCTCTTAACTCTTGGTCATGTACTTCAGTTTCCCTTGACTGTTTTTAAGGAAATTCTATTACATACTTTAACGTTCCACCTCTCTTTTCTCTCTTGGCATCGCATATCTTCATCACATCTCTTTAAATCCGCCCCAAAATTCACTCTTGCTTTTTGTTGTATGTTTCCTCACTGTTCACACATGATAGTGCTTCATTCTTCCACTCATGTGTTACTCAGTCACTTTTAATGCATGGGAGGAAAAAAAGGCTTTTCACACTGCCTGCTGTCAAGTGCATTTGAGGGACTGTGTTCAGCGTAGAGAATGAAAACTACATTTGGGGGCAATTAAATGCGCTAGTGAAGCAAAGGAGTTTCCTGACTGTAGGGCCCACATGAGCATAATCCTTCCAAAAGCTGAGAAATTCTCAGCCTTTGCTGGAGCCATGGGGAGCTGGAAGGCTCTGAATGCTTTGCAGGAGCACATCATGAAATTTATGGAGAAGCTAAAGAGTATTTCATAAGGATGACTTTATGAAACGTTACTCTTGCATTGGTAGGTGCCTGCAGGTTTTATGGTGCTGCCTTGTTCAATGCAACAATACTGTCAACATAGGGAGAGCCTTGGCAAAGCGTTAATTAAGAGATAAAAATGGAAAACGCTCTAGTGAGAACTACATTTTGCTGATTTCTCTGATGCCATGCTACAGCAATAGCACTGTGCTATTCTTCAGTCATGAATAACCAAACCAAACGACACATAATCACAGCAGCAGGAATGCTATAAATACGGACAGATGTGCTAATAATCTTACCCTTTCTTTTGGTACCCAGGTTGAGGTGATTAGTTGTTATGCAAATTGCTGGAATCACATCTCAAAGTGTGATTTTGTAGTCTGAATTTGTTAATAAGCTAATTGGTCTGAATATTAAAAAGGATTCTTAAGGTATTTACACATGTACAATAGATGGTTTTCAATCTTTTATCAGCTTGGCTGGAATAAAGAAAATCAATTAAATGAAATGAAATGCCATGTTCAGTACTAGGGATTAAGTGCTTGCAGAGATTTCATTGCAATAAAAATTTTCTAAGAAGAAAAGCCTAAACTGATAGACTTGGGGGATATTTTTTTTCCTCTTAACTAACTGGCTGACATATTTTCAGATGTGTTTCAGTTAATTTAAATGTTCTACTTTTGTGTTCCTCTCCCCATCTACTATTGCGTTCACCAAACAAATTCATGTGCCAACCCAGAACAAAATTCAAATCCTTTAAATTACATTGAAATCTTAAAAATATAGAGAAGCAAATACATGAGAGGTTTCAATGACACGCAGCACACTTCTAGTGAAAGTGGATGAAGTGCAATACAATATTAAACTCTTGAAAGAGTCAGAATTCTTTTAAAATGGCTTGGGGGCATAAAAGCCAATCTCCACTGAAGGCAATACAAGTTTTACTGCTGTTTTCTCTGGATTTAGGATTAAAATACGTATGTTATTGCATTATAGTGAATTGTATTAAAACATTAGATATATACACATTCAGTATCCACAGAATGAGGCCGGATTAACCATCCCTGCAGACCAAGGTGGTGTATTTCTAAGAGACTATTCCATGCCTGATGGATTCCTATTCTGTACAGTTTACATATATAAAATTCGTATTAGAATTATACTGGAGGAAAGGATAGTGAAACATTGCTGTTGTATTGAGGTCGAACAATTACAACACAACTAAGTACACTATTTAAATATTCATTTTAATGAAAGACATTCATTATACTCTTCATCTGTTAAGTTGCTCTCAAGACTCATTCCAGTGTTCAGTTTCTGATAGAATATTGGAAAAAATAGTAAAATATTTAAATGCTCTTGTTATGTTTTGGAGAGCTTGTATTGACAGTGTATCTCACACTTCATTTGCAACAAAGCTTACCATTTTTCCTGCTTGGAGACAGCTGCAGCTCCTCTGACACAGAATGGATTTGCTACTAAGAGTTAAAATGAGAATTGCTGGGAGAGCACAGATTGAAAACTCTTAAGGCCCTTGATTTCAGTGTAGCCTAACATTTCTAAGTCTTGCACTGAACCATTATCAGGCAGATAACAACGTTTAGACACACTGCATGGCACCCAGCATTACATACACCACCATCCAACATAATATCTAACACCAGCATAAAACCGGCATGAAATGTGAGCCTTGTACATTAAGCTTTTTTAATCTCTTAGTGTACATTTTGTTCTGTCTTGCTCAGTGCGGCTTCCGCCAGTTACTGTAAAACCTAACAGGTACATCTGTGAGATCATGCACTTGCTAAGCCACCTATTCTGGAATCTGTGATCACATCTTAAACTGAATTGCAATGCTAGCATTATTTTTGCTGTGTACCTGTTTTAGATGTCCAGCTCCATAACGAAAAGGTTCCTTTTGGAAGGGAAAGTATCAGGCTGTGATATCTGGATCACTTCTGTCTTTGTGCTGAAATCCTTTCTGTAAGAAAAACATATTATTTAAAGACAACCTGAAAAATATGTATATGATTCTGTGATTTCTGATTTGAACCTGAAGGTCTATGTATGGCCATAACATAAATATAAATAATAATGTAAGCTTCTGAGATATGTTTGCCTCTTCCTACAGAGAAGAGAGGAAAGAATAGTCACATCTGCTTTAGCGGCATCAACTATCAATGCATAGTGTCAGATAAATACTGTGCTGACAAGGCTGAACTTGACTGAGTGAGGTGGTATTGATGGAGTATTTCCCAGAAGGAGCTGTTGCAGATTACTGCATGGCATGGAAGATAAGCAGAGTAAAATATGATTGGACCCTACTGTCTGAATTATCTCTAGCAGGATGAGGGACCAGAGTAGGACCAGGCTCTGAAGGGACCCCTCCATTTTGGGATCATGCTGTCCACTGGAATAGGGCCTGATTTTCTGGAAAGGAGGAAGGATCAGCACAGTGGTGAGGAAACATTTGATTATTGGATATTTGTACTGAAGTGTGATGCACAACTGTAACTCATTAGATATTTTTTCCTGAAAAAGAGAGTTGCTTTTTTTTCTCCTTTCGCAGATAGTGAAGAAAAAAAAAATGTACCAGGCCAGCTTGTAACAACACCTTCACTAAGTTTTTTTAATTTCTTCATATACATTATGAAGAAATGGGAGAGTATTGCCAATTAAAAGTGCCTTAAAAGCTGACTAGTGAATCCCCAAGTTCTAGATCGATGCACGTTATCGTTTTAATAGGGAGGTTGAGTTGTTCTTAACCTAGCCCTTCTGGCAACTGCATCTGACAGAATGGTTATAATAATCATCCATTCCCTGCTTGATGCTTTTGCAACGCTGACTTACTCTGCAGCGATCACAAAGGATTCTTCAAAGCACAGACCATTGGGCAGGATGAAGAACAATGCTTTCACAAATGCAATGTAATCAATGATTTCTATTTTCTGAGCAAGAATACTTTCAATTGTTCTGCAGACAGAATTCCCTCTGGTTGAATAAGTTGCTGAAGTGGAAATTTTTATTTAGCAGCTTTATCTCTCAAGTCTCCATTGAGTCATTAGGAGCAGCACAAAAAGTCTGCTTTAGGTGAGATTTAAATTCTGGCTCTTTCCTGGTTACTCTTAGGAGGTTGCAGTGACCCGTCAGGTATCTCTACCACCCTTCCACCCAACCACACACAGCAGCCACGTGTGCACTGGGGCAAGTTGCCCAGGTGTCTAAAATTACCCAGCTGTAGCTCCAAACTGAAAAAACAGGATACTTAAATATGATGGAACTTGTTACATCAGTGTTTACCAGGAGCCCCTAGACTTACTTCACTGATTATCATCAGCAAGATCAAATTTATGCCTTAAATGTTGTTTGATAAGGGCCATGTTGGCCAGTGAGCCAGGAGGCTACAGAGGGCTAATGTCAATTTTACCTGCACTTCATTTATTTCTCCAGTACCGTGAACACTATACATGTATATCAAGAGCAAAAGGTTGCTGGATGATGTTCTGTCATGCTTCCTAGTGCTTCACTGAGGTATTTCCTAACATTTTCATTTTTGTCAGAAACTGCCAACTCCAACTTTCCAGTGATGCCGTATCTCCAGAAATGTTATAAAAATGTTAGCAACAGGTTAGTGTTGCTACAACTTTGACCTCACCCAGCCCAAACAGGTGCATAAGATGAGGATTTCCTGGGGAAATGGGAAAACAATCTCCAAGTTCTCCTACTATTTGATTGAGACTAAGCTTTCAAGGCCAGCTGCCTGTCTGAATGCTCTTCTGTGAGGGGATGGGGTCTCTTCTTTTGGGGGTGTTCTTTTGTGTATAAAGTAGCTGTTATTTATCTACCCTGGTGCAAAATTAAGCTGATGCAAACCAGTGGGCCATACTGAAGTTACTAGAAAGTCTCTCTTACTCTTTGATACTTCTCTCACTCACATTTTAGGGGGAAAAAAAAAAAAAAGATTACTGTGAAAGATGTTGATTATATCTTGACGTAAAAGGGGGGAAAAGTGTATAATAAAGTACAGGTGGGAAGGGAAAACGATTTCTGAGAAACTATTTCCAGTATGTATTTCACTTGGTTATTTTTGAGTTGTCTGTGTGCGTGAATCAGTACACACTTCTGATCAAATTAGAAATCTATGACTAACCTGTTGCTAACATTTTTATAACATTTCTGGAGATACGGCATCACTGGAAAGATGAGTAAATGCATCCTACAGCTTTTTCATCACCTCACCCGTGATGGCCCCTTCTTTGGGTCCAGTATGGAGTCTGGCACAGAAAGAACAGCAAGACACCTCTGCCCTTTCTTATATTCCCTCAATGTCACGCTCTGCATTACCTGGCACAGGCTGGATCCACAACTCCTGTCCGTTCTCCCGTGAGAGAGCGCTGCACTCGGGCCCGAAGACAAATGTGAGCACCTCAGGAGGAACCCGGCTGAGTAATAGTGGCACCAGCTGGGAAGGTTAAAGGCCACCCACCATTTGGACTGTGGTCGGTTCGCATCACTGGCCTCCCTCAGAACACAGCCGCTGAAAAAAAGCAAAATATAACACTTTTAACCTATTGTTTGGAGAATGCTTTAATTGAAATGGCTCAATCAAAGCCACTTCAAAACATTATTAACTGTTTGTCTGCATGGGGGATCTCTGGATAAGACACTATCCTCTCACGAAGAGATACCTGAGCTAGTTCTCTCTGAGTTAGTTCAAGTACTGCAAGTAATATAACCAGACTCGCGTGGCACTCTGCCCAGACTAATTTATCTGTCTTTTCAAAGGCAGGAAGTCTGACAGGTCTGCTTTATTCAGTGCCTCAGTTGTCACTAATGAGCGCTGTGTAACTAGAGCCTCTGAACGGCACAATAATCAATTTAAAACAGCTCTTGCAAGAGCTCCTTGAAGTTGAGTTCTCAGTCCTGTTAATGATGCAAGATGAGAGTCCATCTATGTAGACTGACTGTCTAGAGTAAGCTTGCAAGAGAACTACAGAAGCACAAGACAAAGTAGAAAACATGTCTCTCTGTGGCTGGAAACATACACCCCAGCTTGAGCTTCTGAGTCTCGTTTCAGAAATACCAGGGTTGGCCCACCTGTACACGTCCTAAAAGTCAAAGCTAGGACATCAAGGACTGGGGACGGCATTCGACTTGCGCTTGAAAAATCCCACCCATAGTCTGTAATGACCCTTTTTCAGCTATTACTGCATTTTACATTCTTCAGCATGCTGTTCAGGCCATCAGTGAGAGGGCAGCAGAGATGTTAAGCCTTGCTGTCTGGCCCTGGCTCTTTGCTGTGACATTTTTATCAGTTTTTCACTTCTTTTTTTGTCTGTTTAATCTATTTCATTTTCCAAAGCCGTCAGCTGTCTACTAAAGTTATTTTCTTTCCAGGCATTATTACTTTTTTTTTTTTTTAGTTTGAAATGTTATTGACAGGTATGATGCGGGCAAACTGATACCTAATGCAATAATAAATTAGATACAGCTGAATCCCAGTTTCCAGATATAATCATATTAGAAGAAAGTATTCTGCTATACACAGGAGACCCTAATGAAGTCAACACAGCTGCTCGTGTGTAAAAACAGCAGAATTTGATCCACTGAGTTCAGCTGGATCTGGCAGCTTCCCAGATTTCCTGAACTTAGCTATTCTCACTTCAGACATCACGGTCGTCGGTAGGAGCCAATAACATTCAACATCAGAGTGGCGCTTCCTAAATAGTCCTCTCTAGAGCTGATTAAAATAACATAACCTCCAGAAATATAATCTCAACAACTCTACATTCATTGCTTGAGGGGATATTAGTTTGCTGTGCATTATATTGTAACATTTAAAATAATATTTATCATAGCCTGAACCAACTCTTTGTGCAGAGCCACTGGTAAAAGTCAATGAAAATGTGAATTAATCTACCAGCTCTATTCTAATGGTTCAGGAAGCTGTATCTCCAGTCTTGAGCTGTCTTTCCTCTAACTTGCAATTTTATTTTGTACCTCTGACCCCTCTTTTTTTTTCTAGTTTTCATCTCAAACTCAAAAAGAACAAATTGGAATATCTGGTCTTTCTCTTCAAGCTCTGCTATGCCCTTTCCAGGAGACGGTGACTGATACCTCCTTAGTCCCATGCTCTCTTCCACTCTGGCATCTCCATGCACGGCAGCCGGGCTATGTCTGCTTCAGAGAAAGGTTTAGGATTTTTTTTTGTCCCTAAACCACAATAGCAGCTCTAAGATACAATCTTTCTCTGCTTCTCTAAATTTCTAATGGGCTCACCTGTTCTTGATCACCTCATATCTCAAGTGCTACAGCATTCTTTTTACCAGTTTTGATAAAGGATGTCTTACATGGGCAACATCTTCCTGAAAATAACATCTCCCTTACCTAAGGCTACTGCCTTAATTCTTTCACATCTATCTTCAGATGAGAAAATATACACTTCTTCTTCCATGATGCTACAAAAGTATTTAGTTTATTAATGTGGTATGATTCTCATCATTTTAGCCATGCAAAATGTTCCTACCTGTTTATATTATCTGCACATTGTATCCTATTTTGACTCAATAAGACAAAGTGGTTTTGTGATGCACTCATACAGTCCCTAGCCTGAACAGTTTCTAAAAAAACAAGGCTTTATAAACAGTGCACAAGCTTAAATTACAGTATCTTCAATTTATAAAGAAGTAATAGCAACTGTCATTTCAGTGTTTTGGGGTTTTTACTGCATACATACTCTCATGCTTCCCGCTGCTAAAACAGATACCTAGAACATAGAGCTTATGGATAGTGTGAGATACTAGACATGTAGGGTGATGAGGTAACCTGTGAAAATTATTTTTAAAAAAAAACAAACAAAAACACACAAAAAAAGCACCACAAAGAATAATCAATATACTATGACTTAAGCAAAACCAACAAGAAACAGATAACTAGTGATGCAAGAAGCTTCCACTATTTTCTTCCACATTTTCATACTACTTGGCAGCCAAAAAGCATGAAACCAATGATAAATTCCACTGAAGCTAGATATTTTGTCTTTAACCAAACATAGTGGATTCTTCATTTAAAGCTAAACTTCCTGTGACAGATAACAGAATGGGAACAAGTGGTTTTGTCCAAAGTATGCACTGAGTCTGAATTATACTGTAAGTTCAACACTAGTATAAGATGGAAAAATGTATCACCACTATTACTATTTTCTGAAACACAGATGGGTTTGGTACTTCAAAACGTGTAACTCACCCCCCACCACCTCTGAAAGACATGCTAGCAGATAACTGCTTTTGGAACTAATAGTTTGCCTTTGGAGAAGACCGTATTAAAATGTACTTCATTTTGTAGGTCTTTCTCAGAATCCTTCCCTGCCAATATGTAAATAAGATGCTAATCGAGAGGTGTGCAGGGAAAACATATTCTGACATGTTGGCGCACAGCATTTTCAAGCAATACACAGCACATTTATCATTATGTTAATGTGAGATCCCAAAGGCAGCATTGCCTTTAAGGCATACTTGAGCATGCCAAAGTTTTCCCTTTCGTAGGAGGCAAAATGGAAGATAGATTTGTCATTCATGAAAATGTTAAGATCCCTGAGTTATACGCAGCAGTCAGAAGCCCTAAAATAAAATGTTATTTTGCTTTTGTGCAGTGATATTTTTTCATTTGCACATCATGAGCAGTTACTTATCCACATTATTTTCCCCCTTTTAGAGATGGCATAACTGAGGCATAAGAGTTTAATGCAGCATTTTTTTTTAAATAATGCTGGTTGGGGTCCCATGAAGATGGGCTGTTGATGATGTTAAACACTAATGGTTTCCTTTTAGTTTCCTTTCATAACTTTGACCTTTGTTTGCTTGTTTATCTAGACAGTCTTCTTTTCAGGTCTAAGAACACAAGATCAGAGAGAGCTCCTAAATTGTTTGCCTGAGCCACTTGCTCAAGGTCACACAGCAAGTCAGTGCAAGGGCTGGGAAAAGATTTGTGACTCCTATTTCTCAGCTTATTCCAACCCTCATCTCAGATAATACTCCAAAAGCTTAAAAGATGTTCCAAATGTCATATGAATCTTCTTTGAAAAGAGATGCAAATCTCAAGGATATGGCTTATGGTGAGGTTTTGAGAACAGCTTTTTCCTGTGAGCTTTAGGTGGTGAGATTTAGTTATATTCCTGTATCAGTAAATGTCCCCAAACTCTCAGGTATGCCAAATTTAATTTGAAGATGTAACTGATAATGACTTAGCCTGTATCTCCTTGTGTTTCTCCTTATGCTTCTTGTCAAAAAGCAAGCCACAGAAATAACAATGAAAATATACAAGATTTAAGGTAAAGGAAACTCTCCCAATACAGAACTCAACAATTTGCTGGTTGAATCCAGGTCCCTGCTGTCACAATTAAATGCACATACCATGCATAAATGTATCAAGACTAATTTTAACATCAGTTAGATATCTTAGCTTTCTTTTCTCTTCACTAGAATGCTGTTCCACAAAATTAGTTGTTACTCGTAAAACCTAGATCCCAGACATTACACATTCAGTAAAAAGCAAAAAAAACCCTCTCAAATGAAGAACAAGCACTTTGTTCCTTCACCTCCAGGGAGAAATTGCACATGACAGGTTCAGAGTACATACCGAACCAAAGTGCCTGTTCGGTTTCAATTTTAACCAAAAGACCCTGTAACTCTTCAGTATCGAGATGCAGTTTGCTACTCTTATGAACCGCTGCTCTGCCTTCTATTATGTCGCTTAGTGACAGTGGGCTCAAGTATCAGAGAGATATTCCGAATCGTCACGGATGATTACGTACCCATCTGGGCCTGCTAACACATTTACATGCTTTTGCTGTGAACATACCCAAAAACATCCCCATTAAGGGTTTCAGGTGCCCTAAAGGACAACTGAATTCAATAAGAGCAGCCATATCTTTGTGGCTGTTCATACCTTTAATACATTTATCTCTATGTTAAATGTTAAAGGTAGGCTTCATCATGGATCATTAAATGCAAAATAGGCAATTTTTCCTGCACACAAATTTTTCCTGCACACAATTTTTCCTCCTCACAAAACCAAAATACTTCTGGTCAGCACTGCTAAATTCTGGAAATGTTGCTAGTTTTCATACACCCAGGAAAGATTTTTTGCTTCATCTTCTGTTACTTTACTTTGTTTCAATCTTATCTAGTTGTGCATTAAGGTAAACAGTGATGGTTTAGAATGGCAAACTTACCACAGTTAACCAAGCAAACTCCGCATCTGAGGAATGCAACATCCACCAAGGATGAATGGGTTTCTCTGTGTTGCTGGGAACCTTCAATAAAATGGGATGTATTTCTGAAATAGAGGAAAAACTGCAATTGATGTTCATCCCTGTTAAAGCCAAACAGAAAAGGGCACTCTCTTTTAAGAGGTTTATGAGAAATAACATAAGCACTGAGCAGCAGGGGACCTTAAAAAGGTACAAATAGCCTGGCTAAGGAAGACAGGAATATCTATTTAAAAAAGAAACCACAATTTAACAAGAAAATTGAAAGCAGAAAATAAAATGAAGAAGTGTTAGTCGGTTAGAAAGCTCACTGACAAACCAACTCAATAACTGAGAATGAATTTCATTAGTTGTGCTTTTTACCAAAATGAGGTCATTTACCTCAGCACTGCTGCCCCCAGAGCTGCTTTTGAGCCTTCACTTGCTATTGGCATTAATGGGCACAAACTGAAAAAGAACCTGTATTGCAGGTGCATCATAGTCTGAGCATTCCATTCATTTACCTTCATGGAAATCAGGTAAAGCAAATAATTATTTTCCCATTATCCATAATCCTCTTTCCAGCCTTTAAGCCAGCGAATTTTTAGAAAGTTAATTAAATAATCATATAAACCATAAATGTAATATAGTAAATCAAAATAAGGTTCTTGGGAAGGCAAAACATTAGGAATAGTTCTCCTAGACAGTTCTTCCTTTGGAAGCACTGCAGCAGGCGTGTTAAAGGACTGGATAAGGCTTTGCCATGCACATCAGTAAAGAGAGGGGGCTGAACATCTGCTGCTGGCTCTGACAGTGCTCCAGTTGCTGTTGTGACAACAGAGAAACCCCTCCCTCTTGTCCCTAGAGCTTGACACCACATGCAAACTGAACTGGAGTACATGTTGTCCATCACAAATGTTTCATTGCAGTTACCTTAAAGGCCGGCTTCCCGAGCTGTAAAGCTAACAAGCAAAGGTTTGTCATGAATTAATGAAAAAAAACCCTCGCCTTATCTAACTGCACAGGTAAGTGCCCAACTTCACCAGCACCAGCTGGAAAGTATTAGCTGCCGAGTCCAAAGGAACAAAGATTAACTGAGCTTCAGGTGTCAGTGAACAATTCACACTTCTTTCTTCTTTATTGCATTGTATTCTAGATGTTTTCATATTTGCAGATGAATAACTAAATTCAGGAGATGAAACTAGAGCTCAGAAAAGGATGTCACGAGTTCTCCATTTGTATTGTGTTGCCAGCTGTGGTCTCTGGCAAGGAAGGGGGTGAGTACATGTATGATACAGTGCACATACCCAATGGTACAGCAAGGTGAGGGAGCCCACGAGCAAACCCACCATCCAAACGGGCAAGGTGGACACAGGAGGGAAAGGCGAGGGCAGCACGGGGAGCTGAACCCCTGCTGAAAGGTTGTGCTGCAGGTTAATGACAGAGCCAGGACCTGAGGCCTGACCGCCACAATGATGGGCACTCCGCTTCCAGAGCCCTTGGCAGAAGCAGCTTTAGGGCTGGCGGGGATGTCTCTGTGTCACCCACGCTGAGGCTCTGTCTCAGGGCAGGGGGTTAATTGCTGGGAATGTCAAATGAGAAGGGCTAATGATGAGCTCAAAGAAATTTCAGTATTGCTACTGAACAATGTGGTTACTTAGGTAACACTGTAGGAGTAAAACACTCTAATGCAGTCATCATTTTTTTCCAGGGGGTTAATTCTTTTATACATATATTTCCATTTAGATATTTTTATGTACAAACACATGCACATAGATACATTTCTCACTCTAACAATGCTGGGACGTGAAATAATAAGCCTGGTACTCCTTGTCAGTACTAACCTGTCAAGGAGCCACATCAGCCACACAAGAAGTGAAGGGCCCCTGTGTTTTACCTGTTTGTTAGTGCTGACTCCATACTTAATTCCCTTGCTATTATCTAAAACATATATGCATTTATAACGTGGCTGATACTTCTAGGTCATGTATATCTAGAAGTTTCCTGAATTTTCAGCAGTTTTAAGGATTACTTTGTGAAATGTTCTTGTAAGTAATAATTTTTGTTCCAACTGCAGTTCCTTTTTATTTTTACTCTGTGCCCCGTGTAGGAAAAGGAGTATCCACCTCCAGTGCCTCCTCTTCATCTGGAACTGTTATCTGACTGCTAAAGAAATAACTGGGTGTATCAACAATTACAACTATTCCTACAGAAATTTTTGTGCAAGTAGTGGTCCAGTCTTTCAACCTTATTGCTCTAGATATAACTAAAGAAACTAAACATTTTTCAAGGAAAGATCTTTAACTACAATATCACAAATGTATCTTTCTGTGTCCATCACAAATATCCAAGTGTAGATTCTTATAATCCACTTCAAAATCTATGTGGTTTTCTCTCCTATTAAATACCATTAACTGTTTGCTACTGACAGTGCAAAAATACCTTTTTGCTTTATCACCTATGTTATTTCAATTAGAAAACTAGATTTTTTTCATTTTCACGTTACTGCATTTCTCAGATTTAACTTATTGCCATGTAATTGCCCAACATTTAAAACCAGAATGGCATTCAGCCCCAGAGAATACAGAGGAGTCTTAACCAACAGGAGAAATGTCTGATTAATCACTACTTTGAATTGTTACAGCTACAGTACAAGAACTATAGAAAGTTTTGCCTTAAAAATTAAAGCATGAAGAATGTTAGTTTGCCAAAGATTGGCTTTCTAAAGAAAAGGAGAAAGTTCTACCACTCACAAATCTGTGACTCTGTTCTGTATGCGGTAAAGGTAATGCTGTCCCACATTGTACAGAGAAGATTTAAGGATTTCATTAAAACCCTGACACCTGGATCATGGCGACTCAGATAATTTGCTAGTGCCTCTAGATGTTCAACTTGCAGCACAGTGTCGCAATGCCCTGAACACAAACTGTCCTCCCAGTCACGATCCAGCCCACACCGCTCTCTGACAGACACTGGAAAGCACTGGAAATGGCCATTCCAGTAAAATCTTCTTCTACACTAAAAGTGTAGTCGTTAATGTGGCATCCTAGTCCAACAACAGTCCTAACTGTATGGCTAGAGAACAGGCTTACATGATAAAAACACCTGTATTTTTAAATGGAATCAATATTATTCAGTAGCCTGTGGTGGTTATCAACTGTCTTAAGTAATACACATTCCTAAAGCTGCTCAGATGCTCTAAGCCTCTACCTAATAGGCCCAAATGACTCTGAAGAAGCTGCAAATAATGTGCTTGCTGCCAGCCTTCATTTTGTATCTGAAGGACTTTAGGTTCAACAAAGACTCTCTTTTCTTCTGTATTACACCCATATCAGGACTGTGATAACTATTGGCTTCCTTATCAGACACCTTCTGAAAGCTTGTCAGGATTTACCAGGAGTGCTTTGCGTAGTTTCTCAAAGATCCAGCAGAGCATGCAGAATAAAGCTTATTCTCCTGGGAAAGCTCAGAAAGACCTCCTTGCTTTGCACTGCATGCCGGGTTTGCCTTTTCTTTGTTTAAGTGGCATTAATTTCATTACTAGAAAGGGACCAAGTAGCATATTTATTATTTGCACATGGATGTTATCCCTGAGGGAACCTGTGTGTGTCTCTAGTAGTTACTACTCCCAAACTTCACAGTCCAGGATCAAGTAGAGCAGGCAGCACAGCTAGCAACATGAACAGGCATCCTTCCCTCACGGCCTGCACACTACCAGAGCCAGAAACAATTATTCCCTATAACGAAATTTAAGATACACGATCCATGATGTCATGCTGGGGCATTTGTTTACAAGAGAACTACTACACCGTCATTAACCACCAGGGAATTGTCCCTTTCTCTGCACGATGGATATCCCTGCGCTGCACAGGGATGGACAGATGCTGAAACAAAGGGACATGGTGAAGCTGCCCCATTGCTGTTAAGCACTCATATACCCTTTGAAATTTATAAGTTAGTGCATTCATAATATTAATTAACAATAATAATAATAAAATCTGTTGTATTTCTACATGACATTATGTTATACTGTCTAGCCAAGAATGCAAACTATTGCTACAACTGAACCAAAATGCTGTAAAGATGGGTAAAAGCCATCTGCACCTCCTAATCTGCATAAAGATGATGATCTGATGTTATACTAGCATCTAATTCTCTTGGGAAAATCATATATTATGCTTTTTTCATACACGAAAACTGTAGTTTTTTTTATTTAGTCCTAAAGCTGCCATCACCTTTATCACACACACCCCCCGTCCCCTTCACGAGCACCAGTTCTGGCCAACCTGAGCACACATTATTGCCTCTGGCATGAAATCAAGAGCATAGAACTGCACACACAAAGCACACGCGATGACCAGTATAACCTAACAAAAACTCTGCAAACAAAAAGGAACTGTGGTTTATAGTTAATGATCTTTTGTTGTCACAGCCTCTATTTAGAAAATATTTAGAAAATATTTTTTACACCATTGTTGTAGGAAGAAGTAGTATTTGCAAGACTTCTAGACATTCATTTGTTCAGCTCTTTTGGACTATGGATTTTAGACATTTAGGAGTAAGGCCCCATTATGTAGATTGTAAGGATAGGGTGGAGGAAAAAGGTTTACTAGAAATTTTTCCCACTGTCAGTGGATGGAGCGTGGCAGTGACACCTTATCTCAGAAGGTCTTGCCTTTATGAGGAAATAATAAATCTATATGCTCTCTTTGTTTTTAGGAAATATGATTAATGGATCTGTTATAATTGAGGTGAAAACGTACGCAACAATGCACAGATTTAATTCCTATCTACTTCTATTCAGGAGAATTTTCTGCAGCATGTGTTGCTTCTTAGAAATCTCCCGTAGCATATCCATGCATTCAAGCCACTGAAGGCTTGGCTTGGATCTCGGTTTTGCTATAAAATCCCCATTGTACACCATGACTTTTAAGTCTTTGAGACTCTGCCTGCAAAACAGCTGGGCAGTCTTAAGGAGGTTTAAGGGCTTTAGATTTAATACTGGACTATATGCCCCAGTGGACTTGGGAATGACAAATGCCGAGCCCAGGCAATCCCATGGAACGTTCTGCTGGCGCTTGCTCTGAAGCCCCACACTCCAGGCTTTCTCTTATCTCCCAACCTATGGCCAGTAAGGTACTTGAGAAAGGGAATTTTTGGCATTCGAAAGAACTTGCAAATAGCATTTTACCTCCTCTGACATCTTCTGGATAAAAAGGATAAGTCTTTCCTAAATTTGACACAAAGCCAAAGCCTTAGCCTTCCTGACGCTGCTACTGAATGGAGAGGCAGGGAAAAACCTTGTATTGATTACAGAAAGTTAACCCCAAAGAGACAGTGAAAATGTATTTTCCACACAGCTGTAAGAAAAATTGTGTGGGCTTCAGAGATGCTAAAATGTTGGTTTGAAGTTGTAAGCCATGTCTAACAGCTTTAGTAATATTGCTATTTGCAGAAGTTATCCAATGTTTATGTACCAGGTGTACATCCGAAAGTATATTCTGTATGTGTGAAGTATGCCCTACACTATTCAAAAGACTATCTGCTTTTATCGGTTGATTAGATACAAGTAATAAAAAGAAAAATCACTTAGAAAAATATGGACAGTCTCCTTATGGAAACAAAGTGGTTTGATATATTGCGTTCATTCACACACACAATTCTTATCTACGATATGGCTGCAGTATATATATTTTGCCACTCAAAGTGCACGCACACAGGTCTTTATCTAATAGAGTCTGGAAAAGCTGCATTAAAAGTACCACAAGCTTTTGAAGTTCTGTTCAATGTTTTCCAATATCATTGTGTAAAAAATGTTCTTGTCTGATACTAGAAGCGATCCCTATCAGTTCTACTTCATAAAACTCCTAGAGCTTTCATTTTCACACACCTTCACATTCTTCACAACCAGCGCTATTGATATGCCATATAACAGCCTATCTCTAGGATGACTGCAGTAAATAAGTACTACTAAAAATATCACAAAGATTAATCCCTTTTTTTCCTGCCCAGTTATCTATGCTCAAATGATTAGATAGTTCCCCTGGGCATTAAACATGAATAGCAAAAAAATGCCTTTGAGAAGCAGCGCAGAACATTCTGGAGGAACACCAAAATTTGGGGAGAGTTGGGCAAAACTTTACTCGAATTTATACATACTAAATCACTCCTATGCAAAGAGAGTGCAAGACCAGAACATCTATGGACATCTGGTCTACCCAGTGTCCCCTGGCCAGTTTGTGATGAACTCGGCTTATTGCTACATGAGTGGGTGAGTGGTGCATCCTGATGCAAACTCCACTGGCACCACTAGGAACTTGTTTGCAAGTTTATCCTTCAACATAGTGCAATTTCATTATGCTTCAAATGAGCTGGTCTAATCTGTAATAAGATCAATAAGCCCATCAGCAGTAGCCTTGATGTGGCAGCTTATGCGAGCTGCTGTACCTGCATCACTGGTGTGTTCCATGCAGCTCTGACACCCTCTTCACACACACGATAATTCTCAGAAGCATCCAGGACTTTTTAAATGGGTAGTTACAAGCCCCCAGTGCCCAGTAAGGCATGAGGAACAGCTTCTGCAGCAATACCATTACTCCTGTTGAGTACTGCCTGCTGTGTTAGAAAAAGGACATTCTGTCTTGGTGTACAGATTTCAAGTGCATGAATGGTATGGATGTGATGGCACTTTCCAGGTATCTTTATGTACAACATATGTATGTACAAACATCAGCAGGAAAAACACCACCACCATACACAAAAATCCAACCATGCACTCCTGCATGCTACTGTGAAGTCATCTACAAGTTTGGGATGGAACTAAGAAAATTTATGAGTATTTCTATTTCATTCTCTTGATTGGGCTTTTCAGATGTGCAGGGAAGTGGCTAAGCCACCTGAACTATCCTGTGTCGGAGAGGAGAAAAGAAAGAGCCTGGAGAAGAGCTCAGAGTTACTCAGCAGTCCTTCAGCAACATTGGATACCACCTTGTTTCTCACAGGGGTTTTACTTAGATGTACCAACAACAGATACCATCTCTTGAAAAAGCAAAAGGATCAGACTGAATGCCTGACTTGACCCCTCAAGAAAAATACTTGCTCTTTTCATTCAGTCAAATGCCCCCAAGCCCAAGGCAACCTAATACCTTTTTCCTTTTTATCTTAGGTTTTATCATAGTCAACAGACATCTTACCGTGCACTTCTTCAAGAAGACAAGAAATTTCCATTAGACACCACCACCATAGGAGCGCTGTGTCTGGAGGATGAGAGCTGCAGAGGACAGAGGGGTGAGCAGCTTCCCAGGGAGCAGTGGGGGGCTTCTGGGTTTTCTTTCTCTGACAGGGGCGAATCCAGCAGCAATGCTGTGAGGAAAGAAGAGCACAGGATTAGTGGATTTAGGTCAAACCAACAGATGCTAAAACTGTGAAAATGGACCTTCGCTTAAAATAATGACAGCATCTACCTTTGGCTTGCACTCCCTTTATTAAGTACTGGCTTTCAGAAAGGTGATGCAGAAGTTTGATAACTTTGGTTTGGTAATAGATCATCTAGCACCAATAAAAAGGTAGGGGGGGGGGGGAACCAATTCCTCCCAAAGCTAAAGCATTCCCAGCTAATGAAAACTGTGACAGAGTCATTACCACCATAGGGGTTCTGATTACATCTGTTGATACAAGATTGATTTTTCTTGGCCCACAGTCAACAGCCATCCCCGCAAGCAGCTCACAGCAATACAGCCCGCGGGGGGTTATTTTAGAGCCGCTGACCTGGGCGGCACTGTTTGCTTTACGGTTTTCTGGTGAATGCTCCCAGACATTTTGGTGCCTGCGTAAGTACGGGGCTCGCCAACGGCAGCCCATGCGGCTCATAAAACACTGTAATAGAAGATTTCCATTTCAGCTGTGACTGTCCTGAATTCAGGGCGCTGCCTCTGAAGCACTATCCTTAGGGGTGTTTATGATTCAGAAGACAATTCCAGCCCATACAGTAGATGCAGCTTTTATCTCTTTGGCTTTGATCTCCTCTGTATTCTCTTAAA
Source organism: Pampusana beccarii (assembly GCA_013399365.1). NCBI lineage: Eukaryota > Metazoa > Chordata > Aves > Columbiformes > Columbidae > Pampusana > Pampusana beccarii. The sequence goes on along the minus strand of VWYH01008560.1, from coordinate 496,201 downwards.
AATAATTAAACCTGTCACGTCGTTTCCCCTCTTCTTGCTTTCTCTCTGAAACAAAACATTTATGCACAAATTAGGAACCTTACACAAAGACAGTTCCCAGGAGTAATAAAATAAATTTGGGACATTTCAGCTCAACCTCATACATCATTTCCCAGCAAATATGGTGTATTCCATCCTGGCTAACTCCTGAACCAGAACTTTTTATTTAATTTTTCCTAGCATAGTATATTTTACTGCAATTTCTCTTAATGTCTGCCATTGCTAACCTGGAATTAGGAGTGTGAATGTTAATATCCTTCTTGTAACACAGCATTAAATGGATTTGACAATGCTGGCATCCAACGAAAGTACAAGTCTCACTGACAAACTACACAAACTCCATCTTTTGCAACAGAATGTTGAAAATCAGCGAAATTTTATCCAACACTGAAGGACTGCTTTTATATTAATACTAGAATCCTATGCAATAAGAAGAAAAAACTAAAAATAGCATGTTAGGAGGGACACCTGGTATCATTAGCTCAACTGAAAATAATGGATTACTTGAAAGACTTATGAATTACATGAAAGACTGATTACACCACTGAATGTACCATGCAGTTTCATTAAAAGTGTACTTGCCTTACAGTAAGTGATGGCTTATTGAGAAAGACAGAAGCTAGGCTGCTTGTGGTTTACACCATAGTAAATGAATCACAAAATGGGATACTTGCTGGGCTGTACCTTATCTTACCAGATCGTGTGAAGAGTTTACCTGAACAGGGTGTTGCCAAGTGACCCGTGCCAGGATGCATCAGACTTACCTGCACAGTTTGGGTGCGATTGCGTTAGTTCTTGTGCTTCCTGGCACCATTGGGGCAATTGCAGGCACATCGGAGCTTTGCAGTGATTCCAAATGCAGTTGTTGCTTAACAGCGGTCAAGTGACAAGTCTAGAAATCAGAGATCCTTGATTTAATTAGTTTATCTATGAGAAGATTATAAAACGATCCATTCCGGTTTACAAATACTTACAGGGGGAAAAAAATAGGACACCAGACATTTCTTCGGGCTAATAAAAGAAGACACTGCAAGATGGGATGGGAACAGAAGCTACATAAATTTCAGTGATTTAGTGATTTTAATCGATGAAATTTTTTTTCACCTTTAGTGCAAGTCTCATGATTTGGGGATTGTTCATAAATCCTCCAACTGCTTTAATTAGCATCTCCTTTTCCACACACATACACACACACGAAATCTATCCTTCAATGTCTGCACACAGAACAAATTTAAACTCTGAACACTGAGGTCTTCAGTAGCAGAAAGGAAGAGTGAAAAGATGCCCACATCTTTTTTTGTCCATGACGTTGGCAATAGGGAAATTAAGCTGGGAATGGAATGCACAGCAGTTTAAAGGGAACATGGAAGGCACATAGGAACACATTGTACACATGGGTTGCCCCATTTCTTGGAGTCTTTAATTTACAAGAATATCTGGAAAGAAATAATAACAAGGTTAAGTCAAACTTTTGGATGTGGCAATACTAAAGGTGTTTTGGCCTGTGTTGTGCAAAAAGTGGAATTAGATGCTTCTCGCAGTTCTTTAATTTTAAAAAAACCTCCCATGCCGTATGAGTGCCAGCCCTGTGTGCCACTCACAATACTCTGTCAGCCTCACGCTGGAAATACCCCACAATATCCGTCTGGTACATCCTCAGAGGATTTGTCATCTTTCAGCCACAGATCTTTGATACTGCTACTTAACAAAAGCTTTAGAAAGAAAAAAGAAAACAAAACTAGATGCTCAGAGTGAAAGGATACATAAACAAAAGAGAAGCCCAGCATCCTTGAGAATGTGTGACTGCTCTGAGTCAGTGTTTTACAGATAAATGAAGGCAAGGCGAGTGAACATGCAGCAGTGTTGGAGACAGCACATTCTCTTTTTGGGGAAAAAAAAATGACACATAATCCAGTCCTGTTAGCATATGTTGTATCAGGTTGTTTTTCAGTCATATTAGACATCATCTGATGTAACAAGTTTTGTCAGCAGCTTGATGTGACAACACAACACAGCTCAACAGAACCTCAAAGGAGGTGACTGTTTCAGGTGTGTTTTGTTTTCAAACACAATCTTTTCCTGGGTTCCAGTCTTTGAAATAGTGCCAGGCAGGAGCAGACTCGCATTGCTGGAAGATGCAGATATTTTTGCTGTGCTGACAAGAAGATGTTCCTTCTCGACACGCTCTGTAAAGCATGTGGGACTGTCATATGTGCCTCATTAAATGAACTGACATGCTGCAGTAGCAGCACAGGTTATTATTTATAGAGCCCTACTATTTCAGGTATATACATGAGAGAGTGCCAAATACTATGCAGGACTATCCATACTTTTCAAAGCTGTAAATTTGGGCACTGAATATATTCATTTTGGAGAGAGAACTGAAAAGGTGAAGCATAACGAACAGAGAAAAACGGAGGTGAACTATTTGTGAATGCCACCTTAAGGCTTTCTTTTGCAGACCACTGCCCATTCGTTACATCAATAAATTGTCCTATTTGTCCCACCTAAAGTGAAGTCGGCTTGCCCAGTGTCCTTGTACTGCACTTGGTTCATTGCTGACACCTCACTCTATGCCAGCAAAAAAAAAAATCCAGTAATTGCCAAGAAGTCATTTGAAAAGAAGAACCAGAAGCCACACATAGATCCTCATTCTCACAGAAAAGCCTTCAGGGCATGCTGCAGAAATAGAGGATAAGGTTAAAAGGATACAGAGAAATATTACTACTTATTACTTTTGATTTATTTGGGTAAAAGATAAGGCCAGTTCTTCAGCTGTCTAAAGTGGGCCACTTTATTTCTAACTATTGTTCAAAACAATGGAGATATCACACAGGACCTAGGTGGGAGAATATGACTGTCAACTTGCCACGATGTAGTTCTGGAAGGTTTATTATCATTCATTAGGGCAGGAGGAATTAAAATAGTTGAGATTTAGCCCTTCAATCAAGTAAGATCTAAATGTAACAATTTCTCTTCAGTAACTCAGTATGACTTAGAGGAAAAGCCCTCTGCAGTGACTGTGGTATGATGTACACCTATACATTGACAGAAATACCAAATAAGTTTCACGGCCCACTTCTCCTCACACAAAAAATGAGGTGAAATGCTGTCTTCACAGAAATAAGTTCAAAAGTTACATATCTTGACCATTTCCTATTTGACTTACAGATACAAAACACCTTCAAAAGATTGTGAGCAACTGAGAGTATGATACGAAAAATCAAATTCAAACAGTGACAGCTATGTCATACATGCATTAAGGGAAACAAGAAAATTGAGACAGTTGCAAAATGGAACGCATAATATAAATTGAATAATCCTGGCAGACAATAATATCTACAACTATGACATTACCTAATAGCTGTGGAGACTTGAATGACATAATGAATTAGAGAAAAAAAAGAAGGAAAAAACCCAACAATTAGGAGAGCTATAGCAGCCAAATTTTGTCTGAAAACTTCTCCCATTTCCCTCTACCATGTCTAAAGCTGGGTGAAGAACTTTGGCTATTTTTCTGGCTAGTCAAAAGTTGGTAGGAAAGCTCCACTCATTTTTCTTCAATGTTTTTAACTTCACAGCCTTTGAAGCAGTTTTTGTGACTTATGAATCAGTGCAGTTGAGATAACAGTCAATGTGTTACACTGAAGTGTACAATTAAACAGCATAAAAATGGCTGTGACAGAAAGGGTCTTAAAAAGCCACCGAGATATGTACAGTATGGACTGTTCAAAAATAGATAAGAGAGGAGGCCAGCGATCTAAAACAATAGATATGCTGTTTGCTTCAGCTCTTCCATTTTGCATACTTTCTCGTGACTGTGTTCAGGTATGGTTTATTCTATGTCCTTATTTCTCAATAAAGGAATATCTATATCAAATTACTCTTTTGTTCCCTATTGCCCCTTGAAGTCCTCAGCACTGACTGGAGCTGAGAAGCCTTTCAAGAGCCGCTCTGTGTACAGTAACATATTGACATAACTTGCATTGATAATACAGAGAAAGTCATCTTTGTGCAGCCAGCACTGTACCACACACAGTATAAAAGCAGATCCTTAATTACAATCAGTGGCTTTTTCTTAAAGGCCTTGAGAAACACCTGCACATCTTATATATCAAGAGAGCTCAAATTGTTAGCAAGTCAGATCCATAATTTTTTATGATCTGGACATGTTGTTTCTCCTTCCACTAATTAATGACAGTAGGTCACAAATTGGATTCTGTAAAAGAGGACATTACAGGTTTATACCTTTAGGGGGAAAAGAAAGCAAAACCAAGTGCAACAGACACTGGGTATTGACCAGCTTTTCCTTTACGTCTCTGTCACTAGAGTACTGGGGAACAAACAAGCATTTCTCAAATACTACTGATATTCTGATCTACAAAGCAGACACATTCAGAGTATTTTCATCAGCAAGTGTTTATCCTCACTGAATCTTGCATGTAAACCTAATAAGGGCTTGGTATGTGTCCCACGATATGTAATGTCCCTGGGAACCATCAAGAGCTTCCCAGCAGCAGGCTGGCTTTAGGGGCCTCTTCATCACTTCTGAGAAAGGATCACTTCAATGCATTAGTAGTAGCATAACAAGATGGAAAACCTCTTCAAACTACCTCAATTACACAGTAACCACAGCCACTGACAAGGCATATTACCGACATGATATCCATCTGAGATCTCACTTTTGTCTTGCACTTCTGTGAGCTGTTAAGGTAGGAATTGCTCTTTTCATCTGCCATAGTCCAGCAATTCTATAGAAATGTTTGCTCTTAATTATATGATATGATGGCCAAATATGCTTTCTTTTTAATCACTGTTTGGATGATTTATTTTGTGTACATTCAATCTAATGGGCAAGTACTTGCAAAAGTAAACATATTAACCAGCTATGGAAAAACCTATACGAAACATGATTCAAAATCTGCTTGCAGTGCATTAATCAAATTGCAGAGTAAGCAAATATTGATGTGTAATTTAAACTTACAAACTGTACACAAGTTAAGACATATGTCTTCAGACAGAGGGTTTCTGGATCTGGCCTGTTATCCATGATCAAGAATAAAACCCACTGATTTGTAAGGCAAGGAAACATGAGTTTAAGAGTGTGCTGCTTGATTATCTGAACTACAGAGTTGAAAAAAAACATCAATAATAGTTTGTAATTAAAGGTGACATCACTGAGGATGAAGCAGTACTAATTTTCCCTAAATTGAGTCTCTTTGCCCATGATAGTAATTGGTGTCTATTTCAACCCATGAGCTTTTTCATCATCTTTTCTCGCCCTGCCCTATTGAGGAGGGGGAGTAACAGCGGCTGGGTGGGTGTCTGGCTGCTGGCCAAGGTTAACCCACCACATATACATATTAAAATCATTTTAACCAAGAAAGAATAAGGCTTCAGTTAGAGCCTAGAAATCCAGCTGATGCTACCAGCATGTCCAAACGCCTTAGGTTCACTAAGCTGCTCAATAAACCTTAAGGTAGTCACACAGTGGAAAAAGCTGTTCTGACTGGGTTTTTGGGTAAAGAGATAACAGGCAAACCAGGTCATCCCTCTCTTTTCACCTCCTAAGAAATAAAACTCTGAACAGAGTTGAAACGTTGTCTTATTTCCTAAAAGAAACAATGATTTGTGGAGAATCGTAATTTTTGCTTTGGTTAAACACAGCCCTTGAACTGTGACACGTAGGACAGGGATGCCCTGCTCCTGTCTGATCAGGACACTTGTCTGATATTCACGTAGGTGAACCACTCATTTGTATGATGTGATTTTTTTACTTTATTGCAAGCTTAAATACAATTTGCAGCCCTCAGAACTCCTGCCTTATCTGACTCACAATTGATAAATGGCATGCAGTGACTTCTGATGTTTACTTAAATATCTGTTAAACTATTGTGAAGGTCAAGACCAAGGTGCACACATCTTCTAGAGAGAGAGTGTGCACATGCAAAACACTAAGAAGCAATGGAGCTATAGGAAATAAATTTACAGTGCAATAATGAGAAATTATACAGTTGAGACCAGTATGATTGATGAGCGTTATTAGAGAAAAAATTGCAAAAGCTCTCTGATTTCTTTTAGAAAAGGTTTATAGGTATCAAAACCTCAGGATGTATTATTTTGATAGATATCATATGGGAGGTGTTTCAAGGATCTTTTAGCACAGTGACAAGAGCCTCCATATCATGACAATATGCATTTCAAAGAGTCAATATGCATTTAGTTTCCTGAATACACAGAAATATAAAATATTGGAACAGCATTACTGGATATAAGTACAAATTAAACACACACCCCCTCTTCATATGCCACATCCAGGCGAGGACAAAAATCCTTTACTCAAACTAACTTAGATATTTCTATAGTATGATGTTCCAAATCTAGGAATGATTTTTCATAGAACCCATAGTTTCTGCAGGAAACACTTTATGTGGTTGTCTTGCTAGAAAAATGCATTTTCGATTCTATGATTCTGTCAAGTGTATCCACCAGACCATAACAGAAATTGTCTCCGTAGTCTATGCCAGAAGGATGCTTTTCCTTACCAGACCCTTCTGCAAATTAAAACCTTCTTGTGTCTTACTTTAGAGCTCATCACTCTGATTTCTGCTGGCACACAATCTGTCCCGTAGCGCTGGTGACCAGTGCTGCTTTGGCAATTGTATGCAAGGCCGAAGAGTCACCTTCCACATGCAAAGATTTTAATAGCTGCAGAAACTGTGGGTTCCTGAGCATGCGGAAGGGGCACAAGAAGGCAAAGCTGGCTGCACAGACCCTTGAATAAATCAGAAGAGCCTTAGGGCTCCTAGAGGCAGTTCAAGCAGCAGGAGCTATCCACACTCTGCCCTTTGCACTGCTGCCCCGTGTCAGTCAGAGCTCAGGATGTCACACTCTCTGGAACGAAAACTCACTGCCCACAATGCGAGACGCGCGTTTCAAAACTGCTCTCTAATTGCAGCATGTCTGGTTCCTACCTGCCTCCCTTTGGCTTTGCATCTTGTGTTATGTCCTAAGGACTTCAGGAAGCCTTCATCCATAGCTCACAGTTGGTACAGCTTCTGTTTGCAGGTGTGACAGCAGCTCTGGCACAAACAAGGAGAGTGAAAATAAGAAATCAGCTTCCTAAGAACATCAAGGCATCTTCCCAACCAGTTCCGAATTTGTATATTTTACAGCACTGAAATTCACTGTGAATAGCTGAATTTCCTGACTTTCCTTCATGATTTATTTCTAACCATGCATTCTTGTAAGGATTTCTGATCCTCAGTTTACCCTGCCAGTTTCATTTGAAGTTCATGAAGCATGTTGCATGGGAACAGTACTACCCAATCTACTACGCTTCTTTAGCCTGGGAGATACAATACACTGGATTATTACCCATGGACAGGATCCCATACAGTGACAGAGGAAACAGCAAGGCAGCAGAAATCAAGGAAGGACCTAAAGTAGGTAGATCTGAAGGGTGAAAGGTTGCACCAGGTTCTCCTGTATTTCCAGGCAGTTGTTTTAAAATGTGCATGTCTTCTTCATAATTGGAAGCGTGAGATGTCAGGTCTGACTCTGGCTTGTTTTGATGATTGCCAACTACACCAAATATGCTTTTTAAATGGAAAACGAGAGAGTGATCATTAGCGGGCCATTCACTGGCACTGGATTTCATTAAATAACGGGAATTTTCCAGTCTGAAGAGCTGCAGTGTTAACATCTCTGTTATTCTAGGTACAGTAAGAGAATGTCAGTAATGTGTGCTGTGTGAAATACATAATGAGGTTGTAGCAAAGCTTTTCTAGATCCACTCTACTGATAATAGGAACCTTAGATGATACAAGCGCATCATTGCTACACTGCAAAACAGCACCGGTTCATTACTGGCAGCACCTTCCAAACACTTCACTCTTGTTTTACAGGTTGGTTTGGTCCTTTGTAACAAAGAGTTATAAGCTAGAATGAAATAAAAATTGAGCTAAATTTTTGATCCAGATCTGAATTCGTATTTTCTTATTTTTTAAAGAAAGATCTTAATGAATTTTCTACTATTGGGTTGTTTTTTTTTCTGATATTACTATTTATTATTCTGTGACCTTTACGTTCTCTAAGAATGGTACAACAATATATTAATAATTACTATTCTCCATGTATTTTGGTCTAAAGTGAGTCTAGGCTGATTCCAGATGAACTGTGTTATTTTCACCATATTGGGAAATGAAACTGAAATTGCTAAAAGAAACTGATGCTGTTTGTTTCCTACATGCTACAGGTGTTAACTGGGATCCAGCCTATATTGAGTTTTTTGGTTGGGTTTGGGGGTTTTTGTGCAGCATCTAGTACTTAGTGGCAAGGTTATTAACTGTCTTTAATTAGCAAACTGACGTTACATTCTCTGATATTTTCTTGTGCCACACTTAATTCAATGAAAATTAATTTGAAAACGATAGAAGGTAAGCTGTTGTTTTTCTGGTTGCATCTGATTGCAACTTCTCTCCTTTTAAAAGAGGAAATATTAGTTGCCCATCTCTATACATGCATCTCAGACCTTGACCAAGATCTGCCATTGCCTTTCCCGTACCCCAGGCAGTTTTGGGGGAAGGGGATGCTCATCTTGCCCCGACAGTCCTTCTCACCACCTGCATTAGGCTGACAAACAGCACAAGCATTAATTGTTGTCTACAGTGATTTGTGTGCTGAATCTAGCTGCTTTCTGTCTTTGGAGAAAAATGTATATGAAATCAATAAGCTCAGGCAAATAACTATAAAAATGCAACTCTTTAAATGGAAGGAAAGTAAATTGCCCATGCTGCTCAGGTAGGTTTGGATTTGTTGCCTGTTTCCATATGAGAGATTTCCTTCCCAGTAACTTAAGTCTCAGAAATTATTGTTAGTCAGTGTAAGCCTAAAAGTCGGATGCATTAATCTTTATATATGTTCCCTTCTATTGCCTCTTGCTTTATTTATGGAAATCATTTTGCTGGAGTAATACCATAAGCTATACAACTTGTTTTCATGAGGAACTGAAGTTTTAAAAAATAAAACTAGACATGAAATATCATTTGAAAAGCGCCACATAACAATTACAAATATTTATTACTTGCAGTAAATAATGCCCCAGTTTCTATGTAGGTGAAGCTTTTTAATGCTGCTACAAGCCACTATTTATACCTCTTCTTTATTATTCAGGAGTTTAAAACCTCTCAAGTGCCTCCTCCTTATTTTGAGGATTCACAGGCCACCTGTATCTTTCAACACATCACCCATCTAAACAATAGATTTATGTCTCTGAAAATAAACTCAGACTACATGTGATAGCTTTGCCCATAGCATAGGCAGCAGCACTGGTTTTGGGTAGAAAAGAAAAATATCAGTTTGCTTGTTGCAACAGTTAAGTAACTAAATCTCACCTGAATAGAAGCAAAATAGAATATGAAAGGTCATTATTTACTTCAAATAACTCATCAGCAGTTCTCAAACTGGTTTGATTGTTTAAGACTCACAGTGTGCTCCAAGCTTATATACCAGGGAGCCAGACACTCAACTTGGAAGAAAACCATCAGAGGAGTAAGGACTGTAGACGTCATAGTGTTTACAGAGACTGGTCCATGAACTAAACAAGCTTATGAAATGTGTGCAAATAAACTGAGCTTCATCTGCATCTCTGGAGCTGGGTATGCAAATGGCCATCTTTATGCACTGATGTTGCACCTGCAGGTATAATCAGAAGCAGTTTCAGGTGTGCAATACCTTTGCCTTTGTCTGAATGTGGTATTTTAATTTAAAAAAGCAAACAAAAAACCAACAACCTCTAAAGCCTGTGAAGAGCTTGACGCTGGAGTACTGGGAGAAGGGGAGTTAAGACATTGTGATGTAATTGTCATCTGGAACCCTCCCTGTAAAGGTTTCTCACTATCTGTCATCCTATGAAGCATCTCCAAGCCTGTTATTCCATTCCTGTCCACGCTGCTCGCAATCACACAAGGTAACTATTACTGTAATAGTGCAGTACAGACACCATTTATATCTCTGAGTAGCGCTGTGTGCACAATGTATGATGTCAAAAATGCATCAGGGTATTAGGTATTTCGGGACTGAAATACTCTAATAGTTAGACAATATTTTGATCTATTAGATTTACAAATGCTGAAGGATTTGTGTTCCTGCTTGACTTAAGCACGTGGACACTACCATCAGCAATGTTTTATGCTCATAGTCAGAACCATATGTAAAAAAACTATGGTATAAATGATGTTCCCTTATTCCTCACCCCTGCCTATCTACGCTAAAAGGCAGATGCTATTCCCAGAATGAATTCACTAGATTGATAATTAAAATACCATTTCCATTAGCAAAACACTGCAAAACTTGCATGTTCTGGTTTTGTTTTGAAAATAATGCAAACAATTGAGAAATGAATAAAGCACATAAGTTGCTGTAAAAGTGATTCAAATCTGATCTATAACCAGCATTTATGAACAGGTTTACAAACAGCCTCAATTCGTATTTTTCACAAGCAAGTTTTACGCTTTGTGTGATTGATCAGAAATATGTTTCACTGGCCCCAATCCCTATCTCAACATGTCCATTTCAGTACTAGATAGCAGCATCAGCATCAAATTAATTAGTTTACAAAACACTTGGTAAACAGCTCAGAATACTTTCAAACCTCTTTGCAGACTGGTCTATAACTCCAGTACCAACAAAACAATAGGGCTTTTTACTCCTCAGTAACCTTGCCAAATATTTTACAATAGCTTTTTGAAAGTTTAACATTTTTTGTCCTGTGTATTACATAAGCCTACTAGCCTCAGTTTATGTCATGAAATGGCATTAAATACCAGATAGGTCCCCCAGAGATGTAAAAAGGCCCATTTCTGCAGGATTTTGGAAGAGGTTAGACACAGATGAGGCTGACATGCTGCCTTTGCAGGAGCTCAACAGCTGAACTCGGTATTGCTCCCTTGTTAGCCTGCAGACTGCTAATGGCCTGTGATCATTAAAAGCTGTTTATAAAATAATCAGAATAATAAAAAGACAACCAATAGAATAAATGATTCCTACTGCCACCAGCAACAAATACGTTAAATGGAGGAAAATTAAAATAAGAAATGTGTGCTCCCAGGCCAGTCAGCTTTCCAGATGAGCCTGCAGAAGCTCTCCAGATGAAATTGTGTCAAGCCTGAGGTCAAAGCAGCAGTTCCCATGCACCCACATGAGAGCTGTGAGCATTAAGCACAGCAGGCCAGCTGGTATGAAAAAACATCTTTCAAAGTCCAATGCTGGAACATACATCAGAGTTGTAGGGGTAGGAGTTCACATTTCAGTAAGCTAAAGAAAGGAAGAGTCCTCAATATTTCCCAGTGCACACAACTGCTCACAGACGCTCACGTTGCCAGAGGCACCTGACAAAACTCCATGAAGAAACCACCCAGGCTGGACAAATGCACATTTTCTAATGCAAAGCATTTAAATGTAAAAATCCCAACATGGAATGCAATCCTGCAGCTGGGTCAATCCTCTCCTGTACCTTGTTTGCTACCCGCTATGACTGCCCCAAACCTGGACACATTCCCTCTCCTGACCCACCACCTCTGCTCCCCTTTCTCTGTGTCCAGCAGACCCTACCCAACACTTCAGTGTCCGGCGAAGGAAACCAGCCTGTTCTCTCCACGTTCTTTGTGCACTGGTCCAAGAATACAATAAATAACAGCTTGCAAACTACCTTACAGTCACCAAGGGTACACGTCTTCGTGTGATTCTGAACAGGCAGCATTTTACCACAATCCCATAAAAATACAAACAACAGAAGATTTGATGTTTGAAATTCTTTACCGAATATTTGGTTTGTTCATTCTTGAGTATTGCCTGCTGTCAAATTTGAAATGATTTTGTTTGGCTTTGACAGCTCCTTGCAAGATAAGGCTCTGTTGCATGAGGATCAATTCCTACATGCTACAGTCATGTAAGCAGTAATTAATGACTGCAACGGTTTGTGCTCATCTTTGCAGTGCATTTGGGCTATACAAACATTTCTACAAATGCTGGCAGCTGGCAAAACACTGGTAAATAATGATTAATACAATTTAGTTAATAACAGAAAACCAAACACATTGGTTTTATTACAAATCAGCTGTTGGTACTTGCAGTAAGCACTATCTTTCCCCACATTGCTAATTACTTCAAAACATCAAAGGCTTTGAGCATTCTAAATTTCATAGCTTAATTACTCAAATGGAGAGAGATTTGCATTTCAGGTAGACAGACCCACTGGAATTAGACTGCTGTTACCACTTTATTTTTGACATCTAATTACAAACAAGTACTTTAGGTCAGATGACTGGTTGCATCCAAGATCTGCTGACACAGCGGAAGGGCAGTAAAATAAGGGCGAAGTCAGCTTAAAGCCATCTCTGAGAACTCCCACATCTTGGCATAATTTAGAGTTTTAGATATGCCTGTAATAATCTTCAGGAAGCAATTATTCTAAGCAAAGATTTTGGCATTTCAACAGTACCCAAGCCACTCCATCTTCTCACCGTGCTCTTCTATACTCTCTGAATTAGGGCTTGTCCCATTGCCAAACTGCCCAGCTGTAGTCATGCACAACAGCTCTGCAAGCGCAGTGCTCCACTTGATAATAAAGAAACAAGCACGGGGGCAAGAAATGTGTTTCTGGGGCATTTTGATCAGGAAACTGCAGTACAACAGTGAGCTGGGTTAAAGTATCTATCCCACCTTGTGTTTTTCACTTTTAACATGGGGAGTTGGCATAGCTTCCCCAGCTAAGGAAAAAAAAACAACAAACCAAAGTGGTTCCAAAGGCAACTTGCAGCCAAATTGCATTTAAAAATTGAGCCCACCTATTGCATTTATAGTCACTGCCTTTTAAAGATGAGCTACCTTTGTGCTCCAAATTGACAGCCGGCATCCACAGCACGCAAAGTTGCTTCGTCTTCCTCTTTAGATGGCAATAACTACAACCAGTGGTTAAGCAATGGCAGTTCATTCAAAAGCAACATCTGTTTGCACTTCAGACTTCAAATTGCGCTGTTGTGTTTGCTTTTCATCAACACTTCAGCTGTGAAGAGCAGTGGCATTTTGCATAATATTTAAGAATTTGCTTATGTAAAACACAAAAATTACTTGCAAGATTTTGAAGAAAAATCTCAAGTCACATTTTCTACATTCTCATCTATATTTAAAATGCATGCATCTAATATTCTTCCACTGAAGCTTTTGTTAGACAACATGTGCTGCTTTGCACATGTAAAGCGCTCTTTCTGCAAAACTAGCCTGGTTCTTTATACCTGTAACCTGCAGTGGTGATCGCACGATCCCCCACGCAGCTTTCCTCATGTTCTTTGAAGTCCTTCGTAAGAGAAATGCTGAAGTAAGAAAGGACAAAACTATAAAAGAAGAAAATAAATTTCTAATTATAACAGTTTTTAAAATTTCTTCAGGCTTTGACCAAGATTTCCAAAGGTGACTAGTGAAATTATGTTTCACATCAGCAGCACAGCAAAAAGGCCCTGATCTTCAGAAAAGTGCTGAGCCACCCAGAATATTTAATATACACTCCAGAATATTTAATACATACTCCCATACACCCTTGGAAAGTCAGGCCACCCTTTGCATAAAGGTGAAAAACTTAAAAATATCCATTTCGTTTGAGTTATACACCATTCTTTTTCCAGTTGAGCTTTTATTGTTTGTTTTATGAGACTCTGGCAGGCTACAGAGAATGTGGTAGGTGTGGAGCTTCCTTTGCTCACAGCAACTTGTCACAACTTGTGACATGGCCACCACTGATGTTCTGCCCGCTGTGACACGGCCAGAACACCACCAGGGCTAGTGGCAGAAATGCCCTCTGTAACACGGCCAGGACATCAACCAGGGCTGAAAGAAAAAAGCAAAAAATAAGAAAAAAAAAAAAAAAATTAAAAGGGAAAACAACCCCCAACACCTGGTAATGGCAGCTGGAGTAGCAATTTAAAGAGCAGCAGTGCAGCAATGGTTAAAAGTGAATTAAAAGCAACAGGTCCTACCAGCTGCCCAATCTTAAGATCTGTGTGGTACCTGCTGCTGAGATTTGTGGGTTTGAAGGCTAAATTCTGCAAGAAAAATGCCTTTTGAGTTGACTGAAGGTAATATTTCACATCTTTGGAATGAAAGACATCGCCAATGCCAAACTCTGCATCCACAAGTGGCCGAGAGCACTGGTGATGTCTCAGCGTGGACTGCCAGGCTCACATCTGTCTCCCTGAAATGAACTGAAGGTTTTGCCAGGGACTGTCTTGTGCTACATACTTCTGTTTGTTGCTAGAACACAATACATCAATTAGCTTTCATGTACTTGCTTCACTGCAAACTCTTACATCCTCTTGAACTGACAGGGCAAGCGGCAATGGGAACGAACTGAAACATGGGAGGTTCCCTCTGAACAAGCAAACCCGACAAACACCACACAAACCCTGTGTATTTTGCCACACAGATCCATGCTTAGAGGTGTCTAGAGAGTACAGGTATTCTCTATATTTTTGTATATTGGGGGTAGGGTGTGGCTTTAGGGAATTAGATTTTTTTGGTCTTCTTTCTGAGGCCACATCATCAAGAACTGGCTAATGAGAACTCAGAAACTAGAGAAAACCTCTCTCTCCTCAGAGAATTATGCAAGTTTCATAGAATTATCCTTTCTTTTTGAAGACATTGGGTCAAACCCTGCCTGTCTCAGAATTCAGAGCAAGGACTGGTGAGATAAAGTGCTGTGCTTCCTTTCCTCTTCCTAAGTGAAAAAATTAAAAGTTTATATATTAAAAAAATAAAGACTAGCGTTTACACTCACTGCGATTAAAGACAAACAAACCAACCAGCCCCAAACCAGTATTTATATTGTTGAATGGTGACCTGCCAGGGAAGCAAAGAGATAAGGGGTTTATCTTGTCCTTCTCGTCTGACTGTCCCACATTGCCTTTTTAGAGGAAGAGTGCAACACAGAAACTGGTGCTTGATCAGGTTTAATTTTTGCTTCGCTCTTGCAGTTCACCTTAAAAAAAGAAACAACGTTGAGAGCCATTGATTTTCACCAGGTGTGCCAGAAGGTGCTGGAAACAACACCGTGTGCAGCCTGTTGTTGATCCTTCCCGGGAGCCAGCAATTGCACAGCTATCTCTGCACTCCTGCGGCCCTGGGGATTTCTCAAAGACAGGCCGCCTATTTTTCTCTTTGCAGTGTCCATATCCATCCTACATCCTAATTAGTTTGAACCAGGCTATACGGATTAACAAGATCCCCTCGGTAAGAGGCTTTGCGGAAAGGGTGACCTCCCACTCTCCCAGGCTGCGTGTGTGAGCTCAGTGGGAGATATCTGGAGCACTCCACATGCTAGACCTGCATTCAGAATCGGCACACGAGACTACTGTAGTATTTTCCCGGTAATCTCTGGAAACCAGACACTGAATTTTTCCCTCACACACTTTTATACCAGTATAAATACCACCAAAGTTGACAAGAAAAAATTACACTATCTACAATCCTGATGGGAGAAAATGAGTCCCTGAATGTACCCTCTCTGGACTTCAAGGTTCTGATGCGCTGCTTGTAATACTCAAGTTACCACACCTTCTCAATTTCCCTTTCTAGGTTACCATATTTAACATGGTGCTATTAATCATATAAACACTATTGACTTTTTTTTCTGCTGTAATCATTTATTTCAGTCTATCTTCAGGAAGTGTTGACTGCTTTTGTAAGAGGACTATGCTGTAGCAGAAACTAGATTTGTTTACATAGGATACCAACCACAGACAAATTGGAAGCTGTAGGTCTGCAAAGATTTCCAGCGACAACTCTTTGGGGAACTTGATAAAGCCTCATATAAAGTAATGTTGTTGGAAGCTGATAAGGACTGAACGAGAAGACAATCAAGCACAAAGTGTGATTGTTAAACAGAATATACACGCAGTTCACAGAAAAGACAAGGTTTGAGATGACATCAAAACCATGGCCCTGAAGTCAGTTCAGACTTTTGTATTCCACCGTGATTTCTACGTAGTGCTACGATCAACAGGATTTTACCTTGGCTGTTTTAGAAGATTCCCGTAACAAAAATGCTGAGTTCTCACTGTGCTGCTGATTTTACTTGCCTGGCTATTCTGCAGAATGAATCTCCTGAGGACAGGTTTTGCTTCCTGTTACCAGTCAGGATAACTCTGGGCTTCAGCAAAATGATCCTGGATTGACACCAGTGCCAATTAGATCATGGTATCTTGTCTGAAGGTCACTGTCCTCAGGAAATTGTCTTCTGTTAGTAACAACTTCTAGTTTGAATTGCCATTCAGTTTTAGCAAATATTTAAAAATATATATATAAAAAGAAAAAATCTTTCCTTTTATTTTCTTGAAGATTCTACTCCTAATTCTGCCACCATTATTAAACAAGTCCTCCTTATGCTTTTTAGTAAAGGTACTTATGTTACAGGGATAGGCATCTTACCTACTTTTGATTAACTAATGCTTGAGTTAAAGCCTACTGAAGACAGAAAAGCTCTTTCTTTGACACAGTGCATTAAAATTTTATTAGTACAAAATACTGCACATACTATGTTAAGTTTGCACTGTATTTCCCACTGCTCTTCTTTCACCCCCATCATAGTGGACTTTAACCGTATTTGTCTGTTACACCAGACAAAACTGCACATTAATCTGCATTTTAGCTGTCCTCTCCTGAATCTCATCTCATCTGTTCATTGCAGTTTTGTGCTGAGAAGCCTCAAACTGCATACATGTCTGACTGCGCTCATATCGAGGCTGCCAAAAAGCTGGTACTCAGAAAGAAGAAAAAGTTCTTTATTTCAGTCACTCTTTCTTACCCTTAGCAGCCAGACTAAGCTGCACTAGGGACATTTACTTGCGTGGAAGGCTTAGCCAAATGTGGAAACTCATATACCATATTACATCTGTATCACAGATATTGCTCCCTAATACACTAAGGATAGTAGGGTTAGAGAAACATTATTTCTTTATAAGACAACTCATTCTTTTTTATATCTATCTTTGTGTTATTTTTGCATCATAACTATAGAGTCTTTTAACCCTTTCACTCCATATACCTCCCACTATACACAGTAGGAGGCTTTGGGCAGTAACTTAAATTGCGTGTTGAAATGGGATGCATTTGGAACAAAATATATCAATAGATGTTTGAACAGAACCTGAGCCAAAACAGCCTTAATTTTAAAGAAGAATTGGAAACTAACATCCCCTCTGATCTCCCACAAAATGTTATTTTACAATGCAGGACAAGAACTCCAAGTGATACATGCATGACAGCAGGCTACAGCATGGATGGGGAGATGATATACAAAAGCAGTGTGAAATCTGAGTCACACACTTTATTTTATCCCTCAGAAATACCATCCATTTCAGAAGAAGTCAGAAAAAAATGCCCTCTTGCAATGATGCTTAATTCACAGAATGTTCTAGGAACCATGCCTGGAGGTACCAGCGAAGAAAAATTCAGTTTGCTCCTCTGAATAAAAAAACCAACCAACCTGGAGTCACGGCAGTTGTCTTAGTTCATACGCTCCAAGATAATTTCTAATACATTGACAATGTGGTGGCTTCAATACTTTTAAGTCGATGGGGATCTCAACAAGAAGTTTTTATAGCGGGTTCATGTTTGTACCTGCATACATGCATACATGTCTACTTACCACAGAAGAAGGCTTTAAGGGAAGTGTATTAAGAAACTTTTTTTTTACATGACCAAGATAATACCAAATGATAAAAATATATAGTTGTTTTACAGTTGACAACAGAAACAGTCATTGTAAATCCCTGCTTTGAACGGCTTCTTGCGCTCAGCCCAAACTGCCCCATCCCTGTCTCTGCGAGCCTGGGGAAAGCCAGCAAAACCCCACAGGAACTTTGACCACTACTTAAAAATGTATAGTTATGTCCTGGCAGCTTCTTACATGCTCTAAGAAGCTCTTACATGTAGTAACTTGGCTGTTGCAACAAGCTTGCAGGAGGTTTGCAGTTGCCTCTGTTGCGATATGCTGCCATTGCATGTCATCATCAAGACAAGATAATGTAGAAAGACTATAAGAAGGTCTTTAAAACTCTGGTGAATATAGGCCATGCTATCCCAGAGGTAAAAGCTACCCTGGAGTAAATAACCCTGGATTTCATCTTTAGCTATATATATATACTCATAACTCTGCATTTCATTCCCATCGCTTGATTTTGGTTTTTATTTTAAATGCGTACCTATAATTTGTAGTCTAAATATAAACTACCATATTGTACATATACTAATTTATGCTGCAACGTAATACGGAACTGTTGTCTGACATAGCTGATTGAAATCAAATACACCATAAATTTAAAATGTCTGTATTTACTGTGACAGTTAAGGTGTTTGCATTATACAGAAGAAATAACAGAGATCATAAACTGCAATTTAAAAGCCGTGATACTTTTAACCACAGAAAAAGTGTCTGATCCATAAAAAAAGAATAAAACTCTGCTATTTAAACATGAAAGTCCAAATGGCCTTGTTTGTTAAAAATCTAGTATTGGTTTCAGTGAAATCAAGTGTCTCTTGGCTTTAATAACACTTTGACTAGAGGCTTCCTTGGGTATTTCAAGTAGTAAAAAAATATAAACACAAGCACTTCAAAGGCTGAAAAACAGATAAGTCTCCCCACTTATTTTCCACTGTATGTCACACCCACATGATTTTTTCCAGTTATTATGGAAAAGGTTTCAAGTGCGCATCCAACAATTATGAGATCCATACATTATGCAATGCAACTGTATTCCTTCCTATCACAGACTTAATGCTAAATTAATAACGGGGAGCGGGGAGAGGCAAAACCACAAGAAAACTAGTCCTGAAATTTGGTATAACGCCGTGTTAAAGGATTATTTGAGAAAATGCTGCACGCAGATTTCCTAACCACCACAAATGTAACTCTAAAATTCATTTTAATCCAGGGACCATCAAAGGGGAAAGACAAGACAACATCTCTGTAAACAACCACCCTCACCAAGTCATATGAAATCCACTTGTATTCCTGAAGTTCCGGAGTTGTTCAAGCTCACCCTGACCTTCCAGATACCTCGGCAGACATACCAAAACCTGAGAAAACTTGGTTACCTCTTGTGATACCAGGCTTTGCATGTTTGGCAAGTTTTGCACAACCCAATATGACTCTGTGCTCTTGAACCTTTTGGTTTCTTCCACATAAGGCACTTCTAGTTCTGACTGTGAAGACCCAGAAAAATGCCCCAGTTCTCCAGCTTCCCGAGTGCTTTCGCCTATCAGTGCTAAACATGAGTATAATCTTAAACTCTGACCTGAATTTGAGACCAGGGCTCCTACAGGCAGAAGTTACAGGGGTATTGTATTCTTCCTGTTCAATGAAATAAACGAAATGTCAAATTTAGAAGCTATCATGTATTTCCCATCTGAAAGCATAACTCTCATTTGCCCATCAAATTGCACAGTAACCAAGATAACGTTCCGAGCTCCACATGCATTCCTGCAGAAGCTTTTTTTCTGTCACATTTCCAGAAATCAACCTCAATAACACCAAACATTTTCGTCTTACTGGCATATTCATTACGAGAATTAAACAAGACCAACATCCTGACCAAGGTTCAAGTGGTTGATGCAGACGTAGAAGGAGTGAAAAGGGAAGCCATGGGAAGAAGTGTATCTTCTTTTTTTAATTAGGTGAAAATGAAAGATGTAAAACAACTTGGTGCATTTCCAGGTCTTTGGGGGCTTGATTGGAAGGCCACCGACTCTAATTACATCCTGCTGTAATTGCACAAAAAGGAGTTTCCTCCTTATTCATTTGCATCTCTTTCTTGTCCCACTTTTTTCAGTGAGATGATTTAGCACCAGTGTCCACTGAATTAAAAAAAAGCCTGATTAATGTGCAGCAGCTGACATTATAGCATATACATTCATGTTAGTGATGGAAGAGCCTCATGTAATTGCATCAGAAATTGAATAAAATAATGAAAAATTTAACACAGCCTTTGTCTTTATACGTTACAGTGGGACAGCTGGGAGGTTGGGGAGCGGGAAACAACTAGGGGCATTTTATATTCTTTTCTGGTAAAAATTTGTTTAACGCAGGCCCATGATTAAAAAGAATGTGATATCCCACTGCGACACGGAGGTACAAGAGAGGGAATAATAAATTGGTGGCATTGACAAGGTGTCATTTATTATCTGCTTTAAAACGTCAGGTCATGTCGTTATACCGAAATATTTTCTCTCTTGATGTATGTCTTACAAAGCAAGTTCAATGTTTGGCACTTTTCAATTTCAATAAAAGAAAACAGTTTTTAATCTGGAAAGCACTGTAGCCAACAGGAAAATAAAGTCAATTCAAGGCTCCTACCTGAACACTTTTTCACAAGCCTCTCGAGCAAACCTGTTCCAAGTGGCTCCATCATGGAGCCCTGGCTGGCTCTCTGTCCTTTTTTAACCTCTTTTTTAAAAAATACAGTATGTTTCTGTGACTTCAGTAGCAAAAAGTAAAAAAAGAGAGACATGTTAATTTCTGTAGAACTTGAGTGTAGTGATAAATAAATCAACTTTTCAATCATGGAAACGATTAAGGGAGTATTTCCCAGGCTTACAGTAACTACATGCTGCAAATACATGAGGGGAATTAAAATAAGTTATGAAATTATATCGATGACAGCATCCATTAAATAAACCAGACATCTTACAGGAGAAGAGTGGTTTATGTTTGTTAGCAGAGAATAAACAGAGATGAGTGAAATCCTCATTGCAAAAGCCCTTTTTTCTCCATAAATCTATCAGAAACACAGAAGCTGGAGAAGTGGAGGAATGGACTGGCAATGACAAAACATAATGCAATTTCAAATTAAGTCACAAATTTTACTCACAGGGTGTATTTGTAAAAAATAAAATTAAGACCAAAAAAATGCTAGTCAAGGGTTGTGGAAAAAACTAAAGCTCACAAACACACTTCCTAATAAACCTGAGTGTTAGTTACTTCTTGAACCTCCTCTCCAAGGAGTACTTTATGTTATTTTTGGGAAACAAGCCATGAATACAAGCAATATGACAGGGCAGGAGTGACGGGGCAGGAGTGGAAAAGGAGAGAAAGCACCGTACGTACTTATGGGGGACAAAAGGGACAAACTACAAAGATCCCTGGCTTTGCAGGATGGGCATGCAATAAGGTGAAAAAATGAATGGTGACAAATGTTTTGCTAGTTCATTCCTCTTCCCAGTTTTTACCGGATCTTGTTTCTCTAAGCTTTTTTTTTTCCTCCTCTGTCAGTGAGATATATTCAGCTCATCAGTCCTCAAGTGGATCCTAAATCCAGTTTCTTCCAAATACAGTTATTTAATATACCTGGCCCGCTTTATCTCCACCAGTCACTGTATATTTATCTCGGGGAAAATGTGGAAAACCAGCAAGTAGTACCTAGGAATGAGGATCCTAGGGTTGTGACGAGGATTTATTCTGCTTTCTCTGTACATCAGTAGAAACACAGAATAGCTCCACCAAAATCAGCAGCCACTCTTTTTTCCTGCCATCCTAATGAAGATCAGATCCTGGTCCAGTAAACCTCTGTTGCTCCAGTTCAACCCCATCTCAGCATCAGTAATTTTCAGATAGTCTCTTCTTACCACAGCTCCTCTGGGATTTATCCCCAGAATTTCATGAGGAAAATATACTGGTGGGAGGGGTGGGAAAGAAAAGTCGATTTTTTTAAGGAACAGGATGAAATTACATACATACCAAAAAAAAAAAAGGTAAAAGTTGTACATTGAAAATAATAAACCAATTTGGCCTAGCTTCCTGGGCAATAACTGCTTTCAATGTTAATGGCTAGTCTGTATGATATAATACTGTAAAGTCTAATTTATGATCAGCACCCCGCAGAGCACACAGCAAGTTCTCCTACATTTTTCACATTTCTGTAGTCCAGCTAGGGTTTTTCTAACATCACCTTGAGCTGAATGCCTTGAAGCCAGTAGAAAAAGCAAGCACCCTGAGTTATGTGGCAATGTTTCACTTCAGCTATTACGGTACGACTGTTTAGGCTAGCGGAGTAATAAATGGCCCAATTGTTCGCAAGGGACTGGGGATTGTCGCGCAGGGGGCGTTATTGCTGTTGTCTGTGGTTTAGTAGCTAGCATTTTGATTTGATGTGCAATACAGATTCATAATTAAAATTGAATTCGTGTATGAGCTTGCATGAGAGGGACAGAGAAAATATGCCTGCACTGTACACATGATGGGGAGAGAGATTTTTCTCTGCGTATGGAGCAGTTCCAGTGAGGAACGTGGGAAGTTTCTAGTGAGGTGGCACAGCAGAGAAGCTTGAGACTCTCATCTCTGGGGTTAAGAATCTATTACAGCGCATGAAAATCGTCCAAAAGATGTGCAGTGAGGGCAGGCAGTTACCTAGAACTAGCTGCTAGGAAATATTAACCATACAGGTGCCCAAGAAATCTCACCTCTCCAGAGCTGAGGTACCTGGCTTAAGGATGACAGAGAAATGCCTTCATTTCCTTTAGGATACCAATCTGGGAATCCATTCTAAAAGTATTAACTTACTCCTTGAACAAACATACTCTGCTCGCTCCTTTTTTACACTCCTGGAGGAAAAGGAGTTGCTTCTATCACTCAGGTTTTTTGTAATAATCTAGAAATTGAAGCTACATACTTTTTTTTTTTTAAGTGTCATCATATTTATATAAGACTCGTGTCCTTTTAAGTGATGAGATGCTACTAAGTTTTCCCACAGGGTGTATTTCAACAGTCTTATCCCACTTACTGAAATAAGAGCACGTTTTACCATGAGCAGTGTTAGCAAGATCTTACCGCTCCCAAACACAGTGCACCAGGAAACATCTTTTATACTAAGCCAACAATAGGATAGTTTATTTTATATTTCAGTCGGAGAATATTTTACATTATTATTGATACAGTGAGTGTCACAGAAAGGCAGATGACCCGTCCCCGTTTTAGCAGCAGGCAATAACTATTTGGCATCTGTTGCCTGTGAGGAAACTGTGACAGAGGGAGCTGCTGCCATAGGTGTGCATGTTCCACAACTTCCAAAACACACAGAGAGACACAATCACAGACTAGCATCGCTAACAGCTCCTTCGGCATTAGAAGTGGTAAGATACTGCTTCTCCACTGCTATAATCATCTGTTGCATGCTCATAAACTCCTTACTTGATAGAAATTCACTTATAAATTAGAGATCACTCAGACCTCCCTGCAATATTTTCTGACAGACAAATCGCAAAAACTAAAACAGCTACGCTTTGCTGATGCACAGCTACACCATCGGACGTTATTACCTTCTCTTTGATTTATTAGGAGACAAATAACCAGACTGCAGCCTGAATTGTGCAGGCTTCACATCATAGACGTCTTATCCCTTTCTCCATCAGTCATTATGATGTAGGGTGTGTTCTCAGGGATTCTTTAAGTTCTCAAAAAATATATGATGGATGTAATAAAGAGGTTTGGTTTTGATGATTATGGTCATATACACAACTTTTCCCCTCCTAACTGATTTCAGCTGAATAACTTACTTTTCTAACAACTCTTCTTTTTTTTTCTCCTTTAAGTTTAACAAGCTTTCTAGAACTGAGAATGAAACAGTGCTCTGTGCATCTAGTGGATGCCACTTGCCTGCTTCTACCATTTGCTCAACTAAGTACTTTTAAAAAGAATTAATAAGAATGCTAATAAATAGTCGTGAATATTGGTAAAAAGAATAAAAAAGGAGTTGTAAACAGGACAGCTAATCATGCAGCCAAAATTTAAAAGGATAGGTTTTTCTTTCTGACAAGAAGAAACACATTTCTCTTATATGGATTTCAATCAAGTACTTTTTTCAGTCCAAACCCAAATATTTTGTTTCATATTTGGGCTCTTAACACTACTGAAGTTACATTTTGGCACTTTAAAAGTGATTTTGAAACATCTTAGACATTTCATTCCAAAATGGCCAAAATTATGCACTTTGCTTTTCCTAAATTTGTGTTTTCTGCACAAATCATTTGCAAATCTAGGTGAAATTCACCCTAACATTCTAAACTCCTGGAATCCTAATACTTAACATATGCCTGTTACATGCGTCTAATCAGTTTCAAACAACCTTTTCCGCTTTTCTCTAGTTCTAACAATAAGGTTCTTCAAATATCACTGAAAAACTAGAAGGAAAACTTGAATTTAGAATCAAATACATCTAATTCCATAATGTTACTAGCATAGCTCCAAAAAGCAACAAAAACTTAGTATCTGAACAAAGAGATATTTGCTTTCTCGAATTCCTACTGTCAAAATTACAGAAAAAAAATCTGAATATGCCATTAGAAACTGGCTATAAAACAGTAAAGTTATCAGGTGCAAGTAAACAATCTCCTTTTCCGCATCATTTCTCCCTTAGTCTAGATTTCGCAAACAGTAGTGTACCTTCTGCTCATTAAAACACACATATTCTTTTAAAAGAAGACACCAAATCTTTACAAATGATAATCATATACACAACACTCTAAGTGTTTTAAGAAATCTTTTTATACAAATAATTATTCACATTGATATAAAAGCATCATCCTACAACACGCATGGGAAAAGTGTTGTAATAAGCTACTCTCACCATATGTGACAGTTTCAGTCCTAAAGTATATGAAAGGTACATTAGTTGCATTGACAATACTAAAATGTGCTCATATTTTGTATTATGACACTATCTCTTGACAAAACAAATTCTCTTAAAATACACCATTTTTATCCAAATACTGAAATTGAGGCACATAATAATTTGTACATTTTCTTCCTATTAATGGCTATGTCCCATGTGTGAATGTACTGACGCTGCCATTTCCATGTTTGCATCTATTTCAAATGGATAACTTGGATCTGGGGCTTTAGGGACCCTCTCCCCTGTTTTCCCTCTTGCCAGAGCTCCCTGCAGAGGAGGCGGGGAGCTCCTTTTATTGAATCCAGAGCAAGCACTGAAAGATACTGATGAACATTCGTATCTAACTTAGCAAGATCCAAATACAGTCTGCTGAAAGTTAAGTTAGTTTATATTTTTCCTCACCCTCTTCTTTTGAGTTACTGATAATCAAGACCAAAAGCAGCTACATTCCATAATTTCATTTTTCAAAACAGAAACCTACTCTTGAGCAACTTTGGTATTTTCCCAGAATATAATTCATTTCGTACAGGCACTGTAAGTCAATAAAATAATTTTGGAATAATGTAATAAACAGCCCTTGAGCTGTATAACATGGGAAAGCTCTTCTTAGCTACATGTTTGTGGGGGGGTTTTTTGTTGCTTTTGTTTGTTTGTTTGGGTTTTTTTAATCATTACACTTTTTGTTAAAATAAACTAGAGGGCTTGGTGTTTGGTTTCAAGGGTTTTTTTGTTCTAAGAGAAACAGAGCTACTACAAACAGGGGCAGAATCCCACAAACTGCAAGATCACACCCTAAAGGGAAAAAAAGAATCACGTTTTTGAAACAGACCCAGAAGAACTAGTCTTAGGTGAATTCTTTTGTCTTTCATCAGAACCTAACTGAAGGGCACAGATCATACCTGTCCATAAATTCCTCAAAGTTTTTATAAAGATACAAAGGATTGACTTTGATCTCATATCAAAATAAATAGTCATGAATAGTGCAGAATCCAGCGAAGAATAACTTGGTCCCAATGACACTCTTGGAAATCCAGAAGCACTGTATTAATTTCAATAAAGGTGTTGCACTTTAACACCAAAAAGCTGACAACTGGGACCACTGGAGCATACCTGCTTAAAAGGTGTCTCACAAGTCAGTGATTAAAGTCTCACAAACACTGGTTTTCCTACAGAATAACCCCACTGGGTGACATTAAAAAAATCTTTTTTGGTACCAGTGTTTGTATGGCAGCAAGTAAATCACAGCAGGGGGACTGTAATTTAAAGGGAAATGCAGGGGATTGCCAGCAGAAGTGGTCGCACTTCACTGGGTTTCCAAGTACCTATTGCTGCTGTATTAATGGCACAAAAGCAACACAAAGCATCCTAGCTGGAGAATGACAACCACACTGGAGACTCAAAAACCATCAAAACGTAATGGGAGCAGGATATTTTTCCCTACGCACCAAGCTGTGCGCCCCCAGTCCCTGGCCCGTAACCAAAAATGCATGTGTTTCAGCAGATCCATTGCCTCCCAATCTCAACAAGCACTGTCTTGTTGGAAAAAGCAATGCAAACCCATCCAATGTTCGTTGTGGCTGCACTGGGCAACAAATATGAGGTTGATGAGATGGGAACCCATGCAACCAGAACTGGGGCATGCTGCAAAGAGCCTATAAAAGAGCTGAAGCAGCGAGCAGCAATGGGATGAAAGGAGATGAAAGCCATTCTGGGTAGTGTTCAACTGCTGGAGAATGATATCCGAAGGGCATAAGTATTAACGAATCTTCAGACACGGAGAAGTCCAAT
Source organism: Pampusana beccarii (assembly GCA_013399365.1). NCBI lineage: Eukaryota > Metazoa > Chordata > Aves > Columbiformes > Columbidae > Pampusana > Pampusana beccarii. Next base: position 469,661 of record VWYH01008560.1, on the reverse strand, counting down.
CGAAAGCTAATTGGATACAGGCTCCCTGCTGACAGCAATATCCTACATATCCTACCATCATGTTGAAAACTCCTAGTTTGAGGGCTAAAGAAAATTTTCTACTCAAAGTGGTAAATCTTAAGCACAGCTTTTAAAGTCCTTGAACTGATAATACGGTCTAACTGTACCAAAAGCACTCCCAGGAGACACTGGGCCCCATGTGCTTCATGCTGCTGAACTTGTGGTCCACCACTCAGGACCACCATTCATCTGGTTCTGAATATCCTTAATCCTTGCCTTTTAATGGCATACATAAAAACACATATACTACAACCTTCCAACCTTCCACTTTACATAAAACTTAATAAACATCCCGGGGCAATTTGTATTTCTGGTGAGCAAGAATAAGGAAGAATGAAATTACAGAGGTTGACATCCCCTGCAGACATCATCCCAAAGCTCATCAGTGGTCAAGTGTTGGAACAGCTCAGATCAAAGTGTAAGAACAAACAAACTGAAAGTAATTCTTGTGCAAAGGGACAGTACAAGACAGATGGGACACTGCTGTGTCCTACTGCCCCAGCCCTTGTGCTTGTTTGCCATAGGCAGATACCATTTAAGCTGAGTGCTGATATCTACAGTCCACCCACATGGACATCACATAATTTTGTTACCTAAGGTGCGAAAATGCCCACTTGTGTATACCGTCATGGAGAAACTGATTTGCACAGATGAAACATGGCAGATGGCACATACATGTGTTTCCTCAGCAAGGCGCCATGAAAAAACCACAAACCAACAAACCTCAGGAAATGTTATCAGTCAGATCACAGTAGTATGAATTTTAAAATGACATTTCAAAGTTAGCATTACATTTTCTGCAAGAAATGACTTCTCTTTTCAAAATACTTAATAAAACTCAATTAATCCTTAATAAAATACTTAATAAAATTCAAATCAGTTGGTAAGAGAAGTGCCTATTTATTCAAGGGAGAATTAACTTCTTATATGACCAGCACGAAGACCTCTCACAATTATGGAAGCTGTCTTGTAAGCCTTCATGTTTCAGTTTATAAAACAACTCTGAATTATCTGGGATTAGAAATAAAAGGATGACAGGAAGAGGATCTCTGTTAATTATGCCCATTACAGAAGGCTGCCCTCTGAAAAATCTAAGAAAATGCTCATCTGGCACGTCAATCTTATATTTTCAGTTTGCTTCACAAAGGTATCACTGTTTCCAAAGGCTGACTGGGTAAGGAAAGACATAGCAGCAACAGAAATGACAGAAATACTTCTTATGTTCTGAGAACCATCTGTATGGGGCTTACCATTCAAGTATTATAATATTTTGATTTTAGATATCTTAGCATAAAACCTTTTACTGACTACGAGGTCCCACATCGGAATGAAAATTGCAACTTTATAATATTCAAAAATTAGAACCACAATCTCTCCTCTGTTTCTATTGAACATCAGAGTCCTTTGGCTCAGGGCTTCGCTCTGCCACTTTTTGTCACAAGTAGAAGAAGTGGCCAGAAACCAACAAAGAGAAAACTAAAGCACACAGAGACTGAACAATTCTCCAGGTACCACTTGTAAAGTCAACTGTGTAGCCAGGAGAACTAATGGATTTCTTGATTAACACTATGTTGCTTTAATCATTAACCAGCGATGTTCATTCCAAGATTTGCCCAAAGAAAAAGTTCAACAACAAAACCTGACATATTCTTAGTATTTCCATGACAAAGCATTAAAAAGCATGTGTGTAGTGCAAAGCCAAATAAACTGCAACTGTTTTTATGTAGGGATACATAGAGTTAGATTTATCTGTACCTAACATCTATTTCTAAGCAAAGAATTAGACTTCGTAAAATATTTACTTTCATAAGTAACTTAAAGCGAAAGAAATAAGCAAAGAAATGTTAATAACAGCGCAGTATTAACTAATAGAACATACTAAAGGGTACTAAAGGGAACAAATTACAATAAAACTTTCATGTAATCTTACCCAATGGATAGGAAAAACAATGGTCTTTTCTACTTAATGTTTTCTTTTGGAAGAAATATTGTGTAATTCAAGCCTAGCTTTTTTTGCCTATATATCCTGAACTTCAACTTCTGTCTGAAGAAAATAAAGATTTATTTAGCCTGCAGCCTAGTTTTTCCAGTCTATTTATAATTATCTCTGTTTGAAGTTTTATTTGAAAAATATTTAGCATTTGCAGGTTGTGACTATACAAAAAAAAACATGTGACTCCAACTAGGAATTAAAGATCCTGGGGCAGAAACCGACAAAGCTTTACTGAAAGTCCCTGACATGAAGCATTTTGGTATATACCAGTATTTCTACTTTATGCCATTTTTTGGTCATCTTGTCCAAAATCCATGAAATCAGAGAGGAGCTCTAGTGGCTGCACACAGTAAAATTTCTCAGCTTGAGATTTATTTCATTTCACTGGAAGGGGTGGAACAGGGAAAATTCGCTTGAAACTAGAATTCAGAGGAAAAAATTCAAATTAGCTTGCTGGCTGTCAAAATGCTGCACACTTTAAAGCTGAAGTAAACAGTTTCAGGGGAAAAAATAAAAAGTGTAAGAAAATCTGTCATTTTACTTTCCTATTTTTTTCCCTCTTCAGTCATTCACATACAGTTCTGCTTATAATCTTCCTTTCCAGAAAGGACAGATTGTCCTGTTAAAAAGGACACTTCCTCCTACACTACTAACAGCAAGAGAATAATATTGCATGGATTCATCCTGAAAGGAAGGAGGAAATTTTTGAGGAGCTCAAAATAAACCAAAGAGCTGAAGAAATGAAATTAGGTTCCATTCAGCTTTTCTTTGCTTTTTCTGTTTTAATTAATTTCCTAAAATTTTTTTGAGAGGTTTGACTGCAAGCAGCAGTTTAAAGATAAAGGAAAAACGAGCAGATTTCTTGAACATCAAAAGAGGGTCAAATAAAGGACACTGTGCACTTTTTTTCCAGAGGCACCTGTGCTCAGCAGCCTGAACACAAAATGAGCCAAAAATCACTTGGCAAATGGTTTCTTTACTGGCTTTAGCAGAAGCGCCTTGGCTCTTGCTGCTGCTCCCAGCATTGTGAATCAGCAATACCGCTGTACTCGTTCTCCTGCAAGTTTGGCTGTTTATCTTTTCTTCCTCCATAGTGAATGAGGCACTTTTGAAACAAAAGACACCGTCTCTCATTGTGTATGTGCCGCAGCGCTATGGAAAAGGTTAGCCAATTCTAAGCAAAGCGGTTACGCTTTTCAAAGAGTTTTTCTAACAGATTATTTTTTAATCTGGAAAACCTGGTCCAGGGAAGGAGCCATGTTTGAAAAGAGAATAAAAACTAAAACTAGGAGTTTGTTGTCAAAGTCTCAATCTCATAACCATCTGAAACAAACCAAAGAAAATATAATGAGATTTATTTTCCTCAGGTAAACCCACCTGCACATTTCTAGAAACACTTAAAATAGCAGAAAACAACTGTTCCACTATATCATCACGTCCCTGCTGAGTGAGTTAATGTTTGCACACTAAGACACACCACCATAAATACCATACAAATCCCTCCCTTTTTCCTCCTCAGTATAAGCTAATGAAACTTAAGCAGAGTCATCCAACAAACCACAGGCCAGCACAGCAGCTGCCTATACTTACACAACTGTCTCAATTTGACACATCATGCTCTGAGTAGGCAATATAGAGCCATTGCATTAATAATACAATAAAATCTTTCCATGGCTGGACCGGCTTTTTTCCTCCTCATTGTCTTTTAGTACAATGTTCTCCTGCCTGTTCCAGGTGTCTCTAGTGCTTAAACTTGACCTTCACTCAAGGTTTTTTGTAGGGCACCATCTAAAATACACCCTTCCTGATTTCACGGAGTTCAAATGCTGTTGCTGTTGCCTTCATGGGGAGCCAAAGGTGCTCCCCTGCCTGCAGGATCCGCTGTGCACACCACACACACCCACAAAACACCAACTGGAAAACCAAATAGAAACGGTAGCATTTTCTTTCTCCATTAACAAAAGCAGAAATTTGCTGCCGTAAGTTCTACCATTTCCTCAGGCTACTTTGTCACATCCTTTAAAGATGCTTGGGAAGTTACCTCAAGCAAAAAGATGCACTTCAATACAGCTAGAGCTCTGCTCAAGCATCCCAAGTGCTCTCAGCTCCCGCCTTGTAGAGACGACACAATCAGGGAACATTTCTGCAAAGAGGGCAAAGGTGGGAGTCTCTGTCAGGGTGTTGATGCCCATCAAGAAGATATAAATCAGGAGACCAAACAGGGGAGTCCATGAAGCTGCCTTCATTCACACTCACCTGATGAAGGAATTCTCAATTTATCCGCATCAACTCACAAGCTGCCACTGAGTTCTTAAAATAAGCAGAAAGTGAGGTCTCCAGATATAAGAAAAGGATCAAATTCCATCCCAGCTGGCAGGCGATTGATTACTGAAAAGGGGAATTTTTTTAAGCAGCTGCAAGCCTAAGCAGGATTTACCTGGTAATACAAGTGTATCAGAGTTTATTGAGAAAACTGACGGTAAGTACTGTCTGCTAAGAATATTATCACCTCCACAATATGCCAGCATTACTTGCTAACCACAGACCAACAGTTTCTTTCCTCTTCTCTGCATTTTTTAAAATTCTGACCCAAGGTTAAAGCACACATTTTTTCATCCAAATATGAGGATGAAGTTTACTAGTAGCTGCACACCAAGATCTTGAATTTGGACATGCTTTGGGGCGGAGGAAGAACTCCTGAATATTATTTCTTCACAATTTTTAACAGGTGCTGCTCTGCTGTATATTTTCAAGTCAGAATATGAAACCCTAGGCTTCCTGCCTAGATACCTGCTTTTCTATCCTGATTAGGTTTCTTCTGTTATAAAATTCAATTGAACTGAGTCAGCTTCCACCATTTTCAAGTCACAATCCAGAGCTCCCTCCTCTTCTGGCCCTCAGACATACAGAAATCCATTTTCACTGTCTGCATTTCCCCGACTGAGAATCTGAGTTTTGCAAAAGCTCAATATATTGTTATTACTTTGTGGGCTGTGTCATAACTGCTTGAAAGAAAACTCATGACATATTCTAACACTTCGTATTTACTATTACATTTCTTTCAGTCAAAATGATTAAATTCTACACTGAAACACATAAAAGTTTCTTCACAGACATTCTCCAGATAAAAATAATTTCACAAGGAAAACATCATTGTCAACTTCTTCCTCTGGTGCTAAATTTCACTTTTGTAGAAGATTCTGAAGGAAGAAGTCACCAAATGTTTTCAGCAATATTTTTTTCATTTACAGTGAGACACATAGCAATACGATGGAAAACCAGAAAACTAGGAAAAGACCAACATTTACATCCAATGTTCTCTGCTCCAACTGAACAAATCATTTGGTGTTGTCTCTGATACTTTGTGCAGAATCCAAATTACACAACTCTGTTTATTGACCACTTGACTATCTGAATGAAGCCAGAGAACAATCTGCGAACTATAACACTCATCTTTCTGCATGTGTGGATTAATCAGCACTGAAATATCTGAATTATTTTCATCATTATGTTTGCTTACTGAATTTATCTACTGGAAGTGCCACTTTCCTCCATTATATAGTTCATCCATTGTAAATCTAGAATACCCATGTGTATACACACTTGAATTGAGATGGCAGCTACTCACTGTTGCTATCTCCTATTTAAGTCTGAATATCTGATATTACAAGTGCTCAACCGAAACAAGTTGCAATAAGACCTCTGGACTGCCAAACCCTCTTGAGGTCCATAAAACAGAGAGATGTACATCACATGAATCTATTCAGTAGGTCAGCTTTTTAGTAAATAAAAGCATTTACAGCAATTGTAGAAGAAATAGTAGTAAAAGAAACTAAGTAGATGGCTCTTACAGAGACTGCTATTTTTCTGCCTAAATAAAGTCCTGCATAATCTTTCGATAAAGTTTTGAAAGATTCTGCTTTTTAAAAAGTCCTCAATTCAATACTAAATGCATGCACATGCACACACATATATCTACAGGTATCTAATATATATGGGTCTAGAACATTGCTTGGATCTGTAAAGCTGGCTTAGTTTGAAATTGATTCAGATGGTTTTACAATGTGGAATAAAACTTCCTAGTTTGCTAATGAGAATAAAAAGCCTAGCCATGAAAACAATGTATTTCCTTCTCTCCACCAAACTAACGGTAGGAGGTAATTCTTTAAATTCAGATATTTTTCAATCAGACTTGTGTCTTTCACTTAAGAGAAAGCAAGTACTATAAACACACCTGGAAACTTAGAGCTTCCAGTTTTACACACGATTCTTCTTGGTATGCATTACGAAGAAATACTGGCAGGACTTTAGCCAACCCACCCCTTCTGTGGGACTCTTGCCACCTACCACCTATAATTTCCATAATAGAGCATGTAATTTGAAACATGCACTTCCTCCTCCCCACATTCATTTTCAGTATGGCACAGTTCACCTGTTAAGTAACAGCAATTCATCAGTCTTTGACAAATAGCACAATAAAACTGCTCACTGTGTCTTGCAATGGGAGCCAAAGCAAACCAAGAAAAAAAGTCTTGCACTCGTGTTTTGGGCTAGACACGGCCCCATGTAACACCATCACAAATTCAATTACTTTGCACTGTGATTATTAATGACAGAATAATGTAATGAGTCTGCGTGAAGATAAAATTCCTCTGTTTAAGTGAGTCCTTGATGCTGAAATTTCTTTACCAAATTAAAGCACTTTTTCCCCAGGCATTTGGGAGTCTCATTAAAAGCCCATTTAAGCCAATGAGAATCTTCCCATTGACAGACATAAGTTTGAATTAGGTCCTCACTGCATTAAAATTGAAACATCTAGGGGTCAATTTTTATGAAAAACAATTTCCTGATACTGGCTTGGAATTGTTTCTGTACCTGCTCATGCATTCAGCACAGATTTGTGTATTATATCAAGCAACTACACACAAATGCATATCAAGAAATCTCACTACATATATACATGTAATAAGCCAGTCTGCAGATCTAAATTGTGTCAGGAGGTAACTTTAAATAGGCATCAGAGCCCTTTCAAAGTCTCTTAGCTACCATAGGTATACCCTGAAGCATATGCCTTATTCCTTCCTTTCATTACTAAGAATCACAGGAATTTTGCACTGCAATTCCCAACCCGTAGTTATACAACTTTATCCAGAAAGAGCCTACAGCAACACTAAAAAGGTGGTTGCCTAAATCCAAACTAACTCCCTTTGTGGTGCCCAGTTCCAAAACTGCTTCTCAAATTCCCCTGTCACTGATCATCTACACATCTTCGGGTTTGACATTAAAACTTTTCAGGTACCAGAGGAATTGTGGCTTCCCCGTTGAATATTTCCCATTCCCCAGGATTCTGGACAGGACACAGTCACCTCCTGTTACTGAAACTGCTCAACTCTTTCTTAAAAGCATGTATGTGTGTGCATGTGTATTATATGTATATATATTTATATATGTATAAAATAAAATCAAGTTTTAAGACAGTGAAAGTAAAGCTGAATAGTACGATGCAGCCTAAATTAAACCTTAGCCTGGAGACTCCTTGATTCCAGTCCCTCCTCTAACAGTTGTTATTTATTATTACACACCACAGGAGAAAAAAAAAAAAAAAAAGTAGATGTTAAAACAGGAATAAAAGTCCTCTTGACCCAAGCTTCAATGGTCACACACCATGGTTATCCCATAGATTGTAGACATTGTTTTTCTTTGGCCTTATATACCTGGAATTACATTAAAGAGAAGGGAGCAGCTTCGAACCAGAAGTCTGAGTCGTTCTCATTCCTAACTCCATCCCAACACCCCAGTGGAAATTATGCATAGCCTTTTAATGAAAGAGGATCAACCACTGAAACAAATTACCAGAGGAAACGAGGACAAAATGACTAATTCAGGTCAAGATCTGATACTTTTCTGCAACACCATCTTTAGCAAAAACCAATATATTTTTAGACACATTCAAGGTAGCTGCATGAAAAACGTAACTGGCTATGTGAAAGAACTCAAACCGACCCACACAGCCTCAGGAGACCCTTTTGCTCTGAGGCTCTATGAACCTCAGTGTGTAGCATGTGCATTTAGCGAGATGCAGTCAAACCCACGTTGTTTCTAAAACAACTTTTCTTCTTTATTGCAAAACTGTTTCAAAAGTCCAAATTTCTGCACAAGTTTTTCTGGACTGTATCACACAGATAAACAAACCAGATGATCTCACAGGTCCCGTTTGGTTTAAAATTTCATGAGCTGGCACTTTCGTCTTCCAAAGACATTTTTATATTCTGAACCTTTATTTAAAGCAAGATGAAAGCTGAATATTTGTAATCTAGCTGTTTCTTTACCCGTGGCAAAGCTAACTTACTGCATCCATGCGTGACATTGCAATTGGAAATATCAACTGATCAGAGAAAGGCATCTGAAAAAAGTGACACATTTTCAATATTCTGAGATTATTTTCAGAAGTATATTGAAAGTGGAGGTGTTTTTGTTTCAGCTATATATCTCCTCTTAATGGCAAGTGGACATCTAAAACCTCTTGCCTCAAGCTGTCAACATGCTCTTGCTTTCCCAGATACAAGATCACTATTTGACTCACGTTAGTAGACTCTATTCTGCTATTGAAGTTACACTCAAAGACAGATCAGCACTATCTTTGTCCCATAGAAGAGATTTTCACAGTTCCCTTAGAGCCAACTCCATTACATATAATTCACATTTGCACTAAAATTCATAGCCCTTAGAAGAGTTTGGATTCACTCGCTGCTCAAAGCATTTGGATCTGACTTTGAACAGCTGAAAGAGGGTGTGTTGGCAGTTACTTTGGTGCTGCAAACAAAAATTCAAGAGAAAAAGCACCTTTTCCTCTTTTCCTTTCTTTCTGAAAGTGTTCTCTAACTCCATGTACATCTTACTTGAATATTATCATAGATAAGTGAAACTTGAAAAATGTTGGCAAATCCACTCAAGGTATGTATATATCTTCAGAGAATTGAGAAAAAAACCTCATAGAAGTAACTAGTTCATTCATTTTGTCTATCAGTTACAGAAACCAGTAGAAACTTCACTATGCCAAATCACATTTCCTGGGTTATTTACAAATAATGTAGTGCTCTCAATAAAACAATTCCGACATAGCAATATCAAGACCGAAAAAAAAAAAAAAGGTTGATAACAGGTAAACTCTGCCTGGCAGAAAAAAAAAAAAGCATCAAAAAGTGTTCTCTGACAGATCCTGGAAGCCCAAGAAAATACGTCAGGAATGTGGACACACCTCTTCTTCAGTCCACTTACATTATGAAAAAGCCAAATGTAACCAGATAAATAGCTGGTTGAAATCTTTCCCAAAACAAGATCTACTTGCATCAGAATTTTTTCTGCAGGTATAATAAAGGTTGAATAATTTTCCTGTCTCAAGTTATCTGTCAGTGTACATGTATAAGCAAATGCACAACTTTCTGGTTTGGGTTAGGACTACATAAACACCGTAAGACCAGAATCTTTTTGATCTAAATGCTACAGTTTCAAGTGTAGCTTTTCAAGTCAAAACTCTAGTATTTTACCTCAGGGGTTGTTGCCACATCAGCTTTCTTCATCTGATCAGAAAGAGAAAACCTTCAGATATATAAAAAGTTTCCAGCCTGTTCTAGGAAGACTTCTAACCCAATTGTAGCTCTGACTCATCAGAAGATTATACTCAACTCCGGATGGCAGATGAGAGGAAACATTTAGTCCATTTGAGACCTCAAACAACTGGGGGTGGAGAGGCATGTCTTGGTAACACTAAAGTAAATATTTTCTGGCTTCTACGAGTATTTGAAAGGCATATTGGGTGATCAGGAAAAGGTTCCTAAACTTAGCTTAATATTAGATAATCTTCCAAACACTTAAATGCGTATCTAAAACCCAAACTGGCATAATAGTCATTACTATCTATTTGTTTTTTTTTTTTTATGAAGGATTTAGGCTTCTGATAGCATCAGACACTAATGCAGTCTAAATTAATATGAATGTTTAAAAACAAACACATTTAACTCCACACTACTCAGCTGTGTTGCTTTAATTACGAGTTTTCAAATAAATCGGTGCGAAACCAGCATATCCACCATGCACAGAAAAGCAGTTTGAATTAATTGCTGTCCACCCTATATAACGTGCATCTATGATTAAAAAAGTTAACAGGTAGAATAGTAAAAGAAAAATCATGGTGCTAGCACACAAGTAACACTGTCAGAAGTGTGAGATTTACTTAACTGGCATAGATGAGATAGAATCGCACGGAAGGTGGGTGACCAGAACCAAACCCAACCCAGAGCCATCGAAGATGGGGGAGTTTTTGTCTGTGTTTCTGCTTATAGAGTGATCTGTCTAACCCTGCAAATGCTGTGATATCTCTCCTGGAGAGATACCTCTTGGGAATCTCTCAGCAAATACAGAGCTCTGATTTCCAAACACCTCCAAAAACAAGAAATGCAGCCTGTCTTTCACTTTAATCAGGCAAGTAAAATAGAAATAGGGTGCCCACAGTGCTATAAAAAAGTGTGAACCTTTTTAAATAATTCTTTACATATCATTTATATATTAAATAATTAACAAATATTTAATTGCTACTTTTTTTTTCCTTAACAAATTTAAGAGGAAGGTAACAGAAATTATAATGGTCTACCTAGAAGCAAGAATGTGTTAATTTTCTTAGCAGGTACATCCTGCTAATGGAATGTATTCACAGCATTAACATATCCGCATGTTAATACCATTTGCAGAACTCAATAAGAGTTAATGAGAACAATAATTATTTGAGAGTGAATGTTGCTTTGGGCTTCATTATTCCTTTCTTATAATTTTCAGTTCTTTCTTTTGGACTCTGTAGAATGGTAAACTGACTACATCGCCAAGAAATTGAATTTCTCTTATTGCACACACACACAAAGAGCATGCCATGTAGCCAGGACTTATACAGCACTTTTCCTTGCTGGATCATTCAAACTCTTTTTGTGGGAATGAGGCAGATTCTGATTACAAGTGCACTACTGAAACTCAGTGTAAGGTCCACGAATATTAGCAGATATTTTTAATTTTTAAGGGGGTTCTACAATCAAGAGAATTTGCCCCACTGGCTGCAAATTCAAGCAGATTGGAGGCTTGTAGCCTCCTTGAACTAATTAGTAAAAATAGTCACATTAAAGCTTGAACTTAATAATAAACCAGTACAGCATTAACATTTTGGTTATTAAACCTGCTTAATTAAATTTAATCAAGCTCTCACATTATTGTAGCTACAGTAAACTAACTAACCACATTGCCTTGTCCCTCTTCCCAAACCCCACCAGGAAAAGAGAAAGAGGAAAAAGAGGAGAATAAAGAAAAAACAGTAAAAAAAAAAAAAAAAAAA